>JAPXFY010000024.1:50715953-50725953 GCA_030674185.1 Monoplex corrugatus
AGAGACTGGCAACTAGCTGTATCAGAGAGACTGGCAACTATGTTGTATCAGAGAGACTGGCAACTTGTTGTATCAGAGAGACTGGCAACTTGTTGTATCAGAGAGACTGGCAACTAGCTGTATCAGAGAGACTGGCAACTAGCTGTATCAGAGAGACTGGCAACTTGTTGTATCAGAGAGACTGGCAACTAGCTGTATCAGAGAGACTGGCAACTTGTTGTATCAGAGAGACAGGCAACTTGTTGTATCAGAGAGACTGGCAACTAGCTGTATCAGAGAGACTGGCAACTTGTTGTATCAGAGAGACTGGCAACTTGTTGTATCAGAGAGACTGGCAACTTGTTGTATCAGAGAGACTGGCAACTAGCTGTATCAGAGAGACTGGCAACTTGTTGTATCAGAGAGACTGGCAACTTGTTGTATCAGAGAGACTGGCAACTTGTTGTATCAGAGAGACTGGCAACTAGCTGTATCAGAGAGACTGGCAACTAGCTGTATCAGAGAGACTGGCAACTAGTTGTATCAGAGAGACTGGCAACTTGTTGTATCAGAGAGACTGGCAACTTGTTGTATCAGAGAGACTGGCAACTTGTTGTATCAGAGAGACTGGCAACTTGTTGTATCAGAGAGACTGGCAACTTTGTTGTATCAGAGAGACTGGCAACTTTGTTGTATCAGAGAGACTGGCAACTAGCTGTATCAGAGAGACTGGCAACTTGTTGTATCAGAGAGACTGGCAACTTGTTGTATCAGAGAGACTGGCAACTTGTTGTATCAGAGAGACTGGCAACTTATTGTATCAGAGAGACTGGCAACTTGTTGTATCAGAGAGACTGGCAACTAGCTGTATCAGTTATGTAATATGTTCCCTTCACTATACAGCGCTACTCGTAAGCTCTTGATGTGAGGTTTTTGCTATGATTTCATTATGGTTACACGACCGTCAGCTGTTTGTCGACGTAGAACCTACGTTGATACAATAGTGTTACTGCTCCGTTCATCATTACCGAATTGATTTCCCACCACTGAGGTATAAAATTTAACTTTTCTGAAAGCTTTTTTCCTTGAGTACAGCAAGCCATAATGTTATGTGGCATTGTTTGAACGAAAAGGGGTGGTGGTGGGGGGGGGGGTGGAGACAGAAGGGGTGTGTGAGAGGGGTAGATGAACAGGGCATGACACATTTTGTGCATCATCTCCCTCAATGTGTGTGTACTGTGTGTGTATGTGTGCGTCACTCTATCTGTGTGTGTGTGTGTGTATGTGTATGCGTCACTCTGTCTGTGTGTGTATGCGTGCGTCTGTGTATGTGTGTATGCGTGTGAGAGAGTGAGTGAGAGAAAGAGAGAGAGAGATATGGAGTAGGGGAGAGAGAGAGAGAGAGAGAGAGAGAGAGAGAGAGAGAGAGAGAGAGAGAGAGAGGAGAGAGAGAGAGAGAGAGAGAGAAACACGAACAAAACTAGCGTGGCATTTCGAGAAGATTGTGCGACAATCTGTTTTCAATAACTGCAAATTGTATTGTTGGAAGAAGAAGAAAAATAGAATCTTCGCTCATTTTCTGTCTGATTCATTTTAAACATACTAATATAGTTTCAGAGAAATGAATATACTGGAACAGTATTTTTACAGGTTTTTTCCCCCGGAAAAGTTTCTCAGTATATTCTATATTCTCGTATAATGTAATCCAAAGAAATCGCACAGAATGGTGTTTGCCGTTGTTGTGTTATTCAGCTTACTTTAGATGAGTTTTGTGTCAACTTTCTGTTATTAGGAAAACATACGATAAGCAACCAGCTTACGAATTAATCTGAACGGGGAAGGCTGCAGCTAAAAATTTCTAAGATTGAAACCGACATTGAAAGACACTGCACACACAGAGGGGGCGAAGGAAAGAGGGGGAGAGAGAGAGAGAGAGAGGAGAGAGAAGAGAGAGGAGAGAGAGAGAGAGAGAGAGAGAGAGAGAGAGTGTGTGTGTGTGTGTGTGTGTGCGTGTGTGCGCGCATATTCTCTCTCTCTCTCTCTCTCTCTCTCTCTTCTCTTTCTCTCAACCTCTCTCTTTCCATCTCTCTCTCTTTTCCATCTCTCTCCCTCCCTCCCTCCCCTCTGTCTCTCTCTTTGTCACACACACACACACACACACACACACACACACACACGCATGCTTACAGCTTCCACACAAAAAACCAACACCAATACCCATCAACACAAAAGAATACACCTTATAATGTTCACACCAGAGACTTCCTGCGTGTCGTTTTTGTCACAACACAACGCACCTGGTAACAAACTTAACATGAACATTCGACAGTAAAGCAGAAAACAACACACTGACAATACCAAGTTGTCGATATACAGAAAGGATGCTGCTGTCTTGGCAATTTTGTGCCAGGAGCCTTCATTCCAGTCACGGCACGTGCGCGCAGTAATACCGCAAAAGGAAGCGAGGTTGACTCTCAAGGTCTCTGAGCATGAAGATGCTGAGGCAGGGATAAATGCTGTGTGGCCTTTTGTCCAATTATCTCTAGCTCTGTGTATACTGTTTTGGGTTTTGTTATGGGGGGGGGGGGGGGGAGGATGGTCAGGATCAAGAAATATAAACAGGAAAGGCACTATTTTCAACACACACACCACACACACACACACACAACACACACACACACACACACACACACACACACACACACACACACACACACACACCACACACCAGACAAGCAGACAGACAGGTATACACACACCCACGCGCGCGCACGCACACACACACACACACACACACACACACACACACACACACACACACACACACACACACACACACACACACACACACACACACACAGGATTCCTACGCCAAGATGGCGGCATTATAACTGAACGTTTACAAAGAGGAATCAACTAGGCTAAAAATGACAAGGTCGAAACGTTGTCTCAACAAAGAAAAACGCAAAGAAGACCACCCGTAGGACAGACAACACCAAGGCAGAGACACCACCACCTGCAGAGACCCCAGAAGCCTCCGATCTTCATGAAGTACAGACCTCCAGTCGGACCCTTTCACCATCCAGAAGTCAGCCGAACGTCCCACAGCTACGATCGATATCATCATGTGGCTGCAGATGTCATGAGGCGGTAAGGGAAATCGACAATTTGAAAAATACCATACAAGAACTGTCAAAACAAATAAACAGCCTCACAACCATACTACAAACAGAGAGGAAAATCTTATTAGAAAACAACACAACGTTAAAGGAGCTGCGCGATGACAATAAGTGCCCAATACTTACGACCACCATTGCGAGCCAAACTGATTCCGCGGTCCACGGTGACTTTTCCACCATGTCACCGATGGACAAATTCACCTCCTACGCGGAATGCGCGGCTCAACCTCCAAAACTAAAAGATCAGGAAAAAACACCTAAAGGAAGGAAAAATGACGTCAAACAAAGACCAGACGTCTCTACAAAACCTCACCGTGACGTCAAAACAGCGGTATCATCTGCACATTCCAGATTGAAATCTAATATTCTTCCACGTGTCCTTATCATCCACGACTCCGTCCTAAATAAAGTGGATGGAAAGAGACTGGGCTGTTCTTACGGTTTTCAGGTGGCAACGAGAAAAATCCGTACCATCGACGACTGTAAGACAGCCATTGAAAATCGAAAGAAGAACTGACACCTAAACCTGACTGTGTTGTTCTACATGTGGGGATTACAGATTTGAAAACAAAGGAGCCCACTGAATGCAGCATAAACCTAGAAATATGTGTGAAAATCATCAACACACAATTTCCGAAAGCTAAGGTAGTGGTCAGTCAGGTCGCTCCTGTGAGGGACAAACACCTAAACGTAAAAAGAGAGCTTCTTAACGCCCTGACAAAAGCGCGACTCCTAAAAGCAGCAAGTGTCAACTATGTCAACAATGATAATCTCCAAACTATCAGTCACACTCAAGTCAGCCAGGACGACGTCCATCCAACCACCAGAGGGGCGAGCGTTCTGGCCAGAAACTTAGGGAGGCAAATCCATCAGCTTTTCTGGGAAAAACCGAGGAGGAGATCAAACCGGCAACGACATCAACAAAGACCCGGCTTCCACTCTCAATTTTTCTTCTCTCCCTGGTCATTTTAGATTCAGCCCAGATTCAGTTCCTCTTCGTTCAGCTCTCAACTATATTGTTTTACTTGTTTACCTACTTCGTTTTTATGCTATTTGTACCTTTTGATTCCAAGTTAAATGAATATTTAATTATCTAAACGTACCATATTGTTCTAAAGTTTATCAACCGTTCCTCATGAAGACGTGTGTAGTAAGTGATATCAACATTTTTCAGTGGAACACTCGTTCCATTGTTAAAAACATCTCATATTTGAGTAACTATCTCTCTTCTAAAAACGTCCATGTCATGCTTCTACAGTCGCTGAATACCATCAAAACCAAATTACCTGAAATATCCGGTTTTTATTATCCACCAATATGTGACTCTGTAAATGACGGTGGCCGTATACAAACAGCTATATACATTCGGGAAGGACTGAACTATTGTGAACGAACATCGCCAGTACCTAAATCTACCGCATTTATTTCATCATGTGCAATCATTATAAAATTTTCCTCATCGTTAGTTGTGAATATGGCCTCTGTATACTTACCAAGAGGCCCAGACTCTGTGAACACTGAATGGTTAGGACACTTTCAAGATCAGGATGACAAGTGGATAATTGGAGGTGATTTTAATGCACATGCCCCATTTTGGGAAAAGTATTGTACAAACATAACAAGCAACAGGTTGATCGAAAATATTGTAGATTCCAATTTATATTTACTTAACAACGGATACGTTACCCGGATCCCCGATATACCAACCCACAGACCCACAGCTATCGACCTCACTTTAATCTCACCATCCCTAGCCCCAAACGCCACGTGGCAAACAGAGGATGACTTGTTGGGATCAGATCACATCCCCATACGTCTTACCCTAAACCATACTACTAAAATAGACGCCATGCCACAAGATAGTTTACCCAAGTTTAATTATAAAAACGCAGACTGGATCAGTTTTAAGGCAATCCTTGAAAAGACAAGAACAGATCTATCTGAAGCAATGAACATAAACGACATGTACGAAGTTTTCTGTAACTCACTGTTAAGAGCTGCTGACATTTCAATTCCAAAACTTACAGTGTCGAAAATAGGAAAACATCATGGAAATGTCTGGTGGAATGAGGATTGTCAAAAGGCAGTGAACGAGAAGAAAGAAAAATACAAAATCTATTTAGCAAACAGGTCACTGAAAATCATACAGCGATGAAAAGTGCCAACATTAAGTGTAACAGAATCATAGAGCAAGCCAAAGAACAACACTGGACGTCTTTTTGTAAATGTGAAGTAAATGACCACAAAGACATGATAAAGATTTGGGAAAAACTAAAATTAATGAAAAACGGGATTAAGTTGCCATCAATTCCAGTAAAGCTAGAAAATAACCCTTTACCTAGCTCACTGGAAAAAGCAGAAGCTTTTGCAGACGTGTTTGCTGAGACCTGTCGTGTAGAAGGACTTCCTGTCTCTAGTAGAGACTATAGGGAACGAGAAGAAAAGAAAGATGTATATAAGGATCCTGCCTCTGACAATACTCACTACATAAATGCATCACTCACACTTCAAGAATTAAAAGATGCCATTCAGTCCCTTCCAAGTAAAAAAACGTCAGTTGGACTAGATGCAATTTCCAATGAGATGCTGAAAAATTTACCAGAAAATTTTATAATTTTGCTACATGACATATTTCAAAAATGCTGGAATAGTGGGAAAATGCCCAACAACTGGAAAGAAACAATAGTGGTTCCTGTACTAAAATCAGGTAAATGTAATACCGATCTGAAAAACTACAGGCCAATTGCATTAACATCACACGTATGTAAACTAATGGAGAAAATAATCTTAAAGAGACTGATGCACTATTGTGAAAAGAATAAAATAATACCAGTAAATCAGGCAGGATTTCGAAAAGGCAGGTCACCAGTAGAAATCCTAACAAAGCTAACTACTAACATAAAACAACAATTTGCAAGACGTCAATGTGTTTTAGCTACATTTTTTGATATAACGAAAGCATACGATCAAGTGTGGCACTCCAGATTGTTATTTAAATTTAAAAGTATTGGGCTGACAGGTCACATTTTTGACTATGTTAAGTGTTTCTTAGAAAACAGAGTATTTCAAACGAGGATTGAAAATGTATATTCCACGAAACGAATTCTTCAAATGGGTATCCCTCAGGGATCCGTTATAGCTCCCTTCTTTTCATGATATTAATGCACGACTTACCCAGTAAAGTATCTAAGCATGTAGTTTTAGCTCAATATGCTGACGATTTATGCATGTGGATGCAGGTAAATATGAAAAGGAAAACTCCTTTGCGCTGTATTAATTATACACGCAAATGCTACCAATTAGAACTTGATAAAATAGCACGATACATGGTAGAAAATGGGTTACATCTATCCCTGGAAAAATCGAAAATAGTTTTATTTAATAATGGAGCTAACCCAGTAAATATTCCAACTTTCAAACTGGGAGATACTCTTCTTCAGTTTAATGAGTCAATTAAATTCTTAGGAGTTTTTCTTACGGCAAAATTATCTTGGAATCAGCATATTGAATACTTATTAACCAAAGCTCAAAAAAGTTTAAATTTCTTAAAAATAGTTCGCAAACAGGCATGGGGTCAAGATTCATCAACACTTGTTCATCTTTGTAAATCGCTTGTTAGATCTAAATTAACCTATGCCCAAGAAATCTTCTTCAGTGCACCGAAACACTTACTGAAAAAACTGCAGAGCATAGATTGTAAAGGTTTCAAACTTGCACTGGGTCTTCCAATGCATGCTTCCTGTCTTCGCACATATAATGAAATCAAACTGTTGCCACTTGATGAGCAAAGGAAAGTCGCTTCTACTAAATTTTTGTTAAGACACACCACTGTAGAAAACATCTCTGAAACAGAAATTAAACTGAGATCAGATACCGACTTTCCAAAAAGAGCTAAATCAATATCTTCACAGGTCACTCTTGCAACATACACATCTGACGTCATGAAAGGTTCAGGAATTGATCTACACGTAGATCCTGTATCTATAAGACCTTCCTTTTCGCCAGTACCCAGTTGGGAACTCCAAAGAGCACAATTTGACGTACATCACACTAACTTAAAAAAAAGGAGACAATGTAAACTTACTGGCAAGTCAGGTTAAATGTCATATTGACGACTTATATTCCGATCATTTGAAAATTTACACTGATGGATCAGTAATTGAAAGAAAAGCAGGCTCAGCGTTTTTAATACCTGCTCTCAAAATTGAAAAATCTTTCTACATAGGACTTGATAAATCTGTCTTTACAGCTGAACTTTTTGCAATATTAATGGCTTTAAACTTTATGATAAGTCTTCCTAGGACAATTTTTCAAACACTTTTTTGCGTTGATTCAAAATCAGTACTTCAGGCTCTTGAATTATCAAAATTACAAACAAGGTCAGAAATGATTCTGGAAATTAGTCACTTGATTCATAATTTATCTTTAAGAGGCACTGATATTACTTTCTGCTGGATACCTTCTCATAGTTCTTTTCGTTATAATGATAAAGTTGACAGGGCTGCCAAACGGGGAGCTAATAACTCACCAGATTCAAACAATATCCAGCTTTCTCTCTCGTTGCACGAGAATTACACTTTAGTAGACAACTACGTCTGGAAGCAGTTCCAATTAAAACAGAAAAAGTATGATAACTGTCACATGAACTTTGAAGTTAGCAAAATACTTAAGCAGCTTCATGCCAGCAGAATTATACAATCCCTTATGTATAGATGGAAACGATGCATTCAAAACAAAATACACCAAGAACATAGTATGTCTGTGTGGAAAGAAGATAACACATAGTCATATTCTTTCTTGCGTTAAGGTAAAACGACATATTCCAACACTATCTATGAGTACAGTTTCTGATATATTTGCCTCATCATCATTACTGTATGAATTTTTTGTTAGCCTGTCAAAAAGTCCTATAGCGAATTACCTTTAAAATGTTATTTCACTTGTTCACTGTTATGGTTAGTCAATTATTAGTTTTATTTTTTTCTTCGTTTCTTCCAGATATTTTTCAATTTTGTTTGTTAGTTTGTTTGTTTAAATCGTTAATTATGATAACATTATTTGTTAGTTTTACCTTCCCCTCTTCAAAACAGTTGTTTTCTGGATCATCTTTTCTCAAGTTCAAAATTGACAATTTTCAAATATTCTCTTCACTCCTCTTATCATCCCCCCCCCCCTTTTTTTGTTGTTTTTTTTTTTTGTTGTTGTTGTTTTTTGTTTTTTTTTTGTCTAAAATCACTTTAGTGAATAGACATTAAATCAAAGACCACCACCACACACACACACACACACACACACACACCCGATACATTGACAACACAATCACATACACACTCGAGAACAGAAAAAGAGATTATATCGTTTTCATTATCATCAGCAGCAGCACTATATATAGGGAACACGTTGTTGTTGTCGTCGTTGTCGTCGTCGTTTTAAGCGTTCCGAATTTTTTACGCACGTCGTTTTGCCTACAATGCGCAGGCGGTTTGTTGCTGCTCAGTCTGCATAATATGTCGTCTTCGGTGAGGTGCGTGCACGCTGATACATTGTTTTCATAAGTCATCAGACACTGACATGACTTACAGGATCCTAAACGTGCATACTTGATGTTATCTGCCAGCGTGCGTACACACACGAGACTGTTTTAGGCGCTGGCAGGTCTGCACACATGCTGATCTGGCTGATCAAAACACCCACACAGACACACACACAGACACACACACAGACACACACACACACGCACACTCACACACACACAACACACACCACACCACACCACACACACACACCACACACACACACACACACACTCACACACACACACACACACACACACACACTCACAAACACAACACACACACAAACAAACAAAAAACAACCAACCAACCAACTAACCAAACAGTCAAACAACCAACCAACCAACTAACTAACCAACCAACCAACCAGCCAAACAACCAACCAACTAACCAACCAACCAACCAACCAGCCAACCAACCAACCAACCAACCAACCAACCAGCCAACCAACCAACCAACCAACCAACCAACCAGCCAACCAACCAACCAACCAACCAAACAACCAAGCAGCCAACCAACCAACCAACCAACCAGCCAGCCAAACAAACAAACAAACAAATAAACGTCCCTTCAAAAATCACTGTTGGATTTTTGGGCTCTAACCGGCTCCTCCCCAGAGTCGGGCGTGCTATGGGCTCATTGGGAAGACTGGGACCACACATTCCAGTCTCATCCACTTCACGGATGCGTCATTGCTCAAATCTTCTGACCAGCACTACAGGTGTCTGTGTCTCTCGGGCCTGGTTCACGCCAGGATATATTACGAAAGTAAGCGTAGAGTACAGTCCTGTCACGCAGTCTCAATCCTAGATGGAACTCCGTAGCATCTTGATTATTATCATCCTCATCGACATCATCATCGCATTGCAAAGACTGTTCTAGCTTCCGTGGCCATTAAGGTGGCGTAGAAAATGGGACGAAAAAAAAAAAAGTTAGCAGAAAGGTAACCTCCCCGAGTGCAGGTGATCCTAAAAAAAAATCTTTTTTAAAAAAAATCTGTACCCTTTACCTTACAAGCGAAAGTGTCTTGACGGATCGAACCCAGACATCTCCAACTGGAAATCTGATGTTTTCCCACTTGACTACCGCGCTAACCATGACTGAAAGCAGACAGGCAGACGAGGGAAGAAGAAGGGAGGGGGAGGGTGGGGGAGAAAATAAGAAAGCAAGCGTGATGCTAACAGTCGATGCCCCAAGGAAACAGCAAACTTGTAAAAGATTCTCTCAAGGCCCATAGCAGTAATCCCCTGAAGCAGTTCGTCGGGTTAT
>JAPXFY010000024.1:50728453-50738453 GCA_030674185.1 Monoplex corrugatus
CTGTCTTTCATTCATTTATTCTTCCTTCCTTTCTTTTCCCCTTTCTTTCCTGCTTTTCTTTTAAACGCCAGTTACCTGCAGGTTACACATCCTGTGTACGATGCGTTTAGTTTTGTTGCAGATGAAGTAAATGAATAAACGAACGAATAAATGATTGTGAGTGCACCTGTGACTTGGATTACCTGAGATTGTTTAGAATCAAGGAAGGTTATGTAGACGGAGGTAATATGTGTGTGTGTGTGTGTGTGCGTGTATGTGTGTGTGTGTGTGTGTGTGTGTGTGTGTGTGTGTGTGTGTGTGTGTGTGTGTGTGTGTGTGTGTGTGTGTGTGTATGTGTGTGTATTGTGTATGTGTGTGTGTATATTTATGTATACATATATGTCTGCAAACCGGTTGAAGTTGAATGAAGAGAAAACTGAAGTTCTGCTGGTCGGAACTGCTCCTAAAAGAGAAATTGTCCCTTTTTCTTCACTTTCGGTCTGTAGTGCAGACATCCCTTTCTCGAAGAAAGTAAAAACACTAGGAGTGTTTCTGGATGCTAATTTCTCGATGCGTGATCAGATCAATTCAATCATCAGAACTTGCTACTGCCATATCCGATCTCTTGGTAAAGCCCGCCAGTACTTGACTATTCAAGCTGCTAAGACTGTTGCTGTCACACTAGTACTCTCAAAATTAGACTACTGTAATAGTCTACTTGCTGGTCTCCCTCAGGTGAAAATACAGCGTCTGCAGGCTGTACAAAACACAGCTGCCAGAGTAATCTCTAGATGCAGGAAGACTGAACACATAACTCCCATCTTACGGAATCTGCACTGGCTCCCAGTTCAACAACGCATCAATCACAAACTACTAACTATCACCTACCGTGCACTCAACTCTAGTAGTCCTTCTTATCTTAAAGATCTTCTTTCTGAATATAAACCTGTTCGCAGTCTGAGATCTGCTTCCAAGTCTCTTCTTCATGTTCCTGGGACAAGGGATGTTAAAACCAAAAGATATGGTCAGCGAGAATTTAAATACCTTGCCCCTACCAAGTGGAACATGCTTCCCATGAGCATCAGGAGAAAAAGACTCATTCATCCTTTAAATCTAGTCTCAAGACACACTTTTTCTAATGTTGTATGGGATTGCTTATTTGAATGTGAATACCTTGAATGCCTTTATGAATGTTGGTGCAAAGGCTGTGTGGAATTGTTTTTGTGCCCCCCCCCTCCCCCCCCCCACCGTGCGCCGCGAGCATGCTTTTATAGCATGGAGATTTTTGTTGCGCGATATAAATTTTCATTCATTCATTCATACATATATATGTATACATAAATATCATACCGATCTCACATGCTGATCTCACACACACACATTCACACACTCACACACACCAACACACACACACACACACACACACACACACACATATATATATATATATATATATATATATATATATAATATATATATATACGCACACACACATACACACACACATACACACACACATATATATATACATACACACACACATACACCACACACACACACACACACACACCACACACACACACACACACACACACACACACACACACTGACGCACGGTGGGCGTTCGCAGATCCACAACACCTCAGACCAATTAACTAAAAACATTTTTCTCATTTTCCAGATTTCAGCAGTAGTGAATGAAAACCACACAATGTGAGCGAGTCAGTTTCTGCATATGAATTGATTTTGAAAGAGACATTGAAAGACGAGAGGAAAGTAGGATGAAAGAGCAAGAAGGAGAGAGAGAGAGGGGGAGGAGGAGAGGAAGGAGAGAAGGAAAAGACAGACAGAGATAAGAGATAGATAATAGATAGATAAATAGATAGATATATGATAGATAGATAGATATAGTAGATAGATTAGATAGATATAGATAGATAGATATAGATAGATAGACAATAGATAGATAAAGAGAGGAGAGGGAGGAAGGAGAGAGAGAGGCAAGAGGAGAGAGAGGAAGAGAGAAAGAGAGAGGCAAGAAGAGAGAGGGAGGGAGGGAGAGAAGGAAGGAAAAAGACAGTGAGAGAGTAACAAGTGCATTAAGAGGGAGAGAAAGAGGGAAGAAGAGAGAGAGGCAAGAAGAGAGAGAGAGGGAGGAAGAGAGAGAGAGAGAGGGAGGGAAGGAGAGAAGGAGGAAAAGAGAGAGAGAGTAACAAGTGCATTAAGAGGGAGAGAGAGAAGGAAGAAGAGAGAGAGAGAGGCAAGAAGAGAGAGAGGGAGGAAGAGAGAGAGATAGGGAGGGAGGGAGGGAGAGAAGGAGAAAAAGAGAGAGTAACAAGTGCATTAAGAGGGAGAGAGAGAGGGAAGAAGAGAGAGAGAGGCAAGAAGAGAGAGAGAGGGAAGAAGAGAGAGAGAGAGAGAGGGAGGGAGGGAGAGAAGGAGAAAAAAGAGAGAGAGACTAACAAGTGCATTAAGAGGGAGAGAGAGAGGGAAGAATAGAGAGAGAGAGAGGCCAGGAGAGAGAGAGAGAGGGAGGAAGAGAGAGAGAGAAAGTAACAAGTGCGTTAAGTTAAGGCATGTGGGATAATTGCTATAATTGCAGTAACACACGGATGACAACAGCATCTGTGTGGGTGGGTGGCAAAGAGATAAAGCACACATGAATCATTTGGAAGTAAAAGTCAAAAGAAACTATACTTTCACTTCTCTGCTATAGATCATAGACCTTGTTGATAGCTTTTTATCGTAGCTCACTGGGTAACTGCTGGCATAGTTTGCTTACAAATATATGTTATTATAAACCTTGCTCCTAATAAATCAGAAATAAGTCTTATTAGAACACTGTATATTTATATTAATCAGTGGATAATGCTTGTAATTTTTAATATTAATTGTTATAATTCGGAATAGCCACTGATTTGGTTTACAGAAAACAACCTTCTTCAGCCAGTGCAGTCATTTCTTCTTCTCTGTTGTCGTTGTTGTTGTTTGTTGTTGTTGTTGTTGTTGTTGCTGGTTGGGGGTGGTGGTGGTGGTGCGCAACGTGCGTTTTTTGTTGTTGTTTTTTTTATACACAGAGGAAATATTTGGACAGTTTCATAAATTAAATTCTACAGGATACAGAGCGATTTTAAATTTCAATTTATTATGCAACATTAACAAAATAGCAATGTTCATGTGAGACTGAATGACTGCTATTTCGGAGAGATACACACCTTAACAAGATTTTTTTAATTTTCACGCTTCCGAAGCTGATAGTTTTCTGAATATCACTTGGAGTGACCAGAGACCGCTTCAAAAGCTTGAAGCATTGAGTGCCAGATCATCCGGCTGAAATAGTTTTCAGTACAGACGGCTACAGTATCTTGCATGGTGATGAGTGGACGATTTGGACTGCAGAAGGTGATTTTTTGGAATTTTGGAGAGTGTTCAAATAAGATGAATCACACTCTGACAGTTCTATGTGCGCTTTACTCAAAAAAATTCTGCAAGCTGGCAGACTCCCTGAGCCTGCGTGAATCCTTATGCGCTGGCAAGGTCTTGATATGGGGAATGGGGAGAGAAGGACTCATGAAACACTAAAGCTGGCACCACAAGAATGACCGAAAGATGGGCAGCGAACAGGCCAGCTTTAATATTGTGGGCTGGAATGGAACTCTAGATATCAGATCTTGAGTCCACGGCTCTATCATCATCATCATCATCATCATCATCATCATCATCGTCGTCGTCGTCGTCGTCATCATCATCATCAACATCATCATCATCATCGTCGTCGTCGTCGTCGTCATCATCATCATGTGCCTCAGCGTAAATTCGCGGTCATGGCCCTCATATGATCTATCCCTTGTTCCACAATACATCTTCACCCTCTGTCTTCGCCCTGCAAGCGTCAAATTTCTCCGGGTCTAACTATGTGTTTCTGTCCTGCACTTTCCTGTTGTGACCAGTGGCTAATTCCCATTTACTGATGAATGGCCTTTATAGTGTGGTTCTTTCCTACGTTTCTGTATGTACACTATAAAAAGGAGGACGAACAACAGGAAAAAAAATCATAAGAAAAAAAAAAACCAGGCAATTTTCCATGCAGCGGGTAGAGATTGAAGGAGATATCAGAATGAGTCCATGGTCTTGCTCTCGTCTTCTCTCTTCTCAGCTCTCTCTATATATAATGAATAATAATAAAGACCGCGGGAAGGTGAGAGCAGGTTAACCTTTATCTGCAGCCGTTGCTGAGACTGCCGTGAGAACATCCATATGTACGTGAACTACCGTGCCTAATGGTGCGAGTCCTGTATGTTACTCTGAAGGAGGGAGGGAGGACAGAGGGAAGAAAGGACAGAGAGAGAGAGAGAGAAGAGAGAGAGAGACAACGACAGAGCATCACTGAGAGAGAAACATACAGAAGAGCAGAGGCAGGTAGAGAGAAAGAAAGAGAGAGAAAGAGAAAAGGAAAAGCATCAGATGACAGAGAACAGACAGACAGACAGACAGACGCATCAGTGAGCAGAGAGAGAGAGAGAGAGAGAGAGTGCATCAGCTTGAGACAGAAAATACAGACAGAGAGAGAGACAGTAGAGAGAAGAAGACAGAGACAGAGAAAGAGAAGAAAACGAACGCACAGCATGACAGACAGCAGACAGACAGCAGACACAGAAACAGAGACACAAAGAGAGCAAGGAGTGCACCAACATGAGACATGCGGGGGTAATTGGTATAATTGCACTAACACTCGAAGGAACGAACGAAGGGAGTGAGAGAGGACAGCTGCGTAGTGCTGAGCACAGATGTGAGCTGCCTTTTACCGTGTCAAGCCACTAGATTTAGAAGAAGATTTGGGCCGACTGGTTCTCCTGATAGAGCCGTGAATCAGGATATCGTATCTTGACTTTAGTCCTACTCAGCAACATTAAAACACTGGCTTCTTTGCTGCCCATCGTATAACGTTTCCATCATACTGCTGGTGTCAGCTTAGTGTTTCATAGGTCTTCTCTTACCCCCCCCCCCAATCCCCCACAGTTCAAGATCTTGCCAGTACATAGCGTGTTGTGCAGGCTCATGGAGTCTGCCAGATATAATTGTCGCAGATTTGGGTGGAGTGCATATGGAATTGACCGAGTGCGATGAATCCCTTTTGAGCAAAGTGCAAACCCCACATGAAGATAAATCCAGGTGTTTGTTTACAGGGAAAATCATGACGATCTTGAAATGACTCCCGCACCCTGCACCAGTATCCTGCATTGTCAACCATGCTAGCAAGGCAAAAACTAACCCTTTGACTCCTTCACCCTTTCCACCAGCTTCCTGCAGGAAGGATGGGGGAGTCCGATACGTTTTTTTTTTTTTTTTTTTTTTTCATTTGATGGATAGGGTGCGGAAGTCAAAGAGTTAAACGATCGTGCCGATATTGTGCCATCAATGGGTTACTGCTATAAAAGAAGTTGTGATCGAATTTATTCCATTACGATTCCAGCTAATGTCACACGGCTACCGTTCTTCCTCCTGTAGTGTCCCGTGGTTCTGGAAACTCTCTTCCCTGGTGGGTCAGAGTCTTGTTCTCTCTTGCTGCCTTGAAGGCTGACCCTAAAAAAGTTTCTCTTTCAGCAGTATTGTTATCAACATCAAACGAAAGCTTGGACTCTTAAAGTAACGTATATGCTTAAAACAAAATCAGCGTGTCTGGAGAACATTGGTGACAGTGAGGAACAATGGACAAAGTTGAGAAATTCGATATAAATGAAACTTGTGAAGAAATCCATAGTACTTGAATTTAAACCGATGAACACTGAATGCATGATATTTACTAATTCAGATATAATATGTGACTATCCACATAGAACTAGTGCTGGATTAGCTCACTGTGTCATATGCTTGCAGATGGTATAGGTGCTGAGGGTATCTGTGGTCAGTTGTGCGAGTTTTGCTCTGCTAATTTTTAACTTTCTCCTAGAAGGTACTTTCTGTAAAGTTCTGTTACGATGTCCATATTAGAAATACGTTGTAGCAACTTTTTAACAGATCTTGATGAGAATATTTAGTACATTCAATCAGTTTCTTTATCTAGTAAAGTCAGTATATTGTCTTTATAAAAGCCTTCATTTCTGGCACTGATAATCTAGTTTTCAAACAGTTTTAACTATTAAAAAGAGCATAAACATTCGTTTATAAATATCATCACAGGGAAATAAACCTAAAATCACAACAACGACAAAAACAACCACCACAACAATAACATAATGTTACGTGCCTTCAGTCATTTTTTATGATTGAATGTCTCATACAATGGTTACATTGTACAACTGGTATTAGTGCAGTTATCTCCCGTGTCCATGGACAGTACAGAAAAACAAACGAGGCAGTCTTAAAAGAGGCAAATACAAAAGAACATTAATGATGAAGATTAGGAAAAGACAAGCAACATTCATAGAACATTTTATGAGGCAATAGAAATTAGAGCGCCTAGTCACAACCGGAAAACAAGAGGGAAAGAGAGTACCAGGTAGACCCTGGGAAAGAACATTTAGGATAGAATTGCGGAGTGGATGAAGACAGGGTCGGAGATGTACTTACAGCGACAAAGGATAGATTTGTGTGGAGGCCCATGATCGCCAACGCCATGCAGCAAGGCACATGGTGATAATCTATGTCAAACTGCATTGTTACTTAAGAACAGTGATTTGGCGCATTGTGAATATAAAAGTGCACTTCCATTTATGTTGAGTGGCAAGTCTTAGTCTAAAACAGTGGATTTCCCCTTGTGCTTAAATTCGAATTTGGTGGCCTTGTGAGCAGTAAGCCTCTTTCATTCTGTCACCCGTAGTAAGCTTCAATCATTCTGCCTCTCCCACCCATTCTAAGTTTCTCTCTTCTCGTTAACTTTGGGTGTAATAAGATGGTCACTTGAGGAGACGGAAGTGAGTTTATCTCCCCTGATATGAGTCACTAGGCGACAGACGAAGAGTGTGACTAACTGTCCGTTGTCGTGTTGGACAAGCATTAGAATCCTGGCCGCCAGGAGCTGCCTGCCCCTGCAGTCAAGAACACTCACCACACAGGATCAGAATTAATCATTCGGCGTAGACAGAGAGATGGGGGATCAGACTCCAACCCCCACCCCTATCCCCATCCCTAGCCTTCCACCTAGTCACCATTTATGAGTCTTCTTCATATCATCAAGCTTACCGCTCTGTCAATGGATACGCGGAGAAGAGAGAGGTACAGGGGACGAGTGAAGGGCGAAGAGAAAGATGGAGGTCTTAGCACCCCAGGCAGTGTGCCTTGTTAATAGTTCAGCAGCCCTATTTCAAATGCATATTCGCCCTTTGATGCGCAGCTTATTCCCAAAAGGCTCCTATCGTCAAACGGTCGTAACTACAAAAGAAGATGCGCGCGACTTATTCCCAAAAGGCTTCTATCGTCCAACGGTCATAACTACACAAGAAGATGCACGACTTATTCCCAAAAGACCCCCATCGTCAAACGGTCATAACTACAAAAGCGTTCATTTGCACCAAGGACCAATGACAGCCCAGGGACCAATCTACACATTGGCAGTAAAGTGTAGGACCCTTACGTGGATTGTCACGATGCGTCACTTCGACCCTTCAGTGAATTGGATGTGTTCAAAAGACCCGTTACGAATGCTTCTATTCGCGAGGACAGTAAACCCCAAGGTTCATCATTTGCATACTTCTCCCTCTCTTTATGTGGCTATTAATTACCATATATACAATTTCGTAAAACATATTGAAGACTCGATGACGAGTTGGATTAGTTGGCCCAATGTAAAGACCAAGGGAAGTAGATTGCCAGGAATGATGCACCCACCATTCTATAGTTCATTACCAAGTTCATATTCTTATAGCCCAGCCGACTGCTAGAGCCATATCAGGGCTAAAAACTCCACGTTAAAAACGACACCCAGGTTAAAATAAAAACACAACAGTTAAAAACTATGTTCGCCGTTTTCCTTGCAAGTCAAGATACGTTTAAAACTGTCTAAACTCTATGTTCAGGAACCAAGACAATTTAAAGAAAAAGAGGGAAAATTGGAGGAGGAGGAAGAGGAGAAGAAAACAAGAAATGGGAAAAAAAAGAAGAGGGAGAAAAAGAAGGATGAAGAAGAAGAAAGGAGGAGGAGGAGGAGGAGAAGAGGAAGAAAGAAGAAAAAAAAATGGTGGTCTGTTATACACACACACACACACACACACACACACACACACACACATCACGCACACACACACATCACGCACACACACACACACATGCACGCACACACACACACACACATGCACGCACACACACACTGCGCACACACATCACACACACCCACACACATACACACTACACACACACACACACACAATATAATATATATTATATTATATTATATATATATTACATATATTATATATTATTCCTCCACCCACTCACCCACCCACACATACGATCATTGTCCAATTACGACCTCACCATTTTCCCGGTCCTTCAAAAGACCAACACTTAAAGCAGTGATCAATGTTTGGAATATTCATGTGTTACGGTCTAAATTTATCTTTAAAAATTATTTGGCTTTCGTGTCTTTATTTTATCTTGTTTTATTTTGATACGTCTTAGAGGTGAAGAGGATTAAGGAGAGACAAGCAATAATTATAGAACATTTTATAAGGCAAGAGAAATTAGAGCCCTAGTCACAAAAGGAAAGCTGGAGGGACGAAAGAGCACCAGGTAGACCCAGGGGAGAAAATATTAGACAGACTTGTGGATGGATGAATGAGACAGACAAGGTAGAAGATATACTTGCAGCGACAAAGGATAGATTCGTATGGAGGGCCATGATCGCCTGCGCCCTGCGGCAGGGCAACATGATGATGACGTCTTGGAGAAGTTAGAAATGTTAAAAAATAAAAAAAACAAGAAAGAAAAGAATAAACGCTTTGTCTTTGATGGGGAATAAAGACCCCACTCGCTATATTATTAGTAGCATCAGTGTCGTTTGGCTGGCATGATTAACTGTATCAGAAGCTGGTATGACGAAATGTTATTCCTCGCTAGATGACTCCTTACCTCGGAAGTTCAGTGTTATTCTTGTCAGAGTGGGAGTCTTGCCAGTTACTCAAACAGTGTGAGGCAAGAGATTAACGTTGCTTTTATTTGTGAATGGTAGAGAGGAGAGAAGAGATACAGAGAGACAGAGACAGAGACAGACAGACGGGCAAGACATTAGCGTTGCTCTTATTTGTGAATGGGTGGAGAGAGAGAGAGAGAGAGAGAGAGAGAGAGAGAGAGAGAGAGAGAGAGAATTGTGATGACTTTATGTCTTTTAAAGCATTTAGCCCAAACAAAACAAGGGAGCTGATTTCAAAATAAACAGCAATGACACTGAAAATAACAACATTACGTTACAGACACGTTAAGCAAACATTCAAAATAAACAACAATAACATGAGATAGAACACACACACGGAAACACACACACACACACACACACACACACACACACACACACACACATAGGGTGAGCGAGAGGCGCCAGCAGCAGGCCAGGCAGGAGGCAGGCAGGAGGCAGGCCAGGCAGGCAGGCAGGCAGGCAGGCAGGCAGGCAGGCAGGCAGAGACGGAGACAGAGGGAGACAGAGGAAAAAGAGACTGAAGACTCAGAAGGATTTTAATGAAATAGGCCAACCGCCCATACCAGGAAGGGATTTGTGAGAGGGGAAAATAAAAACAAATAAAACAACAACAACAATGTATCATGATAACTATTACACATCACAAAGATGAGAGAGAGAGAGACAGAGAGAGAGACACACACAGAGAGAGAGAGGCAAAGGACAGACAGACAGAGAAAGAGGCAAAGAAAGAGAGAGAGACATACAGATAAAAAGACAGAGAGAGAGAGGAGAGGAGGGAGAGAGAGACAGGCAGACAGACAGTCAGACAGAGAGAGAGACGAGAGAGAGAGAGAGACGGACGGAAGGAGAGAGACAGAACAGAAAACAGAGAAAGAGACAGAGAGAAGA
>JAPXFY010000024.1:50743453-50750953 GCA_030674185.1 Monoplex corrugatus
GTACCCTTTCGTCTTATTGATTTTCTGATGTACCACTATATAGGTGACTTATTTTGAGGAAACGGGGACTGGAGGCTATATAGTATTATGGGAATGGGAGAGTTTGTGAAAAATGGTTGTGGGTGATTAGATGAAAGATTACAGTTTCTCTGTCTCTGTCTCTGTCTCTCTCTCTCTCTAGCTCTCTCTCTGTGTCTCTCTCTAGCTCTCTCTCTTTCGTTCTCTCTCTCTCTCTCTCTCTCTCTCTGTCTCTCTCTTTCTCTTTCCTGCCTGTCTGTCCTTACTCTCTGGTTCTCCTCTATTTTTCTCTCTTTTGTGTATATGTGTCTACATGTCTGATTCTCTCTCTCTCTGTGTCTCTCTCTCTGTGTCTCTCTCTCAGTGTCTCTCTCTCTCAGTCTCTCTCTCTTAGTCTCTCTCTCTCTCTCTCTCTCTTGTTTGTCTTTCTGTGTCAGTCTGTTGCGTCGTGTGATGGGTAAGATCCAAATGATCATGGCCCAAATCTTAAACCTGCACATAAAACCATGATCTGACCAGATCCTGAGGTCTTCAATCTACTTAGCTTAAGGCTTTACAAGTAATTTGCAAATGAATTAACTTTGTTTTGGTCATTATATATATATAAAGGTTTAACTCTCTGATAAGTACCAATGCCTGCAATATCGACAAAAATGAATAATTCAAATCTTTGCCGAATCTGAATGTCTTTGTGTGTATTTGGAAATAAATGAAGCGTAAATATTGAAAATTTACACTTTTGGGTAGTTGTGGAAGAAATGGCGACTCATTGTGTTTATATTTTGTAAAGTTTACGAGTTTGTTTGGAGTTTATTCAACAAGGACTCAATGCATACAGACAGTTTCATCCGCGCTTCACTCAAATCTACTGTGATTTATTTGGCAGCCTCCTTGAGCTTGCACAAAACCCTATGCGCTGGCAAGATCTTGAAAGGGGGGGGTGGTGGGTGGGGGAAAAAAAACAAGAAACGCACTGAAATAATGCCACCAGAATGATGGACATCAGATGTTTTTTTTAAGCCCACTGCCAAAAACGTTCTCCTGTAGAATGGACAGGCTGTTCATTTCAAAGGATAAAGATGACGGAAATATAAATTTCAGACAGACGACCAAACAGCAGACGAAAAGAAAGGGAGATTGATGGGATGAAAACGAGCGAAAAGGAAGAAAAAAAATGGTATAGGGGACTGAAAACAATGAGAGAGAGAGAGAGAGAGAGAGAGAGAGAGAGAGAGAGAGAGAGAGAGAGAGAGAGATGACAACGAGGGACACGCACAGAGAGAAAGAGAGAGACAGAGAGAGACAGAGACAGAGAGAGACAGAGACAGAGAGAGGTGACAACGACAATGACAATGACAATGATGCTTTATTTTCCAACGGTAAAAGCTATTGGCTAGAGGCCATTTTTCAAACTTGCCGTTGCTATTCTATACACATGACATTTGTTTACAGTAATAAGTACAGCTTAAGGAAAATACATGTTGAATACTAATATTAAGATAACATTACAATGAAATCAAGAAACGTACACAGTCAGCACTTAGAGATAGATAGATAGATAGATAGATAGAGGTAGATAGTATAGATAGATAGATAGACAGATGAGCAGGTAGATAAATTAATGAATAAGTAAGTAAATAAAGAAAGAAAGATAATGTTGATAGTGATAATAATAAAAATAAGACGAAGAAGAAGAAGAAGGAAGAGGAGGAGGAGGAGGAAAGGAACAGAGAGAGAGAGAGAGAGAGAGAGAGAGACAGACAGACAGACAGAGAGACACAGAGAGAGAGAGGTGACAACGAGGGACACGCACACACACACAGAGAGAGAGAGAGAGAGAGAGAGAGAGAGAGAGAGAGAGAGAGAGAGCATGAGGGGTGGAACAGAACGTGGAGGAGGAGAGGGGAAAAAAGCTCTGTTTGAAAGAGCTCTCTTAGTTTCTAAATTATTGTTGATTTTATAACACATAACAGAGAGAGAGAGAGAGAGAGAGAGAGGAGAGAGAGAGAGAGAGAGAGAGAGAGAGAGAGAGGAGAGAGAGAGAGAGAGAGCTATCTAGCTAAAAGAAGTGCTGTGTGAAACGTCGTTTGCCGTGGACAGCAGAGTGTACTTTATTTTCCTGCGTGATGGTTCCATTTGTCTGTTCCACCTGTTTTTGTGTGTGTGTTTACCGGCGCTGCTACATGAAAAACAGCAATTTGGAGACCAAAAGAGCGCTTTCAGAAAGAGCCTCTTTCTCTCCGAGCCTCCCCCTAACCCTCTCCCTGTTCCACCCATGCTGTCTCTCCTACTTTGTCACTTCTCTCACCCACCCACCCACCCCCACTCTTTCATTTTTTTGTCTCTGTCTCTTTCTTTTTTTGTCTCTGTCTTTCTTTTTTTGTCTCTGTCTCTTTCTTTTTTTGTCTCTGTCTCTCTCTTTCTTTTTCTGTCTTAGTCTCTCTCTTTCTTTTTCTGTCTTAGTTTCTCTCTTTCTTTTTCTGTCTTAGTTTCTCTCTTTCTGTTTTTGTCTTAGTCTCTCTCTTTCTTTTTCTGTCTTAGTCTCTCTCTTTTTCTGTCTTAGTCTCTCTCTTTTTCTGTCTCTGTCTCTCTCTTTCTTTTTCTGTCTTAGTCTCTCTCTTTCTTTTTCTGTCTCTGTCTCTCTCTTTCTTTTTCTTGTCTTAGTCTCTCTCTTTCTTTTTCTGTCTTAGTCTCTCTCTTTCTTTTTCTGTCTTAGTCTCTCTCTTTCTTTTTCTGTCTTAGTCTCTCTCTTTTTCTGTCTTAGTCTCTCTCTTTCTTTTTCTGTCTTAGTCTCTCTCTTTCTTTTTCTGTCTTAGTCTCTCTCTTTCTTTTTCTGTCTTAGTCTCTCTCTTTCTTTTTCTGTCTTAGTCTCTCTCTTTCTTTTTCTGTCTCTGTCTCTCTCTTTTTCTGTCTTAGTCTCTCTCTTTCTTTTTCTGTCTTAGTCTCTCTCTTTTTCTGTTTTTAGTCTCTCTCTTTTTCTGTCTCTGTCTCTCTCTTTCTTTTCTGTCTTAGTCTCTCTCTTTCTTTTTCTGTCTCTGTCTCTCTCTTTTTCTGTCTTAGTCTCTCTCTTTCTTTTTCTGTCTTAGTCTCTCTCTTTTTCTGTCTTAGTCTCTCTCTTTTTCTGTCTCTGTCTCTCTCTTTCTTTTCTGTCTTAGTCTCTCTCTTTCTTTTTCTGTCTCTGTCTCTCTCTTTTTCTGTCTTAGTCTCTCTCTTTCTTTTTCTGTCTTAGTCTCTCTCTTTCTTTTTCTGTCTCTGTCTCTCTCTTTTTCTGTCTTAGTCTCTCTCTTTCTTTTTCTGTCTTAGTTTCTCTCTTTCTTTTTCTGTCTTAGTTTCTCTCTTTCTTTTTCTGTCTCTGTCTCTCTCTTTCTTTTTCTGTCTCTGTCTCTCGCTCTCTCTGTCTCTCTCTCTCTCTCTCTCTCTCTCTCTCTCTCTCTCTCTCATTCATTGTCTCTGACTCACTCCCTGTTTGTCTCTGTCTCTCTGTCTATCTCAGTCTCTCTCTCTCTCTTCCTCTCTCTCCCATTCTACCTCTCTGTCTCTCTTTCTCTCTGTCTCTCTCTGTCTCTCTGTCTCTCTCACTGTATCTCTCATTTTCTCTCTGCCTGCCTGCCTGTTTTTCTGTCTGTCGGTTGGTCGGTCAGCCTCTGTCTCTCACTCTGTATCTCTGTCTCTTTCTCTGTTTCTCTTTCTCTGTCTGTGTCTCTCTGTCTCTGTTTCTGTCTCTGTCTGTCTTTGTCTCTGTCTCTGTCTCTCTCTCTCTCTCTCTCTCTCTCTCTCTCTCATATTATGAGTGTGCGCGCGGGAACGTGTGTAATTGATCAGCATTTCCAAGAGGAAGGCAGCATGACTGACCATGGCCTGAGCTCTGGCAGAGCGGATTTCGTAATCGACCTTTGTGTCCGTGCCCCGTGATTTACTGCCAGATGTCCTGACAGTATTGTCTTTCTCTCCTGAAGGTCACTGTCTTCCTCATATCGACAGCTTGGGTCAATGGAAAAAAGGGGTGAGGTTGGGTGGGGGTGGGGGAGGAGGGATTTGTAGTGTTGGGTTTCTCTAGCAGATCAACCTCATGGACAGAAAAAGAAAACGTTAATGTTTGGTGCCAGTGCCATCAACAGATATGGCTACTGGTAGAAAGAGGTTGGTTACCGTAACGACCCACAAAAGTGAATTGCAGCCATCGAGTTTCGCTGCTATGGTGAACTGATTGTTTGATATTGCATAGGAATTAATTATTTTATTGTGATAATGCTTGGAAATGAGTGTGTTTTTGTGATAGTCTATGGCTGTTCGAGGGGAAGAAAGGAAGAGGGTTTTAAGCATTGTTTCAATAGGTGAACAAGCAAATGGGTGTTCCATTCATGTGTTTCCTTGGATATGCTGGTGAACGCTAATACAATATTCTCTCTCTGTGTCTCTGTCTCTCTGTCTATCTGTCTGTCTCTCTGTGTCTGTCTCTGTGTCTCTGTCTCTGTCTTTGTCTCTATGTGTAGCTCTCTCTCTCTCTGTCTGTTTCTCTCTCTCTGTCTGTCTGTCTGTCTGTCTCTCTCGCTCTCGCTCTCTCTCTCCCCATTAATAGGTGAACAGGATAGTGAGTGTTGCGTCCATGTGTTTCCTGGATGTGCTGGTGAACTGCTGATACGAGATTCTCCCTCTCTCTCTCTCACTCTCTCACACACTCTCTCTCTATCTCTCTCTCCTTCTCTCTCTCTCTCTCTGTCTCTCTCTGTGTGTCTCTCTCTCTCGCTCTCTGTCTCTGTCTCTCTCTCTCTCAACAATAGGCAAACAAGATAGTGGGTGTTGCGTTCATGTTTCCTCAGATACACTGATGAACCGCTCTCTCTCTCTTTCTCTCTCTCTTCTCCCCCCGATGTCTCTCCCTCTCTTGTCTGTCTGTCTCTCTCTCTCTCTCTCTCTCTCTCTCTCTCATCATAGGGCGAACAAGCCGGTGGGTGTGTCATTCATTGTTTCCTTGGATATTCTGGTGAACTGTTGATACAAGATGGCCTCTCTGTCTCTGTCTTTGTGTCTGTCATACTCTCTCTTTCTCATTCTCTCTCTCTCTCGCCCTCTCTCTCTCTCTCTCTCTGTCTTTGTCGCTGTCTCTAGTTCTGTCTCTGTCTATTTCACTCTCTTTCTCTCTCTGTGTCTCTCTTCTCTGTTCTGTCTCTGTCCTGTCTCTGTCTCTCTGTGCCTGTCTGTCTGTCTGTATCTCTCCCCCCTTTCTCTCTCCTCTCTCTCTCTCTCTCTCTCTCTGTGCATTGCCAGATAGTTAAGTTCATCCTTTGATTGAAATTAAATTAGCCGTCACACGCTTGAAACTGAATTAGACGCAAAGGAGTATATAGAGAAAGAAGAATATGTCATTTATTGATATGACAATGCCTTAGAGGATGTGTTCTGAATTGTCTTAAATTCCGTGTTGACAGATTGATGTTTCCTCCACAAAAACAATCTGTCTATTAAATCATTGTTGTCAGTCTGTAACTTCATTTCTGGAAGAAACAAAAATCAGTCAAAATGAGCAAAATTTATCAAATTTTCTAAAAATGGTACAGTTGTCTTCTGAACATTAAAGTATCCATTCGTAAGAAAATTTCAAGAGTAGCTTTTTCTGTACTATCTATCTATCTATCTATCTATCTATCTATCTATCTATCTATCTATCATTATCTATCTATCTAATCTATCTATCTATCTGTCTGTCTGTCTATATATGTATGTATGTATGTATCTATCTATCTATCTGTCTGTCTGTCTGTCTATCTATCTATCTATCTATCTGTCTATCTATCTATCTATATATCTATCTATCTATCTATATATCTATCTATCTATCTATCTATATATATATCTATCGGTCTATCTGTCTATATATGTATGTATGTATGTATGTATGTATGTATGTATCTATCTATCTGTCTGTCTGTCTGTCTATCTAAGTATGTATGTATCTGTCTATCTATATGTGTATATAATTATGTATATATATACATACATATATAGATATACATATATAGAGAGACATATAGGTAGGTAGGTACATAGGTAGGTAGATAGACAGACAGACAGACAGACAGACAGATAGATCTATGATGCAAGAATCTGCAAGTCATGAAAGTCTGCTTGGAAAATGGGCGCTAACAGCACACTCTGTCAATAGTATGGGATATTGGAGTAGAAGCAAACACAACATAAACCAGCAGTTTATCAAGACTGAAAACAGTGCCAGGAGCATAATACTAGCATCGGATCGATGGAGAGGCGCCAACAATATCTGTCGTAATGAACCAACAATAGAATCTTATGCTGTGGCAAGACGTGATCGTAGCCACGTATGAACATGTTCTGGTTTGTGTTTTAACACGTCCCGTTTACATTATATCGCATCATATGATTGATTATAACTGATGATGACACAGCACCACGCAAAGCCAGAACAAGATTGAAGCAGCCGAGATGTGGTTTCTAACCAGAATGTTGAGGGTTCCATGGACAGCAAAGAAAACCAACGAGACAGTCGTGATGGAGGCAGACACAAGAAGACCATTGATAAGGAAGATTAGGAAAAGACAGGCAACATTTATAGGCCATTTTATGAGAAAAGGGGAATTAGAGCACCTGGTCACAACGGCAAAATTGGAGGGAAAGAGAACACCTGTATGTGTTCGATAAAGTCTTAAATACTTTTTCCTAGGATTGACAATTGGGGACGTGTATTAAATGCATTTTTGGTTTGGGTAAACGTGATATGCGGAAGCAATTTCAGGTAATTTAGGCCAGTTTTACATGTCTTAGTGTCCGTAGTTATGTTTAAAGTTGTCATCACGTATGTTGTTTTTAATCCCCTGTGTGGTAGATTGGATGGAGTGGTGAACGCCAGGGGCATCTCCCTAGATTATGTGCGCAAATGCATTGTTGTGTGTACTTCATTTTGTTGTTGTTTTTTTTCCTGTTCAAGTATTGTGTGTGTGTTTTGAAACGGTTATAGCCCTGAGTTGGCTCCACGCAGTCGGCTGGGCTTTAAGCAACAATAACAATAATAATAACTGATATATCCCTACTTAATTACTATCTACACACAGACGGCTGACGCCATGTGTCCATATGATTTAACCTCTTTCCCTACCTTATTTTTCAGGAAAAAAAAGGAGACAGAAAAAAATGGAAAACAAAGAGAGTCAAATTTGTGTTGATGAATCATCAGTAACGTTCGATGTTTTTTTTAATTTTAATTTTTGTAAGAGAGGGAATTAGGGTGGATTTAATTCCTCTAGTTGCGGTCAACACACAACTCTGGACAAACAGCCTCACCGCACCGTTAATCCGCAGCCTGCGTGCAACGTGAGACGTCCCCACGGAGCTGTTCCATGGTGATTTATTGTCTAGTTCGTCGTAAAATGTGACACCACCTTTAGGTTTTATGTCGCGTTGTAATCAATAGGCAGCAGTTTGCCTGTCATGCATCTGGACCCTGGAGAA
>JAPXFY010000024.1:50758453-50768453 GCA_030674185.1 Monoplex corrugatus
TTTCCATGTGTAAGGTCCAGATAGGGGGAGAGCAGGGTTAAATCACAACAGGCATAATTGTATAAGTGTTATCCATTCACCCACTGTGTGTGTGATTGTGTGTAAAAATCCTGTATGAAAAAGGAAAGAGAACGGTGATGTTTTGGTGCGGTCGGCACCAGGGACAGATTGATATGGGAATACGGCAGATGGTTGTTATATTGTCGAAAGGAAATTGATATATTAGGTTCAGAAGCTGTATGAAGACGATCATTTTTGCCTATAACGAGATGGCAAAAGGTATGCAATCATCTTCTGTTTACTGTTTCATATTAAACAGAAGATGGGAAAAGACCTACTAAATTCACCATTTTTAAATGATATCTTGCAACGAAATATCGCACAGAAGAATACAATTGTAAACCTGATGCAGCATCTGCATACCAATAAAACGAGATGGCCATCATGTATGTATCATAAATACCAACCAAACCTGATACTATTTAATCAATTTATGATATACATATTGTCAATGTACGTAGTAAAATATCATTGTGATCGCCATTTGCTGTTTGTTGTTTGGAAGACTTTCCAGTCCATTCAGCTGACGATTCCTGACAAATGATCGCCATTTGCTTTTGTGGTTCATAAGTCCCTTGCTTGTCATCCATTTCATTTGGATTGCGTTAGTGGGACTGTTGACTGAACCAAAAGACCACAGAGACAGTGGACGTGACCACGATAGGAACATCAAAGGGAGAAGCGAAGCGCCAGCAATATGGACCGTGTTTGTCTATGTCGCATAGAGTCAGGCCGGCCTCTTTGCTTTTCATTTCCATGTGTAAGGCCCAGGTGGGGGAGAGGAGGGTTTAGTCACGACAGACATAATTGTATAAGTGTTATCCGTTCACCCATTGTGTGTGCTTGTAGAAATCCTTAGAAAAAGGAAAGAGAACGGTGATAATGTTTTGGAGTGGTCGGCACCAGTGACGGATTGATATGGGAATACGGCAGACGGTATTCATATTGTCAACAGGAAATTGATATATTAGGGTCAGAGGCTGTGTGAAGATGAACCTTTTAACTGATGGAAAAGATTTACGATTTTCTTGTCTTTGTTGTTTCGTATTAAATGGAAGATGGCAAAAGACTCTAGGAATATCACTTCTTTTAGATAATATCTTGCAACGAAATATCTCACAGAAGAATACAGTGGTAGACATGACACGGCACCTGCATACCTATAAAATATCCCTGCCATGTTTATCATAAATACGATCCAAACCTGATACTATTCAATCAATTGATGATATACGTATTGTCAATGTACGTAATAATATATTGCGATCGTCATTTGCTGTTTGTTTATGAGCCTCTTGCCCATCATCCATGCCATTTGGATTGCATTAGCAGGATGTTGACTGACCAAAAGACCAAAGAGACAGTGGACGTGACCACGACAGGAACATCAAAGGGAGTAGCGAAGCGCCAGCCATATGGATCGTGTTTGTCTTTGTCGCATAGAGTCAGACTGGCGTCTTTGCTTTTCATTTCCATGTGTAAGGTCCAGATAGGGGGAGAGCAGGGTTAAATCACAACAGGCATAATTGTATAAGTGTTATCCATTCACCCACTGTGTGTGTGAGTGTGTGTAAAAGTCCCGTATGAAAAAGGAAAGAGAACGTTGATGTTTTGGTGCGGTCGGCACCAGGGACAGATTGATATGGGAATACGGCAGATGGTTGTTATATTGTCGAAAGGAAATTGATATATTAGGTTCAGAAGCTGTGTGAAGATGACCATTTTTGCCTATAACAAGATGGCAAAAGATACGCGATCATCTTCTGTTTACTGTTTTATATTAACAGAAGATGGGAAAAGACTTCTACCAATATCACCATTTTTAAATGATATCTTGCAATGAAATATCGCACAGAAAAATACAGTGGTAAACCTGATGCAGCATCTGCATACCAATAAAACGAGATGGCCACCATGTATGTATCATAAATACGAACCAAACCTGATACTATTTAATCAATTTATGATATACATATTGTCAATGTACGTAGTAAAATATCATTGTGATCGCCATTTGCTGTTTGTTGTTTGTAAGACTTTCCAGTCCATTCAGCTGATGATTCCTGACAAATGATGGCCTTTTGCTGTTTGTGGTTCATAAGTCCCTTCCTCGTCATCCATTTCATTTGGATTGCGTTAGTGGGACTGTTGACTGAACCAAAAGACCACAGAGACAGTGGACGTGACCACGATAGAAACATCAAAAGGATTAGCGAAGCGCCAGCCATATGGACCGTGTTTGTCTACATCGCATAGAGTCAGACTGGCCTCTTTGCTTTTCATTTCCATGTGTAAGGCCCAGGTGGGGGAGAGGAGGGTTTAGTCACGACAGACATAATTATATATGTGTTATCCATTCACCCATTGTGTGTGTGTAGAAATCCTGTATGAAAAAGGAAAGAGAACAGTGATAATGTTTTGGAGTGGTCGGCACCAGGGACAGATTGATATGGGAATACCGCAGATGGTTGTCATATTGTCAAAGGGAAATTGATATATTAGGGTCAAGGCTGTGTGAAGACGAGACTTTTTGCTGATAACTAGATGGCAAAGATTTATGATCGTCTTCTGTTTACTGTTTCTTACTAAACAGAAGATGGGAAAATACTTCTACAAACATCACCTCTTTTAAATGATATCTTGCAAAGAAATATCGCACAAAAGAATAGTGGGAAACCTGATGCAGCACCCGCATACCTATAAAACGAGATGGCTGCCATGTTTATCATAAATACAAACCAAGCTTGATACCATTTAATCAATTCATTATATATATATATATACATATATATATATATATATATATATATATATATATAGATGGATGGATATATATATATATATATATTTATATATATAGAGAGAGAGAGAGAGAGAAGATGTATTTTCAATGTACATAATACAATATCACTGTGATCACCATTTGCTGTTTGTGGTTTAAAAGCCTCTTGCTTGTCATCCATTTCATTTGGATTGTGTTAGTGGGACTGTTGACTGAACCAAAAGACCAAAGAGACAGGGAACGTGATCACAACGAGAGCGTCATAGGGAGTCGCCAAGCGCCAGCCATATGGACCGTGTTTGTCTACGTCGCATAGAGTCAGGCTGGCGTCTTTGCTTTTCATTTCCATGTGTTAGGCCCAGCTGGGGGAAGAGCAAGGTTTAGTTACGACAGGCATAATTGTATAAGTGTTATCTGTTCACCCACTGTGTGTGTGTAGAAATCCTGTAGAAAAATGAAAGAGGAAAAGTCATCATGTTATGGAGCAGTCAGCACCAGAGACAGATTGATGTGGAAATACAGCAGACGGTTGTCATATTGTCAAAGGGAAATTGATATATTAGGTTCAGAGGCTGTGTGAAGACGAACAAGAATTTTTTTTTCTGGTTAAGAGATGGCAAAGACATGTGATCATCTTCTTTTTTACTGTTTCTTGTTAAACGGAAGATGGGAAAAGACTTCTACGAACATCACGTCCTTGAAAAGATATCCTGCAACGAAAAATCGCATAGAAGAATACAGTTCGAAACTGACGTGGCTCCCACATACCTTAAACCTTTTCACTTCTGCAACTTGTCCATACACTGCAAAAACTTAACCTTTCACTCCCTCACCTTGTCCACCAGCTTCCTGCAGGAAGCTGGTGGACAGGGTGAGGTAGTGAAACGGTTAAGTTTTTGCTTGCTACCATGGCTGTTGTACGGTTGCGAGGCATGGACAGTCAACAAGCGAAGCCAGAACAAGATTGAGGCAGCCAAGATGTGGTTTCTAAAAAGGATGTTGAGAGTTCCATGGACAGCAAAGAAAACAAACGAGACAGTCTTGATGGAGGCAGACACAAGTAGATCATTCATAAGGAAGAGTAGGAAAAGGCAGGCAACATTTATAGGCCATTACCTGGTCACAACAGGAAAGCTGGAGGGAAGGAGAGCACCGGGTAGACCCCGGGAGAAGATACTAGACGGACTTGCAGAGTGGCTGAAGACAGGGAGAGCGGAAGAGATGCTTGAGGCAACAAGAGATAGAGACAGATGGAAGTCCATAATTGCCAACCATGCGGCAAGGCACCTGATGATAATGACCATGGCTGACAATGCAGAATGGGGGTTGACAGAGTGAGGGAGTCAAAGCGTTAAAATGAAATGTCTGCCATATTTATCATATATACTAACTGAACTTGATACTGTTTGATCAATTCATAATAAACAATACATGCATTTGTCAATGTATGTGATAAAATATCATGGCGAATCTGATTTCTTAACAATCTACCCATGTTTGTAGGTTATATTTGTTATTGTTGACTTTGCTCCATGTAGATGTGAATATACTTTATATTATGTGCAGATGGATGTTTTGTATGGATTTCAGTTTTTTTCGTGCGACGTGATTGCACTTATGTTTTGCTGTTCTGTGCTGTATATATCTACATCAATTATTTGAAAAGGAACAAAGGAAAGTTTGACTCCAAAACTGGAAGACGATATTGTAATAGTTCAGATTTGATCAGGGATGATCATGTGTGTTCAGTGTTGCCTTTCCATCCAGAAATTGTCCTAAGTGGTCCATTCAGTCATCATTAGCGGAAAACAGGCCTCTTGGTATTGAAGTCTATAGACCTAGATTAATTTTCAACATTCACAAAAAGTGCTTGCTAAGTGGTGAGAATATAGTAAGGGAAACTGGGTGCTGATAGCCATGCGAGATGGTGTCAGGGCAGGCTGCCTGAAAGAGAGATGAAGACAAGAGTGGGGTGAGAGAGGGGTCTTCCATTCTCTCTTGGTCCAGAGGCTGGGCTGGACCTAGTTGGTGCGCGTTGTGTAGGTATGCCCTGGGGTTGTCATCTCCCCACCTTGCCATTCGGTTTGTAAACAAGGTAGCTGATGACTGAGTCCAAATGGGTCATACAACGCATGGACAGCCCCTCTTTGCTTGAAGAAATGACTGTCGATTAGCGTTGGGAGCTTGGGAGATGATTGTCCAGCGAGTGGTGTTTCTTGTTAACTTTATATAAGTATTGATTTTACCGGGTAAAACTTAAAACCTTTCCAAATGGCACCCACCTCACGAAGTCATTGATATTGAAATGTCCCAGGCTTTGACCGTATTGATACATGGAAATAGACTGAGGGGTGAGGTTATTAGACTTAAGGAAATAGAAGGGTGAGGTTGTTGGACTTAAGGAAATAGAAGGGTGAGGTTGTTGGACTTAAGGAAATAGAAGGGTGAGGTTGTTGGACTTAAGGAAATAGAAGGGTGAGGTTGTTGGACTTAAGGAAATAGAAGGGTGAGGTTGTTGGACTTAAGGAAATAGAAGGGTGAGGTTGTTGGACTTAAGGAAATCGACTGAGGGATGAGGTTGTTGGACTTCAGGAAATAGACAGAAGGACGAGGTTGTTAGACTTAAGGAAATAGACAGAAGGATGAGGTTGTTGGACTTAAGGAAATAGACAGAAGGATGAGGTTGTTGGACTTAAGGAAATAGACAGAAGGACGAGGTTGTTGGACTTAAGGAAATAGACAGAAGGACGAGGTTGTTAGACTTAAGGAAATAGACAGAAGGATGAGGTTGTTAGACTTAAGGAAATAGACAGAAGGACGAGGTTGTTGGACTTAAGGAAATAGACAGAAGGACGAGGTTGTTAGACTTAAGGAAATAGACAGAAGGACGAGGTTGTTAGACTTAAGGAAATAGACAGAAGGACGAGGTTGTTAGACTTCAGGAAATAGACAGAAGGACGAGGTTGTTGGACTTAAGGAAATAGACAGAAGGACGAGGTTGTCGGACTTCAGGAAATAGACTGAAGGACGAGGTTGTTGGACTTAAGGAAATAGAAGGATGAGGTTGTTGGACTTAAGGAAATAGAAGGATGAGGTTGTTGGATTTGGGGAAATCGACATAAAGGTGAGATTGTTGGACTTGGGGAAATCGACATAAAGGTGAGGTTGTTGGACTTGGGGAAATAGAAGGATGAGGTTGTTGGATTTGGGGAAATCGACATAAAGGTGAGGTTGTTGGACTTGGGGAAATAGAAGGATGAGGTTGTTGGACTTAAGGAAATAGAAGGATGAGGTTGTTGGACTTGGGAAATCGACATAAAGATGAGGTTGTTGGACTTGGGGAAATCGACATAAAGGTGAGGTTGTTGTACTTCAGGAAATAGAAGGATGAGGTTGTTGGACTTAAGGAAATAGAAGGATGAGGTTGTCGGACTTCGGGACATCGACATAAAGGTGAGGTTGTTGGACTTCGGGAAATAGAAGATAAGTTTGTTGGACTTCGGGAAATAGAAGATAAGGTTGTTGGACTTCGGGAAATAAGACAGAAGGATGAGGTTGTCGAAACTTGATGAGAGAAACAAACTGACAAAAGTAGTATAATAAATCGGAAACAAGGTCCTAACGTCCCAAGCTTATGCAACTAGATAGATAGAAGAAACAGAAACTTGTGTTTCAAACTGGAATGAAGTCGTGCTTTTGCATGGTTTCAAAACTTCAAGCACTTATTACTCAACAAATTGAATGTGTCTGGAATTCACAAACGTTCAAAGGTTAAAACTGTGGACGATTTAGCACTGATCTCTCATCTCTTTGAGTAGAAAAAAAGGGAAGATAGACCTTACTCCATTTTCATTTGATGATAGCCTTATCATCTTGGGCTGTTAGGGTTGTAGTTGTGTAACGACATTGGAAAACTGAACAGAAAAGCCAACACCTGGTGAGATTTAACCCATTACTTCGACAATTTTTCTAGAAATATAAAAAAAAACAGTGTATTGACGATATGATTGTCATTGTTCTCTGAAGGTTCTTTTTCACACAAATTTTAAACTTCATCATTCTCTCTGTCTCTCTCTGTGTCTTTGTCTGTCTGCCTATCTGCCTGCCTGCCTGCCTGCCTGCCTGCCTGCCTGTCTGTCTCCCCCCCTCTCTCTCTTTCTCTCTCTCTCTCTCTCTATATATATATATATAGGGCCTACATACATACATATATATATATATAAAATATATATAGATAAAAAATATAGGGAAGAGAGAGAGAGAGAGAGAGAGAATTGTGTGTGTGTATATATATATATATATATATGTGTGTGTGTGTGTGTGTGTGTGTGTGTGTGCGTGTGTTTGTGTGTGTGTGTAGATGATCTTTTGACGTATGCATGATTGTGCTTGCAGGTTCTCTAAAGGATGAGAGATATTAAATAGCTTTAAAAAAGTTGTAAGAAACACCAAGATCTTTCCAACACGTGAGATTTGTTTGAAGACTTTTGACATTTACGATGATTATTTTCGCTCTTTATGAAATGCCACGTGTGACATACTGGAATCACGTGCACGTTGTGATTGTCTTTGCTTAACCTTTTGACTCCCGCACACGATCCACCAACTGCAAAAATTAACCCTTTGACCCCCTCACCCTATCCACCAAGTTTCTGCAGGAAGCTGGTCGATAGGGTGAGAGAGTCAAAGTTAAGTTTTTGATATGGTAGCCTGGTTGACAATGCAGGATGCTGATGGACAGGGTGGGGTAGTCAAAGAGTTAAACAAATTGTTGTCTAGAGAGATAAAAGTATTCATATTCGTATTCATATTCATATTCATGTCTTTTGCTACAGTGCATTTTCCATGTGAAACTCGGGCTGCTCTCGCCTTTCAGAACGCGTCGCCGAAGCGCAGCGCCACCCATTTTTTTCAAATCAAAACGTTAGAAAGGCAATAAGGCTAATCGGCCTTCAAAGGGGAGGGACCTGGGAAATCTACCTGTCTCCACAATGTTTTATACCAGGCGAAAGCCCTGCTCTTCACCATTTTCAACTGCCGTGGGATCTTTAGCTCGCGAAGACCAGAAAGCACACGAATCCGACTCATTTTTTCGTCCCCTTTCGAAGGACCAGACGTTTATTACGATTTTCTCGTCAATTCGAGGAGAAAAGTTGAGGCCTCTACGGGAAACGAACACTGGAACCTTGAATTTAGTTATTGGTAGGCGAACGTCTTAACCGTTCTGCCACTCTTCTGGTACTTACAAAAGGGGACCAAAGTAGCCAGTGTCAGACCAGGCAAGACCACAGAAAACATGTTGCAAGTCAGTGTAGGTGATTTTGACATTTTTGTTTCGCTATATTTTGAGTAACCCTAAGTTCATTACACACTGAGATTGCAGGGTACAATTTGAGCAGGAAACATGTTAAATTTACAGGAACCAGAAAAAAAAACACGAAAGAAGAATATGAACGTATTTAATACAACAAAACAAGACAGGTGCAAATTTTCGGCCAACTGGCCTTTGTCAAGCGTAAGATTACAAACAAACAAACACTAGATACAAAAACTTTGAATGAAGACAGCAGCAGGGAAGTTTCAGTCTTTTTCTCATTTTTTTGTATCTAGTGTTTGTTTGTTTGTAATCTTAAGCTTGACAAAGGCCAGTTGGCCGAAAACTTGCACCTGTCTTGTTTTGTTGTATTAAATACATGTTCATATTCTTCTTTCGTGTTTTTTTCTGGTTCCTGTTTGCTTGAACACGGGCAGTCACACTTGTTTTGGATTATGTTAAATTTACATTTTGAAAATGATAAGTTACCCTTTAAACAAGTGCCGTGAAGATGCCAGAGTCTGATTCCGTATAGATAGTATCCCCACCTTCTGAAAATTTGGTGCGAGAAATTTTCTCTTTTCTGTCACTCTCTTTGTTTCTGCCAGTTCCTTTGCTTTCTGTCTTTTCTTCCTGTCATTTTCTGCCTTGCTGTCCATTCACCTGTATGTGTTCGATAGGGTCTTTCGTAACTTTCTCTTAGGATTGATAATTGGATATATTTGTTGAGTGCATTTTTTGCTCTAGGGAAGTGAGATATGTGGAAGCAATTTTAGGAATTTTGGCCCGTTTTTAGATATGTTTTAGTGTCCTTAGTTATGTTTAAATTTGTATTCAGGTATGTATTTTTTAATCCGCTGTTAGATAAATTGGACGGAGTGGTCAGCACCGGGAACATCTCCTTAGATTATGTGCGCGAATGCATTGATACGTGTACTTAATTTTCTGTTCCATTTTTTCCATTTTTTTCCTGTAGAACTGTTGTGTGTTTTGAAACGGTTATAGCCCTGTTATGACTCTACGCAGTCGGCTGGGGTTTAAACAAAAATTATAGTAACATTAACCTTTAAAACAAACCATTTCGTAATATGAAAATCAATGTTTACCGTAATCAAACTGCAAAGTGGCCTCGGCATATCATACCTCAGTGTACAAGAAACTGTGTCTGCAATTATTTGTGAAAGTTGGAGAAAGTTTTTTTAAAAATGATTGCTAAGAGGGGGGGGGGGGGGGGGGGGGAAGTTTAGTGCCTCCCTTGAACTGCAATTTTCTCAAAATAACCTCTTCTTCAAGTACTCCGCTTAACTGGGGCGCTGTTAATGTTGCAGATTTGATCTGAAGACCTTGGAAAGAGCATTTCTTGTACGTTTCAGTGACGTAAATATCTTGATACCCTCCCCCCCCCCCCCAAATAAACGTTGGCTTCCCTTTTGAGAGACCGGGTCACATGTGTCACGAAACAGTGTTAAAGAGAGAGAGGGGGGTAGAGAGAAGGGGTGAGAGAGAGTGAGAGAGGATGGAGGGTAGAGGGGGAAGAGAGAGGGAAAGAAACAGAGGAGGGAGAAAGAGGGTGAAAGAGGGAAGAGGGAGAGAGGAAACCGAGGAGGAAGGGAAAGTGAGAGAGGGAGAAAAAGGTAGAGAGAGAGAGAGAGAGAAGGGAACAGAGAGAGAGAGGCAAAGAGAGAGTGAGAGAGGGATGGAGGGAGAGAGAAAGAAGAGGAAAGAGTGAGAGGGAGAGAGATAGGACAAAAGGAGACAGACAGACAGACAGACAGACAGACAACAGACACAGACACAGACAGACAGAGTATCCCACAAAACAATCCTTATAAAACGACAAGAAG
>JAPXFY010000024.1:50773453-50775953 GCA_030674185.1 Monoplex corrugatus
GTACAAGCGGAAGGAAAAAGTAAAAGTAAAAGTAAAGTATGAGTGGGAAAAAGGGGGGGGGGGGGAGGAGTGTAGTAGTCAACCAGACGAACAGACAGGCAGATAGAGACAGACAGAGACAGAGACAGACAGGCAGACAGAGGCAGGCAGACAAACAGACAGACAGAGACAGGCAGACAGGACAGAGGCAGGCAGACAAACAGAGAACAGGCAGACACAGAGACAGACAGACAGACAGAGACGAGCAGACAGACCCGACACAGACAGACAGACACAGAGACAGACAGGACAGACAGACAGAGACAGATAGACAGACAGAGACAGACAGAGGCAGGCAGACAAACAGACAGACAGAGACAGGCAGACAGACAGAGGCAGGCAGACAAACAGACAGACAGAGACAGGCAGACACAGAGACAAACAGACAGACAGAGACAGGCAGACAGACAGACACAGACAGACAGACAGAGACAGACAGACAGACAGACGAGACAGTAGACAGAGACAGATAGACAGAGAAAGAGTGTAGCAGTCAACCAGACGAACTACACACACAGGAACCGTGTGTCTATGTGTTCTCCATTATTCAAAGATGGCCGTCGTTAAAACGTGAGGGGAATTTCCCCGACGACACTTCTGAGCCAAGCCGGCTTCATCAGCCTGATGAATTTAGCATGGAAGTGCACATATCATTACTGCCTTTTTCATTCCCTTTTTTTTCTAACAAACCCGCCTTCTCTCTATCTGTTCTTTTTCTTCTCTCTTCCTTCTTTTTTGGTAAGTGAATCAGTAACACGAAATCGTGTTTGATTTTTTGGTAGGATAATCAAAAGTTAGATTGTAAGGTTAACAGTGAGCATGGTTTTGTAACTGTTGTCTTTGATCTTAACCTATTGTCATTTTTGACGGGTGTTAGCCCTGATGTGGCTCTAGAAGTCGGCTGGGCTACAAGCAGTATGAACTCGAACTAGATGTCATGCATATACTCATGGGTGGAAGATAGACACATTGATGCACTGTCACCCCAATGTACAACAGGCAGGCAGGCAGACAGGCAGGCAGGCAGGCAGGGCAGCAGGCAGGCAGGCAGGCAGGCAGGCAGGCAGGCAGGCAAGCAGACAGGCAGCATAAGACAGGGAGCACAGTCACACATGGAAAGGCAAACAGTACATACATGGCCGAATACTGCAGCACAGACAGCGGCGCGAACATATCACACGCACGCACGCACGCGCGCGTGCACACAACACACACACACACACACACACACACACACAGCACACACAACACACAACCACACACACAACACACAACAGCTCACACTCAATGCACCGCGCGGACACACACACCACCATACACATACGCACAGCACACACACACACACACTCTCCTCTCTCTCTCGCTCTCTCCTCTCACGCAAGCGCGTGACACACACACACAACACACCACACACACACACACACACACACTCACGCACGCACGCACACACACACACACACACACACACACACACGCACGCACGCACCACACACACACACACACGCACAGTCTAATATCACTTATAATGAAAAGACGTTAAATCAAAGAACGAACGAACGAACGAACACGCACACGGAAGTTCACTAATCATACACTTGAAACCATCCAATATTTACGTATTGGGTTGATCTCGGTTACCTCAATCCTTTTATACAGTGGTATTCAACCGTCGGTTTGACAGACCAGACGATACCACAGGTTGGTGAATGGATGTACGTGATGCTCTCAAATCCCAATTCCCTAACACCCAGAAGTAGATCATTCGACTGTTACACATGAAATACTTATGCCATCCTGCATGTCATGGCAATGTAGGTCTAATCTGTATCCAGCATACTTCTTTTTTATTTTTGATTAAAGCCCAGCCGACTGTGTAGAGCCATATCAGGGCTGTAACCGTTTCAAAATATACACAATACTTCAACAGGGGGGGGGGGGGGGGGGGGGGGGAAAGAAAATTAAGTACACATATGAATGCATTTACTTACATAATCTAAGGAGATGCCCCTGGCGTTGAGCACTCCGTCCAATTTATCGCACAGAGGATTTAAAAAAAGCATATATGAATACAAATTTAAGCATAGCTAAGAACTAAAACATATATACAAACAGGACTAAATTACCTAAATTGCTGCGCATATCTCATTTCCCTAGAGCAAAAATGCACTTAATATACTCAATAATCAATCCTAAAAGAAAGTATGTAAGACTTTCTCGAAGACATACTGGTGAATGGACCAGGAAGACAGGAAATGATAGGAAGAAATGACAGAAAGCAAAGGAACAAGTCAGAAACAAAGAGGGTGACAGAAAAGAGGAAATTTCTAGCACAGAATTTCCAGAAGGTGGGGATACTATTTATACTGAAAGAGATCCCGGCATCCCCCAGGGAATCCAGTGTACTCGAATGGGAAGCTCGCACGATATCGAAAAAGAAGAAGCATATTATACCCCCCCCCCC
>JAPXFY010000024.1:50785953-50790953 GCA_030674185.1 Monoplex corrugatus
TTTACGCCATTTTCCTTTCTGTCTTGAATCTTTTGATACAACGACGATTGCAAGCCACGAAATGTGAATGACTCTGTTTCTGCATTTAAAAGAAATAGAAGACAGACAAAAAGATAAAACAGAAAAAATTGAATAGGAAGACAAACGGGTGATGGCAACGAGACAGACACAGAGAGAGACAGAGACAGAGAGAGACAGAAAGAGAGAGAGAGAGAGGGGAGGTACAGAGAGAAGAGAGAGTGAGTGTCGAAATGAAGCGTGTTGGCTAATGGCTATAACTGCAATAGTACATGAAGGAGGCTGACAGCTGTGTGGCCTACAATGAGATAAGCTCTAAACTGTCCATTACTTTGTCAGTCTCCTTGTCTTACGAAAGGATATATGTGACCTCCCACCACGAAATCAGTCTAATTAGCATTTTGGGCATTTTGCGATATACATATCACTGGAACGTGTACATTCTGCTGATTATTTTGGTACTTGAATAAAGCTTGTACTCAAAAAAATGGAGAAGTTATGTATGTTTAAAGTCATTAAGTTGTATGACGGCCATTTTGAGAAAACGGCCTCTAAAGTTTTTGTGTGCTTTTCTACACATTTTCCTTAAATTTCTTTATTTGGTGGCTTTGACCCAGTTTGTTTCTAATTTTCGCTGTCAATTTCTGAAAGGTGCACAAAGAGCTCTCCATCAGTATATTACATGTGTGGGTACTGTACAGGTTACGGTTCATAATAAGAGAAAAAAAATAGGTACTTTTGGTAGGAAATTGCGTTCTTTCTGCTGCGATCATTGCTTTAATACCATTTTAAATTGATTAATAATATTTTTTCAAAGAAAAAAAAAATTCTGTGGGGGTGATTATAGTCTACAGAAATCAATTTTGAGAAAAAGTCAAAACACCCCAGATAGATCCTCAGTCACCTTTTCAGCTCCTAATGCTGTTCGACTGACTGCGAGTTAAGACTGATTTCTTGGTGGGAGGTCACATACAAAGATTTTGTAGGAGGAATATTCTGAAGGGAGATCTTGGAATAATTAAAGTGCTACTTTCACTCTCAGCGCACATCCAATTCAGTCAAACGTTCAGAACCAACTGAAATTGTGGGAGAAAAAACCCCAGCACGATTGACTTAAATACCAAATTTCTTTAATAGAATGAAGACAATAGCAGGTTTTGTTCGTGTACAAAAGTGCTTACTGTATTCGAAATGCTGACATTAAAGCTTAAATGGTAAATAATGGTCTCCAGCCACGATCTGTCCATGAAGTGGTGGGGTTATTGGAAGAAAAACCGCCGTATCGTTAAGCGTTCATAGACCAGTTTACTTGATTTCGTGGTAAAGAAGTCGTGGCTATAACGAGTATTAACTTGTAAGTTGTTTGTTTTTTTCATTGAAGATCACGTTGATAGAAGAATTACACGAGTGACTGATAGAAGAAATTAGCACCGAAGAACCCAGGTTCTGTTTCTCCGTGATCTATATGGTTGTTACCTTGTGGGTTTGTTTTCTGTCTGTCTCTCTGTCTGTCTGTCTGTCTGTCTGTCTGTCTCTCTCTCTTGTTGGTCTGTCTCTCTGTGTCTGTCTGTCTCCTTCTTTGTCTGTCTCTGTGTCTCTGTCTCTCTCTCTCTCTGTTGGTCTGTCTGTCTCTCTGTGTCTGTCTGTCTCTCTCCCTCTCTTTGTGTCTCTGTGTCTCTCTGTCTCTCTCTATCCCTGTATGTGTCTCTGTCTCTGTCTGTCTCCCTCTCTCTCTGTCTCTGTCTCTTTCTCACTCTCTGTCTGTCTGTCTGTCTGTCTCTCTCTCTCTCTCTTCTGTGTCTGTCTGTCTGTCTGTGGAAGAAAGTAGCACCGAAGCACGCAGACTGTCTCTTCATGATCTATATAGTTATTGCCTTGCTGGTTCGTTTGTGTTTCATTGCTCTCTCTCTCTCTTCTCTCTCTCTCTCTCCTCTCTCTCTCTCTCTCCTTCTCTCTCTCTCTCTCTTCTCTCTCTCTCTCTCTCTCTCTCTCTCTGTCTGTGGAAGAAAGTAGCACCGAAGCACGCAGACTGTCTCTTCATGATCTATATAGTTGTTGCCTTGTGGGTTCGTTTGTGTTTCATTGCTCTCTCTCCTCTCTCTCTCTGTCTCTCTCTCCCTCCCTCCCTCTCTCTCTCTCTCTGCGTGTGTCTTTGAATATATCATAATATAATTATACATTGAAAGAAAGAAATTGTTCTTCTGGGATAGGGCTGTGCAGTCACAACAGATACTGTGTACAAAATGAGCAGCTTTCAGTTCTGTAGCGCAAGTCTCAGTCCATAGCTCCTCCAGGATCGATGAACAACTAGTTACAACGGCAATATTAGTTGTTGGTGCAGTGATAGTAATAGTGGAAGTAATAGTAATACTGGTAGTAGTAGTAGTAATGGTGGTAGTAGTAGTAGTAAAGTAGTAGTAGTAGCAGCAGCAGCAGCAGTAGTAATAGTATTAGTAGAAGTGGTGGCATTATTAAAGTAGTAGTAGTAGTAGTAGCAGCAGCAGTAGTAGTAATGGTATTAGTAGAAGTGGTGGCATTATTAAAGTAGTAGTAGTAGTAGTAGTAGTAGTAATCGAAGTGGTAGCACTAAAGAATTAGTAGTAGTACTTGTAGTTGTAGTGGTACTGGTAGTAGTAGTAGTAGTAGTAGTAGTAGTAGAAAGAAGAAGAAGAAAGTAGCAGCAGTAATAGTAATGGTAGTAATAGAAGTGGTAGCAGTAAAGAAGTAGTAGTAGTAATTGTAGTAGTTAGTAGTAGTACTGGTAGTAGTACTGGTGGTGGTGGTGGTTAGTAGAAGTTGTAGTAGCAGCAGTACTAATAGTAGTATTAGAAATGGTAGCAGCATAGAAGTAGTAGTAGTAGTAATTGTAGTAGTACTAGTAGTAGTAGCACTGCTAGTAGTACAGGTGATGGTGGTAGCAGAAGTAGTAGTAGAAGTAGTAGCAGCAGTAGTAGTAATGGTATTAGTAGAAGTGGTGGCATTATTAAAGTAGTAGTAGTAGTAGTAGCAGTAGTAGTAACAGAAGTGGTAGCACTAAAGAAGTAGTAGTAATTGTAGTTGTAGTGGTACTGGTAGTAGTAGTAGTAGTAATAGTAGTAGTAGTAGAAGAAGAAGAAGTAGCAGCAGTAATAGTAATGGTAGTAATAGAAGTGGTAGCAGTAAAGAAGTAGTAGTAGTAATTGTAGTAGTAGTAGTACTGGTAGTAGTACTGGTGGTGGTGGTGGTAGTAGTAGTAGAAGTTGTAGTAGCAGCAGTACTAATAGTAGTATTAGAAGTGGTAGCAGTATAGAAGTAGTAGTAGTAGTAATTGTAGTAGTACTAGTAGTAGTAATACTGGTAGTAGTACAGGTGGTGGTGGTAGCAGTAGTAGTAGCAGCAGCAGTAGTAGTAGTAATGGTATTAGTAGAAGTGGTGGCATTATTAAAGTAGTAGTAGTAGTAGTAATCGAAGTGGTAGCACTAAAGAAGTTGTGGTAATTGTAGTTGTAGTGGTACTGGTAGTAGTAGCACTGGTAGTAGTACAGGTGGCGGTGGTAGCAGTAGTAGTAGAAGTAGTAGCAGCAGCAGTAAAAACAGTAGTAAAAGAAGTAGCAGTAAAGAAGTAGTAAGTAGTAGTAATTGTAGTAGTAGTAGTGCTGGTGGTGGTGGTGGTAGTAGGAGCAGTAATAGTAGTAGAAGTAGTAGCAGCAGTGGTAATAGTAGTAATAGAAGTGTTAGCAATACAGGAATAGTAGTACTGGTAGTAGTACTGGTGGTGGTGGTGATGGTAGTAGTTGTAGTAATAGTAGCGGGCAGTAGTATTAGTAGTAATAGAAGTGGTAGCAATAAAGAAGTAGTAGTACTGGTGGTGGTGGTAGAAGTAGTAGTAGTAGTAGTAGTGATGGTGGTGGTGGTGATGGTGGGTGGTGGTGGTGGCGGTGGTGTTGGTGGTGGTGATGGTAACAGATTAGAAATAGCAGTAATGGTAGGAGTAGTGTCCATTTGGATCGATATATATTATATTTGGCGCATGGTCAGCCCTAATTCAATACTGTCCTTTCCTCCCTCCTCCACCCTGTCTCTGTCTGTTTGTCTCTGTCTCTCTCTGTCTGTCTCTGTCTCTCTCTCACTCTCTGTCTGTCTCTCTCTCTCTCTCTCTGTCTGTCTCTGTCTGTCTGTCTCTGTCTGTTTGTCTCTGTCTCTCTCTCTGTCTGCCTGTCTGTCTGTGTCTGTCTCTCTCTTTTCTCTGTCTGTCTGTCTCTGTCTGTCTGTCTCTCTGTCTGTCTCTGTCTGTCTGTCTGTCTCTCTCTCAGTCTGTCTCTGTCTCTCTCTTTTCTCTGTCTGTCTCTCTGTCTGTCTGTCTCTCTCTCTGTCTCTGTCTCTCTGTCTGTCTTTGTCTGTTTGTCTGTCTGTCTCTCTGTCTGTCTCTGTCTCTCTCTTTTCTCTGTCTGTCTGTCTGTCTGTCTGTCTCTGTCCCTGTCTCTGTCTCTCTCGCTTCCTCGCTCTTGGTCTGTAATGCTGTTCAGATATCTCTGATCTAGAAATCTAAATCGACTTCTGATTCCAAATTGTACATGTAAATGTTCTCCATTGTAAAGGAACATGTTTGTATTGTCGACTTTACAAAACAACTCCTAAATACCTTTCTGACATCTTTACGATCTATGTACCACCCCGATCTCCTCGCTCTGCTACCGATGATAGAACATTCCGCGTTCCAAAATATAAACGAGAGAGGCATGGTGGTCGAGCTTTTTCATCATCTGCTGTGCAGATGTGGAACTCCTTGCCTCACAATCTCCGTCACAGCCCTTCATTTCCCTCCTTTAAAACTAGTCTGAAGACTTTTCTCTTCCAGCAACATTTCTTGTAGACCCTCTTCCTGCCGCTCTGTATTTTTGATGTGCGTGTTTTTGGGTGTAAATGCGTGCGCGTGTGTGTTTGTGTGCGTGCGTGCGTGCGTGTGTGTGTGGTTTGTGTGTGTGTGTCTGTGCGTGTTTGTGT
>JAPXFY010000024.1:50795953-50798453 GCA_030674185.1 Monoplex corrugatus
AAGAACAAATAGCAAACCATGAATGTAAAAAATTAGAACAAACAACAGACGAAAAATAGGAATCATAAAAACACGAAAAAAGAATGAGAACGCGTGTATATTTAATACAAGACAAGACAGTCGCAAATTTTCGGCCAACTGGCCTTTGTCAAAGCATAAGATCACAAACAAACAAACAAACACCAGATACAAAAATTACGAGAGAAAGACTGAAACTTCCCTGCTGCTCCGTCCAGTGTGAGAAAAGGAATAAAAAAAATCTGTTGTCTAACTGTAAATCTGGGGTGAACTTGGATTTTGTTCTTTTTCGCTTTACGTTTACGCTCGACAAAGGCCAGCTGACCCAAAAATTTGTGCCTGTCTTTTCGTGTTCTATTAGATACATATCCCGATTCTAATTGTGTATGTGTGTGTGTGTGTGTGTGTGTGTGTGTGTGTGTGTGTGTGTGTGTGTGTGTGTGTGTGTGTGTGTGTGTGTGTTTGTGTGTGTTTTGTCTGGTTTCGGTGTTCTTGTCAGAATTACCAGTTATACAAACAGTGTAAAGAAAAAGGTCATGACTAGTCTTGTTAGAGAGAGAGAAAACGAGAGGGAGAGTGAAAGTAAGAGAGAGGGAGGGAGAGAGAGAGAGAGAGGCGGAGAGAGAGTGAGTGAGCGAGCGAGTGAGTGAGTGAGTGAGTGAGTGAGTGAGTGAAAGAGAGAGAAAGAGAGAGACAGACAGACAAAGATTATAGATAGACAGATGGATGGATGGATAGATAGATAGATAGATAGATAGATAGATAGATAGATAGATAGATAGATAGATAGATAGATAGATAGATAGATAGATAGATAGATGGATGATGGATGGATGGATGGATGGATGGATGGATGGATGGATGGATGGATGGGAGAGACACAGAAAGAGAGACTGAAACTGAAAATGGTTTATTGCCATTGACATTTTTGTCCTTGTGGCAAGGAGCATAAAACAAAGTCATTAAATTTTACGGCGACGTTTTTGCGAAATAAAGATTTATAAATATAGTCATGGCTGACATTACATCCATTTGAATTTTTTTCCTAATGATGACGAAAAAATTGAAAGGAAAAAAGGAGAGAGAGAGAGAGAGAAGTGTGTGTGTGTGTGTGTGTGTGTGTGTGTGTGTGTGTGTGTGTGTGTGTGTGTGTGTGTGTGTGTGTGTGTGTGTGTGTGTGTGTGTGTGTGATGTAATCAACATCCCTTCATTCAATGTAATGTTATTAATGATTGAAAATACTCTGACCTTGGTTCTTGATCAATCTCGCAAAAGAGCACGACTCCAAAAACGAACAATCGACAAAGCATAACCATTGTTTTATGCAAATGTCGTCTATTTTATGCGCTAGTGGAATGGAAACAGAAGGAAGCTTGAATAACAAGGACTCTCAGAGGTCAGATTGGAAACAATAACTTCTCCTCCCGACCCCCCCCCCCCCACCAAAGTGGTAGTGGTAGTGGACGAGGAGGAGGAGGAGAAGGGGAAGGGAGATAATTAGACATTATGACAGAAAGAGGAAAGGTTAAAGGGAGATAATTAGACACATTATGACAGAGGACCCATGAGACTGAATCCACATCAGCATTAGTTGAATTGGTGATGACGTTTCTTTAATGAAATGAAAACTAACAAGATGCTGCAGGGGGAAGAGCGAGGGTGACTGAAAACTAGGGAGAATGCAAGGTCATTATTTGTATTGGCCAGAGAGAAAGAGAGAGAGTGAGAGAGAGAGAGAGGGGGGGGGGAGGGAGTGCAACGAGTTTTTCTTTATTTAACTATTTATGGTCTTGAAATGCCTGGGATATTTTCGTTTTTCTGTCTGCTGTTTTCTTATGCTAAACATCACGTTTGGGAAGTTTCTGCTTGTGTGTTGTGTGTGTGTGTGTGTGTGTGTGTGTGTGTGGTGTGTGTGTGTGTGTGTGTGTGTGTGTGTGTGTGTATGTGTGTTGTGTGTGTGTGTTGTGTGTGTGTGTTTCGTGTGTGTTTGTGTGTGTGTGTGTGTGTGTGTGCGTGTAAGTGGTGTGTGTGTGTGTGTATGGTGTTGTGTGTGTGTGTGTGTGTGTGCGTGGTGTGTGTGTGTGTGTGTGTGTTTCGTGTGTGTGTGTGTTTTCGTGTGTGTGTATGAGTGAGTGTGTGTGAGTGTGTGTGTGTGTGTGTGTGTGTGTGTGTGTGTGTGTGTGTGTGTGTGTGTGTTTCGTGTGTGTGTGTGTGTGTGTGTGTGTGTTGTGTGTGTGTTTTTTCGCGTGTGTGTGTGTGTGTGTGTGTATGTGTGTGTGTTTTTCATATGTGTGTATGTGTGTGTGTGTGCGTGTGTGTGTGTTTTCGTGTGTGTGTATGAATGTGTGTTTTCGTATGTGTGAGCGAGAGAGAGAGAGAGTGCGTGCGTGAGTGCGTGCGTGCGTGCGCGCGTGCGTGCGTGTGTGCTAAGTGTTGTGCATTTATTCTTTGTCGTCTTTTATATATGCTTGACTAAGGCCAG
>JAPXFY010000024.1:50803453-50810953 GCA_030674185.1 Monoplex corrugatus
GGAGTGAGGGAAGGAGAGAAGGGGGAAACAGGTAGGGGTTTTTAACGAAATGACTTCATCTTACTAAATGTTTTGAAGAAATCTAACACAGTGTCTGTTTCACTGAGTAGGTACGTGTTGCTAGAAATATAGAAAAGTTTATGATTGTGAACAACTAAACAAACAAACAAAAAGACAAAATCCACAAAGATGAAAATCAGGGAAAGAAGAAATGGAAAAAATAATTGAAGGAAGGGAGGAAGAAAAGAAGATAAAAGGAAACAAAAATGAAAGACTAAAGTGCCGGATAAAGAAAACGACGAAACAAATATCACAAGTTGATGGATGAAGCGCAAAATACACAGACATACACTAAACATGGAACATCACACCCTGCGAGAAACAAAGACACAGAGACAAACAGACAGAGAGACAAACAGACAGAGACAGAGAGATAAACAGACACAGACACAGAGCCAAGAACAACACAAGAGCTGTGTAACATATTATTTGTGGACAGACGCCGAAAAGTATATTGTCTTTTCTGTCATAACGATACTGCCTGCCTGCCTGTTCCATCCGTTTCTGTGTTTCCACCGGTATACATGGAAAAGACAGTCCTACTTAAAAAAATGAGAGATCTTAGCAGACAGCCTCTGTCTGTCTGTCTGTATGTCTTTCTGTCTGTCTGTGTATGTCTCTGTATGTCTGTCTGTCTCTCTCTCTCTCTCTTTCTCACTCTAACACTTTCTTTCTTTCTTATCCCTTGACCTTCACACCCAGATCTAGATGTATGTTTATGCGACTGTGACCCGATGCATTAAACATTGAATTCTGCTGTCTCCCTCCCCCCTCTCTATCTCTCTTTGTCACTGGTTTTTTTGTTGTTGTGGTCTATCTCTCCATCTCTGTCTGCCTGTCTGTGTCTGTATCTGTCTGTCTTTTCCCCACCCTCTCTGTCTCTGTCTGTCTTTTTCTGTCATAACGATACTGCCTGCCTGCCTGTTCCATCCGTTTCTGTGTTTCCACCGGTATACTGGAAAAGACAGTCTGACTTAAAGAAATGAGAGATCTTAGCAGACAGCCTCTGTCTGTCTGTCTGTCTATTTGTCTCTGTTGCTCTGCCTCTCTGTCTTTCTGTCTGTCTCTCAGTCAGTCTCTCTGTTTGTCTATCCATCTCTCTCTTTCTCTCTCTCTCTCTGTTTCTGTCTTTGTCTCTGTGTCTCTGTCTATCACTGTCTGTCTGTCTGTCTCTGTGTCTCTGTCTGTCTCTCTCTTTCTCTCTCTCTCTCTCTCTCTGAATGTATGTATGTGTTTATGTGTGACTCTGAGAGAGTGAGAAAGGAAGAGAGACAGAGAGAAGAGAGAGGGAGCGAGGGAAGGAGAGAAGGGGGAAACAGATAGGGTTTTTTTAACGAAATGAATTCATCTTACCAAATGTTTTGAAGTTTCACTGAGTAGGTACGTGTTGCTAGAAATATAGAAAAGTTTATGATTGTGAACAACTAAACAAACAAACAAAAAGACAAAATCAACAAAGATGAAAATCAGGGAAAGAAGAAATGGAAAAAATTATTGAAGGAAGGGAGGAAGAAAAGAAGATAAAAGGAAACAAAAATGAAAGACTAAAGAGCCGGATAAAGAAAACGACGAAACAAATATCACAAGTTGATGGATGCAGCGCAAAATACACAGACATACACAAAACATGGAACGTCACACCCAGCAAGAAACACAGACAGAGAGACAAACAAACAGAGACAGACAGAGACAAACAGACAGAGACAGACAGACAAACAGACAGAGACACAGAGCCAAGAACAACACAAGAGCTGTGTAACATATTATTTGTGGACAGACGCCGAAAAGTGTATTGTCTTTTTCTGTCGTAACGATACTGCCTGCCTGTTCCATCCGTTTCTCTGTTTCCACCGGTATACTGGAAAAGACAGTCTGACTTAAAGAAATAGAGATCTTAGCAGACAGCCTCTGTCTGTTTGTCTTTCTGTCTGTCTGTCTGTCTGTCTGTCTCTCTTTCCTGTTATCCCTTGATCTTCACTCCCAGATGTATATGCACTGAATATTGAATTGTGCTGTCTTTCTCCTCCAACCACCCTCTCTCTCTCTCTCTCTGTCTGTGCGTGTGTGTATGTATATGTATATCTGTGTCTGGGAGAGTGAGAGAGAAAGAGAGTGAGAAGAGAGAAAGGCTTGGAGCGACAGACAGAGGAGAGAGCAGGGGATGGGGAGGGGGGAGGGAGAAGACAAGTGTAGATTTTTAAAGAAATGACAATTCACTTTACGAAATGTTCTTGAAAACCCCAACATAGTGTCGATTTAGATACCTCTTGCTTGAAAAAAAGTTTGAAATTGTGAATAAACAAACAAGCTGAGAAACAAAAAGAAAATGCACGTCGACTAAAATCAAAGAAAGGAGAAATGGAAAAAGAATTGAAGGATAGGAAAAGAACTTAAGGAAGGGAAGAAGGAAAGAAGATAAGAAAGAAGAAATGAAAGGCTAAAGGAAGCAACGAAACAAATATCACAACGTGATGGATGAAGCGCAAAATACACAGACATACACTAAACATTCTTCTTCTTCTTGTCTAACGCCGTCAAACGTGGAGACCAGATCTCATGACGAAATCGGCAGTCTTCTGCAACGCCTCCACACAGCCATGCAGCTTCTCCAGGAGTCCGGCAGGCTCTGGCCAGATCTCGTCCCTCAGCTTCCGTAGACCAGGGCAGTCCTGCAATATGTGCTCGGCTGTCTGCTCTGCCAGTCCACAGGAGCAGAGTGGAGAGGGTGCAAGGCGGAGCTTTCTGGACATGTGGTGATTTAAGCGGTTATGTCCTGTACACTAAACATGGAACATCACACCCTGCGAGAAACAAAGACACAGAGACAAACAGACAGAGAGACAAACAGACAGAGACAGAGAGATAAACAGACACAGACACAGAGCCAAGAACAACACAAGAGCTGTGTAACATATTATTTGTGGACAGACGCCGAAAAGTATATTGTCTTTTTCTGTCATAACGATACTGCCTGCCTGTTCCATCCCTTTCTGTGTTTTCACCCGTATACTGGAAAAGACAGTCTGACTTAAAGAATGAGAGATCTTAGCAGACAGCCTCTGTCTGTCTGTCTGTCTGTCTGTCTGTCTATTTGTCTCTGTTGCTCTGCCTCTCTGTCTTTCTGTCTGTCTCTCAGTCAGTCTCTCTGTTTGTCTATCCATCTCTCTCTTTCTCTCTCTCTCTGTTTCTGTCTTTGTCTCTGTGTCTCTGTCTATCACTGTCTGTCTGTCTGTCTCTGTGTCTCTGTCTGTCTGTCTCTTTCTCTCTCTTTCTCTCTCTCTCTCTCTGAATGTATGTATGTGTTTATGTGTGACTGAGAGAGTGAGAAAGGAAGAGAGACAGAGAGAAGAGAGAGGGAGCGAGGGAAGGAGAGAAGGGGGAAACAGGTAGGGGTTTTTAACGAAATGACTTCATCTTACCAAATGTTTTGAAGAAATCTAACACAGTGTCTGTTGTTTCACTGAGTAGGTACGTGTTGCTAGAAATATAGAAAAGTTTATGATTGTGAACAACTAAACAAACAAACAAAAAGACAAAATCCACAAAGATGAAAATCAGGGAAAGAAGAAATGGAAAAAATAATTGAAGGAAGGGAGGAAGAAAAGAAGATAAAAGGAAACAAAAATGAAAGACTAAAGTGCCGGATAAAGAAAACGACGAAACAAATATCACAAGTTGATGGATGCAGCGCAAAATACACAGACATACACAAAACATGGAACGTCACACCCAGCAAGAAACACAGACAGAGAGACAAACAAACAGAGACAGACAGAGACAAACAGACAGAGACAGACAGACAAACAGACAGAGACAGAGAGATAAACAGACAGAGACACAGAGCCAAGAACAACACAAGAGCTGTGTAACATATTATTTGTGGACAGACGCCGAAAAGTGTATTGTATCTTTTCTGTCATAACGATACTGCCTGCCTGTTCCATCCGTTTCTCTGTTTCCACCGGTATACTGGAAAAGACAGTCTGACTTAAAGAAATAGAGATCTTAGCAGACAGCCTCTGTCTGTTTGTCTTTCTGTCCGTCTGTCTGTCTTTCCTGTTATCCCTTGATCTTCACTCCCAGATGTATATGCACTGAATATTGAATTGTGCTGTCTTTCTCCTCCGCCCTCTCTCTCTCTCTCTCTCTCTCTCTCTCTCTCTCTCTCTCTCTCTCTCTGTGTGTGCGTGTGTGTATGTATATGTATATCTGTGTCTGGGAGAGTGAGAGAGAAAGAGAGTGAGAAAGAGAGAAAGGCTTGGAGCGACAGACAGAGGAAGAGAGACATGGGGAGTGGGGGGGGGGGGGGAGAAAAGTGTAGATTTTTAAAGAAATGACAATTCACTTTACGAAATGTTCTTGAAAACCCCAACATAGTGTCGATTTAGATACCTCTTGCTTGAAAAAAGTTTGAAATTGTGAATAAACAAACAAGCTGAGAAAGAAAAAGACAAAATGCACGTCGACTAAAATCAAAGAAAGGAGAAATGGAAAAAGAATTGAAGGATAGGAAAAGAACTTAAGGAAGGGAAGAAGGAAAGAAGATAAGAAAGAAGAAATGAAAGGCTAAAGGAAGCAACGAAACAAATATCACAAGGTGATGGATGAAGCGCAAAATACACAGACATACACTAAACATGGAACATCACACTCAGCAAGAAACACAGACAGAGAGACAAACAGACAGAGAGACAAACAGACAGAGACAGAGAGATAAACAGACAGAGACACAGAGCCAAGAACAACACAAGAGCTGTGTAACATATTATTTGTGGACAGACGCCGAAAAGTATATTGTCTTTTTCTGTCATAACGATACTGCCTGCCTGCCTGTTTCATCCGTTTCTGTGTTTCCACCGGTATACTGGAAAAGACAGTCTGACTTAAAGAAATGAGAGATCTTAGCAGACAGCCTCTGTCTGTCTGTCTGTCTGTCTGTCTATTTGTCTCTGTTGCTCTGCCTCTCTGTCTTTCTGTCTGTCTCTCAGTCAGTCTCTCTGTTTGTCTATCCATCTCTCTCTTTCTCTCTCTCTCTCTGTTTCTGTCTTTGTCTCTGTGTCTCTGTCTATCACTGTCTGTCTGTCTGTCTCTGTGTCTCTGTCTGTCTCTCTCTTTCTCTCTCTCTCTCTCTCTCTGAATGTATGTATGTGTTTATGTGTGACTCTGAGAGAGTGAGAAAGGAAGAGAGACAGAGAGAAGAGAGAGGGAGCGAGGGAAGGAGAGAAGGGGGAAACAGATAGGGTTTTTTTAACGAAATGACTTCATCTTACCAAATGTTTTGAAGAAATCTAACACAGTGTCTGTTTCACTGAGTAGGTACGTGTTGCTAGAAATATAGAAAAGTTTATGATTGTGAACAACTAAACAAACAAACAAAAAGACAAAATCCACAAAGATGAAAATCAGGGAAAGAAGAAATGGAAAAAAATAATTGAAGGAAGGGAGGAAGAAAAGAAGATAAAAGGAAACAAAAATGAAAGACTAAAGTGCCGGATAAAGAAAACGACGAAACAAATATCACAAGTTGATGGATGCAGCGCAAAATACACAGACATACACTAAACATGGAACGTCACACCCAGCAAGAAACACAGACAGAGAGACAAACAGAGACAGACAGAGACAAACAGACAGAGACAGACAGACAAACAGACAGAGACACAGAGCCAAGTACAACACAAGAGCTGTGTAACATATTATTTGTGGGCAGACGCCGAAAAGTATATTGTCTTTTCTGTCATAACGATACTGCCTGCCTGCCTGCCTGTTCCATCCGTTTCTCTGTTTCCACCGGTATACTGGAAAAGACAGTCTGACTTAAAGAAATAGAGATCTTCGCAGACAGCCTCTGTCTGTTTGTCTTTCTGTCTGTCTGTCTTCTCTTTCCTGTTATCCCTTGATCTTCACTCCCAGATGTATATGCACTGAATATTGAATTGTGCTTTCTCCTCCGCCCCTCTCTCTCTTCTCTTTTCTGTGCGTGTGTGTATGTATATGTATATCTGTGTCTGGGAGAGTGAGAGAGAAAGAGAGTGAGAAAGAGAGAAAGGCTTGGAGCGACAGACAGAGGAAGAGAGACATGGGGAGTGGGGGGGGGGGGAGAGACAAGTGTAGATTTTTAAAGAAATGACAATTCACTTTACGAAATGTTCTTGAAAACCCCAACATAGTGTCGATTTAGATACCTATTGCTTGAAAAAAGTTTGAAATTGTGAATAAACAAACAAGCTGAGAAAGAAAAAGACAAAATGCACGTCGACTAAAATCAAAGAAAGGAGAAATGGAAAAAGAATTGAAGGATAGGAAAAGAACTTAAGGAAGGGAAGAAGGAAAGAAGATAAGAAAGAAGAAATGAAAGGCTAAAGGAAGCAACGAAACAAATATCACAACATGATGGATGAGCGCAAAATACACAGACATACACTAAACATGGAACATCACACCCTGCGAGAAACAGAGACACAGAGACAAACAGACAGAGACAAGAGAGACAAAGAGACAGAGACAGAGAGAATAACAGACAGAACAGAGAGACAAACAGACAGAAACAGAGAGACAAACAGACAGAGACAGAGAGACAAACAGACAGAGACAGAGAGAAAACAGACGAGACAGAAACAGAACAGAGACAACAGAGAACAGAGAGAAAACAGACAGAGACAAGAGACAGAGCAGAGAGATAAACAGACAGAGACACAGAGCCAAGAACAACACAAGACTGTGTAACATATTATTTGTGGACAGACGCCGAAAAGTATATTGTCTTTTTCTGTCATAACGATACTGCCTGCCTGTTCCATCCGTTTCTGTGTTTCCACCGGTATACTGGAAAAGACGTCCTACTTAAAAAAATGAGAGATCTTAGCAGACAGCCTCTGTCTGTCTGTCTGTCTGTCTGTCTGTGTATGTCCTGATGGCTGTCTGTCTGTCTCTCTCTCTTTCTCACTCTAACACTTCTTTCTTTGTTATCCCTTGACCTTCACACCCAGATGTATGTTTATGCGACTGTGACCCGATGCATTAAACATGAATTCTGCTGTCTCCCCCCCCCCCCCTCTCTATCTCTCTTTGTCACTGGTTTTTTTTTTTTTTGGTCTATCTCTCCATCTCTGTCTGCCTGTCTGTGTATCTGTCTGTCTTTTCCCCACCCTCTCTGTCTCTCTGTCTGTCTGTCTGTCTCTCTCTCTCACTGTTTCTTTCTTTGTCTATCTCTCCTTCTGTCTGCTTGTCTGTGTCTCTATCTGTCTGTCTTTCTCTCCCCGTCTTCTCTCTCGCTCTCTCTCCTCTCTTTCTCTCTCTCTCTCTCTCTCTCTCTCTCTCTCTCTTTGTCACTTTTTCGTTCTTTGTCTATCTCTCCATTCCTGTCTGTGTCTCTATCTGTCTGTCTGTCACACACACACACACACACACACACACACACACACACACACACACACACAC
>JAPXFY010000024.1:50813453-50818453 GCA_030674185.1 Monoplex corrugatus
AAGACTTTTCAGGAAGATTTCAAGAAGAGAGTTCTTCAATGTTATATAGAACTAATACTGTTCTGTGGATGTGAAGCATAGGCAGTCAGAAAATTGAGGCAGCTGGAATGTAGTTTCTAAGAAGAATGTTAAGAGTTCCATGGACAGCAAAGAAAACAAAAACGAGACATTCTTGAAAGAGACAAACACAAAAAGAACGTTAATGAAGAAGGTTAGGAAAAGACAAGCAACATTTATAGGACGTGTTTTGAGCTAAGAGAAATTTCAGCACTTATTCATAACAGGAACGCTGTAGGGATAAAGAGCACCAGCTAAAACTCAGGGAGAAAATAATGGACGGATTTGTGGAGTGGACGAAGACAGAGAGGGTTGGAGATGTACTTGCAGCAAGAACAGGTAGACTCGTATGGAGGACCATGCAGCAGGGCACATGATAATGATGATGATGGTGATGACGATTAGAGGCTAAATTCAGTAACAGAATTAGTTAATGTTTGATGCTAATTTGTGGAGAGCTGCTTGGTGAGAAAAGTAGAATACATTTTTGCGAACAGATTAATAGGCAGACGTGCTAGTAGCAGAAGCGTTCTGGTATTTTTGATGGATATTCTGATAGAGGGCTAATGTCAGGTTTATAATTGATCATTTTACCTGTATTAGAAGCTTTTACGGAGATATACAAATAAAAGAAAGAGCTAAGTTTCCTTGCACAGACAAACCCATGAACTGATTTTGGAAGTGCACGAAATTGCCTACAGTGTTTAGAGATGTCGGTAGAGGTCTAACACTGGGATTACAACTCTTTCACAGTTAGTCAGATTGATAGATGGCTGGTGCAAAGCGAAAAGACGTTGGAGCTTCGACATAGACAGACAGACAGATAAAAGATTAGCCTAGACCAACAGACTGATGAGGGTAATGTAAGATGTGGTTTAGTGTTTGTGAATCAGGTCAGTGGGTTAGGCCAGATGGCTATTTCTTAATTACAAAGAGAAATGGCTGCAGGAGGAGGAGAGAAGTGAGGGAAGACAGAAAAGTCCTGTGCAACCCACTCAGGTTGTTTGGGCACGTATATAGAGAAAGTAGTTGACGGCTGGACGTTTATGTGGTGGTAAATGTGGAGTATATCCCTGCCACTGAGTCTCAATCTTTGATGACACGCCATAGCGTCATGGACCATCATCCCCATTATCCTGTAATTATCAGCTATCGTAGCATCGTGAATATTGCCCCAAGTTTTTCCCTATGTCATGGTAACCTCAGTGTTTTGTTTCCCTGTCAGCAAAGAAAACAAACGAGACAGTCTTGATGGAGGCAGACACAATGGAGATCACTCATAAGGAAGATTAGGAAAAGACAAGCAACATTTATAGGCCATTTTATGAGGAAGGGGAATTTGAGCACCTGGTCACAACGGAAAGCTGGAGGGAAAGAGAGCACGAGGTAGACCCAGGGAGAAAATGCTAGACGGAGATGCAGAGTGGCTGAAGACGAGGATGGTGGAGGAGATGCTTGGGGCAACGAGAGATAGAGACAGATGGAAGTCCATGATCGCCAACGCCATGCGGCAGGGCACCTGATGATGATGATAATGAGTCAACTGAATCCTCCATCGCTTATATGCCGAGTAAGGATCGTGGATGTCAGTAGTTCATGGAGGCTGTCATAGGAAGACTGTGCTAGTGGTCACCATACCAGGTGTCTCTAAGTTGATTTACCTCCGTGACTGGGTGATTACTGTCCTTAACAGAAGGCTTAGTGGGCTGTATCTTTCGTGAATTGGATCAGAACAGGGTCTGTTGCACCCCGTGGAGATGTTAGGGACCCTCTCAGTATAAGTAGTATCCCCACCTTCTGGAAATTATGTGCTAGAAATTTCCTCTTTTCTGTCACTCTTTGTTTCTTCCTTCCTCCTTTGCTTTCTGTCATTTTTCCTATAATTTTTTGCCTTGTTGGTCCATTCACTTGTGTGACATTGAATTCGATAAGGTCTTGCATACTTTCTCTTGGGACTGATAATTGGGTTCATGTATTAAGTGCATTTTAGCTCTAGGGAAATGAGACATGCGGAAGCAATTTTATATATGTTTTGGTGCCCTTAGTTGTGTTTAAATCTGTATTCAGATATGTTTTTTTCCAATCCCCTGTGTGATAAATTGGACGAGTGGTCAGCACCAGGGGCTTCTCATTAGATTATGTACGCGAATGCATTGACACGTGTCCTTAATTTTCTTTTCCTTTGTTTTTTCCTGTTGAAATATTGTGTACGTTTTGAAACGTTTATAACTCTGATATGGCTCTATGCAGTCAGCTGGGCTTTACAAAGATAGCAACAACAAGGGTCTGTTGGACTTCACTGATGTCACCCAGCAACAGTGCTGTCTCCTCTAGTAGATGGTTCCATGGAAGCAGCGCGTGGCTTGTTCCCATGGACTTCATGGCACTTTAGCTTCAAATCAGGTCACTTGGGTTTGGTAATATGTTAGGGATCCTGAATGACATGTACAGAAAAGCTAGAAACTTTAGATAATAATATGAAGGGAAAAAATACTACGGAACTGCTCTTTCAAGTCAAGAGCAGTAACTAAGAATGGTAGCCCCAATGGGAGGAAAAACACAAATATCTGCCTTGGGAAGTACAGGCAAGTAAGCAAGCAAGCAAACAAACAAAAACAAAAGATACCAACCAACGAAAAAACAAAAAGAACCAAAAGAACAAACAAAAAAGAATTCAAGACAGATTTAACTGTATGTTTTATAACAATACAAACAAGAGACATCTTGGAGACAGATACTGCAAAATGTGTGTGTGTGTGTGTGTTGTGTGTGTGTGTGTGTGGTGTGAGTGAGAGGGTGAGGGGGAGAGAACAGAGAGAGAATTTGATTGTGTGTAGATAAATGGTGGGTGGGAAGAAAAAACCCCAATAGTTTTATGCAGTACTGTCTTCAAGACTTCATTGAGAGTTCATCTGCAAAATATGTCAGACTTCAACTCGTCAACTAGTACATTTATTCTCATAATAGTAATGCTTTTCATATAGCTCTATATACTGACAAATAGCTTTCATATAGTTCTATCATCCCAACGCCTTTGGACTCAATGTACATCACACAGTTTATAAGAATTTTCGTGGAGCACCGAGAACTCAAGTCATCATACAATCTGACCACATTCCATTGTGTTGTTGCACAGTCTGCATCCTGGTGGGAGCTCAATGCTGGTTATTTTTCTTACGAAATCACATCAGCCACCTGGAAACATAATTATTTCAACACGCCATAGACTACTTATAGGTACTAATGAGGAGCTCTAACAACGAGCTTGCATTGTGAGTACACACGTGCACAGCTTGGAAGTACATGTAGACTTTTGCTTGGGTAGATGGGGTTTCCTGTGTAAACACAGCAATATCATCTGCACACTGTAATGAGTTTCTCTTGGACAAAGCTCAAGTACATACAAGAAACAAAGTCACTGTACAAACACTCGTGTACATCTGTACAGTATAGATAGCGTTTAGATGTGTGTGTCTATGTAGGTACGCATGCAAACGAACCAGGGTATACTTAAGCACATGCACGAGCACACGCACATACACACACTCCACACACGCTCACATGCACAGGCACAGACGCACTGGCGGACAGAGGCACACAACACACACACAAGCATACAACACACACACACACACACACATACACATGTGCACAAGCACACGTACACACATACACACAAACACACACACAGACATACACGCGCGCGCGCGCACACACACGCGCATACACACACACACACACACACACACACAGAAGCACACACACGCTCGGCATAGAGAGATAGAGAGAGAGAGAGAGAGAGAGAGAGAGAGATGAAGATAGATAGATAGATAGATAGATAGATAGACAGTCAGACAGACAGAGACAGACAGACAAATAGATATGCATGTACATACATACATACATACATCTACATACATACATACATTACATACATACAATACATACATACATACATACATACACATACATACATACATACATACATACATACATACATACATACATACATACATACATCATACATAATACATACATACATTACATACATACATACATACATACATACATACATACATACATACATACATACATACATACATACATACATACATACATACATACATACATACATACATACACATACATACATACATACATACACAATCACTCACTGTTTACAACAACAGGCGAAAACCAGCAAGTCATGAAAGAAGGGTTGTATGAAAACACGGGCAGATGAAACGGATCATCCATAGCATCAGAGAAAAAGCAAACAAGACTGACAACGGCCGTTTATCAAGAGTGCCAGGCACACAACGGCATTGGATCGATAGGGGGGCTTGAACGATGTTCGCTGAATTAACCCTTTGACTCCCACACCCTATCCACCTGCTGCAAAAATCTAACCCTTTTGACTCCTTCACTTTAGCCACCAGCTTTCTGCAAGAAGGTTGAGGGAGGAAAAGATTTTATTTTGCTATCATAGATGACGATGCAGGATGCTAGTGAATAGGGTGAGGGAGTCAAAGGGTTAAGGTTTGGTTTTGCTATCATCGATGACAATGCCGGATGCAGGTGGATAGGGTGAAGAAGTCAAAGAGTTAAATGTTTGCTGTGGTATCATTGATGACAATACAGGATGCTAGTGGATAGGGTGAGGGAGTCAAAGGGTTAATTTTTGCTTTGGTATCACTGATGACAATACAGGATGCTAGTGGATAGGGTGAGGGAGTCAAAGGGTTAAAGTTTTGCTTTGGTATCACTGATGACGATGTGGGATGCTGATGGATAGGGTGAGGGAATCAAAGGGTAAAGTTTTTGCTTTGGTATCATTGATGACGATGCAGGATGCTGGTGGATAGGGTGAGAGAGTCAAAAGGGTTAATTAAATAGACAGTAGACCCGTAGGCTGTGGCAAGACAATGGTGCCAACCGGACCA
>JAPXFY010000024.1:50823453-50830953 GCA_030674185.1 Monoplex corrugatus
TATGTATGTATGTATGTATGTGTGTATATATTATTATGTATGTATGTATGTGTGTATGTATGCATGTATGTATGTATGTATGTATTATGTATGTATGTGTGTATGTATGCATGTATGTATGTATGTATGTATGTATGTATGAATGTACGTATGTACGTATATGTATTATGTATGTATGTATGGATGGATGGATGGATGTATATGTATGTGTGTATGTATCTTATATGTATGCATGTATGTATGTATGTATGTGTGTGATGTATGTATGTATGTATGTGTGTATGTATGTATGTATGTATGTATGTATGTATAGTGTATGTATGTACATATGTATGTATGTATTATGTATGTAATATGTATGTATGTATGCATGTATGTATGTATGTACATATGTATGTATGTATGCATGTATGTATGTGTGTATGTATGTATGTATGTATGTATGTGGTATGTATGTATGTATGTATGTACATCAGTATACGGAGACCAGTCTCATCTCACAAAAATATGGGTCTGACTAAGGGTGTTTTTTTTCTCCGGGGACTCCGGTTTTCCCTTCAGCCCCTTGGCTGTTGGTTTAGGATGTTTTTCTTCCTATTCCAAGGTCAGACCGGATTCGTTGCACTAGGCACGATCCATTGACATCAGCCATACGTCTTGGTTATATATTTTCCCATTCAGTCAGTCATATGCTTATTTTTTCTCTTATGCATTATTTAATTGTAGGATCCTTTACATTCCAAACACTACTCTTAGCTAATGCATTATATTCTTAAATTTAGCCCTGGACCCTCTTCAGGATAAAACAATATTGATATGGCATGATCACTTTTCAAATCGCAGAATTCATCTCACCTCAGCTCTGACATCATATTTACTCACAAACACATTATGATGTCATTTTAGTCAGTTTAATCCTTTTTCTCACACTGGACGAAGTAGCAGGGAAGTTTCAGTCTTTTCTCCTTATTTTTTGTATTTGGTGTTTGTTTGTTTGTTTGTGATCTTACGCTTGACAAAGGCAGTTGGCAGAAAATTTGAGCCTGTTATGTCTGATTGTATTAAATACGCGTTCTGATTCTTTTTTTTTTCTTTCTTTCTTTTTTTCCCCTCCTGCTTCCGTTTGCTTGAACTCGGGCAGTCACACTTGTTTTGGATTTCACAAAAATAAATCACTATCATGTCAACCGCATAAATGCTTTTTTGATTTATCTTCAAGTCTTGACACATTAAGTTTTAAACTTGCTTTCCCCTATATTCTGATAGATCAAGGAAGTACAGATATTACTGAGCTAAGAAGGTTGAAGCCCCAAGTGGTTATGGTCATTTTGTGTGAATTGCAGCTATACTGTTAATTAAACGTTTCTGGGGGGGGGGGGGGGAACAACAAGCACATGCACGCATGCACGCGCGCACACACATACACATACAGACACACGCACGCACGCACACGCACGCACACACACATCACCATTAAGTCACACTTGAACCATCCACACATTAGAATCAGTCAACCCCTTGGCACCCACCTGACACTATGAGGAGAGAGAAGAAAGAGACAGAGACAGAGAGACAGACAAGGGTAGAGACAGACAGAAAGAATGAGAAAGAGAGAGGAGGAGGGGGAGAAGAGAAAGAACGGAACGGAGAGAGAGAGAGAGGGAGAGAGAGAGAATGACAGAAATAGAGACAGAGAAAGAAAGAGAGGCAGAGACAGAGACAGACAGTGAGAGAGTTGACACAGGCAAAACACTGTTGCCTTTACGAAACAAACGCGACATGCAATATCAACAACGAGGAAAACACTAACGGGAAGGAAATTAATTAGATCACCCCCACTGGGAATGTCCCTAACCCCTCTCTCTCCTCGTGTTATCTGCCCCCCATTCCAAGACCCAGAATAACAGTGGTTCTAATGTCCAAACCATAAGGGCATATCTATTTGTCTATCTATCTATCTATCTGTCTATCTATCTATCTATCTATCTATCTATCTATCTATCTATCTATCTATTTGTCTATCTATCTATCTATCTATCTATCTATCTATCTATCTCTCTATATCTATCTATACATGACCCAGAATAACAGTGGTTCTAATTTCCAAACTATAAGGGCATATCTATCTATCTATTATATCTATCTATCTATCTCTCTATCTATCTCTCTATCTATCTATACATGACCAGAATAACAGTGGTTCTAATTTCCAAACTATAAGGGCATATCTATCTATCTATCTATCTATCTATCTATCTATCTATCATCTATCTATCTATCTATCTATCTATACATGACCCAGAATAACAGTGGTTCTAATTTCCAAACATAAGGGCATATCTATCTATTTATCTATCTATCTATCTATCTAATCTAATCTAATCTAATCTATCTATCTATCTATCTATACATGACTCAGAATAACAGTGGTTCTAATTTCCAAACTATAAGGGCATATCTATCTATCTATTTATCTACTACCTATCTACCTATCTATCTATCTATTTATCTATCTAATCTAATCTAATCTAATCTATCTATCTATCTATCTATCTATTTATCTATCTATCTATCTATCTATCTACCTATCTACCTATCACTATCTATCTATCTATTTATCTATCTAATCTAATCTTTCTATCTATATCTATCTATCTATCTATCTAATCTAATCTATCTATCTATCTATCTATACATGACCCAGAATAACAGTGGTTCTAATTTCCAAACTATAAGGGCATGTCTATCTATCTATTTATCTACCTATACCTATCTATCTATCTATTTATCTATCTAATCTAATCTATCTAATCTAATCTATCATCTATCTATCTATCTATACATGACCAAATAACAGTGTTCTAATTTCCAACTATAAGGGCATGTCTATCTATCTATTTATCTATCTATCTCCTATCTATCTAATCTATATCTATCTATCTATCTATACATGACCCAGAATAACAGTGTTCTATTTCAAACTATAAGGGCATATTATCTTTATCTATCTAATCTATCTACCTATCTATCTAATCTATATTCTATCTATCTATCTATACTGACCAGAATAACTGGTTCTAATTTCCAAACTATAAGGCATGTCTATCTATCTATTTATCTATCTATCTACTATCTATCTATCATCTATTTATCTATCTAATCTAATCTAATCTAATCTATCTATCTATCTATCTATCTATACATGACCAGAATAACAGTGGTTCTAATTTCCAAACTATAAGGGCATATCTATCTATCTATCTATCTATCTATCTATCTATCTATCTATCTATCTATACATGACCCAGAATAACAGTGGTTCTAATTTCCAAACTATAAGGGCATATCTATCTATCTATCTATCTATCTATCTATCTATCTATCTATCTATCTATCTATACATGACCCAGAATAACAGTGGTTCTAATTTCCAAACTATAAGGGCATGTCTATCTATTTATCTATCTATCTATCTATCTAATCTAATCTAATCTATCTATCTATCTATCTATCTAATCTAATCTAATCTATCTATCTAATCTAATCTATCTATCTATCTATCTACCTCTCTCTCTATCTCTCTCTCTCTCTATCTATCTATCTATCTATCTATCTATCTATTTGTCTGTGTGTCTCTGGTGCTGGTCTGATGTTGTTGTTTTTATTTTTCTCCCTCTTTGTCACTCAATTACGTTATTGTTGATGTTCCATGATAAAGTCACTACCCGTTGTAAACACAGACATACATGCACATGGATAGACGCATACATATTTACGTGCATACATATAGAAGGGGAAGAGGGAAGAGAGGAGAGAGAGAGGAGAGAGAGAGAGAGAGAGAGAGAGAGAGAGAAGAGAGAGAGAATGTAGACTTTGAGTGTGACAGAGATGGCAACTTGGTCAAGGGTCATTCGTCAAACAAGCTTGAGTGGAATCCAAAACAAGCCAAACAACAGGAACCAGAAAAAAAAAACACGAAAGAATAATAAGAACGTGCATTTAATACAACAAGACAAGACTGGCGCAAATGTTTGGCCAGCTGGCCTTTGTCAAACGTAAGATCACAAACAAACAAACACCAGATACAAAAACTAGGAGAAAAAAGACTGAAACTTCCCTGCTGCTCCGTCCAGTGTGAGAAAAGGAATGAATTGACTAAAAAGCTTGATTGTACCCTAACTCATCATCCTGAGAAGAGAGAGAGAGAGAGAGAGAGAGAGAGAGAGAGGCAGTGACAGACAGACAGCAGACAGACAGAGAGACAGGTCTCATTCAACTGTCTTGCGACTAGTCTTTGTTACTCTACACACACAATAAAAGCATTCTAAAAAAAGAAAAGGGTGAATGAATCTTAACAACTGAAATGTGAAATCTTAGCAATGAAATGCGAAACGGGGGGGGGGGGGGGGGGAGGGGCAGAGAGAGAGGAGAGAGAGAGAGAGAGAGAGAGAGAGAGAGAGAGAGAGAGAGAGAGAGAGAGATTCTGCTTTTGCTTACCTAAAGAACTTTTGTTTTAAGAAAGTTCTTTTCGATTATAAATTCAATGGTGTCAGATTTAATGGACAGAATCCAGTTTTTTCGTTTTGTCCTCCCTCGTTCTCTATCTGTCCCTCTGTCTGTTTTTTTGTCTGTCTGTCTGTCTGTCTCTCTCGCTCTGTCTGTCTGTCTCTCCCTGTCTCTCTCTCTCTCTGTTTATCTCTCTCTCAAGTTTGAAAAATGGCTTCCAGCCAATAGCTTTTACCGTTGAAAAATAAAGCATCATTGTCATTGTCATTGTCATTGTCTCTCTCACTCACTCACTCTTCTCACTCTCTTCTCTCTCTCTCTCTCTGTCACTCACTTCTCTCTGTCACTCTCCTCTCGTCTGCTGTCTTCTGTCTCTCTCTCTCTGTCACTCCTCTCTGCTCTGCTGTTTCTCGCTCTGTCTGTCATCTCTCTCTCTCTCTGTCACTCACTCCTCCTCTGTCACTCTCTGTCTGTCTTCTCTCTCTCTGTCTCACTCTTCTCTCTGTCACTCTCTTCTCTCTCTCTCTCTCTGTCACTCACTCTTCTCTCTTGCATCTTCTCTCCTCTCTGTCTCTTCTCTTCTCTCTCTGTCACTCACTCGTCTCGTTGTCTCTCTCTCTCTGTCACTCTCTGTCTGTCTGTCTGTTCTGTCTGTCTGTCTGTCTCTCTCTCTCTCTCTTTGGATGTGTGCGTATGTTGGAAGATAATGCGTTGTCTTCAGTATATTTTTTTATATCGATTTCTTCTAATTTTCCATTGCTTTTATTCTTGCTTTTATTGCTTTTATTCTTTCTCCCCATTTATAGCCATGCGTGTGTGTGTGTGGTGTGTGTGTGTGTGTGTGTGTGTGTGTTGCGTGCGTGTGTGTGCGTGCGTGCGTGCGTGCGTGCGTGCGTGTGTGTCTGCTTCAGCGCTTAGATTTGATTTTATCAAGATTTTGCGCCATATAAATATTGTAATTATTATTATTAATTATTATTATTATTCTATTTTCTGTTTCATATCACGTGCGCTGACATAACGGGATATCAGGTAAGTAGTATATTTTGTTTACATTCTCCCTCCATCTGACATTTCTCTGTCTGTCTGTCTATCTGTCTGTCTGTCTGTCTGTCTGGTCTGTGTGTTGCTGACTTACACTCTCTGCTGTCTGTCTCTGTCTGTCTGCTTTCGTGTCCGTGATTACATGTATATGTATGTATGTATGTATGTATGTATGTATGTATGTATGTATGTATGTATGTGTTGTATGTATGTATGTATGCATGTATGTATGTATGTGTGTATGTATGTTTGTGTGTGTGTATGTATGTGTGTATGTATGTGTATGTTGTTTTTATTGTCTGTCTGTTGTTTGTCTGCTTGTTGTCTATTATCTTCTTCAAACTGTCTATCTATCTGTTGTCTGTTTTCTATCTATTTGTCGTCTGTCAGTCTGTCATCTGTCTATCTATCTATCTATCTATTTATCTATCTATCTATCTATCTATCTATCTATCTATCTATCTATCTATCTAATGTGTTTTAGTGTGTGTCCGTGCATATGCATGAGCGTACGAGCATACGTGTATATCTGTATATGTGCACGTAAACACCTGTGTTTGTGTGTCCACATGTATGCATACATACATATCTGATGTCTTCATGTATCAAGAGTGTACAATGAGCCGTGTGTATGTACTTGCCTTGCATCGTTGATGATGATGATGATAATAATAATTATGATAATAATGATGATGATATTACTACTACTATTACTGCTGCTGCTGCTACTACTACAACTTCTACTACTACCACCACCACTACTATACGTAGAACTACTAATACTATTTCTACCCATTAATAATATAATAATAGTAATAATAACGATAATAATAATAATAATGATAATAATAATAATAAATAATAATGATAACAATGGTGATGATATTACTAGTACTACTGCTGCTGCTACTACTACTACTGCTACTACTTACTACTACTACTACTACTACTACTACCACCACCACCACCACTACTACACATCATCATCATCATCATCAGGTGCCCTGCCGCATGGCGTTGGCGACCATGGACTTCCAACCATCTCTATCTCTCGTTGCCCCCAGCATCTCCCCCACCCTCTTCATCCCCAGCCACTCTGCAAGTCCGTCCAGCATTCTCTCCCTGGGTCTACTGGTGCTCTCTTTCCCTCCAGCTTTCCCGTTGTGACCAGGTGCTCCAAATCCCCCTTCCTCATAAAATGGCCTATAAATGTTCTTGTTTCCTAATCTTCCTTATGAGTGATCTTTTTGTGTCTGCCTCCATCAAGACTGTCTCGTTTGTTTTCTTTGCTGTCCATGGAATTCTTAACATTCTTCTGAGAAACCACATCTCGGCTGCCTCGATCATGCTCTGGCTTTGCTTGCTGACTGTCCACGCCTCGCATCCGTACAACAGTATTGGTTCTATATAACATTCAAGGATCTCTTTCTGATGTTAATTGATAGGCATTTGTTGGTAAGAATGCTTGTCATCTTCTTGAATGCTGTTTTGGCTTGGCCGATTCTGCCAGCTATTTCGACGTGCTTCTGCCGTCTGATGAAATGACCGTTCCCAGGTATTTGAACTTATTAACCTGTGTCAAGGTTGTGCCATTTGTTTTTATTTTGCATGAGGGGATTTCATGTTTTTTATTGACCCACCATGACTTCAGTCTTCCTCCTGTTTAGTTCAACCCCTTACCTTTGCTTTCTTTTCTAGTATATTTACAAGGTTTTGTAGGTCCCTTTCATTTTCTGCACGGTGTCATCTGCGTACCGAATGTTGTTTATCATTTTCCCTCCAACCTTTAATCCAGGGTCTTCTTCTAGGTTTCTACTACACATAGAACTACTAATACTATTACTACCCAATAATAATAATAATAATAATGATAATAATAATAACGATAATAATAATAATAATAATAATAATTACAATATTTATATAGCGCAAAATCTTGATAAAATCAAA
>JAPXFY010000024.1:50843453-50853453 GCA_030674185.1 Monoplex corrugatus
GTGTCTGCCTCCATCAAGACTGTCTCTTTTGTTTTCTTTGCTGTCCATGGAACTCTCAACATTCTTCTGAGAAACCACATCTCGGCTTCCTCGATCTTGCTCTGGCTTTGCTTGCTGACTGTCCACGCCTCGCATCCGTACAACAGTATTGGTTCTATGTAACATTCAAGGACTATATGCCCAGCAAACATGCCCATCGTTTTCTACAAGGAAACTACATCTGTAAACTGAGTGACTTCTTCTTGTATCTGGCCCCCCCACCCCCACCCCCACCCCCACCCCCGTAGTGATACCCGGGGTCTCTTTCAGTATGAATAGTATCTCCCCAGTTTCTAGAAATTCTGTGCGAGAAATTTCCTCTTTTGTATTACTGTCTTTGTTTCTGCCTTGTTCCTTAGCTTCCTGCCATTTCTTGCTGTCATTTTCTGTCTTACTGGTCCATTCACCTGTATGTGTTCGATAAAACCTTACATAGTTTCTCTTAGGGTTGATAATTGGATACATGTATTTAAGTGTAATTTTAGTTGTATGAAAATGAGATGTGCGGAAGCAGCTTTTTTTTATATTTATTTATTTTTTAAGGATCATTGCACTCAGGGAGGTTACCGTAGTGCTCACCTTTTTTTTCCGTCTCATTTTCTACACCACTTTAATGGCCACAGAAGCTGAAACAGTTTTTCGTATGCGATGATGATGATGTCGATGTGGATGATAATTATGATGCTATGGAGTTCCATCTAGGATTGAGACTGCGTGACAGGGTTGTACTCTACGCTTACTATCATAATATATCCTGGCGTCAACCAGGCCTGAGAGATACAGACACCTGCGTGTTGGTCAGAAGATTTGAGCAACACCCTCAATGACGCATGGGCGAAGTGGATGAGACTCGACTGTGTGGTTCCAGTCTTCCCAATAAGTCCATAGCACGCCCAACTCTGGGCATGAGCCGGTTAGAGCCGAAAAATCCCACAATGATGTTTGACGGTACTGATGGGGATTCGAACCCACAACCTTCCAGTCTGTAGTCCATTGCGTTAACCACTACACCACGGCGACTGGTTGTCTGCAAATACTGGAAAGCAGCTTTAGTGATTTAGGCTTGTTTTATGTATGTTTTAGTGTTCTTAGTTATTTTCACATTTGTATTCAAGATTTTTTTAATCCCCTGTGTGATAAATTGGATGGAGTGGTCAACACCAAGGGCATATGCTTAGATTATATGTGCTAATGCATTGAATGTTATATAGAACCAATAGTGTTGTACGAATGCGAGGCGTGGGCAGTCAGCAGGCAAAGCCAAGTAGATCACTCATAAGGAAGATTAGGAAAAGAACAGGCAACATTTTATAGGCCATTTTATGAGGAAGGGGGATTTGGAGCACCTGGTCACAACGGGAAAGCTGGAGGGAAAGAGAGCACCAGGTAGACCCAGGGAGAAAATGCTGGACGGACTTGCAGAGTGGCTGGGGACGAGGGGGGTGGGAGAGATGCTGGGGGCAACGAGCGATAGAGACAGATGGAAGTGTATGATCGCCAACGCCATGCGGCAGGGCACCTGATGATGATGACTGCATTGGTGGTGTACTTTCTTTTCTTTTCCTTTTTTTTTTTCTTGTTGAAGTGTTGTGAATGTTTTGAAACGGTTGTAGACCTGATATGGCTTTACACAGTCGGCTGGTCTTTAACGATACGAGGTGTCTTACAGTTTTTATCTGAATATGAGGCTGCATGGGAAAACCCAGCTATATATATATATACGCAGCCAGCATGTCTTAGCTGTTGCCAAAAATAGAGTAAGTCTAGAACATCATCTGATCTTAGATTTCCCAACGTTTCATGACTAAAAGCACCCCCACCCACCACACCCTTACAAAAAATAGGGAAAACGTGTTAAAAGATGTTTTTTGTTTCAAATTGTATGACATTATTACTCCCTATTCCAAAAGAAAAAAAGAAGAAGAAGCACCACCACTACCATCACCACCACCACCACCACCAAGAGCATCAACAACAACAAAACTGATAAAATTTAAAGGGTTAAAGCGAAAACTTTGACAGATAATTTTGTTTTGTTTTGTTTTGTTTTATTTGTTTGTTTGTTTTTGTTTTTTGTTTGTCGTGTTGTTTTTTTGCATGTTAGTTTTTAAATCAAACTCTGAAAATGTTTAAATGACTTAAAGTGAGGAAAAGAAAACTTTTTGAACATTTAAAATGACTTGAAAGTGTGAAATGAAAACGTTGCACGTTAGCGTGGCTTTCCTGAGTTACGTACGTTACATATTTAAAAAGGGCAACGTTGAGGGTAAACATTAAGGAAATGACACATGTCATGTGATGTTGATTACAATCGCAGAGAAGCACCATTGATTGTAGCGGCAACATTTTGAGTTTTCCTCTTTTAATATCTGTTATCCTTCTGTATTTCAGCGTTAAAAGACTGTAAGTGTTTCTCTTCTCTCTCTCTCTCTCTCTCTCTTCTCTCTCTCTCTCTCTCTCTCTCCCTGTCTCTTCTCTTCTCTGTTTCTCTTCATCTCTCTCTTTCTCTCTCTCTGTTTCTCTTCATCTCTCTTCTTTCTCTCTCTCTCTGTTTCTCTTCATCTCTCTCTTTTTCTCTCTTCTCTCTCTCTCTCTCTCTTCCTCTCTCTGTCTCTCTCTCTGTCTGTCTGTCTGTTTCTCTCTCTCTCTCTCTCGCTCTCTCTGTATGTGTTCTGTCTTCTCTCTCTCTCTGTCTGTCTGTATGTATGTCTTCTCTCTTCTTCTTCTCTTCTCTTTCTCTCTCTCTCTCGCTTTCTCTGTATGTGTGTCTGTCTCTCCGTGCATTATGTATGTTTGTATAGATAGATAGATAGAGAGACAGACAGATAAACAAACAGACAGACAGAGATAGATAGAGAGATAGATCTCCCTGTCCCTTTGTGACCAGGAAGTTGAATACTAGTTTGTTTTCTGTGTTGTTGTTGTTGTTGTTGTTGTTGTCCTTTCTTCACCCCTTCATATTTTCTTCCTGATGAAAACCTAGATACATCGTTGATGCTCATGTTTGAAAACAGTTTATCATTTTTAAGAAAACATCATCAAGATATTGCCACGCGTAGGGTTTGTGGAAAGTTCATGACATTTCTGAAACCAGTTTAGATTTTGAAATGGAAATCGTGATGTCAGCACACATAGAATTATGCAGTCGCTGTGTAACACAGTTTTGAACAATCTGAAAACTGAAGTTGAAGAAATAAAAGACCAAATATGATCCATTCTGGAACATTAGTTGAAGGTAGCTAATATCAAGTGATTGTATCATTAAACATGACACGGAATGGTGATCATTTTATGGAACTATGTGACCTCCCAGCACGAAATCATCTTAACTAGCATTTTGGGTATTTTGAGATATACGTATCACTGGAAAGTGTATATTCTGCTGATTATTTTGGTATTTGAATAAAGCTTGTACTCAAAAAAGTGTAGACGTTATGTATGTTTAAAGTCAATAAGTTGTATGACGGCCATTTTGAGAAATCGGCCTCCTAAGTTTTTCTGTGCCTCCTCTTATTCTCCTTAAATTTCTTTATTTGGTGGCTTTGACCTGGTTTGTTTCTAATTTTAGCTGTCATTATCCGAAGGTGCACCAAAGAGCTTTCTGTCAGTATATTACATGTGGAGGTTCTGTACAGATTACGGTTTGCAGTAGAGACAAAAATAGGTACTTTTGGTAAGAGATTGCGTTCTTTCTGCTACGATCAGTGCGTTTAAATACCATTTTAGATTGATTAATGACATTTTTTCAAGTAAAAAATTTCTATAGGGGATAGGTTATAGTCCACAGAAATCAATTTGAGAAAAAGTCAAAACACCCTAGAAGACCCCGTCACCTTTTGAGCTCCTAGTTCTGTTTGACTGACTGCGAGTTAAGACTGAATTGGTGGTGGGAGGTCACATTATGTGAAAAATGGCATGGAATGTTGTTCATTGTGATGCAACATATGTGAAAAATGGCGATCATGGCCCTCCATATGCATCTATCCCTTGTCGCTGCAAGATACTTCCACCCTGCCTGTCCTCAGCCACCCTGCAAGGCCGTCCAATATTTTCTCCCTGGGTCTACCTGGTGTTCTCTTTCCCTCCAGCTTTCCTGTTGTGACCAGGTGCTCTAATTCCCTTTTCCTCATAAAAGATAACATTAAGCATGGTTTTTCACTGTTGTCTGTTTATTTTATAGTGGGTGTCGTTTTTGACGTGGTGTTAGCCCTGATATGGCTCTTGTAGTCGGCTGGGCTATAAGCAGTATGAACCACGAACCTGCACCGCTGTTCCGGTGAAGACCTAAACTGTTATTATTCGTAGTTGAAACAAATGGACTACATAAGCTTGAGGTTTTCTGTAACGCGGTGTTAGCCCTGCCTATAGTGGTCAGCTTATTGTTATTGCTATTTTTGTTTAAAGCCCAGCCGACTGCGTAGAGCCATATCAGGGCTATAACCGTTTCAAAACGTATACAATACGTCAACAAAAACAAACAAACAAAAAAAGGACAAAAAAATTAAGCTCATATATCAACGCATTCGCGCACATAATCCAAGGAGCTGCTCCTGGCGCTGACCACTCCGTCCAATTTATTGCATAGCGGATTTAAAAGACATACCTTAATACAAATCTAAATATAACTAATGATACCAATACATACATAAAAACAAGCCTATATTACCTAAAATTGATTCCGCATATCTCATTTCTCTAGAGCCAAAATGCACTTAATACATGTACCCAATTATCAATCCTAGGAAAAAGTACGTTAGACTTTACCAAACAAATACAGGTGAATGGACCAGCGAGGCAGAAAATGACAGGAAGAAAATGATCAAGGTAAAAACAAAGACAGTGATAGGAAAGAGGAAATTTCTCACAGACTTTCCAGAAGGTGGGCATAGTATTTACGCTGAAGGAGCCCCCGCATCCGCATGGGGGAAGTGGTCAGTTGAACCACAAGCAATATGAACTTAAAGTAGTGGACTAAATGCAAAACAAGTGTGACTACCCGCGTTCAAGCAAACAGGAACCAGAAAAAAAAAACACGAAAAAAGAATCAGAATGTGTATTTAGAGACTCGTTCTGGTTCTTTTTTTTTTTTTTCTTTTTTTTTTTTTTTGTTTTTTTTTGTTTTGTTTTTCTGATAGATAGACTAGTTTATTGATTTGCTGTCTGGTAGGTTTGATTTTTCTGTCACTCTCTTTGTTTTTGCCTTGTTGCCTTGCTTTCTGTCATTTCTACTTATTTTCTGCCTTAATGGTCCATTCACACGGACCTGAATACAAATATAAGCATACATAAGGACACCAAAACATATATAAAAACAGGCATAAATTAGCTAACATTTTTTCCACATATCTCACCTCCGCAGTCGGCTGGGCTTTAAACAAAAATAGCAATAACAATAAGCTGACCACTATAGGCAGGGCTAACACCGCGTTACAGAAAACCTCAAGCTTATGTAGTCCATTTTTTCGATTAAGTCTTACGTACTTTTTCTTAGGATTGATAATTGGGTACATCTATTAAGTGCATTTTTGGCTCTAAGGAGGTGAGATATGTGGAAAAAATGTTAGCTAATTTATGCCTGTTTTTATATATGTTTTGGTGCCCTTATGTATGCTTATATTTGTATTCAGGTGTGTTTTTTTTAAATCTCCCCTGTGCGATAAATCGGACGGAATGGTCCTACGCCGGGGGCATGTCCTTCGATTATGTGTGCGAATGCATGGATATGTGTACCTAATTTTCTTTTCTTCTTTTTTTCCTGTTGAAGTTTTGTATGTTTTGAAGCGGTTATAGCCCTGATATGGCTCTTCGCAGTCGGCTGGGCTTTAAACAACAATAAAAGAAAGAAAGAAAGGTTTGATTTCTCGTTCTATTGAATTTCAACCCACTTGGGTGTGCTAGATGGTGTTTTGAGTTTGGAGTTTGCTCATGACGGATTCATCGCACTCGAATAATAACATATGCGCTCCACCCAAATCGTGTCAGCAATTATCTGGCAGACTCCCTGAGCCTATGTGAAACTTTAAGCACTGGATGCCGACTTGTCTGTCTGAACTTTCGAACCATTCTACAGCCCCGGTTGTGCAAGTAACGATTTGTGTCTACCTTTACAACACACACACACACACACACACACACACACACACACACACACACACACCACACACACACACACACACAACACACACACACACACACACACACACACCCCACACACACACACACACACTCCACCACTCACCACACACTCACACACACACTCACACACACACACACACACCACTCACACTACTCACATCACTCACACACACACACTCTCTCTCTCACTCTCTCAACACACACCCACACACACACACACCACACTCACACACACACACACTCACACACCACCACTCACTCACACACACACACACACACACTCTCTCTCTCTCTCTCACACACACACACACACACGCACACACACACACACACACCACACACACACATACACTCACACACACACTCACTCACTCACTCACTCACTCACACACACACACACACACACACACACTACACACACACACACACACACACACTCACACGCACGCACATACTCACACGCACACACTCACACACACACACACACACACACAACACACACACACACACACACGCACACACACACACACACCAAACAAACTAACAAACACATACACACACACTCACACACACACACACACACACACACACACACGCACACACACACACACTCACACACACACACACACACACACACACCACGCACACACACACACCACACACACACACACACACACACACACACACACACACACACACACACACACACACACACTCAGTGCAAAGGGTTGTTGCAGAAGAAAGAAAGACAGTTCAAGTTCCGAGTCTGTGCTCATCAGACAGTCTGATCTTGGCTTTACAACTGTTAGAACAGCTGAGTCTCAAGACTTAAGCCTAAAACACTGTTACGCACTTTTACCACACTCTGCTCCAGTTCCAAGTTCACCGGCATTTGTGGACACTTAAGCTTCTTTCCTTCTGTCTGACCCCATTCTGTGCGGGTGTAAGATGGTCCACTTGGAGAACCTCAGGTTGTATGTTTATCCCCAAGATATGAGTCACCAGACCGGCAGATGCATATCAGAAATAGCCAGCAGAATCGGCCAAGCTAAAACCGCATTCAAGAAGACGAAAAGCGTTCTTACCACCAAGAAATGCCTATCGATTAATTAACATCAGGAAGAGAGTTCTTCAGTGTTAAAAGAACCGATACTGTTGTGTTGTTGGATATGAAGCATGGGCAGTCAACACCGCGAAGTCAGAACAAGATTGAGTCAGCTGAAGTGTGGTTTCTAAGACAGATGTTTAAAGTTCCCATGGACAGAAAAGAAAACAAACGAGGCAGTCTTGAAGGAGGCACACATACGCGCGCGCGCGCGCACACACCACACACACACACACACACACACACACACACACACACACACACACACACACACACACACACGAACAAACATTAAATGAAGAAGATTAGGAAAAGACAAGCGACATTTATAGGACACTGTGTGAGGCAAAAGAAATTAGAGCACCTAGTCGCAACAAGAAAGCTGGAGGAAAAAAAGAGAACCAGATAGCCCCAGTGAGAAATTACTGGACAGACTTGCAGTAGATGAAGACACAGAGGGTGGGAGATGTACTTGCAGCGACAAGAGATAGATTCGTATGGAGGCCCATGATCACCAACGCCATGCGGCAGGGCACATGATGATGATGATGATGATGATGATGATGATGAGTCACAAGGCGACAGGCAAGGAGTCTGACTGACTGACCGTCAATGTTGGACGAGCATCACAAAATTGACCGCCAGGAACCGTCAGGAAGTTTCACCAAACAGGACCTAGAATTAATCACTCGGCATAAGACAGAGAGATGGGAATCAGACTCCTCCTCTACCACCCCAACCCCCAACCTACCCCCAGCCTTCCGTCCCGTCTATTCCCCATTCATGAGTCTCTTTCATATCATCAAGCTTACCGCTCTGTCAATGGCTCGGGGATGACCACAGGGCAAAGAGGAAGATGGGTCTTACAGTAGTTTAGCACCCGCAGGCTTGCGCCTTGTTAATGGCGCGGCCGTCCCTGTTTCTAATGCATCTTCGCCTTTGATGCCAACTTATTCCCAAACGGCTCGTGTCGTCAAACGGTCATAACCCCAAAAGCGTTCATTAGCACAACGCGCAATAGTAGTGTGGGGACTTGTCTAGATACTGGTAGTAAAGAGAGAGACCCCCCCCCCCCCCCTTATGTAGATTGTCGCAATGCGTCGTTTTTGCTTTAAATGAGTTGAATGGCTTCAAAAGACGCATGACGAACGGGCGTAGTCATAAGGGACAGTCAGCCCCCCCCCCCCCCCATGGCTCATCATTTGCATAGTTCTCCTCTTCACGTGGTTGTAAATTACCATATTCATGATTTGATCAAACGGGCAGTCCGGTCTAAAATGTGGCGGTCAGATGAGCTTGGTGGTTGAGTTGGACCCTTCAACTCCCTTCAACACCCTGTCCACCAGCATCCTGCATTGCCAGCCGTGCTAGCAAAGCAAAAAAACTTAACCCTTTGACTCCCTCATCCTGTCCACCAGCATACTGCATTGCCAGCCGTGCTAGCAAAACAAAAAAACTTAACCCTTTGACTCCCTCATCCTGTCCACCAGCTTCCTGCAGGAAGCTGGTGGACAGGATGAGGGAGTCAAAGGGTTAAGTTTTTGCAGTTGGTGGACAGGGTGTGAGAGTCAAAGGGTTAATGTAACGACCAGGACAACCGTTGTAAACCCAGCGTAAAGAAATCATGATGAAACAAAAGCACAGAAGAAAAAGAAGGAAGAGAGAAGGAAAGAAAGAAAGAGAGAAGAGGAAAAGAAGAAAGAAGGAAAGAAAGGAAAGAAAGAAAGAAAGAAAAAAGGAGAAGAAGAGCAACAACAAGAACAAGAAGAAAAGAAGAAATAAACAAAGACAGAAAGAACAAAGAACAAGAAACAACTCAGAAAGACGGAAAGAAAAAGAAAAAAAAGAAAGAAAAGAAAGAAAAAAAGGAGAAAGAAGAACAACAACAAAACCAAGGAAAAAAACAAAGACAGAAAGAGAAAAGAACATGAAACAACTCAGAAAGACAGAAAGAAAAAGAAGAAAAAGAAAGAAAAGAAAGAAAAAGAAGAAGAATAATAAAGAAAAACAGAAAGAAAAAGACAGAAAGAGAAGAAGAAGTATAAGAAGAAAGGAAAAGAAAGAAAGAAAGAAAGAAAAGAAAAGAAAAGAAGAAGGTAAGAATAAACAAAGAAAGAAAAGAAAAGGAGAAAAAGAAGAGGGGAAAAAAGAAAGAAGGAAGGAAGAAGAAGGAAGCGGTTGTCTGTTGGAAAAAGAAGACGACGAATAATAGAAATTATTGTTCTCTTTGTACACACACAAAATAAATGTCATTGTCCAACTACGATTGACGCCAACATACCCATAAACAAAACTTTGGTTAATGGAACTCGATTTTCCCCCATTTTCTTGAAATTTCTTTTTCTGTGAAGAAAAAGACATATAGGAACGAGTGTTTGAAGTACAGAACAATAACGTCTTTGGTTGTAACATTATATTTTTCCTTTTCTGTGAAGAAAGAAAGACATATAGGAACGAGTGTTTGAAGTACAGAACAATAACATCTTTGGTTGTAATGTTATATTTTTCCTTTATTGTTTTCATTCTTTGTAGACAGTTTTTACGACATGAAGAAAAGCGAAATGCTGAAAGGAATAAGGGCTTTGTCTGTCATGACAAAGTCATAAATATCAACGCTGATACAACAAACATAGTCTCATCTCTCATGGACAGCTCTGTTTAAAAGTCAAAATAGTAACATAGTAACCACAATAGCTTGCTTGCCAACTCTGAATTCCAGTG
>JAPXFY010000024.1:50858453-50880953 GCA_030674185.1 Monoplex corrugatus
GAACAGTCCTCTCACATTGAAATCAATATCCTGTGTTTTGTGTTTGGCCTTATATGTGCAATAGTTTACGAAGGACACATGAAATATGGCTGACAAAGTTCCTATTAACTATAATGTTACCTTTAACATGACGTAAGGTTTCCTTTTAAAAACTGTGCTAGAAGGCAATGTCCGTGTGAGTAGAGACAGACAGACAGACAGAAGAGAGAGAGAGAACAGAGACAGAGATAGAAAGAGAGAGAGAGAGTCGTAGAGAAGACAAGCAGAAGAGCAGAAGAAGAGAGAGAGAAAGAGAGAGAAGAACAGAGAGAGAGAGAGCGAAAGAGAGAGAGAAAGAGAGAGAGACAGAGAGAGAAAGAGAGAGAGAGAAGAGAGAGAAAGAGTGAAAGAGAGAGAGAAAGAGAGAGAGACAGAGAGAAGAAAAAGAGAAGCGAGAAAGAAGAGAGAGCGAGAAGAGAGAGAAGAGAAAAAGAAAAAAAGAAGAGAATAGGGTAATGGTGGTATCATATTCTTGTCTTTATTTGGTCATCACTTAAACTCTTCTTCCTCTTTAGTGTTTTTTGGGTACATTAAGAGAGAGAGAGAGAGAGAGAGAGAGAGAGAGATGGGGTAATGGTGGTATCATATTCTCGTCTGTATTTGGTCATCACGTAAACTCTTCTTCCTCTTTAGTGTTCTTTGGACACATTAGTAGAAAGAGACAGACAGACAGACAGACAGACAGACAGACAGACAGAGAGAGAAGTAGGGTAATGGTGGTATCATATTCTCGTCTGTATTTGTTCATCACGTAAACTTCTCTTCCTCTTTCGTGTTCTTTGGATACATTAGTAGTATTTCGAGGAAATGGGAGAACGGGAAGTCTGCTTGTTAACTGGATAGAGAGAGGAGAGGTGGGGGAGAGAGGACTTTGGAAAATCCATATTCATAGTCATTCTTATTCATTTTTTTCAAATTCATATTCATAGTCATTCTTATTCATTTTTTTCAAATTCATCATATTTCATAGTCATTCTTATTCATTTTTTTTTTTCAAATTCATATTCATAGTCATTCTTATTCATTTCTTCAAATTCATATTCATAGTCATTCTTATTCATTTCTTCATATTCACATTCATAGTCATTCTTAGTCATTTCTTTTTGTCACAATCAATTTACAGTATGACACTTGGCTGCTCATCCCGATTAGAGAGCGCGTCGCCGCAGTGCTGCGCCACCCTTTTTTTTACCGAGACCTTAAGAAAGGAAAGAAAGCTAATTGGCCTTCAAGGGAGAGACCTGGAAATTAATCTACCTCTCCAATGTTTTATACTAGGAAAACTACGCAGATGCCCTGCTTTTCATGATTTTCAACTGCCGTAGGATCTTTCGCGTGCGCAACCAGAAGACACAAGGGTCAAACTTGTTTTTCGTCCCTTCTAAAGGACTGGACATTGAGTTCGATTTTCTGGTCAAACTGAGGTGAAAAGTCGGAGGCCTTAATGGGAGACGAACCCTGGAACCTCGAGTTTACTTACTGGCAGGGGAATGTCTGAACCATTCTGCCACTCTTCTCCTAAATGGATCGTGTAAAATTATGATTCTCTTTCTGTTTGTTCCTGTATGCTTGTAAATCTCTCAATGATAAAGGACGTAACTAGACGTTTTATAACTCGTGTACATGTATTGTTTCTTCAGAAAAATAACGATGTGTTTGTTTCGATGATTAAATTTTGACGGAAATACAAACTTTGAATAAACTGAGTAAACAAAGGACAAAAAGAAAGAAGAATTGAGGAACAAATTATGAAGATGTGGAGGGAAGACAGAAGCAAAGAAAAAAGAAGACAAAAGAAAACAATGAAACAAATATGACAATTTGATGGATGAGACACTGGATATACACATAGAACTGGAAACAAAGAAATTGATATCCCGTGTGTGTGTGTGTGTATCCGTGTGTAGGTGTAGGTGTGTGTGTATGTGTGTATGTGTGTAGGTGTGTGTGTGTGTGTGGTGTGTGTGTGTGTGTGTGTGTGTGTACGTACGTGTGTGTATGTTTATGTCGTTGTTATTTCTCTCGATTTCTAAATACATATGTGCGTTTAGTCAAATCTCTCTGTCTCTGTCTCTGTCTCTGTCTCTCTTGCTCTCTCTCTTGTGTGTGTGTGTGTGTGTGTGTGTGTGTTGTGTGTGTGTGTGTGTGTTAGAGAGAGAGAGGTGAGAAAATTACACTCAAGAAGAACAGAGAGAGAGAGAGAAGAAGAGAGACAATAAGACACAGGAAGAGACAAGAAAGTACAGAAACGAGAGAGAGAGAGAGAGAGAGAGAGAAGAGAGAGAGAGAAGAGAGAGAGAGAAGGAGAAAGAGAGAGAGAGAGAAGAGAGCAGCAACACGAGAGACTGTAAAAAATTATTGTGGACAGAAAAAGCACTAATAGTCTTCTGTATGACGAGCCACTGCCCATATGACCCTCCTTGTTTCTTGTTCTTTGTTTCTTCAACCAGGACAGAAAATCCATATAATTTAAGAACAGACAGGCTTTAGGAGAGTACTATGCCATTGCCTGCTGTCCTGTTGTTTGCCTGCTGTCTTTGTCTTTCTGTCTCCCTCCATCCTCTCTCTCTTCAATACGGTCTTTTCTTTGCTCATTTCTGCTTGTCTCTGTCTTCTCTCTCTCTGTCTGTCTGTCTGTCTCCCTCTCTCCTCTCTCTTTCAGTGTTTGTTTCTTTTCTATGTTCTTTTCTGTCTGTCTCGTCTGTCTGTCTTGTCTGTCTCTCCTCTCTCGTTTCTCTCTCAGTCTTCCTTCGTTTCTTTGTCTTTCTTGTTTTTCTGTTTGTCTGTCTGTCTGTCTGTCTCTCTCTCGTCTCCCTTTCTTCTTCTCTTTCTCTCTCTCTCTCTCACTCCTTTCTTTTTCTCGTCTCTCTCTCTTCCTCTCTCTTCTCTCTCTCTCTCTCTCTCTCTCTCACCTCCTTTGCGTTTACACTCATTGAAATATGACATTTGAGTGTCAAAGATCTTGTAAGTCCTATCAGTGGCTGGCTTACGGAAACACGAGAACACCCGCATGCAAACAAGAGTAAGTTTGAAAAAAATAGTTGCAAAGCTTTATAACTTGCTTCTTTGGAAAATAAAGTATCATTACCGCTGTCCTAGCGATGTCTGTGTCTGTCTCACCCCCCCCCTTGCCTCTCTCGTCTCTGTCTCTCTCTTTCTGTCCTTCTGTCTGTCACTCCCTCTCTCTCTTGGGATGGCTCATGTGAAGTTCATCTAAAAAAATTGAACACCTTACATAGGAGGGCAGCAAAACTTATCATGCCAGATCCCATTTTAACAACACATGAAAAAATTAAACAGTTAGGAATTCCTCCCTCTAAAGTCACACTTCAATGTTCAATAAAGGTATCACAATGTTTAAAGTATCAAAAAGGAGTGTTCCGCAATATCTTCTCAATTTGTTTAATCAGAATGTGCGATCATACTCAAACTCAAGACAAAATCAATTCAAAATTATCCGTCCAAGAATTGACATATATAAAAGTAGTTTATCGTTTTCTGGTGCACAACTATGGAACACTCTCCCCCCAAATATCACAAACACTCAATCACTCTCTTCCTTCAAAGTTACTTTATTTAAATACCTGACGTCAGTGTCGTAGATTACCTCAGTTAGCAACAATAACGTCAGCTGCCTTTCAACCTAAATCATCTAATCTAGTCAATGTTGTGTGTGTGTGTGTGTGTGTGTGTGTGTGTGTGTGTGTGTGTGTGTGTGTGTGTGTGTGTGTGTGCACAATGATAATTCGTGGGTTTTTTGTTTGTTTGTTTTTTTTTTCTTTTTTTAACATTATTGACATTTTAACAGTTTTCACAGCCAACCAGTATTTCTTTCTGTATTATATGCGATGATTTGTTGATGAATCTATGACGTGTTTGATTCTCTCTTGCTTCTTCTTTATTTCTCATTGCTTTTGTTCATTTTTGTTTGTTTGTTTTTTGCTTTGCTTGCTTGCCCATCTTATCTGTTAGCCATTTTGTCTGTTTGTTTGGTCGACTCTTATCTGCTGTCTGTATTTGTCACTTTTCTCCAACTGTTTTTCCATATTATGCTTGTATCTCTCTTCTCCTATCAAGAAAAACGGCGCTTGATTATGGTTACTATTCTTGATTTATTTATGTCTTATTACATGAATTATTGATTTGTTTACATATGTATGATATTTCTATTATACATATGCGTTTATCATTACTGTAATTTCCTATTATCGAAAGTAAAATTTACTTTGTTTACTTATCTATAATTTGTCTATTTGACTTCATATCATCTGTTGATTTTCTGTCTTCTACAGAATTATATGTGTTTATGCCTTCAATCGACCCAATGTTTGCTACTCCCCCCCCCCCCCCCTTTTTTTTTTTTTCATTTTCTAATCATCCTTCTGAACTGCTCTTTTTTTACCTCTGTTTATTATTTTTGGGTTTAGTAGTAGTAATAGTAGTAGTAGTAGTGGTAGTAGTGATAATTGTTGTAGCAGTGTTAATATTTTCTGTGTGTAATCAGAATAGCCGCAGAAAAAATAGTGACAGCAAGTTGATTTCATCTTCTTTGATTTGATTGTAAGAACATTAGTCTATTTGACGCTTGATTTATCTTCTATAATTTTTTTCACATGTAATGTTTCTTCTCCCTCTATTTCATTTTATTTTGTTTTATCTTATTACTATTTTGTTTACTGTGTTTTCCTCTCCTCCTCCTCCTCCTTCTCTTCCTTCTTCTTCTTCGTCTTATTTTTATTATATATCACTATCAACATTATCTTTCTTTCTTTATCTACTTACTTATTAATTAATTTATCTACCTGCTCATCTGTCTATCTATCTATCTATACTATCTATCTATCTATCTATCTATCTATCTATCTATCTACTAAGTGCTGACTGTGTACATTTCTTGATTTCATTGTAATATTATCTTAATTTTAGTATTCAACATGTATTTTCCTTAAGCTGTACTTGTTACTGTAAACAAATGTCATGTGTATAGAATAGCAACGGCAAGTTTGAAAAATGGCTTCTAGCCAATAGCTTTTTCCGTTGGAAAATAAAGCATCATTGTCATTGTCTCTTTCTCTCTGGCTTGCTCTCTTTCTTCCACCCTTTCTTTCTTTGTGCATGTGTATATATGTACAGATGAGTAGTTTGTGTGCTAATGCTAGCATATGAAATGTACTTGTTTGCTCCTTATTTAGGTTTATGTGTGTGTTTGTGTGTGCGTGTGTATGCATGTGTGCGTGCGTGCGTGCGTGCGTGTGTGAATGTGTGTGTGAATGTGTGTGTGTGTGTGTGTGTGTGTGCGTGCATGTGTGTGAGAGAGAGAGAGAAAAGAGAGAGAGAGTGTGTGTGTGTGTGTGCGTGCGTGTGTGGGTGTATGTGTGTGTGTGTGTGTGAGAGAGAGAGAGAGAGAGAGAGGTGAGGTGTGTGTGTGTGTGTGTGTGTGTGTGTGTGTGTGTGTGTGCTTGCCTGCCTGTGCGTGCGTACGTGATTGATCGGAATTACCAAGGGAAGGAAGTATGACCATGACCTGAGCCAGGTCACAGCGGTTTTCTAATCGACCTTTGTGTCCGTGCCCCGTGATTTACTGCCAGATGTCCTGACAGTATTGTCTTTCTCTCCTGAAGGTCACTGTCTTCCTTAATATCGACAGCTTGGGTCAGTGGAAAAAGATGGGTGTGGGGAACTTGGGGTGTTGACTTTCGTCAACAGACAGACAGACAGACATCGCAGAAGAGTTTTTTTTTTCTGCGAGGACGAAGAAAAGTGAATTGATTTCACAAATAAAACAGACCGATAGTAGATGACTTCTGAAAGGAGTGTGGCATCAACGATCAATGCGCCTTGAATTTTGTTAACACAATTGCAACCATGAATTTAAAACATCAATGCAGCCTTGACTTAACTCAATGCGCATTTAATATTACCACAATGCCTTGATGTTTATATCAGTGCAGCTTGACTTGTAAAATCAATGCAGCCTGACTGTGTTACATCAATGCAGCTTGAGCTGTGTTAAAATCAATGCAGCCTTGAACTGTGTTAAAATCAATGCAGCCTTGAACTGTTTTAACATCAATGCAGATTGAATTTTGTTAACATCTATGCAGTTTTGAATACTGTTAAAATCAATGCGGCCTTGAACTTTAACATCAATGCAACCTTTAACTGAGGTATCATCAATGCTGCCTTGAATTGTGTTAACATCAATGCAGTTTGAATTTTGTTAAATATCAAGCTGATATTATAGATGGAATTGATGGATGTTTCATGATAGATTGTAGAATAGCCATTGAAAGTGAAGAGTAAAACATAATTAAGAGGATAAATAATAATATATAATAGATTATAGACCACAACTTTTATACACACACACACACACACACACACACACACACACACACACACAACACATACATACATATATATATATATATATATAGAGAGAGAGAGAGAGAGAGAGAGAGAGAGAGAGTCATTTGAATTGTGTTTGCACTCTGAAGGACAGTGGCAGGGAAGGTTTACTATAAAGGAAATAGTGGACCAAGGTTTCGTGAACAGACATGTCTTTGGTCTGCAGTAAATCGTGATATATTCAACTCTGTAACACATCACATACAACGAAAAGGTAGTACTGCTATTGCGAATTGCTGGACAGAACATATGCTTTTACACATCTCTTCACTGATCTGTTCGCATGGCTTGTCTCTTGAAGATGGTTTGTAGCAACATCTTCAGAAGCTGTAGACAGAGCAGTGAGATATGTTATTCATATTATTATTGTTATTTTCTTTTATCTAAGACTAGACTGGCATAGTGGTATACCTCCCATCGTCCAGACTGACACAAGGGAGTTTAAATCAGTCTTAATCCTTTGCCTAGGCACCCTGTCCACTAGCATCCTGCATTGTCAACCATACTAGCAAAACAAAAACTAAACCCTTGTTTGATTCCTTCACCCTGTCCACCAGCTTCCTGCAGGAAACTGGGGTTAGGGTGAGGGAATCAAAGGGTTAAGTTTTTGCAGGAAGTGGGTGGATAGGATGAGAGAGTCAAAGGGTTAAGTTTTTGCAGTCAGTGGATCATGTGTAGGAGTCAAAGGTTATGGAAAAAAATAAATGTTATGTGATTTCCAGGTCAACCAGTGTTGAATGAGTGTCCGACTGGTTAAGGTAGGGAAAGATAAAGCAGCAAAGTAGAGAAGGTAGCTATGGCCTTCATACTATCAGCCCTGGAAGAAATGTGGATCTCCAATACGTAGCTTTATTTACGATTCAGGGTCTGAATGGGTTATGTAGCACATGGACAGCCTCCATTTGCTTGGTGAAATGACTTGGTGACTGATTTGGTGACTGACTTGTGTGACTTGGACAGCTTGGTGTGCTTGGTGAAATGACTTGTGTGAGTAAATGACTTGGTGAAATGACTTGGTGAAATGACTTGGTGAAATAAACTTGGTGAAATGACTTGGGACTGTGAAGTGACTTGGTGAAATGACTTGTGAATGATTGGAATGACTTGGTGAAATGACTTGGTGAAATGACTTGGTGAAATGACTTGGTGAAGTGACTTGGTGAAATGATTGTGAAGTGACTGTTGAAGTGACTTGGTGAAGTGACTTGGGAAATGACTTGTGAATGACTTGTAAGACTTGTAAAAGTGACTTGGTGAAATGACTTGGTGAAGTGACTTGTTGAAGTGACTTGTGAAGTGACTGGTGAAAGCTTGTGAATGACTTGGTGAAATGACTTGTGAAGTGACTTGTTGAAGTGACTTGGTGAAGTGACTTGTTGAAATGACTTGGTGAAGTGACGTGAAAGCTTGGTGAAATGATTGGTGAAGTGACTTGGTGAAGTGACTTGGTGAAGTGACTTGGTGAAATGACTTGGTGAAATGACCATCATGTGGCGTTGGGAGCTGGGCGGTGACGGTCTGATTAGTTGTGAGGCATTGTGGCTCTGGGTCCCATCCATCACCCTCTTGGTGTTTCATGGCAGTTTTGTTTACGACCTAATGGTTATGGGTAACCTTTACCATACCTCTAACTCCCACTCCCCTCCCCCGTATTTTTGCCGTGGATTCTTGCAATATAAGTAGTATCCCCCTCCCCCATTTCTGGAAAGTCTGTGCGCGGAATTTCCTCTTTTCTGTCACTCTCTTTGTTTCTGCCTTGCTGTTTTGCTTTCTGTCACTTCTTCCTATCATTTTCTGCCTTGTTGGTCCATTCACCTGTATGTGTTCGTTACAGTCATACGTACTTTTTGTTAGGATGATAATTGGGTACATGTGTTAAGTGTATTTTTGGCTCTAAGGAAATGTGATCTGTATAAGCAATTTTAGGTAATTTAGCCCCACCCCACCCCCTTCCACCGTGGGGATACCAGGGGCTCTTTGGGTATAAATAGTATCCCCACCTTGTGGAAATTATGTGCTAGGAATTTCCTCTTTTCTGTCACTCTTTTGGTTTCTGCCTTGTTCTTTTGCTTTCTGTTATTTCTTCCTTCATTTTTTGCCTTGTGCAGAAGCAGTTTCAAGTAATTCGGACCCATTTTTATGTCTGTTTTAGCGTCCTTATTTATGTTCATAATTGCATTCAGTTTTTTGTTTATAAAATCCCCTGTGTGATGAATTGGACAGAGTGGTCAACGCCAGGGGCAAATGCTTAGATTATGTGCGCGAATGGAAGTTCTATTTTTTGATATCTTCTCTGATATGTGGTGTATTTTTTTTAGATGGTCCAGCCCTTATAAGGCTCTGCGTAAACCCTAGGCTTTAAGCAATAATAACAATAACATCAACATCGCATCGTAAAAACTGTGCAAGCTTCTGGGGCCATTAAGGTAGCGTAGAAGAAGAAAAAACAAGAAGAAGAAGAAGTGAACACAAAGGAAATATCTCGAAGTGCGATGATATTATAAAAATATTTTTTTAAAAAGATAAAAAGGATTTATGAAATTCTTGCGATCCTGTTTGGGTGGAATGTATCATGCCATGTACCGTATGTATCATAGAGAAGCGTGGCACTAGCTTAATGTTGAAGTCTCATCATCATCGTCATGTGCCCTGCTGCATGGCGTTGGCGATCATTGCCCTCCATATGTATCTATCCCTTGACACTGCAAGCACATCTGTCACCCTTCTGTCCTCAGCCACCCTGCAAATCCGTCCAATATTTTCTCCCTGGGTCTACCTGGTGCTCTCCCTCCAGCTTCTCGGTTGTGACCAGGTGCTCTAATTCCCCTTTCCTCATAAAATGGCCTATTAATGTTGCCTGTCTTTTCCTAATCTTCCTTCTCAATGATCTGCTTGTGTTGAAGTCTACCTTCTACATTTCTGTAATACATACTTGTCTTTGCTTTAGGCTGGAGTCCTGTTCCGAATTATTTTGGTAGTGTCATGATTCCATATACAGGCAGTGCTGTATCTCTGTTTACCTTGTATCTACACACAACATTCTGACGCCACACGTCCATCTGATTTAATCCCTGTTTCCTGCCTGGCTTTTTCAGAAAAAAAGGACATTGACAAAACTGAAAAAAAAAAACCCAAAGAGATCGGAATCTGTGTCGATAATTCATCACGAACGCTCAATTATTTATATAAGCGAGGGAATGAAGGCAGATTTTGATCCTGCCCCGCCCCCTCTCCCCCCCCCCCCCCCGCCCCCAGTTTGTGGTCAAAACTTAACACTGGACAAACAGCTGCATTTCAGTTAATCCTCAACCTGGCGTGCAACGTGAGACTTCCCCATGGAGCCGTTGTGTGGTGATTTATTATCTAGTTTGTCGTAAAATGTGACACCACCTTTTAGGTTTTATGTCGCATTGTAATCAATAGGCTGCAGTTTGCCTGTAATGCATCTGCACCCCGGAGGCTGATGAAGCAGCAAGTGGATGTAAAAAAATCCTTGATATTTAGCATGCGGTTTATGGTAAAGCTGTAATCTGTATTCATCTAAAGGAGCGAGTTGTCTTCCTTTTTAAGGGACTCACAGAAAAAAATCCGGACTGGCGTCAGATCGGAATGAAATGGACATTTCGGTGTGTGTGTGTGTGTGTGTGTGTGTGCGTGCGTGCGTGCGTGCGTGCGTGCGTGCATCGTGTGTGTGTGTGTGTGTGTGTGTGTGTGTGTGTGTGTGTGTGTGTGTGTGTGTGTGTGTGTGTGTGTGTGTCTTCCCCTGTGGGGATGCTGGGACGTTTTCAGTATAAATAGTATTCCCACCTTCTGGAAATTCTGTTCTAGAAATTTCCTCTTCTCTGTCGCTCTCCCTGTGTCTTTCTTCCTCTTTTGCTTTCTGTCATTTCTTCCAATCATTTTCTGCCTTGCTGGTCCATTCACCTTTATGTGTTTGATGAAGTTTTACGTGCTTTCTCTTAGGATTGATAATTGGGCACGTGATTGTATTCAGTGCATTTTTCTGTGGGGAAATTGAAATATGCAGAAGCAATTTTAGGTACTTTAGGCCTGTTTTTACATGTTTTAGTGTCATTGGTTATGTTTCCATTTGTATTCAGTTATTAGATATGTTTTAATGCCATTGGTTATGTTTCCATTTGTATTCAGTTATTAGATATGTTTAATGCCATTGGTTATGATTCCATTTGTATTCAGTTATTAGATATGTTTAATGCCATTGGTTATGTTTCCATTTGTATTCAGTTATTAGATATGTTTAATGCCATTGGTTATGTTTCCATTGTATTCAGTTTATTAGATATGTTTAATGCCATTGGTTATGTTTAAATTTGTATTCAGTTATTAGATATGTTTTAATGCCATTGGTTATGTTTAAATTTGTATTCAGTTATTAGATATGTTTTAATGCCATTGGTTATGTTTAAATTTGTATTCAGTTATTAGATATGTTTTAATGCCATTGGTTATGTTTAAATTTGTATTCAGTTATTAGATATGCTTTAATGCCATTGGTTATGTTTAAATTTGTATTCAGTTATGTTTTTTTAAAATCCCCCATGGGATAAATTGTTCGGAGTGGTCTATACCAGGGACATCTCCTGAGATTATGTGCGCGAACGCATTGACAAGCGTACTTAATTTTCTTTTCCCTTTTTTCCCTGTTGAAATATTGTGTATGTTTTGAAACGGTTATAGCCCTGATATGGCTTTACGCAGTCGGCTGGGCTTTAAACAGAAATAACAATAATGGTAACAGTGTGTGGCTTTGTGAAGGGTGATCAGTGTCAGTGTGAACTCTTGCCTTGCATGCTTCAGGCTGAGAGGGGTCCTGTTACCCTGGAATGATGTTTGTCGTGTCTTTTGATGATATTTCTGAGCCACTGTGTCCGTGTCACACTGACATCTTCCATTTCCAGTTTCAATCTTGTGAATTAAGTTTCTTTAATTTAATTTCAGTTTATTTCGGTTTGTTTTACTTTTTATTTTATTTTATGTAATGTTATCCACCCACCCATACCTTTCATTTAAAAAAAAATACATGTCAGCAGACCAGGTTCAAAAGGTCTCGCAGATACTTTTCATGATCATTGCACTCAGGGAGGTTACCTTTGTGCTCACCTTTTTTTTTTTTTTTTTGTCCCATTTTCTACGCCACTTTAATGGCCACAGAAGCCGGAACAGTTTTTGCAATACAATGATGATGATGATGTCGATGAGGATGATAATCACGATGCTATGGAGTTCCATCTAGGATTGAGACTGCGAGACAGGGTTGAACTCTACGCTTACTATCATAATATATCCTGGCGTCAACCAGGCCCGAGAGATACAGACACCTGCGGTGCTGGTCAGAAGATTTGAGCAACACCCTCAGTGACGCATCCGTGAAGTGGATGAGACTCGACTGTGTGGTCCAAATCTTCCCAAATGAGCCTATAGCACGCCTAACTCTGGGTAGGAGCCGGTTGGAGCCGAAAAATCCCACAAAGATTTTTGAAGGGGCTGATGGGGATTCGAACCCACAACCTTCCAGTCGGTAGTCCGTTGTGTTAACCACTACACCACGGCGACTGGTTGTCTGGTAGATACTTGCCAGCAGGTTTAGTGAACAGCATATGGAACTAACCATAGTAAATCCAAAACAGGTGTGACTGCCCGCGTTCAAGCAAACAGGAACCAGAAAAAACACGAAAGAAGAATACGAACGCGTATTTAATACAACAAGACAAGACAGGCGCAAATATTTTGGCCAACTGGCCTTTGTCAAGCGTAAGATCACAAACAAACAAACACAAGATACAAAAATTATGAGAAAAAGACTGAATCTTCCCTGCTGCTGTGTCCAGTGTGAGAAAAGGTATCCGTTTTGAACAAATGTCTGAGCTTAGTTCGTGGGCCTATCTGTATGCATCAGGCGTAATTACCTTTCCTTTTTCAGTATGTATCAATTTATATCATTGTCTTTTACTACAGTTTTTTGGTTTACGTCTGTTTATGGCAAAACAAAATGACGTAATTAATAAAGTTTATAGAAATATCAGTGGAATCTGAAGATAAATGAATGGTGATTATGTTCCACACGTTTCCTTTATAAGGTCATCAATAAACAACGGGAAAAAAAAAAGAATAGCTAAAACATGCTTTGCCTTGTTTTAAATCAATGGGACCTAAAATCACTGAAGGTAAATCACCGGCACGAAGTGCTGCTTTCATAACAGATTGTACACTCTTATAATGCAGTAACTATTTTGTTATCTCCATTGGTTTCTTTTGAGAATGTTTCACCATTTCCTTCTTGCAAATGCTTCATGGAAATCGATCAAAGCGACAAACTGTTTTCTACTTTGCATTGTTTTGTGTGTGTGTGTGTGTGTGTGTGTGTGTGTGTGTGTGTGTGTGTGTGTGTGTGTGTGTGTGTGTGTGTGTTGTGTGTGTGTGTGTGTGTGTGTGTGTGCTGTGTGTGTGTGTGTGTGTTGTGTGTGTTGTGTGTGTGAGAGAGAGAGAGAGAGAGAGAAAGGGGGAGTTGATGTGTTTATATGTGTGTGTGAGAGAGAGAGGAGGAGAGAGAGAGAGAGAGAGAGAGAGACAGACAGAGAGAGACAGAAGAGAGAGAGAGAGAGAAAGAGAGAGAGAGAGAGAACTAGAATTTTTTTAGTGTACATCGGCCGTAGGCCACAATACAATAATCAGTGGTGGTGGGGAGAGGAATAGAGCTTTTGTGATTTACACAAATTTTGCAATGCATATAAATTACACAGAGAGAAAGAGAGAGAGTTGGGTGTGGTGTGTGTGTGTGTGTGTGTGTGTGTGTGTGTGTGTGTGTGTTGTTGTGTGTGTGTGTGTGTGTTGTGTTGTGGTCTGTGTGTGAGAGAGAGAGAGAGGAATGTGTGTGTGTGTTGTGTGAGTGGAGAGGAGAGGTGTCTGTAGTGCGTGCGTTGCGTGCGTGTGTGTGTGTGTGAGGTGTGTAGTGTGTGTGTGTGTGTATGGAGTGTGTGTAGTGTGTTTGTGTGTGTGTGTGTTTGTGTGTGTGTGTGTGTGTGTGTGTGTGTGTGTGTGTGTGTGTGTGTGTGTGTGTGTGTGTGTGTGTGTGTGTGTTTCGGAACGAGAGCCATGAGATTGAATACATGATCAAGGTATTTTGTTTCTCTTTTAATTTTGGGCCCCACACACACACACACACACACACACACACACACACACACACACACACACACACACACAACACACACAACACACACACACACACACACACACAGAACAAAGAGACAAAAAAATAGACAGACGAGAAAGAAGACAGACAGAGAGAAAGAGATAGACAGACGGACAGACAAAGAGAAGGAGAGAGAGAAAGAGGGGAGAGAGAGGGGGGGGTGAGAGAGATGAAACGGGTGACGTTTTGTTTTTTCCCAATGGCAGACAAAACCGCAATGCAATAATGCTTGGTGGATTCTCTATGTCTGTCGTAGCTAAAATATACATGACATTTAGAGCCAGGAGCAAGTTATAAAATAAAGCTATAATGGAAGATTTAGAGAGGAGAGAGAGAGAGAGAGAGTGAGAGACAGACAGACAGACAGACATACACGCGCACCACACACACACACACCACACACACACAACACAACACACTCACACACACACACTCACACACACAACACTCACACACATACACACTCACACTCACACACACATACACTCACACACACGCCGCGCGCGCGCACACACGCGCACACACACACACCGCGCACACACACACCACACACACACACACACACACAAAGAGAAGAGAGAGAAAGAGAGAGAGAAAGAGACAGACAAACACACACACACACACACACACACACACACACACACACACACACACACTCACTCACTCACTCATACACATACACACTCACACCCCACACACACATACACACACACACACGCGCGCGCGCGCGCCACTCACACACGCACACACACACACACACACAGGGAGAGAGAAAGAGAGAGAGAGAGAGGTGGTGATGGCGATGATAATGATGACGACGAGAACGACGATGACGACGACGACGGCGATACTGTGAGTGGGCAGAAAGATTCATTTTAGTTTGGGGCAGGGTTCATTTATAGTCAGCACAATTCAGCAGATTTTGACAGGGATGACTGACTGTAGGGTGCAGGTCGTGGATACTGCCAGGGATCCCATTGACAACAAACAGGCTTACAAACAGACTGGCGTTTGTGTTAGCGGTACTGCTGGGAATGGAGAAAACGAGAGACAAGAGAAGAGGGGGGAGAGAGAGAGAGAGAGGCAGACAGACAGACAAGCAGACAGAGACACACGCAGACACAGACAGAGCAAGAGAAAAAGAGAGAGAGAGAGAGATAGAGGCAGACAAACAAGCAGGCAGATAGAGACAGACACAACACAGACAGAAGACATATAGACAGACAGAAGAGAGAGAGAGAGAAGAGAGAGGAGAGGAGAAGGTGTGATGGCGATGATGATGATGATGGTGATAATGACGACGACGACGATACAGTGAGTGGGCAGAAAGATTCATGTAATAGTACGGTTCATTTATAGTTTAGGTGAGGGTTAATTTATAGTCAGCAATTCAGCAGATTTTGATAGAGATGACTGTCTATAGGGTGCAGGTCGTGGATACTGCCAGGATCCCATTGACAACAAACAGGCTTAAAACAGACAGACTGGCCTTTGTGTTAGCGCTACTGCTGGGAATGGAGAAAAAGAGATACGTCTGTTATATAAGTCAGCCGAGGTCAGGTATATATATTTTTTCGTGGCTGTCTGAGGAGGTTAGTGTCATGCATCACTTTTCATTTTCTAATGATTCGCTAGATATTTACTTATCTTCTTCTTTTTTTTTTTTTTTTTTTGGAGGGGTGGGCGGGGGGACTTAGCCATTCGGGATATGTATATAGAGTGCCTGTTTAAATATTTTCGTTGGTGTTTTTTCAAAGATATGTAGGTCATGTACAGGCATTTTTATATGTTGGGTGTCTTTCTGTCCCCCCCCCCCCCCCTCCCCAGAATCCTCCGTCTTGTCATTTTTCGTTTTCTTTTCTTTTCTTTCCTTGTTTCTTTCTTACTCTCTTTCTTTCTGGTAAAAAGACGAACCTTTGAATGGAAGCTACAATTGTTGTAAAATTAATTCTATAATTGTTAATTTCCATGTGGATTGATAAAAAATGATAATGAATTGGACTGAAGTGAATGTTTTCCGTCTCTTAACTTTACTGGACTTCCAACCACACCAGTGATATGTAGATAGATAGATGGTAAATAGCCAGACAGACAGACAGACCGAAAGACAGACAGACAGACAGAGAGAGGGGGGAGAGAGAGATGGCTAAGATAATGATGATGTTGACGACGACAACGACGATGACGGTGACGACGACACTGTGAGTGGGCAGAAAGATTCATTTATAGTTCGGTTCATTTATAGTTTGGGCGTGGGGTAGAGTTCCTTTATAGTCAGCACAATTCAGCAGATTTTGACAGAGATGATGACTGTAGGGTGCAGGTCGTGGATACTGCCAGGGATCCCATAGACAACAGGCTTATAAACAGACAGACTGGCGTTTGTGTTAGCACTACTGCTGGGGATGGAGAAAAAGAGAGACAGAGGGAGAGAGAGAGAGAAAGAGAGAGACAGACAGAGAGAGGCAGACAGACAGACAAGAAGACAGACAGAGACAGACACACGCAGACAGAGAGAGAGAGGCAGACAGACAAGCAGGCAGACAGTCACACACAGACAGACAGAGGAAGGAGAGAGAGAGAGAGAGAGAGAGAGAGAAGTGGTGATGGCGATGATGATGATGATAGTGATAATGACGACGACGACAATGACACTATGAGCGGGTGGAAAGATTCATTTATAGTTCGGTTCATTTATAGTTTGGGGTATGGTTCATAATAAAGTCAGCAATTCAGCAGATTTTGACAGGGATGACTGACTGTAGGGTGCAGGTCGTGGATACTGCCAGGGATCCCATAGACAACAGGCTTATAAACAGACAGATTGGCGTTTGTGTTAGCGGTACTGCTGGGAATGGAGAAAAAGAGAGGGAGAGAGAAAGAGAGAGACAGAGAGAGAGGCAGACAGACAGAGACACACGCAGACACAGACAGAGCGAGAGAGAGTGAGAGAGAGAGAGAGGCAGACAGACAAGCAGGCAGACAGACACAGACAGAGACATATGGAGGAAGGAGAAGAGAGAGAGAGAGAGAGAGGTGGCGATGATGATGGTGATAATGACGACGACGACAATGACACTGGTAGCGGGTGGAAAGATTCATTTATAGTTCGGTTCATTTATAGTTTGGGGTATGGCTCATTCATAATAAATTCAGCAGATTTTGACAGGTATGACTGACTGTAGGGTGCAGGTCGTGGATACTGCCAGGGATCCCATTGACAACAAACAGGCTTATAAACAGACAGACTGGCGTTTGTGTCAGCGCTACTGCTGGGAATGGAGAAAAAGAGAGACAGAGGGAGAGAGAAATAGAGAGAGAGAGAGAGAGACAGACAAGCAGACAGACAGAGAGAGACACACGCAGACAGAGAGAGAGAGAGAGGCAGACAGACAAGCAGGCAGACAGACAGACACACACAGACAGACAGATAGAGGAAGGAGAATGAGAGAAGAGAGAGAGAGAGAGGAGGAAGAGAGAGAGAGAGAGAGAGAGAGAGAGAAGAAGAAAGAGGTGGTGATGGCGATAATGACGACGACAATGACACTGTGAGCGGGTGGAAAGATTCATTTATAGTTCGGTTCATTTATAGTTTAGGGTATGATTAATTTATAATATATGGTTAAAATTTACAATAAAGTCAGCAATTCAGCAGATTTTGACAGGGATGATGACTGACTCTAGGGTGCAGGTCGTGGATACTGCCAGAGATCCCATTGACAACAAACAGGCTTATAAACAGACAGACTGGCGTTTGTGTTAGCGGTACTGCTGGTAATGGAGAAAAAGAGATACGTCTCTTATATAAGTCAGCCGAGGTCAGGTATTATATATTTTTTCGTGGCTGTCTGAGGAGGTTAGTGTCATGCGTCACTTTTCATTTTCCTAATGATTCGCCAGATATTTACTTATCTTCTTCTTCGTTTTTTTGTTTTTTTTTGGGGGGTGGGTGGGCGGGGGGACTTAGCCATTCGGGATATGTATATAGAGTGCCTGTTTAAATATTTTCGTTGGTGTTATTTTCAAAGATATGTAGGTCATGTACAGGCATTTATATGTTGGGTGTCTTTCTGTCCCCCCCCCCCCCCCCCCCAGAATCCTCCGTCTTGGCATTTTTCGTTTTCTTTTCTTTTCTTTCCTTGTTTTTTTCTTACTCTCTTTCTTTCTGGTAAAAAGACGAACCTTTGAATGGAAGCTACAATTGTTGTAAAATTAATTCTATAATTGTTAATTTCCATGTGGATTGATAAAAAATGATAATGAATTGGACTGAAGTGAATGTTTTCCGTCTCTTAACTTTACTGGACTTCCAACCACACCAGTGATGTGTAGATAGATAGATGGTAAATAGCCAGACATACAGACAGACCGAAAGACAGACAGACAGACAGAGAGAGGGGGGAGAGAGAGATGGCTAAGATAATGATGATGTTGACGACGACAACGACGATGACGGTGACGACGACACTGTGAGTGGGCAGAAAGATTCATTTATAGTTCGGTTCATTTATAGTTTGGGCGTGGGGTAGAGTTCCTTTATAGTCAGCACAATTCAGCAGATTTTGATAGAGATGACTGACTGTAGGGTGCAGGTCGTGGATACTGCCAGGGATCCCATAGACAACAGGCTTATAAACAGACAGACTGGCGTTTGTGTTAGCACTACTGCTGGGATGGAGAAAAAGAGAGACAGAGGGAGAGAGAGAGAGAGAAAGAGAGAGACAGACAGAGAGAGGCAGACAGACAGACAAGAAGACAGAGACAGACACATGCAGACAGAGAGAGAGAGGCAGACAGACAAGCAGGCAGACAGAGACAGTCACACACGACAGACAGAGGAAGGAGAGAGAGAGAGAGAGAGAGAGAGAGAGAGAGAGAGAGAGAGAGAGAAGTGGTGATGGCGATGATGATGATGATAGTGATTATGACGACGACGACAATGACACTATGAGCGGGTGGAAAGATTCATTTATAGTTCGGTTCATTTATAGTTTGGGGTATGGTTCATTTATAATAAAGTCAGCAATTCAGCAGATTTTGACAGGGATGACTGACTGTAGGGTGCAGGTCGTGGATACTGCCAGGGATCCCATAGACAACAGGCTTATAAACAGACAGATTGGCGTTTGTGTTAGCGGTACTGCTCGGAATGGAGAAAAAGAGAGGGAGAGAGAAAGAGAGAGACAGAGAGAGAGGCAGACAGACAAGCAGACAGACAGAGACACACGCAGACACAGACAGAGCGAGAGAGAGTGAGATAGAGAGAGAGGCAGACAGACAAGCAGGCAGACAGACACAGACAGAGACATATGGAGGAAGGAGAGAGAGACAGAGAGAGAGAGAGGTGGCAATGGCGATGATGATGGTGATAATGACGACAATGACACTGGTAGCGGGTGGAAAGATTCATTTATAGTTCGGTTCATTTATAGTTTGGGGGTATGTCTCATTCATAATAAACTCAGCAATTCAGCAGATTTTGACAGGTATGACTAACTGTAGGGTGCAGGTCGTGGATACTGCCAGGGATCCCATTGACAACAAACAGGCTTATAAACAGACAGATTGGCGTTTGTGTCAGCGCTACTGCTGGGAATGGAGAAAAAGAGAGACAGAGGGAGAGAGAAAGAGAGAGAGAGAGAGAGACAGACAAGCAGACAGACAGAGAGAGACACACGCAGACAGAGAGAGAGAGAGAGGCAGACAGACAAGCAGGCAGACAGACACACACACACAGACAGACAGACAGATAGAGGAAGGAGAATGAGAGAGAGAGAGAGAGAGAGAGAAAGAGGTGGTGATGGCGATAATGACGACGACAGTGACACTGTGAGCGGGTGGAAAGATTCATTTATAGTTCGGTTCATTTATAGTTTAGGGTATGATTAATTTATAATATATGGTTAATTTACAATAAAGTCAGCAATTCAGCAGATTTTGACAGGGATGATGACTGACTCTAGGGTGCAGGTCGTGGATACTGCCAGAGATCCCATTGACAACAAACAGGCTTATAAACAGACAGACTGGCGTTTGTGTTAGCGGTACTGCTGGTAATGGAGAAAAAGAGATACGTCTGTTATATAAGTCAGCCGAGATCAGGTATATATATTTTTTCGTGGCTGTCTGAGGAGGTTAGTGTCATGCGTCACTTTTCATTTTCCTAATGATTCGCCAGATATTTACTTATCTTCTTCTTCTTTTTTTTTTTTTTTTTTTGGGGGTGGGGTGGGCGGGGGGACTTAGCCATTCGGGATATGTATATAGAGTGCCTGTTTAAATATTTTCGTTGGTGTTATTTTCAAAGATATGTAGGTCATGTACAGGCATTTTTATATGTTGGGTGTCTTTCTGCCCCCCCCCCCCCCCCTCCCAATCCTACTCCGTCTTGTCATTTTTCGTTTCTTTTCTTTTTTTTTTTCTTTCCTTCTTTCTTTCTTTCTTTGTTTCCTTCTTTGTTTTTTGTCTCTTTCTTTCTTTCTTTCTGGTAAAAAGACGAACCTTTGAATGGAAGCTACAAGTTGTTGTAAAATTAATTCTATAATTGTTAATTTCCATGTGGATTGATAAAAAATGATAATGAATTGGACTGATTTGAATGTTTTCCGTCTCTTAACTTTACTGGACTTCCAACCACACCAGTGATATGTAGATAGATAGATGGTAAATAGACAGATAGACAGACAGACTTCTTGACTTCGGCCTCTTTACATCTCAAGAGATGATAGTCTGCACCAGGAGGCGTTGTGGTCATGACGTGCACTTTCTGCTGTGGCTGTGCAGGCCGATTCTTGAGTGGCAATCTCTATCACATCTGCCACATACAAATTGAGTCGCTGTTGTCTGGTTTCTGAAACGTTGCTTGCGAAGAACCCTTTTCTCATCTGCGCTTTCTGCTCTCCTCCTCTCCGCATTCACAACGCCTTGCTGAACGGCTGTCCGCTACGCTGCCCTGTCTTCCGCCAGAGTCTCCCAAGAGCCTGGGTCAATCCCTGAGCTTCTAAGGTCCCTTTTGCATGCGTCTACAAAGCGTAGCTGTGGGCGTCCTGGAGTTCGCTTCCGATTTGCCAGTTCGCCGTAGAGAACGTCTTTTGGTATGCGTCCATCCTCCATTCGACGCACATGGCCAAGCCAGCGTAATCGGCGTTGGCTTAGAAGGGCAAAGATGGTCTGTAGGCCCGCACGACGGAGGACCTCTGTGTTGGTCACCTTGTCTTGCCATTGGATGCCGAGGATACGTCGCAAGCAGCGGAGATGGAAAATGTTGAGCCTCTTTTCTTGGCTGGCGTATGTGGTCCAGGCTTCACTTGAGTAGAGAAGTGTGCTCAACACACATGCTCTGTACACCTGCATTTTGTGTTCGCAGTGAGACTGCTGTTGGACCAGACCCGCTTGTTCTGTTTAGCCATAACAGATGAGGCCTTTGCAATTCTGGCGCTGATTTCAGCGTCCAGAGAGAGGTTGTCACTTATGGTGGACCCCAAGTACTGAACTTTGTGGACAGTATTGAGGTCGTAGTCTCCAATGTGTAGAGATGGTGGTTCTTCACAGCCTTGGCCTAAGATCTCAGTTTTCTTCAAGCTGATTGTGAGACCAAACTCTCTGCAAGCGTGGGCGAGGCGATCAACGAGCCTCTGGAGATCTTGTTCACTGTGGGAAGCCAGCGCAGCATCATCTGCAAAGAGAGCTTCTCTGATGGTCTTCTTTTCCATCTTAGTTTTGGAACGAAGCCTGGCAATGTTGAAGAGCTTTCCATCGGTCCTTGTATAAAGATATACCCCTTCTTCAGATCTGCAGAAGGCATAGGTCAGCAATATCGAGAAGAAGATCCCGAACAGAGTTGGGGCCAAAACACATCCTTGTTTCACCCCGCTGCTGATTCTAAAAGGCTCTGATGTGGCCCATTATAGCACACAGTGCTATGCATATCCTCGTGGAAAGACTCGATGACAGCTGATAGTCTTGGGGGGCAGCCGATTTTCTTCAAAAGCTTGAAAAGACCACTCCGACTGACCAGGTCGAACGCTTTCGTGAGATCAATGAAGGCGAGGCAGAGGGGCATGTGCAGCTCGCGGCACTTTTCCTGTAGTTGCCGGTCAGAGAAGATCTGATAGACAGACAGACAGACAGACAGATATACATATATATATTATATACATACGTATATACTGTATATGTATATGTATATATATATATATATAGAGAGAGAGAGAAAGAGAGACAGACAGACAGACAGACAGAAAACGAAGGGGAGAGAGAGAGCAATCTATGTGTGTGCGTGTATGTACGTGTGCGTGTGTGTGTGTGTGTGTGTGGTGTGTGTGTGTGTTGTGTGTGTTGTATGTGTGTGTGTCGTGTGTCTGTTGTGTATGTGTGTTTGTGTCTGTGTTCTGTCGTGTATTCTTCAAATCTCTCAAATTATTTAAAGTTCAGTTTTTCTAGGTCACAAAATAGTTGGGCGGGGGGGGGGGGGGGGGGGGTTTAACGAAATATTGACCGAGTCTATGATATTTCGACGCGAGAAAATTATTTCGGGATCAGCATGGCGTCACCAGTATGAACGATGGTACAGTCTGGAATAAAGTGGAGAGGCATGTGGGAGTCTGTGGATCAATTCCCTTTCTGTCCAGAATTGCCATCATTTTCTTACAGACTTCAGTCTACAAGCCTACTTTGCTGTCTTGTAGATGTCACTGGTAAGTGGAGCCATACAGTTAGAGCTCACCATATGTCTTCATAATTTAGTGATTTTTGTCTTTCCTGTCTTTCTTATTTTGGTATCTGTTCGATCTTGATTGTCGTGGTAGATAGATATATAGATAGACAGACAGAATGCAGAC
>JAPXFY010000024.1:50885953-50888453 GCA_030674185.1 Monoplex corrugatus
GATGAGGCTTGGACACTTGTGTGGAGACGAATCTTCTGAGGGATAACTAGATGGCAAAGACATCCTATCATCCTGCAGGTTCTGTGTTTTTTTTGTTTTTTTTTAAATGGGAAGATGTGTATCTGAAGGGTTAAATTTGATGTGTGATGGAATCCTCCTCCTTGTTCTGTGCTTTTGTTTAAAAATGGAAAATGAGTATCTGATGGACTGAAATTTGATGTGGGATGGAATCATCCTCCTTGTTCTGTGCTTTTTATTTAAATGGTCAATGAGTATCTGATGGATCAGATTTGATGTCTGATGGTATTGTTTGTTAACCTTTGACGACTGCACCTGTCCACCAGTATCCTGTATTGTCAACCATATTAGCAAAGCAGAAACTTAACCCTTTGACTCCCTCAACCTATCCAACAGCTTCCTCAAAACAAAACATTAACCCCTTGAGTCCCTCACCTTATCAACCAGCTTCATGCAGGAAGCTGGTGGATAGGGTGAGGGAGTCAACAAGTTAAGTTTTTGCCGTTGGTGAATAGGGTGGGGGTGTCAAAGGGTTAATATTATGCTATTTGTACATGACCTGAAGTTATCTGTTATGTTATAATCGATGTTGAACAAGCATTTATGTAAACTGCGACCATTAAGGTTATAGAAATTGTATTCGGCATTTCATGTTCAGGGGCAGTATTGCTCGCTCCTTAGGCTTTGAGAATTTTGATTCATTGAGGGAAAGCTGTAAACCTTTTAAATGAAAGCTGTAAACCTTTTAAAATTGTATCCACCACACAGAATCATTGATCATTGATATAGGAATGCGCCAAAGGTTAAATTTTAAATAGAAATATAAGAATGAGGTTCGTGGGTTAGGTACAGACACATTTTCTAAGCTGAAAAGATGATGAAGGAAAACAAGTGATAATTTCACACGCTTGCACATACTTTAAAAAGAAAAAAAATCTAAATTTCAAACTTAAGTGAAGTCATGTCTTTGTACGTATGAAAAAGAAAATCAAACATGGGAGTTATTACTGAAGAATTGACATGTAACTGAAGTTCATAAAACTTTAAAACGAGATATTTTTTGCAGATTAAATCTGTAACATTCATGTAGTGGTCTCGTATCTCCAGGATTACAATAAGATAGCCCCCCCCCCCCCCCACCCCCGCTTTGAGAGCGCTTTCGCTGCATTGTGGTACCACCCATTTTTTCCCCAAGACGTTTAGAAAAGCAAGAAGGCTAATTGGCCTTCAGGGGAAGGGACCTTGGAAATCAAACCTATCTCTCCAATGTTTTTTGTCAGGACAGCTGGGCAAATGCCCTGCTCTTCACGATTTCCAAACGCTGTGTCATCTTAAATGTGAGCAGGCCAGAAGGCACGCCGGTACGTCTCTTTCCGAAGGACTAGATGTTCTTTCAATTTTCCGGTCAAATTGAGGAGAAACGTCGAGGCCTCAACAAGGAAACGGACTCTGGAACCTCGAGTTTAGTTATTGGCAGGGGAACTCTGAACTGTTCTGCCAATTTTTACGCTTAAGGTATTTTTTTCTGTTTGAAAATATCACCACCCTGGGCACATTTCCGTATCAACCAGTCGTCTTTACACATCATCGAAACGTCATCATTTCATGAATTTCCCTCTGAAAATATCCCTGTAATCTTACATATTTCCATACCAGTCCATCTGTCAAAGTGACCACCCCAAACATCACTCTTTAGTTCTTTTTCCTACAGGATTTCTTCACACTATGGGTGAAGGTGTCATCTGCATAACGAAGGATATTTATCATCTTTTCCTCCAACCTTTATTCCAGGGCATTCTTCTAGATTTCTCATGATGGTTTCCGCTGTAAAGACGGACTTACGCGCAGTGGATGAAGACAGACAGGGTGTGGGAGAAGTATTTTGCAACGACAAAAGATAGATTCATATGGGGGGGGGGGGGGTCATGATCGCCAGCGCCATGTGGCAGGGCACATGATGATGATGATGACGACGACGATGATGATGATGATGATGATCATGATGATTCAAGGGATGATGACGCTTATGACTCATGATTTACCCTGTTCTCCCTGATGGTCCGGCACGTGGAAATCAAAAAATAAAGAAGCCGGTCGGACTGTATGCAAGGTAGACAAACACGGTCCTCGTAGTGGGGATGGGTAATGCCCCCTGACGCTGTGCAACGCTTTTGTGGCGGTCACGAGTCCTTGTCCCTGTGTCCCAAAGTTTGAATAATAATGTCTAGAGCGATTTAAGTGATTAGGATGGTGGGCAGGATCTCAAAAATGACAAACAAACAAAAACAACAACAACAACAATCATCATCATCATTATCATCATCATCATCATCGTCGTCGTTGTTGTCGTCGTGGCCATCATCATCATCGTCACCAGCATCATCATCATCGTTTCGTCGTCGTCGTCATCATATGGTCACCATCATGTCGTCGTCATCGTCATCATCATCATCATCATCATCAACAACAACAACAACAAACA
>JAPXFY010000024.1:50892964-50895464 GCA_030674185.1 Monoplex corrugatus
GCGACATGCAGTAGGGCACATGATGATTATAATGATGATGATGGTGATGGTGGTGGTGGTGATGGTGATGGTGGTGGTGATGATGGTGGTGGTGATGGTGATGATGATGGTGGTGGTGGTGGTAATGATGATGGTGGTGATGGTGATGATGATGGTGGTGGTGGTGGTGATGATGATGGTGGTGATGGTGATGATGGTGGTGGTGGTGGTGATGATGGTGATGGTGGTGATGATGGTGATGGTGGTGATGGTGATGATGATGATGGTGATGATGATCATGATGATTCAAGGGATGATGACGCTTATGACTCATGACTAACCCTGTTCTCCCTGATGGTCCGGCACGTGGAAATCAAAAAGTAAAGAAGCCGGTCGGACTGTATGCAAGGTAGACAAACACGGTCCTCATAGTGGGGATGGGTAATGCCCCCTGACGCTGTGCAACGCTTTTGTGGCGGTCACGAGTCCTTGTCCCTGTGTCCCAAAGTTTGAATAATAACGTCTAGAGCGATTTAAGTGATTAGGATGGTGGGCAGGATCTCAAAAATGACAAACAAACAAAAAAAACAACAACAACAATCATCATCATCATTATCATCATCATCATCATCGTCGTCGTTGTCGTCGTGGCCATCATCATCATCGTCACCAGCATCATCATCATCGTTGTCGTCGTCCGTCATCATCATGGTCACCATCATGTCGTCGTCATCGTCATCATCATCATCATCATCATCATCATCATCAACAACAACAACAACAACATTGTTTAGTACGATTTTCCAATTGACAAATTGAAAACATATCCATATTCTCTCTCTTTCTCTTTCTCTCTCTCTCTCTCTCTTTCTCTCTCTCTCTCTCTCTCTCTCTCTCTCTCTCTCTCTCTCTCTCGTTAACGTCGTCGTCATTATCATCATCATCATCGTCACCATCATAATCATCATCATCATCGTCGTCATGGTGCGTCGTCGTCGTCGTCATCATCATCATCATCATCATCATCATCATCATCATCATCATCATTTAGTACGATTTTCCAATTGACAAATTGAAAACATATCCATACTCTCTTTCTCTCTCTCTCTCTCTCTCTCTCCTCTCTCTCTCTGTCTCTCTCTCTCTTTTTTTTCTCTCTCTCTCTTTCTCACTCTCTCTCTGCCCTCCCTCTCTCTCTCTGTCTCTCTTTTATTTTATTTTATTTTTTTTAGCCAAATATGCTGAACTTTTTTCTATGTCCAGTTTGACATAAAATTGAAGAAAACGCAAACAGACCTGCTCAGACGTAAGCTGTAAGCTATTCTGTTTATCACGAGGTGAAAGGAAATGAAAGCGGACAAGATGTAAAGTTGTATTCACTTATGCATGAAGATGAACGAAGAAAATGTCTGCAGACAAGGAAGTTGTAAATGCCAGGCAAAAAAAAAAAGTTTGTTCTGGAAGTTTCTGGTCATGGGAAATATATTGTGACATTCTGTCACGGACACTGTTGTCAAGAAGTGTGGGTGAGTCACACATTCTGGGTCTTTAATATGTTCCTGAACGGTTTATGATGAACTTCATAGTGAAGTAAACGTGAGTATTTTAAAAACAGTTAAGTTGTTTGTTTGTATGATTTCAGAAAAAAAATTCGCAGAAAGAAACATCTGAAACTAGTTTAAGGACGTCCAAAACAAGTGTGACTGCCTGCGCTCAAGCAAACAGGAACCAGAAAAACACGAAAATAGAATCAGAACGCGTATTTAATACAACAAGACAAGACAGGCGCAAATTTTCGGCCAACTGGCTTTTGCCAAGCGTGAGTGTTAAAATCACAAACAAACACCAAATACAAAATTAACAGAAAAAGACTGAAACTTCCCTGCTGCTTGGTCCAGTGGGAGAAGAGGACTAAAATTGTTTTAAATACGCGTTCTGATTCTATTTTCTTGTTTTTCTGGTTCTAGTTTAGGGACAGTTTATTTAAGGGCCAGTTAGGTCGTTCGTGAAGCGTATTTTATGTAAGCGCGATTTCTTCCACCTGTTTGGAAATTATGTCAGAATGTTCTGAGCTTACCACTTTATGCTTTGTGGCTGCGTCTATGCTAGCTGAATGGGTAGCGCAAACTGTGTTGGGTTTGAGAAATTCTACATGGGAGATAACTCCGTGACTCTCAAGAGTTATGTTACTTAGTTGATATGTCAGATCTGTTCACTTACATAAAACAGAAATCAAGAAGCCGTTTTCAAGATGGTCAAACTGAAGGAACAAGCTGATGCTTGCTTGCTGGCGTGCTCACGTCATAGACTCAATCTTTCTCTCCACACATAAATACTCTTTTTCTGTTTGTCTTTCTGTCTTTGTCTCTCTGTCCCTGTTTCTCTGTTTGTCTTTCTGTCTCTGTCTCTCTTTCCCTGTTTCTCTGTTTGTCTTTCTGTCTCTGTCTCTCTGTCCCTGTTTCTCTGTTTGTCTTTCTGTCTCTGTCCCTGTTTCTCTGTCTTTCTGTCTGTCTCTCTGTCC
>JAPXFY010000024.1:50905464-50907964 GCA_030674185.1 Monoplex corrugatus
AAAAGACTGAAACTTCCCTGGAGAAAAAGACTGAAACTTCCCTGGAGAAAAAGACTGAAACTTCCCTGGAGAAAAAGACTGAAACTTCCCTGGAGAAAAAGACTGAAACTTCCCTGGAGAAAAAGACTGAAACTTCCCTGAAGAAAAAGACTGACACTTCCCTGCTGCTTGGTCTGGTGGGAGAATCGGACTGAGACAATCAGAGTTGTAGAACTCTGCGTCTGCTTCGTCTCCCATTGGGGCTTCGGAAATCAGAATGCTTTATATGGCTTGACCAAGCTCCACACCCTACCCCCTATCCCCTACCCTGTACCCCTACACTTTTCCCTCCCTCTACCCCTTACCTCTACGCACTTTCTGACTTTCCTAGTCTGTGAGCCTCTGTGTGGGGGGGGGGGGGGATTTTAATAATGTCAACCTGGTTTCCATTGATTTTTCTCTTGTCGCCGATCACAAGGACGCTGAGTGACAAACGCACGTACACACGCTCTCATGCACTCACAGAAACGCGCGCGCGCACACACATGCACGCACGCACGCACGCACGCACGCACGTGCACACACATGAAGGCACGTACAGAGAGAGGAAAACAGAGAAGAGGGGGGGGGAGAAAAACAGCGAGACAGAGACAGACAGAGAGAGAGACAGAGAACCACAGAGATACAGATGGAGAGGAGAAAGAGGGGGGGGGGAGAGAAGAGAGAGAGAGGAGTGTGTGTGTGTGTGTGTGAGAGAGAGAGAGAGAGAGAGAGAGAGAGAGAGAGAGGAGAGAACGATTTAGATTACTTTATTCCTCAAAAATAGTAGCAATAGATCACATTGGACGTTTCTTACAGGGACTTCTCACTATTCTACGCACCAACATAAGCACGTTGAGACAGACAGACAGACAGACAGACAGACAGACAGACAGACAGAGGTTAATGAAATGAAACCTTATATTTTAATGGTAAAGATAATAGCACATAGACCTACTTGCATACCGATATTTACCATTGCTGACCTACCCATACATCAAAACAACAGAGATTAAGGTGCAGGCAGATCGTCGTCGTCGGCCTCTTTACATCTCAGGAGATGATAGTCTGCACCAGGAGGCGTTGTGGTCATGACGTGCACTTTCTGCTGTGGCTGTGCAGGCCGATTCTTGAGTGGCAATCTCTGTCACATATGCAGCCAGATAAGTTTTAAAGAATGCATACAGAAAGAAACTGTAAGTAGGATATTTGAACATGCCAGATAGAGGGAGAGAGAGAGAGGGGGGGGAGGTGGAGGAGGACGCAGGCAACGACTGCTGACAGAGAGAGAGGGGAGTGGGAGAGAAAGAGAGAGAGGCAGGCAAAGACTACTGACATAAAGAATGAGTGAGAGAGAGAGAACGACACACAGAGACAGAGAGATGGAGAGAGAGAGAGAGAGACAGACAGACAGACAGAGAGAGAGAGACACAGAGAGAGAGAGGCAGAGACGACATAGAGAAGGACAAAGACAGAGAGACAGACAAAGATAGAGACAGAGACTCAGACAGACGGACAGACAGACAGATAAACAGAAAATGATTGTTCGGCGAGAAAACGAGAAATACTACAAAGGCCATACTCCAAGAAAAGGACGTTTTGCATACAGAAAGCTAGTGTTCTCTCATCTTGATATTTGAATTTTACGAGATATGGGATTGCTGTGCGTGAGAAAAAGACCTAATCTTTGACATTGGTGCACAAACACTGTTGCTTTATGTCTTATCTGCGACAAACAGCTAATACAGCAGCATTACGTATAGCATTAAGCACTGTGTGTGTGTGAGAGAGAGAGAGAGAGAGAAGGGGGGGTAGGGAGAGAGACAGGGAGAGAGGGAGAGGGAGGGAGAGACCAAGATAAGAGAGAGAGAGAGAGAAAGAAACAGAGAGAGCGAGAGGTTATGTTTATATGTGAATGTGCATGTGTGTGCTTGTACATATGTGTGAGAAAGATAGAGAGGATGTGTGTGTATGTGTGTGTGTGTGTGTGTGTGTGTGTGTGTGTGTGTGTGTGTGTGTGTGTGTGTGTGTGTGTGTGTGTGTGAGTGAGCGTGTGTAGGTATGTGTTTGTGTGAGAGAGAGAGAGAGAATGAGAGAAAAAGATGGCGCGCGTGTGTGTATGTGTGTCTGACAGATAGGGAGGGAACGAAAAAGAGAGGGGGAGAGAGGACAGAGAAAGACACAGACAGAAAGAGACAGAGAGACAGAGCACTTCATGGCAGGGAGGCAATCTCTGGCATAACTACAGGAGAACCACCAGCCTTCCATAGTCTCCTGTCAGCAGCGCAGAGCTAATAGAGCAAGCCAAGCGTGCAATCATAAACATCACGCTCTGTCGGCAAGCTTCGTTAGGCACACGACAACTGTTGTGTGCAAGCACTTATGGAATGTCGCCATCACCACATCCATCGTCGCCGTCGCCATCGCAAGTCATCAGCAAACATCAGCATAACCATCACAAGTCATCAGCTAATATCAACAT
>JAPXFY010000024.1:50915464-50920464 GCA_030674185.1 Monoplex corrugatus
AATAACTATGAGACGTCAGGAGTTAACAGTGAAATCAAGTTTTCATAACGTTGTAAAGAACTACGATGGTGCTTTATGACAATAACGTGTGAAGACGTCAGGAGTTAACAGTGAAATCAAGTTTTCATAACGTTGTAAAGAACTACGATGGTGCTTTATGACAATAACGTGTGAAGACGTCAGGAGTTAACAGTGAAATCAAGTTTTCATAACGTTGTAAAGACTACGATGGTGCTTTATGACAATAAATACGATGACGTCAGGAGTTAACAGTGAAATCAAGTTTTCATAACGTTGTAAAAAGCTACGATGGTGCTTTATGACAATAACGTATGATGACGTCAGGAGTTAACAGTGAAATCAAGTTTTCATAACGTTGTAAAGAACTACGTTTGGTGCTTTATGACAATAACGTATGAAGACGTCAGGAGTTAACAGTGAAATCAAGTTTTCATAACGTTGTAAAGAACTACGTTGGTGCTTTATGACAATAACTGTGAAGACGTCAGGAGTTAACAGTGAAATCAAGTTTTCATAACGTTGTAAAGAACTACGATGGTGCTTTATGACAATAAATGATGACGTCAGGATTAACAGTAAATCAGTTTCATAACGTTGTAAAGAACTACGATGGCTTTATGACAATAAGTATGAGACGTCAGGGTTACAGTGTGTAGGTTTTCATAACGTTGTGAAAGCCCGCGATGGTCGTTTGTTACAATTAAAGACTTCACGAATCAATAATGAAACCAGGTATTCATAACCTTGTAAAATTAATTGATTGATTCATTCATTCATTCATTCATTCATTCATTCATTCATTCATTGAGTGAGTGAGTGAGTGAGTGAGTGAGTGGGTTGGTTCAGTATTTTCGTCGGCACCCATCTCATGTGATATGGTCGACGGGCCATCCCAGGGAAGTGGGGGAAGTCACGGGGGAAAAGACTTAATCTATACCGACACCACCAGAACAACAATGATTTTAAGAAGGGACAGTGAGAAGGCCAGTTTTGATATAGCGCACCCGGGATTCGAACCCACAACCATGAGCATGTAAAATTGATTGATTTTTATTGATTTGGTTCAGTTTTTACGTCGGTACCCACCTCAGTTGACATGGCCGATTGGGATAAACATCCCAGGGAAGTGGGGGAAGGGGGGACCTATCTAATCCTATACTGACACCACCAAAACAACAATGATGTTAAGATGGGACAGTGAGAAGGCCAGTTTTAATGTAGCACACCCGGAATTCGAACCGACCCACAACTATTAGCATGTAATAGGCTTTCTTTCTTCTTTTATTTTCTTGAGAAATTGATAATCCACTTCCTGGTTTGCTAGGCTTGTTGAAGCTTCACCAGGACCCTGTTAGCCGGCCGTCTCAGGGTAATCCAGGTAGGTCGTAATGACTGCCGCAACGGTCATGTAGGTAGACCTTCCCGGATCCCGCCGTGGTGATGCCGGGGGCTCTTTCAGTATAAATAGTATCCCCACCTTCTGAAAATTCTGTGCTAGAAATTTCCTCTTTTCTGTCACTCTCTTTGTTTATTTCTACCTTCTTCCTTTGCTTGCTGTCATTTCTTCCTATCTTTTTCTGCCTTGCTGGTCCATTCACCTGTATGTGTTCGATAAAGTCTTACGCACTTTTTATTAGGGTTGATAATTGGGTACATGCATTGGGTGCATTTTTGGTTCTAGCGAGGTGAGATATACGGGAGCAGTTTTAGGTAATTTAGGCCGTTTTTATATGTTCTGGTGTCCTTCGGTATGCCTAGATTTGTATTGAGGTGTTTTTTTTAGTCCTTTGTCGACCCTGACTGAAGAAGGTTACTATGACTATTTTACAACAAACCGTAAAAGAAGACTTCAGTAATGTGGTTTCTGCCCAGTGCAGTCAGTGGTCACAGTGAAGAGCTTTGATCAAGTGTGGGTAAACGACAGGAATAACTGTAACTCTCTCCTAACTCTTTGACTCTCGCACCCTGTTCACCAGCATCCTACCTTGCCAGCCATGTTAGCAAAGCAGAAACTTAACCCTTTGACTCCCTCACCCTATCCACCAGCTTCCTTGCAGAAAACTGGGGGTTAGGTTGAGGAATTCAAAGGGTTAAGTTTTTGCTGTTGGTGGACAGGGTGCGGGAGTCAAAGGGTTAAGTATTTGCAGTTGGTGGAGAGGGTGCGGGAGTCAAAGGGTTAAGTTTTTGCAGTTGGTAGACAGGATGCAGGAGTCAAAGGGTTAAGTATTTGCAGTTGGTGGAGAGGGTGCAGGAGTCAAAGGGTTAAGTTTTTGTAGTTGGTAGACAGGGTGCGGGAGTCAAAGGGTTAAGTTTTTGCAGTCGGTGGACAGGGTGCGGGAGTCAAAGGGTTTAAGGTAGCCGAGTGCCTCGTCATCTGGTTAGTGACTCGCATGAACGGGTTAACGAGATTCACTCTGTCCCTTATCTACGATCTAGCGAAACCACAGCCTGGGGAAACATGTTTAGCGGAATCAGCGGAGAGGGAAGACCTTGTTGGTCTTGATTCTACTACTGTGGTTCTGATTTCGTAAAGAGACGTTGGAGGTGTAGCATAGGTTGGAGCAGAGAAACACTTACCATGCTTTTTCTTGTGTTGGAGCGTTAGCGGCATGGAAATACCGCTTGTTGTTCACACACAGACAGAGACAGACCGACAGACATATTCCTATACTATCTATGAGTACACTTTCTGCCTCATCATCATTACTATATGAATTTTTTTTGTTAGCCTGTCAAAAAGTCCCATAGCGAATACCTTTAAAATGTTATTTCACTTGTTCACTGTTATGGTTAGTCAATTCTTAGTTTTATTTTTTTTTATTCATTTCTTCTAGAAATTTATCAATTTTGTTTGTTACTTAGTTAGTTTGTTTAAATCGTTAATTATGGTAACGTTATTTGTTAGTTTTACCTTCCCCTCCTCGAAACAGTTGTTTTCTGGATCATCTTTTCTCAAAACCAAAATTGACAATTTTCAAATATCCTCTTCACTCCTCTTCTGTCAACCTCCCCCCCCCCTCTTTTTGTTGTTGTTTTTTTTTGGTCTAAAATCACTTTAGTGAATAGACATTAAATCAAAGACCACCAGCACAGACAGACACGCGCGCGCGCGCGTGCACACACACACACACACACACACACACATACGCAGAGAGAGACAGACAGAGACAGACAGACAGAGAGGTAGAGAGATACACACAGAGAGAGCAGGCAGTGACAAAAGTCTGAGAGGAAGGAAAGAGAGAGAGAGAGAGGGGAGAGAGAGAGGAGAGAGAGAGAGAGTGAGATGGAGGGAGGGAGAGAGAGAGGGAGAGAGAGAGAGAGACACTTTACGATTCTGTACATGATTTATGCTGATTTACCGTTCTTCTCTTTCTTTTAAGTCGGCATTTCACGGTAGTCGACTATACGCCACAAATATCCTGTTTTGTGATGTTATATCATGATTTATTTATCTGTTCACTGAGCCCACGAGGAACTGATAGACCACACGACATCCTTGTATTCTTCAGACCGTACATAAACACTGTAGACTGCTTCAAACCGTAGGAAGTGAGTTTGGAGAGTTTTGACTCTCCACTGTGGGAATGCCGGGGGCTCTTTCCAGAATAAACAGTATACCCACCTTCTGGAGATTCTGTGCTGGAAATTTCCTCTTTTCTATCACTCTCTTTGTTTCTGCCTTGTTCGTTTGCTTTCTGTCACTTCTTCCTATCGTTTTCTACCTTGCTGGTCCATTCACCTGTATGTGTTCGGTAAAGACTTACATACTTTCTGTAAGATTGATAATTGTATTACTTGTATTACTTGCATATTGGGGTCTAAGGAAATGCAATGTGGAAAAGCAGTTGTAGGCAATTTAGGCGATTTTTTTGCTTGTTTTAGTGCCTTTAGTTATGTTTTTGTATTCAGCTGGGTTTTTTTTAACCTCTAGTGATAAATTGGACGGATTGGTCGACGCCAGGGGCATAATCCTAACATTATATGCGCGTGATTAATGATTATGTGTACTTAATTTTCTTTTCTAAGTGTTTTCTTTTTTTCAGATCAACGAGGTATTAGGCATGTTACTGAGATGCTTACAGCTCTGGTATGGCTTTGCGCGGTCGACTGGTCTTTAAACAATAAGAATGACTTAGAACAGCTTGGACTCTTCATGACTGTTTCCAAATAAGAGCTACGGTTGATTAGCCCCAATGCTTTCTGTTATGAATTTGTAAGATATGCTAGTATTCATATCAAGGTAGAATCTGAAAAGAGAGTTCTTGAATGTTGTATAGAACGGTTGTGAGGCGTGGACAGTCAACAAGCAAAGCCAGAACAAGATCGAGGCAGACGAGATGTGGTTTCTAAGAAGAATGTTGAGAGTTCCATGGACAGCAAAGAAAACAAAAGAGATAATCTTGATGGAGGCAGATACAAGAAGATCATTTATAAGTAAGATTAGGAAAAGACAGGCAACATTTATATGCCATTTTATAAGGAAAGGGAAATTAGAGCACCTGATCACAACAGGAAAGCTGGAGGGAAAGAGAACACCAGGTAGACCCAAGGAGAAAATATTGGACGGACTTGCAGAGTGGCTCAGGACATATGGAGGGCCATGATCGCCAACGCCATGCGGCAGGGCACATGTTGATGACGATGAGAATCTGAAGATCCTGCTGTTCCGTAAGATTAGGTGCAAAATTATGCCATGGTTAGTTTAGAGTGGACGGGCTCGGTGGTAAAGTGGATAAGGCAACAGACTTCTTATCGGAAGGTCTGGGGTTCGATCCTGTCCATATATCTCCCGCCTGGTGAGTGAAGGGTGGTGGAGATTTTTTTCTTGATCTCCCAGTCAGATGTTGGCAAACTTGTTCGTGCCTAAAACTGCTTTGTGTAAAGCATGCAGAGCAGCAACCAGGTATGCACGTTAAAGATCCCGTAAGTCTTGTCAGTGTCCAGTGGCTTACGGAAACTTGAAATCACCCAGCATT
>JAPXFY010000024.1:50940464-50950464 GCA_030674185.1 Monoplex corrugatus
ACCAACCATCTAACCAATCAGCCAACCAACCAACCAGCCAAACAACCAGCCAACCGACCAACAAACCAACCAGCCAACCAAACAAACAAAAACTGACTGACTCAATGACTGACCAACGAATTAACTAACCAAAAAGCAGCCAAGCATTGCAGAGGATTAGCATCTCCATCAAAGCAGCGGGGGAGAACAACTATTCCTAAATCTTCAGTGAACTACATGTAAATGATAGATTATATTTTTTGAAATCCAGATAAATGAATGGATTATTTTAACTGGCAATGAAAGAAATAAAGGCCAGATTAAACTTGGGTGATTACGTCTCCATCCAGACTGCATACAAAGAGGCAGGAATCGGTCACGCCTCATCAATCGGTGTACAATGTGCCCAGCCGACAGGGAGGGATATATCAGGCACTAGACAACTGAGCAACACGTTTTCTGCTCCACTGGTTTTGGCGGCTTTTTGATGGCACGTGACGTAAGCACGCGAGACTGCGCGAGAGATCATGCCATCGCCATCTTGCTGATTATTGGTCCCTGGGGATGAGTGAGAACACGAGTTATAGGAGTTTTGAATGTTTAGTTTGGGTTCGAATTTTTTTGGTCTTCTCGCTTTTTTTTAATCTTTTATTAGACAACAGATTCATTGCATGTTGTGAGCTCTTTGCCTCTCTGTCTCTCTGTCTGTCTCTGTTTCTGTCTCTCACTCTCTCTCGCTCGCTCGCTCCCCCCCCCCTTCTGTCTCTACCTCTATCTCTTTCTCTTTCTTTCCCTCCCTCTCTCTCTCTCTCTCTCTCTCTCTCTCTTGCTCGCTCTCCCCCCTCTGTCTCTATCTCGGTCTGTCTCTGTCGCTCTCTCTCTCTCTCTCTCTCGCTCGCTCGCTCCCCCCCCCCCTACTTCGTGTCTGTCTCTGTCTGATTGTGTGATTGTCTGTCTCTCTCTCTTTCTGTCTCTTTCCATCTCTCTCTCTCTCTTTGTATCTCTCTCACTTTCTCTCTGTCTCTCTGTCTGTCTCCTCTCTCTCACTCTATGTATGTGTGTGTGTTCACTCTGTGCGTGTGTCTGTCTGTCTGTCTGTCTGTGTGTTTGAATGTTTCTGTATCTGTTTCTGTCTCTTTCTCTCTGTCTGTCACTGCGCTGAAAATCTGAATAACCTATTAGCGGTGGAAAAAAGTGCTAAAAGAAACAAATTTTGAGTGTTTGTTTCTTGAATCCCTGAAATAATGGGTGTTGAACGTCCATAGAACGTAAAGTAGTGCGAGTGTGTGTGTGTGTATGTGTGTGTGTGTGTGTGTGTGTGTGTGTGTGTGTGTGTCTGTTAGTGTGTTTGTGTGTTTGCTTCACACATGTTTGTGTGTATGTATGTGTATGCCTGCAAGTTCGTATGTTGTCTTTAAACGACAAGTGTGAACAATGGCTGTTAGATGATAATATTTACCATTGAAAAAAAAACAACAACTGCATCACTGCATCCCTCTCACTCTGTTTCCCTTTCCCGTTCTCTCTCTCTCTCTCTCTCTCTCTCTCTCTCTCTCTCTCTCTCTCTCTCTCTCTTTCCCCGTCTCTGTCTCTGTATCCGTCTCTTTCTGTTTTGCTGTCTCTATCTGTCTCTGTCTCTCTTTCTCTTTTTTCTGTTTTTGTCGCTCTGGCTCTGTGCTCTCTCTCTCTCTCTCTGTCTCTCTCTCTCTCTCTCTTTCTCTGCCTGTCTCTGTGTCTCTGTCTCTCTGTTTGCCTCTCTGTCTCTGTGCTCTCTCTCTCTCTCTGTCTCTCTCTCTCTTTCTCTGCCTGTCTCTGTGTCTCTGTCTCTCTCTCTCTGTCTTCTCTGTGTCTCTCTGTCTCTGTGTCTCTCTGTCTCTGTGTCTCTGTCTCTCTCTCTCTCTCTCTTCTCTCAGTGAGTTGGTTTTGCGTTATTCATTGACAACACAATGGTATCAGTACTATTATCGATATTCTGACTCATATTATCTTTTAATAAAACTTTTGTGGTATGTGTATCTGCAAACAAACTTTAGCAGCAAGAAGATGAGAGAGAGAATAAATGCCAGAGAGGAAGAGGAAGAGAGAGAATGTGTGTGTGTGTGTGTGTGTGTGTGTGTGTGTGTGTGTGTGTGTGTGTCTGCGTGCGTGCGTGCGAGTGTGTGTGCGTGTTTGTGTGTGTGTGTGTGTGTGTGTGTGTCTGTGTGTGTGTGTGTGTCAGAGAAAGTCAAGAGAGAGAGAAGAAGAAAGAGAGTATGAATTCCAGCGACTGATAGGGAAGAGAGAGAGAGGGGGAGAGAGAGAAAGAGAAGCAGACAGACAGATGGAGAGACAGAGAGACAAAGAGAATGAATGTCAGAGAGATAAAGGGGAAAGAGAGAGACAGACAGACTAACAGACAGACAGTCAGTCAGACAGACAGACGGGCAGGCGGGCGGGCAAGCGGGCGGGCAGGCAGGCAGCAGGAAGAGAAAGAGGTTGAGAGAAAGAGACAGACAGACAGACAGACAGACAAACCGAAAGATATAGACTAACGGAGACAGACAAACAGAGAAGCAGAGAATGATCATGAAAGTGGACATTTTTCCTCGTTGGTTTTAACGAAAGTTCCGAATAATGATCTTTCTTTCTCTTTTTGCCATAGACATTAAAAACAATTGTCTGATAACATTCTGAACTCATGTGTTGTTTTTTTTCACGCCCTTGTGGATTTTTCCCTCTTGCAATCCAGGAGACAGCGGATGATGGCCAAGAGTGCCCCTATCTCTTAGTGCCAGCCTGAGTGCAGCAGACGGCGATATGCACGTGCGCGTGTCCTGATCCTCTGGAAGCATGCAGTGCACGATGTCTGCAGGGCATTCGCCCGCAGGGAACCGTCACTGTACCCTCCTCCTTCCTTTACACACACACGCACGCACAAGCACAGACAGAGAGAGAGAGAGAGACAGACAGACACACGTACGCACACACACGCACACACTCAAGTACAGACAGAGATGTACATACGCACACACGCGCGCACGCGCACACACACACACACAACACATACACACACACACACACACACACACACACACACACACACACACACAGAGACAGACTCACGCACACACACACACACACATACGTCATCGTCAGAGGCTTTTTGCATTTCCCATGTAGGGATAGGCGTTGTTGATGGTGTCTCAGCTATTTCATCCATATTGATGTTAGACTGTTTGACCAAGTCAGATATGTAAGTTGCAACAGTCATTTGTGATGAAATGCTTTTTGCTCGCTTTGGAAAGTCAACATCAGACCTGATTTTAATTTCCTTACTCACAAAATTGTCCGTTTGTGTAGTTCTAACTGCAAATTTTGCAAAAATATCAAAAACCTCTTTTGATATTGATTATGCAGACGCTAAGAAATCTGAAAACGTCAACATTTCGATATCCACAGCAAGAGAACACATCGATGAAAATTACCGTACCCACCTTCACATTTTTACCGATGGATCAGTCTTAGAAAATAGATGTGCTGGAGCAGCATTTTATGTTCCAAAATTTAAGATAAAAAAGTCATTTTTCGTTGGGGCAAACTTATCGATCTTTACAGCGGAATTAATCGCTATTAATCAAGCATTGCATTATCTAGTAAATCTTAAACCCATATCCATGTCTTTCAAAGTAGTTCTCTTTGTTGACTCAAAATCTGTATTATATGCCTTACGGTCTTTTAATGCCGACACAAGACCTGATTTAATTACTGAGGCAAATCATCTTATACATCGTTTAAGGGTCAAAGGTACAGATATCAGTTTATGCTGGGTGCCTTCTCATGTTGGTCTTCACGGCAACGAAGTAGTTGACAGAGCAGCTAAGCAAGGCGCCCAGAATGCTGATAATGCTATAGAATTACATGTTCATACCTCCGTAAAAGAATCTTGCAACTTGCTCGAATCAGCCTCATGGACTCGATTTCATGAACATTCAGATGAACAGTTTGTGTCACAACAAATGATAAAACTTACCGTTCAAAATGTTTGTAAAAAATTGCAGTATTCTTCCATGTATCATTTGAGATCGATTGTTGCTGTTTGTTTTCGTATTCAGCTAAACGCATTGAAAACAAAATATTGTAAAAATGTCAAGTGTATTTGCGGCGAACAGTTCACACTGTTTCACTGTTTATTCTACTGCAAAATGCTATGTTCTTTTTTACCGAAAATGTTTCCTCAAGAAAAGTATTCTGAAAATCATTTCCAGAAAATTACATCAGATCAAACGTTGTTAGTTAGAATTTCAGAATCATTAGTTCACAGTCCTGTTAATGCATTACTTTAACTTTATTCGGTTTGTATTTTAGTGTTACAATTTCCCTTCACGTTGTTGAAGTTAATTGTTAGTGTTAAGTTCTCGTTCCATTTTACTGTTCCCCCACCTGCTAATGTCTTTTTCCTCTGTCTTCCCTCTGCCCAAATCCAACCCGTCCAACTATCGTTCTTCATTTTATTTTGTTCACTTTTTTTTTTTTAAATGTCCCCTTCCCCCCTCCCCCGTCTAATATCACTTATAGTGAAAAGACGTTAAATTAAAGAACGAACGAACGTCATCGTCACATACACACAAAGCACAGATAAACACACACACATATATACATACATACATACATACATACATACATACATACATACATACATACATACATACATACATACATACATGCATGCATACTTACACTTACACACACACACACACACACACACACACACAGAGAGAGAGAGAGAGAGAGAGAGAGAGGAGAGAGAGAGAGAGAGAGAGAGAGAGAGAGAGAGACGAGGCCTTTTCAATAAAATGAAATACTTTTTGACTTTGGGACACATACACACGCACGCATGCACACAAAACACACACAAACATCCACAACACAACACACACACACACACACACACACACACACACACACACACACACACACACACACACACACACACATGCACATGGACGCACGCACACACACACACACATTCATCTTCTCTCTTTCCTTCTCTCCTCTCTCTCTCTCTCTCTCTCTCTCTCTCTCTCTCTCTCTCTCTCTCTCTCTCTTTAACCGGTCACAGTAACAGTAAGTACTGTGTAACTGTTGTCAACGTGCTTGTCCTTTTTTCTTCTGCTCCGCGTCTGTGTTTGCCCTCTCTGTCTGCGTGTGTATCTGTCCGTCTGTCTGTCTGACTGACTGTCTGTCTGTCTGTCTGTCCGCCTGTCTGTCTATCTGTCTGTCAGTCAGTTCGCTCGCCTTCCAGCCCTACGTACACCCCCCCCCCCACCCCCCTTCACGCTGTCTTGCAATATGTTTGTCCTTCTCTTTTTCTGCTCCGTGTCTGTGTTGCCCTCTCTGTCTGCCTGTTTATCTGTCTGTCTGTCTGTCTGTCTGACTGCGTGTCTTGTCTGACTGTCTAACTGACTGTCTGTCTGACTGGATGTCTTGTCTGTCTATCTGCCTGTCTGTCTGTCTGACTGCGTGTCTTGTCTGACTATCTGCCTGTCTGTCTGACTGTGTGGCTTGTCTGTCTGTCTGTCTGTCTAACTGACTGTCTGTTTGACTGTCTGTCTGTTCGCTCGCTTTCCAGCCCTACGCAACCTCCCCCCCCCCCCCTTCGTGTCCTTTTGCAACATGTTTGCCCTTCTCTTTTTCTGCTCTGTGTCTGTGTTGCTCTCTCTGTCTGCCTATTAATCTGTCTGTCTGTCTGTCTGAATGTCTGTCAGAATGTATGTCTGTCCGTCTGTCTATCTGTCTGAATGTCTTCTGTCTTTCTGTCTGTCTGAATGTCTGTCTGTCTGATGTCTTTCTGTCTGTCTGAATGTCTGAATGTCTGTCCATCTCTCTGTCTGAATGTCTGTCCATCTCTTTGTCTGAATGTCTTTCTGCCTGTCTGAATGTCTGTCTGTCTGAATGTCTGTCCATCTCTCTGTCTGAATGTCTTTCTGCCTGTCTGAATGTCTGTCTGTCTGAATGTCTGTCTGTCTGAATGTCTGTCCATCTCTCTGTCTGAATGTCTTTCTGCCTGTCTGAATGTTTGTCCATCTGTCTGTCTTCTGTCTGTCTGAATGTCTGTCTGTCTGAATGTCTGTCCATCTCTCTGTCTGAATGTCTTTCTGCCTGTCTGAATGTTTGTCCATATGTCTGTTTTCTGTCTGTCTGAATGTTTGTCCATCTGTCTGTCTTCTGTCTGTCTGAATGTTTGTCCATATGTCTGTTTTCTGTCTGTCTGAATGTCTGTCCATCTGTCTGTCTGGCTGTCTGTCTGAATGTTTGTCCATCTGTCTGTCTGAATGTCTGGCTGGCTGTCTGAATGTCTGTCCATCTGTCTGTCTGAATGTCTGTCTGTCTCTCTGTCTGCTTTTCAGTCCCCACGTCCCCCTCCCCCTCCCCCACTTCGCGCCCCTCTTGTCCCTCACCCTCATTCTGTGTGTCTCCTGATGTCATGTTATGACTGTTGTTGTGTGTGAACGTCAATGTAATCATATTAGTGCATTTGACGGAGGGTGGGAATGAGTGCAAGAGCTATATAGCCAGGCTGTTATAAGAACTGGATGGTGTGCATTTCTGTGTGTATGTCTTGTGTGTGTGTGTGTGTGTTTTGTCTGTCTGCCTGTCTGTTTGCTCGTTTGTTTGTTTGCTTGTTTGTTTGTTTGTTTGTTTGTGTGTGTTTGTGTGTGTGTGAGAGAGAGAGAGAGAGAGAGGGAGAGAGAGAGAATTTCTGTGTGCCTGTCGTGTGTGTGTGTGTGTGTGTGTGTGATGTGTGTGTGTGTGTGTGTGTGTGTGTGTGTGTGTGTGTGTGTGTGTGTGTGTGTGTGTGTGTGTGCATGTGTGTCTGACTGTCTTGTCTGTGTGTGTGTGTGTGTGTGAGAGAGAGAGAGAGAGAAAATTTCTGTCTGCCTGTCATTGTATGTGTGTGTGTATGTGTGTCTGCCAGTCTGTCTCTCTGTCTGTCTGTCAGTCTGTCTATCTCTCTCTCTCTCTCTCTCTCTCTCTCTCTCTCCGTCCCTCCCCCTTCTCTCTGTCCTTGTCTGTCTCACTCTCTCTCCCCTTTGTTTCCCCTTCTCTCTGTAGGTCTGTCTGTCTGTCTCTCTCTCTCTCTCTCTCTCTCTCCCCTCCCTCTCTCCCTCTCTCCCCTCCCTCTCTCCCTCCCATCACTCCCCCATCCCTCTCGTTCACAATACTTCAAATGTTCCAGTTTCGTATTGTGTTGATGTCTTTGAACTATCGCAGTTCATTTATATGGATTGTGATTTCTCTGTGAACATTGTAACGAGTTTGTGTGGGAGTAGACCCTCCACTGTGATCGTTGGAGGTTAATTCAAAAATAAAAAGCGCTAACAGTGCTGATGCCCTGAGCTTGGCACCACCCTTGAAAATTAACAGATGTTCTTGTTCTTGTTCTTGTTCTTCTTTGTCCCTATTTCTTTCTGTCTATGTTTTTGTCTGTTTTTTTTTCTCTCATCGTCATCGTCATCGTCATCATCATTGTCGTCGTCATCATCATCATCATGATCGTCATGTTCCTTGTTATCGTCATCGTTATCATCGTCGTCGTCGTCGTCGTCGTCGTCTGTCATGTCATTGTCGTTATCGTCGAAATCGTTATTGTCGTCATCGACATCATCATCACCATCACCGCAATCATCATCATCATCGTCGTCGTCGTCGTCGTCGTCACCACTACCATCAACACCACTAACACCACCATCATCATCACTGTCACCACTATCATGATCATCACCATCATTGTCATCATCATCATCACCATCGTCATCACCGTCATCAGCATCAACACCATTGTTATTGTCATCACCATCATCGTCATCATCATCATCATCATCATCGTCGTCGTCGTCGTCGTCATCGTCGTCGTCGTCATCACCATCGTCTTTATCGTCATCGTCCTTATCACATCATCACCACCACCACCGTCACCATCATCATCATCATCATGCATCGTCGTCGTCGTCGTCACGTTTTTTTTTCTTCTTGGCAGGAAACAATGTATCAATTGTTTTGTTCCTGTTTAGCAGAGGCTGTATTGTGAAGATATGGATATGTAAACAATGGCTGATTCCTTGCCCACCACGTTTGTTGTGTATGTTTGTTTGCTTGCTTGCTTATCCGTGTGTTTGGCTGTTTGCTTAAGTTGTTGGCTGTTGTTGTTGTTGTTGCTTTGTTATTGAGTTTTGCTATTGTTGTTGTTGTTGTATTCCCTGGCCACCTTGTTTTTGGTTTCTTTCTTTGTTTTATGAGATTTTTGGTTCTTATTGTTTTGTGGTGGTTTTTGTTTTTGCGTTTTGTTGTTATTATGTTTTGTGGCCGCTATGTTTTTGTTTGTATGTTTGTCTACTTGTGAACTTTTTTTTTTTCATCCATATAGATTTAGTTGTATTTGTTTTGTTTTTTGTTTTTTGTTGTTGTTGTGTTTAGTTTTGTTTGGGTTTTGTTTTTTGTTGTTGTTTATCTGACGATGTTTCCTGATGTTGCTGCCAATTGTGTGGCCAAGTGGAGGCAATCTATCTCCAAGCTTTTCCCACCTCCATACACACTCCTTTCCTCTTCCTCCAAAATGACCACCCCCTCCCCCTTCTCCCTTTTGTCCCAGGCCTGAGAGAAGATGAATTGGGATAAAGAAAAAGGGAGAGTCTGGCGCTGAGAGAAACCAACTGTTCAAAGTTTTATGTATTTATGTATTTATTTATTTGTTTGTTTATTTATTTATCTATTTATTATTTATTTATTTATTTATCTGTTTATTTATTTATCCATTTATCTGTTTATTTATTTGTTCGTGTATGTATGTATGTTCATTCATTCATTTTTATTTATTTGTTTATTTGTTTATTTATTTATTTGTTCGTGTATGTATGTATGTATGTATGTATGTATGTATGTATGTATGTATGTTCATTCATTCATTATTTTTATTTATTTATTTATTTATGTATTTATTTAGTCATTCTTTTATTTATCTATTATTTATGTAGTTATTCATTTATTTATTCAAGTATGTATGTATGTATGTATGTACGTACGTATGTATGTATGTATGTATGTATGTATGTATGTATGATGTATGTATGTATGTTCCTTCGTTCGTTTATTTATTTATTTATTTATTCATTTTATTTATTCATTTATTTATTTGTTTATTTATTTGTGTGTTTATGTATTTATTTATTTATATATATTCATGTATTTATTTATCTATTCATTTGTTTATTTATTCATTTATTTGTTTTGTTTAAAACGTTTCCATTTATTTCGATAAACACAATCATGTTTTTGGTGAACAGGTGAATCAGCCCCATAATGAGAATATCGTAGAATTTCTTGGGGACGGTGCGCGCGAAACCATGACTTGAGTTATATAGCTTTTTACATCAGTCAGTATGGAGCGATGTTTCTCTCCTCCTCACAGAGTATGGCGACGGTTATAAAGGATGTCTTTGGTGGTGAGGAGGTGCTCTTGAGGACGGGAGGATCAGCACGTTGTTTGCTGATCATTTCAGATGGCCTCCATGTCTGTGTTGACTTGTTTGAGCGTCTGAGACAGATCAAAATTGTGTGTGACGATGAACTAAAGAAGATTGGAATTTTTTTTCTTTCTCTCTCTCTCTTCTTTTGTGGGAGGGAGGAGACATGAGTTACGATGGGGGTAGTAAAGATTGGTCTTGGCGGTTGTATTTGTGTGTGAAAATGGGATGGTGCTGGAAGACTATTTCAGCATCTGTGTTCCGCTCGTGGTATCTCCCCGATTGAGAATTGACATTTCTTTCTCCTCTTTGTCATCACTGGGACTTTCATTTTCGAGTTCATGTTAACTGTTCAGCCCTTTATTTTATTTTTTTTCTTCTTTCTTTCAGTGCTTGTTTTTTATTTCGCAATTCATTTTCGTTTTATTTTGTTTAGTTTTGATTATTGTATGTACGATTCATTTTCATTTTGTTTTGTTTAGTTTTGATTATTGTATGTACGATTCATTTTCATTTTGTTT
>JAPXFY010000024.1:50965464-50970464 GCA_030674185.1 Monoplex corrugatus
AAGCTGATTTGTCAGTTGATTCACGGGCTGAATGGCGGATTATTTGATTGATCAACTGGTAAATCAGTTGATCGATTGGTTAATTGATTAGTTGACTGATTGATTGGTTGGTTGATCGATTGATGGATTGAGTGTTTATGTCAAGTAGCTGTGGTTGAATATATTGATCAACTGTATGATCTCTGAAGGGACAAGAAACGTCAGATCTGTGCACTAATTGAATGGTTTGTTTGTCTCATAGCCAGTTATTGTAAAATTGACAGTTGGATGAATGATATAGATGCGATTAATGACAAATATTCTTAGCTGGCCAGTTAAGGAATATGGACTAGAATACAAATGAAAGGACCACTGTAAATGCAAAGATGAATGTATCCCAGCTTATGTGACGGTAAACGATAGAAGGGGACAATGTGACAGAGTTCACTGCAGTTTGATAGTATAAATTGTATGAATGTATAAGAAAACCTGATCTCCTCCCCTCCCCTTTCCCATGCATGTATTGTGGCCTAAGGCCGATGTACAATAAACATTTTCTGAGTTCTGAGTTCTCTTTCTCTCTCTCTCTCTCTCTCTCTCTTTCTCTCTCTTTCTCTCTCTCTTTCTTCTCTCTCTCTTTCTCTCTCTCTTTCTCTCTCTTTCTCTCTCTCTTTCTCTTCTCTCTCTTTCTCTCTCTCTCTCTCTCTTTCTCTCTCTCTCTTTCTCTCTCTCTCTCTCTCTTCTCTCTCTCTCATTCTCTCTCTCTCTTTCTCTCTCTCTCTTTATCTCTCTCTCTTTCTCTCTCTCTCTTTCTCTCCTCTCTCTCTCTCTCTCTCTCTCTTTCTCTCTCTCTCTCACTCTCTCTCTCTCTCTCTCTTTCTCTCTCTCTCTCTTCTCTCTCTCTCTCTCTCTCTTTCTCCTCTCTTCTCTTTCTCTCTCTCTCTCTCTCTCTTCTCTCTCTCTCTCACTCTCTCTCTCTCTTTCTCTCACTCTCTCTCTCTCTCCTCTCTCTCTCTCTCTCTCTCTTCTACTTCTCTCTCTTTCTTCTCACCTCTCTCTCTCTCTCTCTCATATTTCTGTACTAGTCCCTTCTTCCTGTTCTAATATGGAATTAATTGTCCATTTACGGGTTATATCGTCATGTATAAACGTTACATGTGTCTGCTTTTGTCTCCCACGCTTTTGTGAATGGCGTAATAGTAGTAATAGTAGTATCATTATCAGTATTTTATTATCATGAATATTTTTTCTCTATCATTATTATTATTATTATTACTGTTGTTGTTATATTATTGCTAGTAGCAGTAGTAGTAGCGGTAGTAGTAGTATTAGTAGTAGCAGCTGCAGCAGTACTAGTACTTATTAGTGATAATAATACTAGCAGTAGTAGTAGTATCATTATTGTTATCAGTGTTATCATTATTATTATCTTTATGGTTGTTGTTGTTGTTATCGTTGTTGTGTTGTTAGAGGTTACATGTATTTGCTTTACGTGTGTCTGCTGTTACTTCATGTTTTTGTAGTGTACACTTGATCATTTCACCAGACGGAAAGATGCACATCAGAAATAGCCAGCAGAATCAGCCAGGCCAAAACAACATTCAAGAAGATGAAAAACATTCTTACCAACAAATGCCTATCAATTAACATCAGGAAGAGAGTTCTTGAATGTTATATAGAACCAATACTGTTGTAGGGTTGCGAGGCGTGGACAGTCAACAACCAAAGCCAGAACAAGATTGAGGCAGGCGAGATGTGGTTTCTAAGAAGGATGTTGGAAAGTTCCATGGACAGCAAAGAAAACAAACGAGACAGTCTTGATGGAAGCAGACACAAGTAGATCATTCATACTGAAGATTAAGAAAAAGAACAGGCAACATTTATAGGCCATTTTATGAGGAAAGGGGAATTGGAACACCTGGTCACAACGGGAAAGCTGGAGGGAAAGAGAGCACCCGGGTAGACCCAGGGAGAAGATGCTAGACGGACATGCATAGTGGCTGGGGACAAGGAGGGTGGAAGAGATGCTTGAGGCAACAAGAGATAGAGACAGATGGAAGTCCATGATCGCCAACACCATGCGGCAAGGCACCTGATGATGATGATGCACTTGATTGATTGACATATGGAAGCAGCTGCCATTGCCTTTGGGGCTCTGGTCCTGTCCCTCCCCAACAAATGAAGAGCTGTTCCATGATGACATAGACTGATGTGCCTAAAAATCACTTTGTTCCGATCTCTATAGCGAGGATTCCAGCTTTGAAGTCAGATTTCCTCAAGTTGCTGGCTAGACTAGAACATTTCGAGTGTTACCTGCCAGAATGATATATCAACAAAGGAATGAAGAAGGGAGATACGATGTTTTGGCAGGCAACGTTCGATTTTTTTGTCTTGTAGATATGGGTGGGCTTCTTCCATTCAATTTCATATAATACAGTAAATCGATCGGAACGATTTTTAATTTCGATGCATGGGAATGGAGTATTGTATCCGGTCTCATACCTCTGTTACTTTTGGTTTCTGGGTATCTTTTTTCCATTCTGGAATATCTTTTATCACTCCCAGTCCTCTGGCAGACGTGAGAGAGGAAGACCCAGGAACATGTGGCGATGAAAAATGGAAAGAAACTTAAAGATACCAGGGGTACTCTAAGATGATTTGTCCAGAATGGAGAGAAATGGAAAACCTCCGTTGCTGCTATACATGCCAGGGTCTTAACAGGCAGGAGTCCACTAAATTATCAGAACATCAGTTCTCCAGATTGATAACATGCAAAAAAAATAGTAAGCGTGATACTGATGACCAACTTGCCGCAGTTAGTGCTGAAAATAGATTGCAGAGAGAAAGAGGGGAAAACACAGTCAGTGGATTGTGATGAATCAAATTATCCCGAAAATAAAAGCAATTGAAAAGCTAGCTCAAAATAGACAATGGGAGTGAAAGGCCAGTTAATGAACAGCCTGCAACTGTTCCAGGTTTTGTCTTTTGTGGAAGGTCAGGCAGCGTAAAAATCGACAGATTCAAAGACGAACCTGTTGGTTCTCCTGAAAGGTTGTGATTAGCGTGGACACGCGCCTGGGATTTGGTGAATAGGGTAGCTCTGATGGACTGGAAAACAACTTTTGTATTGTGTTGTGTTTGTTTGGTTGGTTTGTGTGTTTGTTTGTTTGGTGTGTTTGTGTGTGTGTGTGTGTGTGTGTGTGTGTGTGTGTGTGTGTGTGTGTGTGTGTGTGTGTGTGTGTGTGTGTGTGTGTGTGTATTTGTGTGTGTGAGTGTGTGGGTGTGTTTGTTTAGAGTTTAACGTCCGCACCCTCTTAAGCGACACGGCAGACGGAACACAACGAGATGTTCAACTTAAATACACAGCGTGTGTGTGTGTGTGTGTGTGTGTGTGTGTGTGTGTGTGTGTGTGTGTGTGTGTGTGTGTGTGTGTATAGGTAGGAATGTGTGTATGTGTACGTGAGTGCGTGTGTGTGTGTGTGTTTGTAAGAATGTGTGCAGGAGTGGGTGTGTATGTGTGTGTGCAGGAAGGTGTGTGTGTGTGTGTGTGTGTGTGTGTGTGTGTGTGTGTGTGTGTGTGTGTGTGTGTGTGGGCAAGATTGCATATGCGTATGTGTATGTATGCGTGCTGATATGTAGGATTGTATATGTGTGCCTGGGTATGTTTGTGATTGGGAGTGTGTGTGTGTGTGTGTTGTGTGTGTGTGTGTGCGTGTGTGTGTGTGTGTGTGTGTGTGTGTGTGTGTGTGAGATTTGGACATTTTATGCTTGAGTAAACGAATACCTGTCTTTGAGTTTTTTCAGCTTGAAGTTCACAATAACATTTATTCACCATGTTTATCCCATAAACTGTTATGCATGATCTGTTTTCCTTCCATTCTATCTTTCTGTCTTTCTTTCTTTCTTTCTTTCCTTTCTTCTCTCTTTCCTTTTTATGTGATTCGTTTATTTCTACATAGTCTCAGTTAAGGGATGTCCAGTTTCTACCACCTGTCTACATCTTGTTCTCAAATAGAGTGTTAACACTGACGCATTTATGAATCGGGAAGATTTGTAATGTTACTGAATCATTCATGTAAAATAATCCTAATGATAAAATTGTTTTAGTTTTCTGGACAGTTGATCACAAATGCTAAAAACGGTGGCAGTAAACATACCGCCATGAGCGTGTGTACCACGGCATGGAGATATAATAGGCCACATGTTGTTATGTCAGTTTGTTCTAAATACACTGGTATTATTTCTGCATATGTACATACTCCTATGTTTGGCAAAAATCTGTTGACTAAAATTGTCATCCATCTTTATTCAGCAGTTGGGTATTCACTTTTATTGTTCGTTTATGTGTTTCATATTTTAAATGCTAATCTTACTCGAAAGCTGCCTGCACTTGGGACTAAAAATACACAAAAATAAACAAATAAAAAGGCAAGAAGGAACCAGAAAAAACACGAAAGAAGAATATGAACACGTATTTAACACAACAAAACAAGGCAGGCGCAAATTTTCGGCCAACTAGCCTTTGTCAAGCGTAAGATTACAAACAAACAAACACTAGATACAAAAATTTGAGAAAAAGACTGAAACTTCCCTGCTGCTGTCTTCAATGTGAGAAAAGGAACAAACTTGAACGCGGGCAGTCGCACTTGTTTTGGATTTCGTTTTAAACAAAATGGCATTGAAAACACTTAACTGTGATGTGTTCATTATGTTAGAAAACAAACAAACAAAAAATACATACAAACAAACAAACTTGTGATGAAACACTTTAAATGTGTTGAGTTCTTTATGTTAGAAAAAAACAACAACATGCAAACGAACAAACTTGTGGTAAAAACACTTCTTTAAATATGTTAAGTTCTTTTTGTTAGAAAAAAAAACAACATACAAACGACAACTTGTGGTAAAACACTTTTTAATTGTTAGTTCTTTGTGTTAGAAAACAACAACATAAAACGAGCAAGCTTGTGGTAAAAAAACAACTCTAAACATAACGTACATAATTGTGTAAAAACAAAACA
>JAPXFY010000024.1:50975464-50995464 GCA_030674185.1 Monoplex corrugatus
GTTGGTGGTGGTTGGTTGGTTGGTGGTTGGTTGGTTGGTTGGTTGGTTCCTTTTCACGTTGATGTGTTTCACATTACAGAATTCTTCAGGTCTGGATTCCGCCTTTTCTGTCATGTATTTATCTGTTTATGGCAAGCAGAGGATGACAGCTGAGGCGTGTTCAAAATAGTAAAAGCTGTAATCGTGCTCCATTATTTACAGAAAATTATAGGTTTTTTTTTTTCGTTAGTTTTTTCGATCTGCTTTTTATAGTGATCATGCACGTGCCAAAAAAAGTGGTGACAGAAAAGAGGCGGCAATGAAAGTGTTAAAGTCTCAAAACTTATCTTCTCTGGTTCAGCTGATTAAACAAAATACAGCCATGTTTTTATTGTCTGTCATTTTGTCTGAAAATCTGGTGATCTTGCTTCTGGGTTGTTCTTTATGTATACTGGACAGAATTCGGTTGGAAACTCAAAGATACACAAAAATACATAATCCGAACGCTTATTTCGTATAGCAAAGTAAGACAGGCGCAAATTTTCAGCTCTACTGGCCTTCGTTAATCGTGTACAAATAGACACAAGGAATAAGTGTACATAATTAAGTGAAAAAACAAAAAACAATAGGCAACAGTAGATTAAAGTCATATGCATTTATTATTTGTGTCTTTTATATCATCATCATCATCATCAGGTGCCCTGCCGCATGGTGTTGGCGATCATGGACTTCCATCTGTCTCTATCTCTTGTTGCCCCAAGCATCTCCTCCACCCTCCTCGTCTTCAGCCACTCTGCAAGTCCGTCTAGCATTTTCTCCCTGGGTCAACCTGGTGCTCTCTTTCCCTCCAGCTTTCCGTTGTGACCAGGTGCTCCAAATCGCCCTCCTCAAAAAATGGCCTGTAAATGTTGCCTGTCTTTTCCTAATCTTCCTTATATATGTTTGGTAAAGGCCAATTAGCCAAAACTTTTTGTCTGCGTCGTTTTCTTATAATCATTGGATAGATATTCTGATTGTATTTTTGTGTCTTTCTGGTTCTTCTTTAAACGCAGGCAGTCATTTTGATGTAAATTCCAGGTGACCGAAATGTAGCAGCTGTCTTCTGTCCTCTGTAAAGTATGGTTTATTGTCTGTTCGTGTGTTTCTGGGTTTTTGTTTTTTTTGTGTTTTTTTTTTATTTTACTGTTAATCAAAGGACATAACTCTTGAGAATCATCTCCCATGTTGTATAGAATTCTCAAATCTAACACAGTTTGCGCTATAGAAAACAGGCGACGGTGAAAGTGTTAAAGAGTCAAAAATGATCTTCTCTGACTCAACTGATTAAACAAAATACAGCCTTTTTTTTTTTTTTATCTGTCATTTTATTCTGAAAATCTAGTGATCTTGCTTCTGAGTTGTTCTTTATGTATACTGGACAGAATTGCTTTGATTATATTATAAAAATTCTCCCTGCTTCCCTCTTATTTCTTTGGTATTTTTTATTTTACTGATAATGATAATCAGAGACTGACTGCACCTTGCACAGAAAATAGAACTAAAATGGAAAGACAGCGAAAACGAGCACGCCGTGATGAGTAAGTTATCTCAGTAAACGCACAAACAAAACAAAACCCCAGTGACATTGACAGTGAAACACCCGATAATGGTCAGCCTGCAGTAGTTCCAGGCTGTCTTTAAGGAAAGTGCAGACAGTGTAAACCTTGGCAGATGAAAACAAACCAGAAGAACAAGAAAACCAATGTAAGCGCGTCTCCAACAAGACAAAACAAAACAAGCGCAAATTTTCGGCCAACTAGCCTTTGTCAAGCGCGAACGCACGGTCACAGACAAATCACAGACACCAAACAATGGATAATAAAAACGGGACTAAAAACTTCCTGCCGCTTCGTCCAGTGGGTAAGAGATGGAATCATTTGCGCTTGTTTTGTTTTGTCTTGTTGGAGACGCGCTTACATTGGTTTTCTTGTTCTTCTGGTTTGTGTTTGCTTGGGCGCGGGCAGTCAATCTTGTTTTGGATCTTGGCAGATGATTCAAAGACGAATCTGAGAATTTAGAGAAAGGGTGTGATAAACTTTGACTTCTTGAAAGTTCGATAAACTAGGATATTTCCGATGGCCTGTAAAACACTTTTTGTGTTGGTAAAATAAGGTGTTTCTGATGGCCTGTAAAAACAGAGAGAGAAAGAGAAAGAGAGAAAGAGAGAGAGCGTGTGTGGTGTGTGTGGTGTGTGTGTGTGTGTGTGTGTGTGTGTGTGTGTGTGTGTGTGCGTGTGTGGTTTTGCATGAAATGACAATGGAAAAGCACACCCCTGAATGGATATATTAAAATTAGTTTTCTGCTTGAACCGCTGGATAGCTAGCTGTTTCTTGAATTCTTCCATTCCAGTGATACACACCTTTTGTTTGTTTGATATCTTCTCTCACTCTCTGTCTGTCTGATTGTCTGTCTGTCTGTCTGTGCGTCTGTCTGTCTGCATGTCTCTCTCTCTCTTTCTCTCTCTCTCTCGTCTGATTGTCTGTCTGTCTCTGCGTCTCTCTCTCTGTCTATCTGTTTCTCTCTCTCTCTCTCTTTCTGTCTGTCTGTTCTTTTCTTTCTCTCTCTTCTCTTGCGCGTGCGCTCTGTCTGTATGTTTCTATCTCTGTCTCTCTTTCCTTCTGTCTCCCTCCCTGTTCTTTCTTTCTCTCTCTCTCCTCTCCCTCTCTCTCATCTCTCTCTCATTCTCTATTCTGTCTCTGTCTCTTTCTTTCTTTCTTTCTTTCGTATTTTTTCTTTCTTCGTTTCTTCCTTCCTCGCTGTCTCTCTCTTCTCTCTCTCTCTCTCTCTCTCTCTCTCTCTCTCTCTCTCTCTCTCTCTCTCTCTCTCTGTGTCTCTGTCTCTGTGCATGTGTGAAACTACATGTGTGTGCGTATCATTGTGTCTATTTTTGCATTATTTGCTTCTTTGCTGTGCTGTGATTGCGTGGAACTGTGTGTATGTGCACGTGTTTGAAAGATGTGTTTGTGTGTGTGTGTGTGTGTGTGTGTGTGTGTGTGTGTGTGTGTGTGGTGTGAGAGAGAGAGAGAGAGAGAGATTGTGTGTTGTGTGTGTATGTGTGTTGTTGTGTGTGTGGTGTGTGTGTGTGTGTGTGTGTGTGTGTGTGTGTGTGTTTGTGTGTGTGTTTTACATGCAATTACAATGGAAATGCACACCCTTGAATGGATAGATTCATATTAATTTTCCGCTTGAATGGTAAGCTACTCTTGAGTTCTTCCATTCCATTGATGTCTTGTTTTGTTTGTTTGATATCTCATCTCACGATCTCCGTCTGTCTGTCTGTCTGTCTGTCTCTTCTGTCTTCTTCTCTCTCTTCTTCTATCTTCTATCTGTCTTCTATTTGTTCTTTTTTTTGTGTTTTCTATTTATTTCTCTGTCTGTTTTGTCTTCTGTTCTGTCTCTCACTTATCTGATCTATCTGTTCTGTCTATCTGTCTATCTTCCTTCTCTCGATCTTCTATCTCTATCTCTCTCTATCTCTCTTGTTGTATGTATGTCTGTATGTTGTCTGTTGTTGTATCTTCTACTATCTATCTTCTATTCTCTGATCTATCTTTCTCTGTGTCTCTTCTCTGTCTCTCTGTCTCTTCTCTGTCTCTGTCTCTCTTCCCTCTGTCTCCATTCTCTTCTCTGTCTCCTCTCCCCTTCTCTTCTCTCCGCTCTCTGTCTCTGTCTCTCTCTTTTCCTCTGTCTCTGTCTCTCTGCTCTTTATTTCTCAGTTCTTTTCTGTTTCTCAGTCTCTTACCTTTCGTCTCTGTCTGTCTCTGTCTCTCTGTCTAGTTTCCCTCTCTGCTCTCTGTCTTTCTCTTTCTTTTCTTTTCTGTCTCTCTTCTCTTTCTTCTCTCTCTCTTCTGTCTGTCTGCTCTCTCTCTCTCTCTCTTGTGTAACTTATATTGTATGTATTTTGTTGTTGTGCTGTCTCTGTGTCCATTGTATATCGTATCTGTTGTTATTTTTTCTGTTTTGTTTTTCATTATCTTTATTATATGTGTCTATTTGTACAACTGTTCTGTGTATGTATGTATTATGTTGTATCTTATGTCTGATTGTGTATGTTGTTCTTCTCTAGTGTCGTGTCGTCTCTGTCTTGTCGTGTTTTGCTTGTTGCCATCTTTCTCTGTCGTCTCTCTCTCTGTGTCTGTCTTGTCTTCGTCATCTTTTGTCTATCTGTGTTTCTCATGTGTTGTGTGTTTCTCAGTCTCTTTCCTCGTTGTGTGTGTTTGATTGCTGTCTGTCTCTCTTGTCTTGTGTGTGTGTCTTTGTGTTGTGTGTTGTTTCTCTCATCTTGTGTTTCTGTCTGTGTTGTGTCTATCTGTGTGTGTGTGTGTGTGTGTGTGTGTGTGTGTTGTCTGTCTGTTGTTGTTGTTGTGTTATTGTGTTGTGTTGTGTGTTGTTGCTGTCTGTTGTATGTCTGTGTGTGTGTGTATGTATGTCTGTGTATGTGTGTCTGTTGTCTGTCTGTATGTATGTTGTGTGTGTGTGTATGTATGTTGTGTTGTGTGTCTGTCTGTGTGTGTGTATGTGTATGTGCTGTGTATGTGTGTTGTCTGTTGTCTGTGATGTGTGTCTGTGTGTGTGTATGTATGTGCTGTGTATGTGTGTGTTGTTGTCTGTTGATGTATGTCTGTGTGTGTGTGTATGTTGTTGTGTTGTGTGTCTGTTGTTGTCTGTGATGTTGTGTCTGTTGTCTGTGGTATGTATGTCTGTTATGTGTGTCTGTCTGTGGGTTACAGTGACTGGAAGTTGGCATTTGTTTGTTTTTGAAGCTGTTACAAACTCTTACAGTGGACAATCACATACTTGGGTGAATATCTTCCGATGAGTTTTCTGCCTGAAGAACATTGTGGCATTCATGTGTTCATCCATTGAACGCTTATGCATGTTTTGTTTCTTGGCTTCTGATTTGTTTGTTTATTCACTTGTATGTTTGTTTCTGTGTTTGTCTGTGTTTTATATCGCATAATTATGTTTGTTTCTTTGTTTGTCTGTGTTTAATATTGCAGGTCTATTGTTGCTTTTTGTTTGTTTGTTTTTCTTTTTTCATGATTTTTCTTAAAATGTATGTACCACGAAAGTTTATGGGTATGCATATTAGCTAACTATTTACGTATTTGTGTAAAATGGAACAAGAAAAGTCATGTATTAAGCTATTGTCCAAAAATTTTCTGAGACTGAAGACATAGACACGGAATTGAGCGACGTATACATTAGCTAAGAGATAGAATATTTCATTTCAAAAGAAATGTTTCTTATACACAGTGTTTCTAGATCTTTCTTGCTGTAGTCTGTAGAAAAAAAATACACACATTGATAGCTGGTCATACTTTTTTTGTTTTTGTTTTGTTTTTGTTTTTTGTTGTGTGTGGTGAATATGAGTTGAAAAAGAGGAGAAATGTTGTTTCCTTATAACACTGAACACTTACTTTTTATTTCCAGCTGCGTCTTTACGTAAACTTTGTAGTTGTTGTTGTTGTTGTTGTTGTTGTTGTTGTTGTTGTTGGCAACGTTTTAAGATGTTGCATGGTTTGTCTCGGATTGGTGATGGTGAGCGTACATTTTTTTTTTGAATATACAAAACAATCCACCTTTTAGAAAATACACAAATAATCCACCTTTCAGAAAATACACAAACAATCCACCTAATCCCTTTCAGAAAATACACAAAACATCCACCTTTTAGAAAATACACAAAACAATCCACCTTTAGAATACACAAAACAATCCACCTTTTAGAAAATACACAAAACAATCCACCTTTAGAAATACACAAAACAATCCACCTTTTAGAAAATACACAAAACAATCCACCTTTTAGAAAATACACGAAATAATCCACCTTTCAGAAAATACACAAAACAATCCACCTTTTAGAAAATACATACACAAACAGTCCACCTTTTAGAAAATACACAAAACAATCCACCTTTTAGAAATAACAAACAATCCCCTTAGAAAATACACGAAATAATCCACCTTTTAGAAAATACACAAAACAATCCACCTTTTAGAAAATACACAAACCAATCCGCCTTTTAGAAAATACACGAAATAATCCACCTTTTGAATCCCATCATTTTTTCAACCTTATAGACTAGAAGTGATACTTCATTGTAATTTACTATGTATGTCATGGTTCTGCCCTTTGTTTTCTTTTTCGATTATAGAATTTGTTTCACTGTATTGTTGTAAGTTTTTGTATTATTGTTTACTGTATTTTGATGGAATCGTTTGATTTTATGGAGCATGTAATCTGAAAGAAACAGTACCTTCTTTGTCAAAGTAAACACGCTACACGCGCGCGTGCGCGCGCGCCACACACACCACACACACACACACACACACTCTTACTTATATACACACACATACATACACAAACACACATACACACACATACACACACAAACACACAAACACACATACACACTGTCTCACACACAAACACACACACACACAATGTCACACACACACACAATGTCACACACACACACACACACACACACACACACACACACACACACACACACACACACACACACACACACACACACACACACAAAGAAGGAAACTGAAGCATAATTATGAATTCGATGGTTACCGTCCAGAATGGCGCGTCATAAATGAAATACAGTAGACAACTGCATTGTTCTGTCGAATAAATACAAAATGATGAAATCAATAGTCTTAAGTAGAAATTCATTTTAGTCAACCAAAGGACATAACTCTTGAGAGCCACGTAGGAATTATCTCCCATGTTGTGAAACTTCTCAAATCTAACATAGTTTGCGCTACCCATTCATCTAGCATAGAAGCAGATACAAAGCACAAAATCTGTAAGCTCCGAACACTCATGTTAGTCAGTAATATTAAGTAGAAATTTATGTCCGTCAGTAATACTGATAACCAAAGACAGATTGGCCATGGCATTTAACTTAAGCATACAGTGAACGATGAGACGGCAATTGAAACGAGCAAACTATGATGCGTAAAGAAGTTAAGCAAGTGGACAAAACCAAACGGCAGTAGAAAATCTAGCCCATGGCAGGCACAATGAAAGGACAGTTAATGACTGGCTTGCATCGGTTCCAGGCTGTCCTTTGTGGGAGTGCAGGCAGCGTAAAAACCTGCAGAACATTCAAAGACGAATTGTGGGGTTTGCTGAAAGGCTGTGATTAGCTTGGACACGCCTAGGAGTTGGTATAGATTGATAGGGTATTTCTGATGATGTAGAAAATATCCTTTGTAAACTCCTCTCTCTCTCTCTGCATGTGTGTGTGTGAGAGAGAGAGAGGCCTATGAAATATCCTTTGTAATGTGTGTGTGTGTGTGTGTGTGTGTGTTGTGTGTGTGTTGTGTGTGTGTGGTGTGTGTGTTTGTGGTGTGTGTTGCTTGAGTTGGTAAATAGGGTATTTCTGATGGTCTAGAAAATATTCTTTGCAGTGTGTGTGTGTCGTGCTGTGTGTGTGTGTGTGTGTGTGTGTGTGGTGTGTAAGTGTGTAAGTGTGAGTGTAAGTGTGTTTGTGTGTTTTAGGCGTGTGTATACGTGTCTCCCTGTATATATATCTGTGCTCATGAGTACCACGTGAAGCGTGCATGCTTGCAAAGTGCACACGAACGTATGCATACATCATGATTGTTTTGCCTGAATACATGCTGTCGCGCTTTCATTCCCTTGCACCAAATTTCCACACTGTGCCTGCACAACTTGTGCCCTACAAAGACGCGCGTTCACAGCATGAACGACTGAAACAATGCGCGTTCATTAGCATAAATGACACACTGAAGGACTGGCGCCCAGTTTACGAGTCTCATCTGAAATAATCCACATCACTTCCGGGCCACAGTTCTTGAAGCTCCTTGTGAAGTGAGCCATTGTTGTTTTTTGTCCACACAGAAACTGTTACATGCATGCTTTGAGCAAGTGATAACAGGGAGTCTGTGCGTTGTCCTGAAACAGTCTGTTCAGAACAGTATACTGTGTCTGTATTATGATATGTGATTTAGCTGTCAGAGAAGGTTTTGTTTGTTTGTTGCTTTCTGTGCTTTGATTTGTTGGTATGGGTTTTTCATATTTGTTTTTTTTTGTGTGGTTTTTTTTTTGTTGGTAATATTGGTGGGTTTTTTATAATGTTGGAATGGGTTTTTTTTGTAATGCTCCTTTTTCGTTGTTTGTTTGTTTGTTCTGTTTTTCTTTTCTTTTTTTTTGAGGGGTGTTTTCTTTTGATGGTGTTTTTTTTTTCTTTCGTTTTTGTACCCTGTTGAAAACCTTAATGTTGAAACTGGTAGGTGTTTTGTTCGTTTTTGTGTTTATATGAACATCGTTCCATTCCTAGTGTTGGATGCAGTACATTATCTTTTCTTAATGACTTCTCATCTCACCTGCCTTTACTTTTATTTTTCTTCTATGCTCCATGATATTATAATCTAGTAGTTACACTTTTTACCTTTGAAATGGAAAGGAGTTTCTCGTTTTAACAATGAAAATCCAAGGCATTCTTTTGGAACGCTGTTTGTGCATGAGGTATACTAGCATTGTTGTAATATTTGAAGACGTACTTCAACAAACAATGTGTACAATATTTTTGATTTTCTGTTATTCTTTCCTGACTTCTTGCAACAGACAATGTGCATAATATTTTCGATTTTCTGTTATTCTTTCTTGACTTCCTTCTGTCTCAAAAACGCTCACCCACGCTCTCCACCCCACCCCCACCTACAAATATTCATTTTCTGGATATTTGTTCTTCTGATAGGGTGAATTGTCCAGGACTACATTACACAAGAGAAAACAAATTCTGGAAGCGAACAGATCAAAAGCCGAGATACAGGGGAATAATCACAGAAAACAAAACAAAACAAGAACAATATGGAAAAGCTATGCCATGCCTTCTCTCAGGGGGCTGGCTTGCTTCCTGGATTTCATAACAAACAAACAAACAAATAAACTAACAAGAAATCAAAAAACACAGATTAAAAAACAAAGAAGGAAAGAAACAAACCAAACAAGGAAATGAATAAATAAATAAATACATAACAAAAGCATTGTTCTGTGGCATGGCGTTATCCCTGAGGAGACAGCTTGCATCTTGCAAGGACAATTCGTTTTGACAATACGGTGCAGTCTGTACAGGATGCTACACTACACTACACTACACTACACTACACTACACTACACTACACTACACTACACTACACTACACTACACTACACTACACTACACTGCTCTATACTGCTCTACACTGCTCTACACTGCTCTACACTACAACACTACACTACACTGCACTACACTGCTCTACACTACACTACGCTACACTGCACTACACTGCTCTACACTACACTACACTGCTCTACACTACATTACACTGCTCTACACTACGCTACACTGCACTACACTGCTCTACACTACGCTACACTGCACTGCTCTACACTACACTACACTACACTGCTCTACACTACGCTACACTGCACTACACTACACTGCTCTACACTACGCTACACTGCACTACACTGCTGTACACTACACTACGCTACGCTACACTGCACTACACTACACTACGCTACGCTACACTACACTACACTACGCTTCACTACACTACACTACACTACACTACACTCCAGTACACTACACTACACTACACTACGCTACGTTACACTACACTACACTACACTACATTGCACTACACCAATGCCACAACATTCACCAAACAGTTACCCCCCCCCCCCCACACACACACACATGCTTCCGACGCTACATGGTAGTTGTCCATGCGCTGCATGACCCATACGGACCCAGTCGTCGGTTACCTTGTTTACAAGCCAAATGGTAAGGTGGGGAGACGACATATCCCAGTACATTGCCACACAACGTGCAATCACTGAGGTCCAGGCCAGATATCAGACCACTAGAGAAAGACAGAGCCCTCCAAACAGTTGTTTGTTTATTCGAAAAACACAGTTTTCTGATGCTCTTTAGACATTCATTAAACATTAAATATGTTTGTTTGTTCGAAAAACACAGTTTTCTGATGCTCTTTAGACATTCATTAAACATTAAATATGTTTGTTTGTTCGAAAAACACAGTTTTCTGATACTCTTTAGACATTCATTAAACATTAAATATGTTTGTTTGTTCGAAAAACACAGTTTTCTGATGCTCTTTAGACATTCATTAAACATTAAATATGTTTGTTTGTTCGAAAAACACAGTTTTCTGATGCTCTTTAGACATTCATTAAACATTAGATATGTTTGTTTGTTCGAAAAACACAGTTTTCTGATACTCTTTAGACATTCATTAAACATTATATATCTCTCCTTTCTGGACAGAATGAGAATCAGACAATATTTGAATACAATACCGTCTGCGAATTCACAACTGTTAGCTTGCCCCTGCTGTGTGAAAACGTTGTAAACTATTTTTGGCGCAGTTTGATGGTTTTCCAATTTGGCGAAGTGTTTTGTTTGTACGCTGTTAAGTAGTTAGAAAACGACGAAAAGAAGTCGGAATTGCGGGCAAAACCTTACAACTTCACTTTTATGAATTTGAGTCTTTACTTGTTCGTGTGTTTCTTCAGTTGTTTGTGTTTTTTTGTCTGTCTGTTCTCTCTGCTATGTTACTCTGTTATTTTCTTTCTTTGATTTTACGTCTTTTCGCTATGGGTGATATTAGACGGTTGTGCTACATTGATTTGCCATACATTGTAGACTACTGTGCTGCATTTGATTTGAACACACTAAACACACTAAACGAGTGTATTTAGTACCTCATATGCAGAATCGGCCAAGCCAAAACAGCATTCAAGAAGATGACAAGCATTCTTACCAACAAATGCATATCAATTAACATCAGGAAGAGAGTTCTTGAATGTTATATAGAACCAATACTGTTGTACGGATGTGAGACGTGGACAGTCAACAAGCAAAGCCAGAACAAGATTGAGGCAGCCGAGATGTGGTTTCTAAGAAGAATTTGAGAGTTCCATGGACAGCAAAGAAAACAAATGAGACAGTCTTGATGGAGGCAGACAAAAGTAGATCACTCATAAGAAAGATTAGGAAAATACAACATTTATAGGCCATTTTATGAGGAAGGGGATTTGGAGTACCTGGTCACAACGGGAAAACTGGAGGGAAAGAGAGCACCAGGTATACGGTAGACCCAGGGAGAAAATGCTGGACGGACTTGCAGGATGGCTGGGGACGAGGAGGATGGGGGAAATGCTGGGGGCAACGAAAGATAGAGACAGATGGAAGTCCATGATCGCCAACGCCATGCGGCAGGGCACCTGATGGTGATGATGATGCCCCCTGGTGGTGTTCTTATTGTAGCGTACTATATAGTGTTACTCTGTGTGCCATCATCATCACGATGTGCCCTGCGGCATGACGTTGGTGATCATGGCCCTCCAAATGAATCTATCCCTTGTCGCTGCAAATACATCTCCCACCCTCTCTGTCCTCAGCCACCCTGCAAGTCCGTTCAAGATTTTCTCCTTGGGTCTACATGGTGCTCTTTTTCCCTCCGGTTTTCCTGTTAAGACCAGGTGCTTTAATTTCTCTTGCCTCTTAGAATGTCCTATAAATGTTACTTTGTGTGTTCAATGAATTAATGTGAAATTCATGGGTAAACCGTACAACTCGATATGTATAGATTTGGTTGGTTGGTTTTGTCTGTATCCCTTTCTGTTCTCACTTCCTTGTTATTCTGTGTGTTTGCATTCATCTTTCGTTTTGAATTTGCCAGAAGTGCAGCTGCTCATTACTGAAGTCCTTTATTCCCGTAAGTCGCTTTGATCATTTATGTCTACCGCATTCAGACAAATCGTGCGAGGCCTTGCGTGCATGTCCACCAAGAAAACCCAGTCACTTCAAGCCGAGCCAAAAACCAGACCAAACCAAACCAAACCAAACAAATCCAGACCAGACCAGACCAAACCAAACCAAATCAAGGCAAACCAAACCAAACCAAACCAAATCAAATCAAATCAAATCAAATCAAACCAAACCAAATCAAACCAAATCAAACCAAAACAAACCAAACCAAACTAGATGAAGCCAAACCAAATCAAACCAAACCAAATCAAACCAAATCAAATCAAACCAAATCAAATCAAACCAAAATCAAACCAAACCAAACCAAACCAAACTACACCAAATCAAACCAGATGAAGCCAAACCAAATCAAGCCAAACCAAACTAAACTACACCAAAGCAAAGCAAACCAAACCAGGCCAAGCCAAACAAAACCAAACCAAACCAAGCTACACGAAACCAAACCAGATGAAGTCAAACCAAATCAAACCAAACCAAACCAAACTAAACCAAACCAAACCAAATCAAACTAAACTAAACTAAACCAAACCAAACCAAACCAAACCAAACCGAGGAGAAATGTTTTTTCCCTCCCGGTCGATCCAGAGAGCTAGATAGAATGCTGGTGATTGGGTTTGTCATCACGGTGAGCCTTAATCGGCCCGTTCACTCTCCTCCCTCCTGTCCTTCCACGTCTTTCCTGGTCTGCTACGCTCTTAGAAAACCGACTACGTCCACTGGCGGGAAAACTCTGCTCTGCTCTACTGCGCTCTGTTCTGTTCTGTTCTGTTCTGTTCTGTTCTGTTCTATTCTGTTCTGCTCTGCTGTGTTCTGTTCTGTTCTGCTCTGCTCTGTTCTGTTCTGTTCTGTTCTGTTCTGTTGCTCTGTTCTGTTCTGGTCTGGTCTGCTCTGTTCTGTTCTGTTCTGTTCTGTTCTGTTTTGCTCTCTTCTGTTTTGCTCTCTTCTGTTTTGCTCTGTTCTGCTCTGTTCTGTTCTGCTCTGTTCTGTTCTGTTCTGTTTTGCTCTGTTCTGTTCTGCTCTGTTCTGTTCTGTTTTGCTCTGTTCTGCTCTGCTCTGCTCTGCTCTGTTCTGCTCTGTTCTGTTCTGCTCTGTTCTGTTCTGCTCTGTTCTGCTCTGTTCTGTTTTGTTCTGTTCTGTTCTGTTTTGCTCTGCTCTGCTCTGCTCTGTTCTGTTCTGCTCTGTTCTGCTCTGTTCTGTTATGTTCTGTTCTGCTCTGTTCTGCTCTGCTCTGTTCTGTTCTGTTCTGTTCTGTTCTGTTTTGCTCTGTTCTGTTCTGCTCTGCTCTGTTCTGTTCTGTTGTTTTGCTCTGTTCTGTTCTGTTCTGCTCTGCTCTGCTCTGTTCTGCTCTGTTCTGTTCTGCTCTTCTCTGTTGCGCTCCGCTGTGTTCTGTTATGTTTTGGTCTGTTTTTCCGTTGTTGTGATCGTGCATCGTTTGCGGTGACCTTGACCTTTTTATTTCCGAATGGGCAGAGGGTTAGAAATTGCATGAGAGGTTTGAGACAGTGAATGATATGCTCGCGTGCGTGCGTGCGCTGCGTGCGTTCGGATTTTCGAACACAGACATACATACACGCATGCACGCACGCTCGCACGCTCGCACGCACGCACGCACGCACACACTCAAACACACTCAGAATCAATCGATACTTTCTGTTTGTTGTTGTTGTGTTGTTGTCGTTGTTTCTGTTGCTAATATTGTTGTTGCTGTTGCCTCAGTTGTTGTTGCTGTTTTTGTTGTTGTTTTATTTTGTTTTGTAGTTGCTGATGTTGCGCTGTTATGGTTTTGTATTTCTTGTTTTTATTTATCTTCTCTTTTCTTCTTCGTCTTTGTTCATCTTTTGGTCCTCTTCTTCTCCTTCTTTGTCTCCTTTTTTTCTCTTCGTTATGTTCTGTCTTTTTCTCTCTCCCTCAGTTCCAAGACTTGTGAGACACTGCGTGACCAATTGAGTTGTACATTTCTTTTTTTTTTTCTCCATGTCTTCTCTCTGTCTCTGTCTGCCTCTGTCCGTCTGTCCGTATGACTGATTCTCTGTCTGTCTCTGTCTCTGTCTGTCTGTCTCTGTCTCTCTCTCTCTTTCTTTCTTTCTTTCGTTCGTTCGTTCTTTTTCTCTTTCTTTCTTTCTTTTCTCTCTGTCTTTCTGTGTCTGTCTGTTTGTCTGTCTGTCAATTTCTCTCTCTCTTTCTTTCTCTCTCTCTCTCTCTTTCTTTCTATTTCTTTCTTTCTATTTCTTTTTCTTTCTTCTTCTCTTTCTTTTCTTTCTCTCTGTCTGTCTGTGTCTGTCTGTCTCGCTCTGTCTGTCCGTCTGTCTGTCTTCTTTGTCTTCTCTCTCTCTCTCTCTCTCTCTCTCTTATCTATCTATCTCTTTCTTTTTTTTTTTCGAGGAACAAATGCATTTGTGTTCTGCGATTTCGTTTTCTTTCTCGCATGCTGGGTTTCTCGCCATATCGAGTTTTCTTGTCCTTTACATTTTTTGGTTGAGTTTCTCTCTGTCTGCCCCGTCCTCATCGTTCTCCTGGGGATTATTTTTTCTTCTCCTTTCTCCTCCTCCTCTTCTTCTTCTACTTTATCATCACTCATCATCGTCACTCATCATCATCAATCATCATTTTCTCACTTTTCTTCTTCTTCTTTTCTTCTTCTTCTTTTTCTTCTTTCTTCTTTTTCTTCTTTTCTTTTTTCTTCTTCTTTTTTTCTTCTTCTTCTTCTTTTCTTCTTCTTCTTCTTCTTCTTTCTTTTCTTCTTCTTCTTCTTCTTCTTCTTCTTTTTTACATTTTCTCATCATCTTCCTTCTTCTTTTCCTTCTTCTTCTTCTTCTTCTTCTTCTTCTTCTTCTTCTTCTTTTTTTCATTTTCTTCTTTTCTTCTTCTTCTTCTTTTTCTTCTTCTTCTTCTTCTTTTTCTTCTTCTTTCTTTCTTCTTCTTCTCATATTTAACATTTTCATCATCTCTTCCTTCTTCTTCTTCTTCTTCTTCTTCTTCTTTCTTCTTCTTCTTCTTCTTCTTTTCTTTTTCTTCTTCTTCTTCTTCTTCTTCTTCTTCTTCTTTTTTTCATTTTTCTCTTCTTCTTCTTCTTTTCTTCTTCTTCTTCTTCTTCTTCTTCTTCTTCTTCTTCTTCTTCTTCTTCTTCTTCTTCTTCTTTTCTTCTTCTTCTTCTTCTTTCTTCTTCTTCTTCTTCTTCTTCTCATATTTAACATTTTCATCATCATCTTCCTTCTTCTTTTCTTCTTCTTCTTCTTCTTCTTCTTCTTCTTCTTCTCTCTTCTTCTTCTTCTTCTTCTTCTTTCTTCTTCTTCTTCTTCTTTTCTTCTTCTTCTTCTTCTTCTTCTCATATTTAACATTTTCATCATCTTCTTCCTTCTTCTTTTCTTCTTCTTCTTCTTCTTTTTCTTCTTCTTCTTCTTCTTCTTCTGCTTCAGTGTCATATACATTTCTTCGTATTCTGTTTCTTCTGTCCCTTATTTCCTCCCTCTTTCTCGTACCCTCCTCAACTCCAATGATGTAAACTAAGCTGTCATGTTTTTGCAACACACTTTATGCATGTAATCGGATTATCGGGTACAGCAAAGTAGATTACGTAACCTGAATACCGTCAAACGCCTTATGAATATTTATGTACATTCGCTCTGAGGGAGGCAAAAACGATCTGATGCAGATTTTCCGCTGTTGATTTCAATGTCTTTATAAAAAAAAAACAGAGATTGTTTTGTATCGACCCAAATGGTGTGTTTTGTGTGTGTGTCTGTGTGTGTGTGTGTGTGTGTGTGTGTATGTGTCTGTGTGTGTGTGTGTGTTCGTTCGTTGCTTGATTTAACGTCTTTTCACTATAAGTGATATTAGACGGTGTGTGTGTGTGTGTGTGAAGAGAGAGAGAGAGAGAGAGAGAGAGAGAGAAAGAGCGTTCGTACGTGTGTTTATGCGATTATTTGCGTGTATGTGTTTGCGTGTGTACCTGCATCCGTTTATGCGCGTGCGTGTGTGAGTGACCGTGTGTTTGTGTGTGCGTGCGTGTGTGGTTTGTGTACGCACGCGGGCGAGTGTGTGTGTACATGTGTGCGCGTGTGCTTGTGTTTGTGTGTGCCTGTGTATACATGCAAAATTTAGGAATTAGCTATTTTTCTTCTTCTTCTTCTTCTTCTTCTTCTTATTATTATTATTATTATTATTATTATTATTGTTATTATTATTATTATTATTATTATTATTATCATTATTATCATTGTAGCTGTTGTTGTTTTAAGTTGTAGTAGCAGTAGTAGTAGTAGTAGTAGTGGTGGTGGTAGTGGTGGTAGTGGTAATATTGGTGTTAGTGTTAGAGCATTAGTATTAATATTATTTCTCGAAGCCAGTCGACTGTGCCAGCCATATCAGCACACACCGAATACCTCGTTGACCCATGGAAAAAAGGAACCAGAAAAAACACGAAAAAAGAACAAGAACGCGTATTTAATACAGCAAGACAAGACAGGCGCAAATTTTCGGCCAGCTGGCCTTCGTCAAGCGTAATATCATAAACAAACAAACACCAGATACAAAGATTAGGAGAAAAAGACTGAAACTGGACGGAACAGCAGGGGAAGTTTCAGTCTTTTTGTCTTAATTTTTGTATCTGGTGTTTCTTTGTGAGCTTACGTTTGACAAAGGCCAGTTGGCCGAAAATTTGCGCCTGTCTTGTCTTGTTGTATTAAAAACGCGTTCTTATTCTTTTTTCGTTTTTTTTTTTCTGATTCCTGATTGCTTGTACGCGGGCAGTCACACTTGTTTTTGGATTCCATGGAAAAAAATAACTGGAAAAAAATAAAGTAACATACTAATGCATTCACGCACGTAACCTAAGATTATGCCCCCTGGCGTTGACCATTCCGAGCAATCTATTACCAGAGACTTTGGAAGGAGAAAACCAACACCGAATACAAATGCACACACATAACTGAGTGCACTAAAGCATAGTTATATATAAAATCTAGCCTAGATTATCTAAGACTGCTTTTTAACGTCATATTTCCTTAGAGCCCAAACAAATGCAATTCATACATTACCATGGTATCACCCCTGATGGGCATTATGTAAGGCTGGCTGTAACGTAACAGAGGTGAATGGACCAGCAAGACAGAAAATGACAGGAAGAAATAAAAAAAAAAATTAAAAAGCAAAGGAGTAAGGGAGTCGGAATCAGAATTAGAATCAGACATGTATTCATTACGGTCAAAGTCCTATTTGAAGAGGAGTAAACGCATTATGAACATTATGTAAACAGAATGTAATGTATAGTCGTTCTTGAATAATCATTATCATCATGTGCCCTGCCGCATGGCGTTGGTGATCATGGCCCTCCATATGCATCTATCCGTTATTGCTGCACAATAATGCATGCATCAAATATTTTAGGATAACTGCAGTACGGGTCCCACAGTCATACTTCAGTGATGCGATAGGAACATATGTATAGTTTTGACAAACACGCAACGTTACAAGTTAACTTTATGATAAGGCAAACTCTCCTCTCACTTCCCCCGTGGGGATGCCGGGGGCTCTTTCAGTATAAATAGTATCCCCACCTTCTGGAAATTCTGTGCTAGAAATTTCTTCTACTCTGTCACTCTCTTTGTTTCTGCCTTGTTCCTTTGCTTTCTGTTTTTTCTTCCTATCATTTTCTGCCTTGCTGGTCCATTCACCTGTATGTGTTCGATAAAGTCTTACGTACTTTTTCTTGGGATTGATAACTGGGTGCATGTATTAAGAACATTTTTGGCTCTAAGGAGGTGAGATATGCGGAAGCAGTTTTAGGTAATTTGTGCCCGTTCTATATATGTTTTCGTGTCCTCAGGTATGCTTAAATTTGTATTCAGGTATGTTTTTTAAATCCCCTGTGCGATGAATTGGACGGAGTGGATTGTGCTTGGATTGTGTGCGCAAATGCATTGATATATGTATCTAATTTTATTTTATTTTCTTTCCTGTGGAAGGTTTGTATGTTTTGAAGCAGCTGTAGCCCTGATATGGCTCTACGCAATCGGCTGGGCTTTAAACAAGAATAACAATAACTCTTCTCACATCAGTAGACTTTCACTTTAGAACAAGGCGAGCTCTCTAAAGAGCTTTATAGACGTATGTTGCCGGATTTCTGATTGTACGCAAGGGCCAAGTGAGAAATAGAGTGACAGAAATTGAGTACATTTCTAGCTCAGAATTTTCAGATGGGGATAACATTTAATACGGGAAGAGCCCCCGGCATCCCCACGGGAGAGATCGTTACATGAGCCAGAGGCCAGCACATGGACCCCTCGATGTGGCAGCTTTCTTATTTCTTCTTCTTCAAAAAACAAACAGAAGAAGAAAAGAAAGACAAGAAGAAGAAGAAGAGAGGCAGAGACGAGAGAGAGAGAGACAGACAGACAGACAGAGAGACAGACAAACACACAGAGAGAGACAGACAGAGAGACAGACAAACAGAGAGAGACAGAGACACAGATAGAAAGACAGACAGACAGAGAGATGCAGAGGCACAGAGAGAGACAGAGAGGGAGACAGAGAAAGATAGAAAGACAAAACAGACAGACAGACAGAGAAAGACAGTGCGATACAGAGACAGAAATAAAGACAGATAGATTAAGGGAGAGAGACAGAGAGATAGAGACAGAGAGATTGAGAAGGATACAGAGAGACAGAGAAAGAGATAGAAAGACAGACAGACAGAGAGACAGAGACCGAAAGAGACACACACAGAGAGAAAGACAGAGATAGAGAGACAGGCAGACAGAGACCGACGTAGACAGAGACACACAGACAGAATGAGACAGAAAGAGAGAGAGACAGACAGACAGACACACACACACACACACGCACGGCACACACACACACACACACGCACGCAACGCACGCACGCACACACACACACACACACACACACACACACACGCACGCACGTACGCACACACACACACAGAAAGTATGCTGTATGGCGTGATTCTCTTGTTGTGTTTATTGTTTCTGGATTTTATCTCATGCTGTCAGACTGGAATCCATCAGATGTTTCAGAAGGAAAAGTGAACATAAAAACAAACGCCTGGGAGAAAGGACACGTCGGAAGAGATACAACGATAAAAAAAAAAAACAGGGGGTGGGGGGAGATAGAGAGAAAGAGGAGAGAAAGGGGGGGGGGACAGGTAGAGAGAGACAGAGAAGGCAGATAGAGAAAGAGAGACAGAAAGAGAGAGAGTGTGTGTGTATGCGGTAGTGAGTGAGGAGAGGCAGACAGAGACCGAGAGACAGATAAAGACAGATAAGAGAGAAGGGGGGGGGAAGAGAGAGAGGGAGAGAGAGGTGTGTGTGTATGTGTGTTTGTGAGAGAGAGGCAGAGACCAAGAAACAAAGACAGAAAAAGAAAGAGAGAGGAGAGAGAGACAGACAGAAAGAGAGAGAGAGTGTGTGTGTGTGTGTGTGTGTGTGAGAGGAGAGAGAGAGAGAGAGAGTATATTCATCCATACCCAGGCACACCGCACATCTTCGAGACAACACACACGAACACACATACACACACACACGAGAGGGTTACACAACACATCACACACACAAACAAGCACCATACACCGCAACGAGAGGCAGAGCACACCACAGAGGACACACCAAGGACACACACGCACACACACACACAACACACCACAACACAACCACACACCATACACACACACACAACACAGGTACACACAGCATCACACACACCACCACACACACACAAACACACACACACACACACACACACACACAGCCACAAAGAAATAAAAAAAGGACAATCAATGGACGACACAGACATCAACAAATACACAGACACAAAGAAAAAGGGGGCTAAACAAAAACAGAGAGACACACAAGAAGACAACAAAATTGAGATTACAACGACAAGAAGAAAGACAGAAAGACGAAGAGGGGAAAGAGGTGAAAAAGGAACAACAAGAGACAGAGAGAGAAGACAGAAAGAGAGGAAAGAGAGGCACAAAGAAAATAAAAAAAAAGCAAAAACGACACAGAGAAAGAAAGACAAGAAGAAAGAAAAGAGAGGCAAACAAAAAAGAGAGACACACAAGAGACAGACAAAAGAGAGAAAAGAAGAGAAAAAGGACGAGAGACGAAGAAAAGAAGAGAAGAAAAAGAGAGAAAG
>JAPXFY010000024.1:51000464-51002964 GCA_030674185.1 Monoplex corrugatus
ACTACACTACACTGCTCTCCACCACACTACACTGCTGTACACTACACTACACTGCTCTACCCTACACTACACTGCTGTACACTACACTGCTGTACACTACACTATACTGCTCTCCACCACACTACACTGCTCTACACCTACACTACACTGCACAACTCTGCACTGTACAACACTTCACTGTTCTACACTACACCACACTATACTGCTCTACGCTACACTACACTACACTTCTTTACACTACACTACGCTACACTACAATGCAAATACAATGAAATGGCATGCAATACAGTACAATACAATACAATGCAATACAATACAATACAGTGTAATGCAACTCAATGCAATACTATGCGATGCAGTGCAATACAATACTGCACAATGCAACACAATACCGTGCAGTGCACGACAAGACAAGACAAAACAATACTATGCAATTTAATGCCGTGTATTGAAAGAGCACAGTGGTATGATACTTTATAGAGGCACGCAGTGCGACATGGTCTACAATATTAGCGACACAACACAATGCATGTAGAACACAACACAACACAATGGAACATAACACAACACGCCACAAGGCAACACAGCGCAATACAACACAACACAAACTGAATGCAACGCAATACACACACACAAAAAGTGCTTTAAAACATGATGACAATTTTTAAAGCCAAATACTTTGGAAAAGAAAAGCAGAGGAAAAATAAAACAAAAATTAAACAGAAAGGGACACAGACAAAAGGTATATGGCAAAATAACAACAACAACAACAACAACAACAACAATAATAATAATAATGATAATAATAATAATAATAATAATAATAATGATAAAACAAGAACAGTGCAAAACGACAACAGTATAAACATATCGAAAAGTCTCTGCGTGTTTCAGTTGAAGTTCTTGTAGTAGAACTACAGAGAAGAAAGGACCGTGTGCATTGACTACCACAAACTGTGGGCCTGAAAATGTGCTTCTGCGTACATCCTCGGGCATTTTGGAGACCCAGATCACCAATGCCACAACATTCACCAAACAGTTACCCCCCCCCCCCCCCACACACACATGCTTCCGACGCTACATGGTAGTTGTCCATGCGCTGCATGACCCATTCGGACCCAGTCGTCGGTTACCTTGTTTACAAGCCAAATGGTAAGGTGGGGAGACGACATATCCCAATACATTGCCACACAACGTGCAATCACTGAGGTCCAGGCCAGATATTAGACCACTAGAGAAAGACAGAGCCCTCCAAACAGTTGTTTGTTTGTTCGAAAAACACAGTTTTCTGATGCTCTTTAGACATTCATTAAACATTAAATATGTTTGTTTGTTCGAAAAACACAGTTTTCTGATGCTCTTTAGACATTCATTAAACATTAAATATGTTTGTTTGTTCGAAAAACACAGTTTTCTGATGCTCTTTAGACATTCATTAAACATTAAATATGTTTGTTTGTTCGAAAAACACAGTTTTCTGATGCTCTTTAGACATTCATTAAACATTAAATATCTCTCCTTTCTGGACAGAATGAGAATCAGACAATATTTGAATACAATACCGTCTGCGAATTCACAACTGTTAGCTTGCCCCTGCTGTGTGAAAACGTTGTAAACTATTTTTGGCGCAGTTTGATGGTTTTTCCAATTTGGCGAAGTGTTTTGTTTGTACGCTGTTAAGTAGTTAGAAAGCGATGAAAAGAAGTCGGAATTGCGGGCAAAACCTTACAACTTCACTTTTATGAATATGAGTCTTTACTTGTTCGTGTGTTTCTTCAGTTGTTTCTGTTTTTTTTGTCTGTCTGTTCTCTCTGCTATATTACTCTGTTATTTTCTTTCTTTGATTTTACGTCTTTTCGCTATGGGTGATATTAGACGGTTGTGCTACATTGAATTACCATACATTGTAGACTACTGTGCTGCATTTGATTTGAACGCACTGAACGAGTGTACTTAGTACCTCATATGCACCCTGGTGGTGTTCTTATTGTAGCGTACAATATAGTGTTACTCTGTGTGCCATCATCATCACGATGTGCCCTGCCGCATGACGTTGGCGATCATGGCCCTCCATACGAATCTATCCCTTGTCGCTGCAAATACATCTCCCACCCTCTCTGTCCTCAGCCACCCTGCAAGTCCGTTCAAGATTTTCTTCCTGGGTCTGCATGGTGCTCTTTTTTCCCTCCGGTTTTCCTGTTAAGACCAGGTGCTTTAATTTCTCTTGCTCTTAGAATGTCCTATAAATGTTACTTTGTGTGTTCAATGAATTAATGTGAAATTCATGGGTAAACCGTACAACTCGATATGTATAGATTTGGTTGGTTGGTTTTGTCTGTATCCCTTTCTGTTCTCACTTCCTTGTTATTCTGTGTGTTTGCATTCATCTTTCGTTTTGAATTTGCCAGAAGTGCAGCTGCTCATTACTGAAGTCCTTTATTCCCGTAAGTCGCTTTGATCATTTATGTCAACCGCATTCAGACAAATCGTGCGAGGCCTT
>JAPXFY010000024.1:51007964-51010464 GCA_030674185.1 Monoplex corrugatus
TTTGACAAAGGCCAGTTGGCCGAAAATTTGCGCCTGTCTTGTCTTGTATTAAAAACGCGTTCTTATTCTTTTTTCGTGTTTTTTTTCTGATTCCTGATTGCTTGTACGCGGGCAGTCACACTTGTTTTTGGATTCCATGGAAAAAAATAACTGGAAAAAAATAAAGTAACATACTAATGCATTCACGCACGTAACCTAAGATTATGCCCCCTGGCGTTGACCATTCCGAGCAATCTATCACCAGAGACTTTGGAAGGAGAAAACCAACACCGAATACAAATGCACACACATAACTGAGTGCAGTAAAGCATAGTTATATATAAAATCTAGCCTAGATTATCTAAGACTGCTTTTTAACGTCATATTTCCTTAGAGCCCAAACAAATGCAATTCATACATTACCATGGTATCACCCCTGATGGGCATTATGTAAGGCTGGCTGTAACGTAACAGAGGTGAATGGACCAGCAAGACAGAAAATGATAGGAAGAAATAATTTTTTTTTTAAAAAGCAAAGGAGTAAGGGAGTCGGAATCAGAATTAGAATCAGACATGTATTCATTACGGTCAAAGTCCTATTTGAAGAGGAGTAAACGCATTATGAACATTATGTAAACACAGATTGTAATGTATAGTCGTTCTTGAATAATCATTATCATCATGTGCCCTGCCGCATGGCGTTGGTGATCATGGCCCTCCATATGCATCTATCCGTTATTGCTGCACAATAATGTATACATCAAATATTTTAGGATAAATGCAGTATAGGTCCCACAGTCGTACTTCAGTAATATGATAGGAACATATGTATAGGTTTGACAAACACGCATTGCTAGAATTTAACTTTATGATAAGGCAAACTCTCCTCTCACTTCCCCCGTGGGGATGCCGGGGCTCTTTCAGCATAAATAGTATCCCCCACCTTCTGGAAATTGTGTGCTAGAAATTTCTTCTACTCTGTCACTCTCTTTGTTTCTGCCTTGTTCCTTTGCTTTCTGTTTTTTCTTCCTATCATTTTCTGCCTTACTGGTCCAGTCACCTGTATGTGTTCAGTAAAGTCTTACGTACTTTTTCTTGGGATTGATAATTGGGTACGTGTATTAAGAGCATTTTTGGCTCTAAGGAGGTGAGATATGCGGAAGCAGTTTAAGGTAATTTATGCCCGTTTTTATGTATGTTTTGGCGTCCTTAGGTATAATTAAATTTGTATTCAGGTATGTTTTTTATTATGTATGTTTTGGCGTCCTTAGGTATAATTAAATTTGTATTCAGGTATGTTTTTTATTATGTATGTTTTGGCGTCCTTAGGTATAATTAAATTTGTATTCAGGTATGTTTTTATTATGTATGTTTTGGCGTCCTTAGGTATAATTAAATTTGTATTCAGTATGTTTTTTATTATGTATGTTTTGGCGTCCTTAGGTATAATTAAATTTGTATTCAGGTATGTTTTTTATTATGTATGTTTTGGCGTCCTTAGGTATAATTAAATTTGTATTCAGGTATGTTTTTTATTATGTATGTTTTGGCGTCCTTAGGTATAATTAAATTTGTATTCAGGTATGTTTTTTATTATGTATGTTTTGGCGTCCTTAGGTATAATTAAATTTGTATTCAGGTATGTTTTTTATTATGTATGTTTTGGCGTCCTTAGGTATAATTAAATTTGTATTCAGGTATGTTTTTTATTATGTATGTTTTGGCGTCCTTAGGTATAATTAAATTTGTATTCAGGTATGTTTTTTATTATGTATGTTTTGGCGTCCTTAGGTATAATTAAATTTGTATTCAGGTATGTTTTTTATTATGTATGTTTTGGCGTCCTTAGGTATAATTAAATTTGTATTCAGGTATGTTTTTTAAATCTCCTGTGCGATGAATTGGACGGAGTGGATTGTGCTTGGATTGTGTGCGCAAATGCATTGATATGTGTATCTAATTTTATTTTATTTTCTTTCCTGTGGAAGGTTTGTATGTTTTGAAGCGGTTGTAGCCCTGATATGGCTGTACACAGTCGGCTGGGCTTTAAACAAGAACAACAATAACTCTTCTCACATCAGTAGACTTTCACTTTAGAACAAGGCGAGCTAGCTCTCTAAAGAGCTTTATAGACGTATGTTGCCGGATTTCTGATTGTACGCAAGGGCCAAGTGAGAAATAGAGTGACAGAAATTGAGTACATTTCTAGCTCAGAATTTTCAGATGGGGATAACATTTAATACGGGAAGAGCCCCCGGCATCCCCACGGAGAGATCGTTACATGAGCCAGAGGCCAGCACATGGACCCCTCGATGTGGCAGCTTTCTTATTTCTTCTTCTTCAAAAAACAAACAGAAGAAGAAAAAGAAAGACAAGAAGAAGAAGAAGAGAGGCAGAGACGAGAGAGAGAGAGACAGACAGACAGACAGAGAGACAGACAAACAAACAGAGAGAGACAGACAGACAGAGAGACAGACAAACAGAGAGAGACAGAGACACAGATAGAAAGACAGACAGACAG
>JAPXFY010000024.1:51017964-51022964 GCA_030674185.1 Monoplex corrugatus
TAAACCGAGGTAAAATGAAATAGAATATATCTGGCGCTCTTGCCCCCTCCCCTCCCTCCCTCCCCCCCCCCACACCAAAAAAAACAACAACAACAAAAAACCTGCCTTCTAAGAGAACATTGTGAAACTGTAAGAAAACAATATCACAGTCAAACTAGAAGAACAAAAAAGAACAAAAAACTGTAATGAAATAGAATATACCTGGCCTTACTTCCCCCTCTCCCTCCTTCCCCCCACAAAACAAACAAACAAACAAAAACCTACCATCACAAACAAAAAACCTGCCATAACACAAAAAAAACCTGCCATAACAAACAAAAAAATATACCATAACAAAAAAAAAACCTGCCATAACAAACAAAACATGCCATAACAAACAAAAAACCTGCCATAACAAACAAAAAACCTGCCATAACAAACAAAAAACCTACCACAACAAAAACACAAAAAACCTGCCATAACAACAAAAAAACAAACAAAAAACCTGCCAAAAAAACAAACAAAAAACCTACCACAACAAACAAAAAACCTGCCACAACAAACAAAAAACCTGCCATAACAAACAAAAAACCTGCCACAACAAACAAAAAACCTGCCATAACAAACAAAAAACCTGCCACAACAAACAAAAAACCTGCCATAATAAACAAAAAACCTGCCACAACAAACAAAGAAAACTGCCTAACAAACAAAAACTGCAAACAAACAAAAACCTGCCCAACAAACAAACAAAAAAACCTGCCAACAAAAAAAAACCTGCCAACAAACAAAAAACCTGCCATAACAAACAAAAACCTGCCAAACAAACAAAAAACCTGCCATAACAAACAAAAAATCACAACTAACATAAAACTGCCAAACAAACAAAAAACCTGCCACAACAAACAAAAAACCTGCCATAACAAACAAAAAATCTCCACAACACAACAAAAAAACCTGCCATAACACAAAAAAAAACTGCCAAACAAACAAAAAACCTGCCACAACAAACAAAAAAACTGCCATAACAAACAAAAAACCTGCCAAACAAACAAAAAACTGCCATAACAAACAAAAAATCTGCACACAACAAACAAACAAAAAACCTGCCATAACAAACAAAAAACTCCACAACAAACAAAAAACCTGCCATAACAAACAAAAAACTTGCCAAACAAACAAAAAACTCAACAACAAAAAGAAAAACACTGCAACAACAAAACCAAAAACAAAAAAACTGCAACAAACAAACAAAAAACCTGCCATAACAAACAAAAAACTTGCACAACAAACAAAAAAACCTGCCACAACAACAAAAAAACTTGCCACAACAAACAAAAAACCTGCCACAACAAACAAAAAACCTGCATACACAAACAAAAAAACTGCCAATAACAAACAAAAAACCTGCCATAACAAACAAAAAAAACCTACCGTATCGAGGACATTGTGAAAATCTAAGAAAACTGTATCAGAATCAAACAGGAAAAGCAAAACAAAAAAATGATGAATTAAGAATGAATTAAAACTAAACTAAAACAAAATAGGATAAAACTTTAATGAAGTAAAATACATTCATAGGTGGTAAAACTGAAATGAACCAGAAACGCAACAAAAATTAATCAGAATACGTATTTGATGGAACAAGGCAAGAGAAGAGAAGACAGGCATAAACTTTCGGTCAACTGTTCTTTCTCAAGCGTAAACAAAAGACTAGGAATATATGCACAAAAACCTTAATTCTCAAAAAAAAAAAGCAATATCCTCAAAGAAGATTGGACGTACAACGTAACATAATGTGAAAACGACGTAATACGACGTCATGAAACACACACACACACACACACACACACACACACAACACACACACACACACACACACACACACACACACACACACACACACACACACACACACACACACACACACATCGTAATGCTGAAACAATGTAATACAAATAAAAAGGCAGTCATTAAAGTAATAAGAAATCTTCATCAAAGTGACCGCCAATATTCAAAGAAAATAGGAAACAGAAATACACAAAGATAAATCAGAACGCGTATTTTATCCAAGAAGGCAAGCAAGGCAAGGCCAGCCAAGGCAAGGCAAGACAAGACAAGACAAGGCAAGACAAGGCAAGACAAGACAAGGCAAGACAGGACAAGACAAGGCAAGACAAGGCAAGACAAGACAAGGCAAGGCAAGACAAGACAAGGCCAGACAAGACAAGACAAGGCGAGGCTAGACGAGACGAGACGAGGCAAAACAAGACAAGACAGACGCAAGTTTTCGGGCAACTGGCCTTTGCCAAGCGTAAACGAAACCCAAAGAATAAATGTACACAACTTAATAGAACAAAAAACAAAAAACAAAAATTCCCCAAGAAGATTGGACATAAAACGTAACATCACGAAAACGACGTAACACAACGTCATAAAAAAAAAGAAAAACAAAACAAAACAAAAAAAACAACGTAATACTGAAACAATGTACAATATACAGATAAATATACCTGGCCTTTCTTCCCCCTCTCCCTCCTTCTCCCCACAAAACAAACAAACAAAAATCTACCATCACAAACAAAAAACCTGCCATAACAAAAAAAACCCTGCCATAACAAACAAAAAACATACCATAACAAACAAAAACCTGCCACAACAAACAAGAAACCTGCCATAACAAGAAACCTGCCATAACAAACAAAAAACCTGCCATAACAAACAAAAAACAAAAAACCTGCCATAACAAACAAAAAACATCATAACAAACAAAAAACCTGCAACAACAAACAAAAAACCTGCCATAACAAACAAAAAACATATCATAACAAACAAAAAACCTGCCACAACAAACAAAAAACCTGCCATAACAAACAAAAAACATATCATAACAAACAAAAAACCTGCCACAACAAACAAAAAACCTGCCACAACAAACAAAAAACCTGCCACAACAAACAAAAAACCTGCCCACAAACAAACAAAAAACCTGCCACAAACAAAGAAAAAACCTGCCATAACAAAACAAAAAACATATCATAACAAACAAAAAACCTGCCACAACAAACAAACAAAATCTGCCACAAACAAACAAAAAACCTGCCACAACAAACAAAAAATCTCACCACAACAAACAAAAAACCTGCCATAACAAACAAAAAACCTGCCATAACAAACAAAAAACCTGCCATAACAAACAAAAAAACCTGCCATAACAAACAAAAAACCTGCCATAAACAAACAAAAAAACCTGCCACAACAAACAAAAAATCTCGCCACACAACAAACAAAAAACCTGCCATAACAAACAAAAAACCTGCCATAACAAACAAAAAACCTGCACACAACAAACAAAAAACCTGCCACAACAAACAAAAAAACCTGCCACAACAAACAAAAAACCTGCCACAACAAACAAAAAACCTGCCACAACAAACAAAAAAACCTGCCATAACAAACAAAAAACCTGCCACAACAAACAAAAAACCTGCCACAACAAACAAAAAACCTGCCATAACAAACAAAAAAACCCTGCCACAACAAACAAAAAACCTGCCATAACAAACAAAAACCTGCCACAACAACAAAAAACCTGCCATAACAAACAAAAACCTGCCATACAAACAAAACTGCCACAAACACACAAAACAAAAAAACCTGCCACAACAAACAAAAACCTGCCATAACAACAACACAAAAACCTGCCATAACACAACAAAACCTGCCAAAACAAAACAAAAAAACCTGCCAAACAAACAAAAACCTGCCATAACAAACAAAAAACCTGCCATAACAAACAAAAAACCCTGCCAATAACAAACAAACAAAAAACCTGCCAAACAAACAAAAAACCTGCCATCAACAAACAAAAAACCTGCCACAACAAACAACACAAAAACTGCCATAACAAACAAAAAAACTGCCATAACAAACAAAAAACCTGCCATAACAACAAAAAAACTGCCATAACAAACAAAAAACTGCCATAACAAACAAAAAAAAAAAAAAAAACTGCCATAACAAACAAAAAAACTGCCATAACAAACAAAAAACTGCCATAACAAACAAAAAAACTGCCATAACAAACAAAAAACCTGCCATAACAAACAAAAAACCTGCCATAACAAACAAAAAAAACTGCCATAACAAACAAAAAAACTGCCATAACAAACAAAAAAACTGCCATAACAAACAAAAAAACTGCCATAACAAACAAAAAACCTGCCATATACGAGGACATTGTGAAAATCTAAGAAAAGAGTATCAGAACCAAACTGGAAAAGCAAAACAAAAAATAATAAATAAAGAATAAATTGGCAAAACAAAAAATAATAAATAAAGAATAAATTGAACTAAACTAAAACAAAATGGGATGAAATGAAGTAAAATAAATTCAAATGAGGAAAAATTAAAGAAACCAGAAATGCAACAAAAATGAATCAGAACACGTATTTGACAGAACAAGACTAGAGAAAACAGACGCAAATTTCGGGCAAGTGGCCTTTTGCGAAACGTAAACGAAACCCAAAGAATAAATGTACACAAATTAATAGGAAAAAAAACCACAATATTCTCCTAGAAGATTGGACATAAAACGTAACATCACGAAAACGACGTAACACAACGTCCTACAAAAAACAATGTAATACTGAAACAATGTACAGTACACAGATAAAAAAGCAGTCATTGAAGTCCACAGGAAATCTGAATCAAAGTGATCGCCAGTGTTCAAGCACATAAGAACCAGACATACACGAGAAAGAATCAGAACGTGTATTTGATATAACAAGACGAAACCAGACAAGGCAGGGCAAGACAAGACAAGACAAGACAGGACAAGACAAGACAGGGCAAGACAAGACAAGACAGGACAGGGCAAGACAGGTGCAATTTTTCAGCCAACTGCCCTTTGTCAAACGTAAACAAAAGACAAAGAAGATTGGTACAAAACCAGAAAGAAAATAATAATAATAATAATAATAAAATAAAATAAAATGAAATAAAACAAAACAAAATAAATG
>JAPXFY010000024.1:51032964-51055464 GCA_030674185.1 Monoplex corrugatus
AACACATCTTTTCTTGTGTCTTTGGCTTCTGGAGAGGTTTTTGTTTCGTTTTGTCGTGGTGTGTGGTGTGTGTTTGTGTGTGTGTGTGTTGTGTGTGTGTGTGTGTTGTCTGTCTGTGTGTTGGTGTGTGTGTTGTGTGTGTGTGTGTGGAGAGAGAGAGATGTGTGTGTGTGTGTGTGTTGTGTGTGTCTGTTTTTGTGTGTGTGAGAGAGAGAGAGAGAGTGTTGATGTGGTGTGTGTGTGTCTGTGTGTGTGCTTGAGAGAGAGAGAGTGTGTGTGTGTGTGGTGGCGGGTGAGTGTGTGATGTGTGTGTGCGCGCGTGAATGTGTATGTGTGTGTGTGTATGTGTGGTGCATGTGTGTGTACGCATGTTGTGTGCGTGTGTGTGTGCATGCATGGTGTGTGGTGTGTGTGTGTGTGTGTGTGTGTGTGTGTGTGTGTGTGTGTCTTTTGGTGGCCTCACACACCGTGCTCAAGCTTTCATATATTAGACAGCCAGGCTCATGTGAGCTCGCGTGTGTGTAGTGTAGAGACAGACAGACAGACAGACAAACATACAGAGTATGTGTGTCTGTGTCTGTGACTGTGTGCGCGAGCGCGTCTCTCTCTCTCCTCTCTGTGTCTTTGACCAAAAATGTGTTAGCAACATTCTGTAATTGTTTGTTGATGGATTTGTTATCAATTCTGGATCAAAGATGTAAACCATTGGTGAATAGCGAATGCATATATTTGAAGGGCAGCGTGTCAAGGTCAAGGTCACACTGTTCAAAAAGGTACCTGAAATCAATGATGTTTGAGGAAGACGTATAAACGGCTTTGCCTAAATAACTTCTGACAATATTTACATTGTTTTCACTGATAACAAAGGTCTTGCCAGTTTTTCCTCGCTGAAGGTCAATGTATATATATCATTTGATGTTTCTTTGTTGTCTGATGTTTCTTTGTTGTCTGATGTTTCTTTGTTGTATGAGAAACTTTCTAATGAATAAAATTGGGAGTTTCCGTTAGGTCTTTTTGTTTCTCTCTATATAAAGGAAAATGTTTTAAGAATGGCTATACCGTCATCTCCCAGAATGGCTATACCGTCATCTCCCAGAATGGCTATACTGTCATCTCCCAGAATGGCTATACTGTCATCTCCCAGAATGGCTATACCGTCATCTCCCAGAATGGCTATACCGTCATCTCCCAGAATGGCTATACTGTCATCTCCCAGAATGGCTATACCGTCATCTCCAGAATGCTATACGTCATCTCCCAGAATGGCTATACCGTCATCTCCCAGAATGGCTATACTGTCATCTCCCAGAATGGCTATACTGTCATCTCCCAGAATGGCTATACCGTCATCTCCCAGAATGGCTATACCGTCATCTCCCAGAATGGCTATACCGTCATCTCCCAGAATGGCTATACCGTCATCTCCCAGAATGGCTATACCGTCATCTCCCAGAATGGCTATACCGTCATCTCCCAGAATGGCTATACTGTCATCTCCCAGAATGGCTATACTGTCATCTCCCAGAATGGCTATACCGTCATCTCCCAGAATGGCTATACCGTCATCTCCCAGAATGGCTATACCGTCATCTCCCAGAATGGCTATACCGTCATCTCCCAGAATGGCTATACGTCATCTCCCAGAATGGCTATACCGTCATCTCCCAGAATGGCTATACCGTCATCTCCCAGAATGGCTATACGTCATCTCCCTTTCCCCCCGTGTCTTTTCCTCTGGTCTTGTTGTCTAGTTGGTTTTCTGTACAGCTTCTGTCTTTTAAATCCTGTTGGCTTTGTCCGCTGTCTATCCGTTTTGTTATCCCCGCTAGTCGTCCTTTTCATCCCTGTCCCTCCTGGATTAACACACACATACACGCACGCACGCACGCACGCACGCGCGCACGCACAAACACACACACAAACACACACACACGCACACACAACACACACACACAAACACACACACACACACACGCACACACACACACACACACACACACACACACACACAACACACAACGCACGCACACACACACAAAGCATACACATCACACACGCACTCTGTCTGTCTGTCTTCTCTCTCTCTCTCTCTCTCTCTCTCTCTCTCTCTTCGCCTCCCTCTCTCTGTCTCTGTCTTTGTCTCTGTCTGTCTATCTATCCATCTATCTATCTATCTATCTATCTGTCTGTCTGTCTGCCTGTGTATTTGTCTATCTATCTGTCTGCCTGTGTATCTATCTATCTATCTGTCTGCCTGTGTATCTATCGATCGATCTATCTATCTATCTATCGATCTATCTATCTATCTATCTATCTGTCTGTCTGTCTGTCTGTCTGTGTACATATATGTATATGTAGATGTAGATATACATAAAATACATACATACATACACACATACATACATACATACCATACATTCATACATACATACATACACACACACATACACACACACACACACACACACACACACACACACACACACACACACACACACACACACACACACACACACACAATCTTTCATACATACAAGTAAACATGGAAATCGAACTTGTGATATTTGCTCTTATGATTATGAGATCAAGCCAGCGCTGCCGAAAATAGAAGGATAAAGATGACGAGATTAGGAATGGAAATCTCTCCTTCTTAGTTTTAAGATCAAGGGCGATAGGAAAAAAACAAAGTATTGACAGTAATGACAGACACAGGAAAAGGGGAGAGGGTGAGTTGTACAGGTGGAAGCTCCTATAGGCTTGCAGGCAACTAGCAGGAAGTATCAAATTGTGTGGCAAGAGAATGCTAATCCCTAACGTTATTTGGAAAGAAGAAGAAAAATGTACAAAAACAAGTGAAAAATATGAGCAGGAGGAGAAGAAGAAAGACAACGACGAGAAAAAAGAAACTAAAAATGAAGGAGAAATAGAAGATGAAAAAGAACAATTGAAAAAATAATGAAGTTGTAGACGAAGAAAAAGAAAAAGAAGAAGAAGAAAATGAAGAAAAAGAAAGTTGTAGAAAGAGAAGAAGAGGAAGATGAAGAAGCAGAAGAAAATAATTATTTGACAAGAGACTGCTAATCATGAAGTTTCTATAGAAAGAAAGAAGACGATTACCAAGATGATATGCAAGAAGAAGAAAAAGAAAGTGAAGAAGAAAAAAGAAATCTAGAAGAAGAAGATTAGAAAAAGATGACGATAAAGAAGAAGGAAAAGAAGATGAAAAAAAGGAGAAAACGAACAAGATAAACAAAAAGGGGAATAATGCAAAGAGGAAGAAGAAGAGGAAGGAAAGCAAGCATAGGAAGGTGGTAAAATAAGACAAAACAGGAAAAAAAAACTGGAGAAGAAGAAAGAAAAAAGAAGGCAGAGAAGACGAAAAGAAGGAGAAGAAGAACACACAACAAAAACAAAAGAAGAGGGAGAGAGAGAAGAAGAAGAAGATAATAATGATGATGATAATGATGATGTTGAAAAACTGGAGGAGGAGAAGGAAGAAGATCCTGTGGACAAAAAAAAGAAGGCAGAAAAGAAGAAAGAAAAAAGAAAGAAAAACTAAAGAAAGAAAAGAAGAAAATGAAAAGAAAAAGACGAAGAAGAATAAGAAAGAAGGTGAAAAAGAAGAAAAATGAGGCAGAGAAAAATCAAGAGAAGAGTAAAGAAAGCAATAAAAGGAGAAGGTGGAGAAGAAAAAGAAGACAGAGAGAAAATAGAAGAAGAAGAAGAAACAAGTGAGAAGGAAGCAGAAGAAGCAGAGGGCAGCTCCCACAGAACTGCTGGATTACCCATGCAGCGAATGGAAGATGGCAAAGATTAGCCCTCAGCGTATCATAGAATATCGATAGGATGGACAGTGAACCTGTGTACTTCACGTGCGTCAGTGCAAATATCAAATATCAGAATGTAACGTCAGGTGGAGACAGAGGGGAGAGAGAGAGAGAGAGAGAGAGAGAGAGAGAGAGAGAGAGAGAGAGAGAGAGAGGCAGACATACATACATACATACATACAGACAGACAGATGAATATCGATAGCATGGACAGTGAACCTGTGTACTTCACGTGCATCAGTGCAAATATCAAATATCAGAATGTAACGTCAGGTGGAGACAGAGGGGAGAGGGAGGGAGAGAGAGAGAGGCAGGCAGGCAGGCAGGCAGGCAGGCAGACAGACGGACAGACAGACAAACAGATAGAGGGGAAAACGTTTTAAGGAGGCAGTGATTTAGTTTCCAAGTACGTCCAATAACAGAGAAAGGGGGAACTGAAAGCAAAATTACTGTTAAATGGCACGGTTTATCACATCTTGAGAGTTCTTAGAAACAATTCCAGTTCCTTACAGAGCATGAATCAGAAAGCGCCCACTGTTTTTAGTTCGAAGATTAACTAAGTTTGTTGGTATTCATAGTCATATTCAGTTCTGCTGTCACAGTGGATCTACCTTGTGAAACTCTGGCTGCGCTCCCCTTTAAGAGCACATCACTGCCGTGCTCTTCAAGATTTTCAACTGCCGCGGGATCTTAAACATATGCAGGCCAGCAGGCACGCTGTTCCAACTCGTTTTTTGTCCCCTTCCGAAGGACTAGACGTTCAGTTTGATATTCTGGTCGAACTGAGGAGAAAAGACGAGGCCTCAACGAGAAACGAACCCTGGAACTTAGAGTTTAGTTATTGGTTTGAACCATTCTGCCACTCTTTACTTGTATTCATTGTACTGGTCGAATGTCATTGTATCACTCACAATCAGTCAACATCTTGTTTACTGGAAATTTCAGAGAAGAAGACAAAACTACTGAAAAGGGGAGTTTACGAGTCGCATTGAAATGTGTTCGATGCTATAGTGTAAATGATATTGTGAAATGTCAAGAAAAAAAATACAAAGTTGTTTTTTTGAAAAAAATGAGAGAATATATTGAGATAACGGGCCTGGCAAAACTGGCGGCAGATTTCCATTTCATGTGCACAGAAGCCGAAAATAAACTAAAAAGGCCTCTTGTGTCTGGACTAAATGGACCTCTTTCGTATTTTATTGCAAGACAGCGACCCTTTGAAATGTTCTCTGTCGACTTCGTCTTTAGCCTACTTTCCTTTTACACTGTAAAACACATCACAGAGAGAGAGAGAGAGTAGGGGGGAGAGAGAAGAGAGAAGAGAGAGGGTGGGCTTTTCGTTTTTGATGGATGGGAGTTTGTGACTCATGACACACTATACGATTTAAATTCTGTGACTATCTGTCTGTCTGCGTGTCTTTCAGTTTGTCTGCCAGTCTGTCTCTTTGTCTCTCTCTCTCTCTCATCTGATCTGTCTGTCTCTGTCTCTCTCTCTCTCTCTCTCTCTCTCTCTCTCTCGATCTACTTATCTATCTATCTATCTGCCTACCTATCTATCTGTCTGTCTATCTATCTATATCTATGTATATCTGTCCATCTATCTATCTATCTATCTGTCTGTCTATCTATCTATCTATCTGCCTACCTATCTATCTATCTGTCTGTCTATCTATCTATATATATCTATGTATATCTGTCCATTTATCTATCTATCTATCTGACTTATCTATCTATCTATCTATCTATCCATCTATCTATCTATCTATCTATCTATCCATCTATCTATCTATCTATCTATCTATCTATCTGTCTGTCCATCTGTCTAACTCTCTCTGTGGAGAGAAAGGGATACACACACACACACACACACACACACACACACACACACACACACACACACATACACACACACACACAACATATATATATATATATACATATATACATGTATATGTATGTATATCCCTTTCTCTCCATCTCTCCCTCCCTCCCTCCCTCACTCCTCCATCTCTCCCTCCCTTCATCTCTCTGTATGGCTGGCTGTCTGCGTCTTTGTCCATCCCCCTCTTCACAGTTCTCTCTCGACCTGTAATGTCTGTATTTCTGTACAAGCTTTACAATCACATTCAAGTATTTTGCTACATTCTGTTGCTTGAGAAAGGTCCTTTGTTGTCATGTTTTTCCCCTGTCTTTGTTTTCGTTCGTTTTTTTTTATATTATTGTCACAAGTAGCAAGAAACTGTGGGAAGAGGTGGTCAGGAGAAGGTCCTCAGAGGAGAAGCCCATCCTCCCTCCTTCTAGCAAATGTGTGCTTCGGACTTAAACTCCGTACACTCTAAGAGGGCAGGGCCACATTCAGGGCTTGGCTCCTGGATGCTCTTCTGATGTCACCAGTTGTTTTTTTTCCCATCAAATACGTTCAAGTCTGCCCCTCCAAGGTATTGGTTGCCTCAAGGACAGATAATCTTCTGTGACTGATGTCTTGACCATAAAGCTGTCAGACACTTACTTTACGTAGGGAAATTTTAAGCCTTTTGAAGTTCACTTTTGTTCTTCCTTGACCAGATCCTGCTGGGACTCTTTTCAGCTGCTTCTGCCATTACCTTTGGGGCTCTGGTCCTCTCTCTTCCAAGAAACTCGAGAACTGTTTCATGGGGTCATTGGCTGATGTGCCTACCAAATCCCTTGTTCCAACCTCTGTGGCAAGGACTTTGGCTTGGAAGCCAGATTTCCTCAAATTGCTGGCTAGACTGGCATACTTGTAGAGAGATAGATTATTGATATTATTTAACACTGATACCATGGTTTATCATCTTATCTGATTATTTTATACTGAGACCTTGGTTTATCATCTTATCTGATTCCCCCCGTGGGGTTACCGGGGGCTCTTTCAGTATAAAGTAGTATCCCCACCTTCTGGAAATTCTGTGCTTTTCTGTCACTTTCTTTGTTTCTACCTTGTTCCTTTGCTTTCTGTCATTTCTTCCTATCGTTTTCTGCCTTGCTGGTCCATTCACCTGTAGGCATTTGATAAAATCTTTTCTTAGGAGTGATAATTGGGTATATGTAATAAGTGCATTTTGGCTCTAGGGAGGTGAGATATGCGGAAGCAATTTTAGGTACTTTGTGCCCGTTTTTGTTCATGTTTTGGTGTCCTTAGGTATGATTAACTTTGCATTCAGGTGTGCTTTTTGAAATCCTCTGTGCGATAAATTGGACAGAGTGGTCAACGCCAGGGGCATCTCCTTAGATTATGTGCGCGAATGCATTGACGTGTGTACTTACTTTTCTTTTTTTCTGTCCTGTTGAAGTTTTGTATGTTTGGAAGCAGATATGGCTCTACGCAGTCGGCTGGGCTTTAAACAAAAATATAGATAACAATCTTATCTGATATCCATTAATCAGGAATATTTTTTCTGATTCTAGGAGATAAGATTGGAAAGGGGGTGTGGATTGGAAAGAGGGGTGTGTGGGAGTGGTTATCTTGGCAAATATCTGTCTGCTTCAGTAATGCAGGAGGTGTCACTTTCAACCTCTACAGCAAGCACTTTTTATCATTATTATTTTTTTCGGAGCCAACATACCTCGAGACATCCAGTCTGTTTAATAGCTACACTAAGCTCTGTTGCTTGTCTGAGCGTAACAACAACATAACGGAGAACTGGAGCCGTGTCAGCTTTCCCTCGCTGTAAAAGTTGCACCCCGGTGCAAACAAGCATTATACTGCCACCCCTGCACGAGGATGGGTTTCGTTCCACTGGTGCCTGTTTGTTGTTCCTTCCCATGGCTTGGTGAGCGAGACTGCAGGCAGAAAGGAGTTGGGGGGGTTGGGGGGTTGGGGAGATAGATAAAACACGTTTTAACTGTCGTGATGCCAGCTCCCTGAAGTATGGGTGGCCCGTTCTTCTGACAGCTCTTTTGACGTCCCTCATGGCACCGCCTGACTGATTCCCCTGTAACGTTTGCTCCTCCTACTACCTCTCCCTATTGTCAGCTCCTTTTCGGTCTTCTTGCTTGCTGTGTCGATATATGTGTACCTTTGTTTCTGCCGTGTCGATAAAGAGTGTACCCTTTCTTTGCTCTTTCGGGTCTCTTGTCTTTGCCTCTTTTAGCCCGTGTCGTATAAGTAGTGTACCTCTTGGTCTTCTTGCTCTGTGTCGATATAAGTAGTGTACCCTCTTTGGTCTTCTTGCTCTGTGTCGATATAAGTAGTGTACCCTCTTTGGTCTTCTTGCTCTGCGTCGATATAAGTAGTGTGCCCTCTTCGGTCTTCTTGCTCTGTGTCGATATAAGTAGTGTGCCCTCTTAAGTCTTCTTGCTCTGTGTCGATATAAGTAGTGTGCCCTCTTTGGTCTTCTTGCTCTGTGTCGATATAAGTAGTGTGCCCTCTTTGGTCTTCTTGCTCTTAGCTGTGTCGATATAAGTAGTGTGCCCTCTTTGGTCTTCTTGCTCTGTGTCGATATAAGTAGTGTACCCTCTTCGGTCTTCTTGCTCTGTGTCAATATCAGCAGTGTACCCTCTTCAATAGACGGATACAAAACAATCCAACCACCACGACCTAGCGTAGGTCTGGTATAAAGGTACACTGCTCGCACCTACGTATCTTAACTATTAAGCAAAGAGCAAGAAGACCAAGAGGGTACACTGCTTATATCGACACAGCAACATTTATAGGCCATTTTATGAGGAAGGGGGATTTGGAGCACCTGGTCACAACGGAAGCTGGAGGAGAAAGAGAGCACCGGGTTTTGGAGTAGACCAGGAAGTAAACTGTGGATGGACTGAGTAGTGGTGGGTCCGAGAGGGTGGGGAGATCTAGGGCAACGAGAGATAGTAGACAGATGTAAGACCATTGATCGCCAACGCCATGCCGGCGCCACGTGTGATGATGTATGACCCTCTTCGGGTCTTCTTGCTCTGTGTCGATATAAGTAGTGTGCCCTCTTTGGTCTTTTTGCTCTCTGTCGATATAAGCAGTGTCCCTCTTCGGTTTTCCTTGCTTCTGTGTGTGATATAAGTAGTGTACCCACTTCGGTTTTCTTGTTCTGTGTCGATATAAGTAGTGTCCCTCTTCGGTCTTCTTGCTCTGTGTCGATATAAGAGTGTACCCTTTTTAGTCTTCTTGCTCTGTGTCGATATAATTAGTGTACCCACTTCGGTCTTCTTGCTCTTTGCTATCACAGTTAAGATTGTAGGTGGAGCGTGTACCCTTATACCAGACCTACGTTAGGTCGTGGTGGTTGGATAGTTTTAATATTAGCAAGGACGGAAAGGGGATAGCATGTCGTTTGATATGACAAAACTGATTTGGTAATGGGATTTTATGTGCTAACTGTCACCATGTTCTTGGTAGAGCAGGCAGGTGCCAGAGTGTGTGCTGACCATCATGCGGAGAGGGGGTGGTGATATCTAGAACGTACATAAAATAAGCATACCAAGCCATCAGCATCATACATAATACATTCATACTTCTCATTACATACTACATATTCCTACATACTTACATTCATCCTTACGTATACGTGTACCTCTTGTTTATTTATTTATATAATATTATTTGGTTTGTTTATTGCGAATACAGTGCCTTGACAGTATCTTTTGTGTGTGATATAAATCATCTTCCCTTTCGCGCCTTTTTCAAGATAAAGTTGATCTTTTCAGTTTTGAATTTTGAGTGGCTTGCTTTTATCTTATGTTATCTTATGTTGTTTTATATTATTTTATTTTATTTTATTTTGTTGATCTATTTCAGTTTTATTATTTATTTTTATTTTTATTTTACTTTTATTTTATTTTATTTTATTTATATTTTACTTTCATTTTATTTTATTTTATTTTTGTTTTCATTTTGTTGGCTTTTTTTTTTATACAAGTTTTAGTGTGTAAGGTATGCATAATATGGAAATACAGAAATACACAAAAGCAAATGAAAAACACAGAAAAAAAAAAGAAAAAGAAAGGAAAAACAATTAACAAATAAATAAAAGAAGTAAATGAAGAAAGAGGAAGAGGAGAATGAAAACAAGAACAAGAAGAGTAGCATCAACAACATCAACAACACAATTATAAACACATTTACAACACCAACAACAACAAAGACAACATTGAAAAGTTGATGAGCAAACAAAACAAAACAAAAGCAAACAAGCATTGCTCGTGATCTATCCACAAACCTGAATGCTGAAAAAATATGCAGTTGGCTTACAATCAACACTGGTGATGCAATGGAAACAAAATAACCAATTTCCCATTAAAAGTATTAAAAGTTCAGAAATTAAACCGAGGAAAAAGCATCAGAACAGCAACCAAACAAACAACACAACAAACAAAAACATAAAATAATTTCCTTTTTCAGTGTCAGCCAGATTGAGCGAAAGCCACGAATCTTCGCTAGCACACAGTCGTCTGTCAAGTTTTTGTCACATTGCACCACTGGAGCCTCGACCTCATGTGACAGATCTTAAAATTGTAGACGTTGTTATTTTGGACCAGGGTGGCTGTCTTCCCCCAAAGTACTGTCTATAGTCTTTAGCAAAAGGTCAGAACTTGCAATGTTGGATATGAAACGTGTGCCACTGTGACTGCTATGCTAGAATTGTTTTTAATTGATCATCTTGTGAAAAGGCTGAAAATGTAAAGGATTTTTCTTGGAAAAAAAAAAAGCAAAATGCGTCCAAGTTGACAGGGTTTGTGTGTGTGTGTGTGTGTGTGTGTGTGTGTGTGTGGTGTGTGTGTGTGTGTGTGTGGTGTGTGTGTGTGTGTGGGTTGTGTGTGTGTGTGTGTGTGGTGTGTTGTTGTGTGTGTGTGTGAAATTAAAAAAATCGTGAGTATGATTATACAATTTTTTTTTCAAAACGTGATGCCTCTGATGGACCATTGTTGTTCTATTTAGAAAATAATCACAAGACACACACACACACACAACATACAACACACAACACACAATGTATATAATTTATAATATATACATATATATGATATATGTATATATATATTGATATTATTATATATATATATATATATATATATATATATATATAATAAAATCATTCCTGTTTATATATTAGTTATCTTATGTTTTAGTTAAATTTTAAAATATTTCCTCTGTGTTTAATGTCTCCAGCTCTTTTATTCAGTTCTACCAAACCTGCTTTCTTAGGAAGAAAAAAAAACATCTTAGGGTACATCTGACATGGAGATGTTCGATTTTAGCCTGGTACTGTGCAGCAAAGAGAACTTCTTTCACCATCCTTGCCACTTTTCCATCCAGACTGCACCACATAGCAGACAGAGCTGAGACCAAAACACTCCCTCCCTCCTCTGTTTGTTGTCAAAACAGCAGCTGTGAAGGGTTTGCTTCCCCTTTTCCTGCGTAGTTACCTCTCCTTGCCAGAAGTCCTTCAGTTAGAATTGACTCCCCTCTCTGGCAGGGTCTTTCCTCCGCCTCCATTTCACTCCCACTTCCAACCCCGCCTTCCCACCTGGTAAAATAAGCAGTGTGGCTGGCAGGATCTGGAAACAGTGCGTGCAAGTGTTAATTGGGAGGATTTTTCCCCTGCTGGGGGAGGGGGAAACCTCCAACAAGACAAAACAGGGCAAGCTGAGAAGAGTGCATGTGACTTTGCTGACATCTTTCCTTGAGATTGAAGACGTTCCCGTTTCCTTCTCTTTCTTTCTCTCTCTGTCTCTATGTCTGCCTCTCTCTGTCTGTCTGTCTGTCTCTGTCTGTCTCTGTCTGTCTGTTCTCTCTCTCTCTCTTCGCTCGTCTTGTGTCTGCCTGCCTGCCCCTCTGTCTGTCTGCCTCTCTGTCTTCTCTGTCTTTTTCTCTCTCTTTCTTTCTCTCTCTCTCTCTCTCTGACTGTCTGCCTCTCTGTCTTTTCTCTCTCTGTCTGTCTCTCTTTCTTTCTCTCTGTCTCTCTCTGTGTCTCTCTGTGTGTCTCTCTCTCTCTTTTCTCTGTTGCTCTCTGTCTCTGTCTGTCTTTCTCTCTGTTGTCTCTGTCTGTCTCTCTCTGTCTCTGTCCCTCTCTCTCTCTCTTTCTCTCTCTCTCACTCTGTGTGCTTCCCCTGTGTGTGTGTGTCTTTCCTCCACCTCCATCTTACCCCCACTCCCAACCCCGCCTTCCCACCTGGTAAAATAAGCAGTGTGGCTGGCAGGATCTGGAAACAGTGCGTGCAAGTGTTAATTGGGAGGATTTTTCCCTGCTGAGGGAGGGGGAAACCTCCAACAAGACAAAACAGGCAAGCTGAGAAGAGTGCAAGGACTTTGCTGACATCTTTCCCTGAGACTGAAGACGTTCCCGTCCCCTCCCGTCTCTCTGTCTCTGTCTCTCTCTCTCTCTCTCTCTCTCTCTGCTCTCTCTCTCTCTCTCTCTGTCTATCTGTCTGTCTGTCCTCTCTCTCTCTCACCTCACTCACTCAATCCTGTCTTTGTTTCCCATGTGTGTGGTGTGGATGTGTCTGTCTGCCTGCCTGTCTGTCTGTATGTGTCTGTCTTTTTCTGTGTGAGGCGTATATCTTAAATAATCAAACTTTCCCAACCGGTTTGGACTTGGCTTCTAAAGTCGATCATTACTTGCATGTCACCAAAGTCCTTTTATATCGTTATTTTTAAATAAACCCAAGGCTTTCAATTATAGATAATCCAAAAGAGTAGGACTCAAGGCATACCCCAGTTTTTAAAGAAAGGGCTTGAGAGGATGTGGGTAGTGAATGGTAATTGTAGACCTGTCAAAATACAAATTGCAACTTGGACGCAGGATCTGTCACTTTTAATCTGAAAAGACAAGCGTTCTTTTCCACTGAGCAAACATTTCACCAGGTATCATATCTCTTCCATCAGTTACACTGTGCTGTGTCTGTGACTTTCATGTAGAACAACAACAACAACAAAAACCGTTAATTGGAACCCCATTCGCTCTTTTTTTTTTACCTAGATATAAAAGTTGCACCGGTGCAAACAAGCATATACTGGCACCGGCACCCCTGCACGAGGATGGATTTCGTTTCATTGTTGCCTGTTTGTTATCCATCCATGGCTTGGTGAGCGAGACTGCAGGCAGACGAGGAGAGAGATGAATTCAAAAAACACGTTGTAACTGTCGTGATGGCAGCTCCATCCAGTGTGGGTGGTCCTCCCCGCTAACGGCTCTTTGATGTTACGACACGTACGGTCAGGTTGATCTCCCCAAATGTTACTAGACAGCTCCCCCCCCCTCTCTCTCTCTCTCTCTCTCTCTCTCCTCCTCCTCCTCCTCCTCCCTCATCCTTATCCCTCCCTCTTCTTCCTCGCCTCCTCGTTTGCTCTTTCGCAAGAAATCAGGGTGTGAAATGTGTATCCCCTTTATCAGACTTACGCCAGGTGTCTTCATCTGCTGCTGTGCCAGACCAATCCGGAATAAGTCATTCTGCGTAGAAGTTAGAATGTGAAGGACATGCCTCAGGTTTTCATTTAACAGAAAGTGAAAGACAGCTAAGCTGACAGGGTCATTCTGTTTGAATTTTTCATATATGTCTCAGAGCTTTGGATCTTCTCCTACAAAATCATAATGCCTCTCTGCTTCCTTTGGACCTGGACTAAGTCTGTTGTTTCAAATACACACATTTATAGGATATATTGTGAGGCAAGAGAAATTAGAGCACCTGGTCACAACTGGAAAGCTGGAGGGGAAAAAGCGCACCAGGTAGACCCAGGGAGAAAATACTGGACGGGCTTGCGCAGAGGATGAAGACAGACAGGGTGGGTGAAGTACTTGGAACGATAAAAGATATTTTTTACATGACAGGCAATGAACGCCAACGCCATGCCGCAGGGCACATGTTGATGATGAATATATCAGGTATATGTAATGTTTCCAACGCATTTCTTTGTAATTTATCAGGCCAAGTTCTTGGGGGGCAAAATCTTAGGGGTGGGTCTGGACAAAGAGGACCAAACTCTTTAAGTGCCATACTGGCAACATGGAAAACTTTCTTAATCATTCTGCTTTTCTATGCAGACTGCACGCAGTGGCATGCTGAGTTGAGACCAAAACACTCCATCCATGAGTTTGTTGTCCAAACAAAAGGCATCCAGGGGTTTACTCCTCCTTTTCCTGTGTAGTTGTCTCCCTTGGCATCTGTCTCAGCTGGAGTTAATCCTTGTCTCCTCCCCTCCCCCCATCCCTAACGTTTCCTTTCTATACCCCCTCACCCACCCACCCCCCCCCCCGGCCCCTCCTTCCCACCTGGTAAAATAAGCAGTATGGCTGGCAGGATCTGGAAACACTGTGTGCAAGTGTTAATTGGGAGGATTTTTCTCCTGGAGAGAGAGAAACAAGACATAACAGAGCATGCTGAGGGAGTGCATGTGGAAGGCAGTTTGCTGCCATCTTTTGTGAGTTTGAAAAAGTCTCTTAGTCTCTACGTTTGGTGTGTTTGTTTGTTGTATTGTCTTTTGTCCCTCCCTCATCTTTTTATGTCTCTTGTTGTTCTGTCTTTGTGTCTTTATGCCTTGTCTCTCTCTGCTTCCCTGTCTCTTTCTATCTGTCTCTGTGCCTCTCTCTCTCTCTGTCACTCACTTACTCACTCTCTCTCTCTCTCTTCTCTCTCTCTGCCCTCCCCCATCTCTTATGTCTCTCTCTGTTGCTCTCTCACTGTGTCTTTTGTTTGTGTCTCTCTCAGCTTTCCTGTTTGTCTCTTTCTGTCTGTCTTTGTGGCCCTCCCTCTCTCTCTCTCTCTCTCTCTCTCTCTCACTCGCTCTCTCGCCCTCCCCCATCTATCTCTTTATGTCTCTCTCTGTTGCTCTCTCACTGTGTCTTTTTGTTTGTGTCTCTCTCAGTTTTCCTGTCTGTCTCTTTCTGTCTGTCTTTGCACCCCCCTCTCTCTTTCTCACTCGCTTGCTTGCTTGCTCTCACTCGTTCTCTCTCTCATAGTATCTTGTCAGAACCAAGACATGTGTTGCCTTCTCTTGAATTTTGTCTTTTTGTTGATGTTATGTTCTAGACTGTTTCGTTATGTTCTGACTAGTCGTTTATGTTCTGACTTGTTACGTTTATGGTTCTAGACTATGGTTTAAGTTTATGGTTCTAGACTTGAAGTTTATGGTTTACTGTTTATTAAGGTTCTAGGACTGGTTTATGGTTTAGACTATGGTTTAGTTTATGGTTCTAGACTATGGTTATTATGTTCTAGACTAGTTATTTGGTTCTAGACTATGGTTTAAGTTTATGGTTTCTAGACTAATGGTTTAAGTTATGGTTATTTAGGTGTAGACTATGGTTAGTTTATGGTTCTAGACCATGGTTTAAGTTTATGGTTCTAGACTATGGTTTAAGTTTATACTAGGTTCGTTGTTAGGAGACTATGGTTTAAGTTTATGGTTGTAGGCTATGGTTTAAGTTTATGGTTCTAGACTATGGTTTAAGTTTATGGTTCTAGACCATGGTTTAAGTTTATGGTTCTAGACCATGGTTTAAGTTTATGGTTCTAGACTATGGTTTAAGTTTATGGTTCTAGGCTATGGTTTAAGTTTATGGTTGTAGACTATGGTTTAAGGCTAGCACGTAGGCCATCTGTCAGAATCTAGTAGATGGTGGAGGTGGTGGTGGAGGATGAGTACGTATGCTCCTCAGATTTCAAGAATGTAGACTTGGAATGCAAGATATGTCTTTTTCATATTGACAGCAAATCGAGGGTTGACAACCAGAAGCAAGTATTCGATTTTCTGATAGTTTACAGGAGACGATTTTTAACTGGGTTTTCGGGAGAGGCTATATCTACATTTTGAGATACGTTGTTTGGTTTTATCGATAATCGATCAAAAATCAATAATCATGGCCAAAAAAAAATCCACCAAATGAAAGATCAGATCAAAAGCAACAGTTCAGTATAAAAAAAGTGAAAATTCACAAAAAAGTGAGATACTGGGTTCTGGCTGTCAACCCTCGAAATGTTCTTTCCACTCGGGCAACATTCCACGGAGCATCTTCCGTTCAGCAGCTAGCTACGTTATGCTGCGTCGGCTGTTTTGTAAAGAGAAATAGCAACAGAATCAAAAAACAACTGGAGTCCTGTTTACTTTCCCTTCAAGTTGCACCAATGCAAGCAAGTCTCGCTCACTGCCACCCTTATGCCAGGATGGATTTTGGTTTTATTGTTGCCAGTTGTTGTTTCTGCCATGGCTTGCTGAGCGAGACTGCAGGCAGAAAACGAGGCAGATAGATAAAACACGTTGTAACTGTCGTGATCCAGGTTCCTGAAATGTGGGTGGCCGGCACGGCCCTGTCTGCTAACAGGTCTTTAAGACACCACTACAAGCACCGCCTGGTTGATTCCTCGACGTTAATTTTCTCTTCTGCCTTTTCCTTTATTCTAGATCTGGTCTTGTTCACCTCACTCTATCACTTGCAAACCATTATTCATGTGTTTCATATTACATATTCTATTCATAATTCATATTCGTATTCGTATTTATATTCGTATTCGTATTCATATTAATATTCATTTCCTTTGTCACAATGGATTTACCATGTGAAACTCAGGCTGCTCTCCTCCTTGAGAGTGCGTTGCTGCATTGCAGTGCCGCCCATTTCTTTACCAAGACTTGAGAAAGGCAAGAAGCTGATTGGTCTTCAAGGGGAGGGCCAGGGAAATCAGCCTCTCTCTCCAATGTTTTATACCAAGGCAATTGGGTGAATGCCCTGCTCTTCATAATGTTCAACCACTGTGGGATCTTTAGCTTGTCCAGGCCAGAAGGCATGTGGGTCTGACTCGTTTTTCGTCCCCTTCCAAAGAATTAGACGTTGTGTGATTTTCTAGTCAAATTGAGGAGAAAATCCAAGCCTCAGTGGGCACGACCCTGTATCTTCGAGTTTTAGTTATTTGCAGGCAAACGTGTGACCCATTCTGCCACTCTTCTCCTTATGTATGTAGATGTAAAACGTGTACCCCATACTAGGCTTATCTACTTTAAATCTTCTCATATGAAAACAGTGTCAATGACGCCTGTAAATTCCTAGCTTTCACTGTGTTTTCATACGAGGCAGCCGAGATGTGGTTTCTAAGAAGAATGTTGAGAGTTCCATGGACAGCAAAGAAACAAACAAGACAGTCTTGATGGAGGCAGACACAAGTAGATCACTCATAAGGAAGATTAGGAAAAGACAGGCAACATTTATAGGCCATTTTATGAGGAATGGGGATTTGGAGCACCTGGTCACAATGGGAAAGCTGGAGGGAAAGAGAGCTCCAGGTAGACCCGGGAGAAAATGCTGGACGGACTTGCAGAGTGGCTGGGGACGAGGAGGGTGGGGGAGATACTAGGGGCAACGAGAGCTAGAGACAGATGGAAGTCCATGATCGCCAACGCCATGCGGCAGGGCACCTGATGATGATGATGATGATGAGTTTTGTATCAAGACCTTGTTAGAGACTTCCTGTGTGGGAAAACTTTAAAAGGAGTACTCCATGCAATCCGTGACGAAAGGGTTTGTCTCTTCCATACCTATGCTTAGACTGGTTTGGTATAAAACTGTATCGTGTACCAGATCTACGTATCATATCTTCCTATGTGGACAGTTTCAAAACACAAGTATTTCATGCTTTTTAAGGCAAGGTAACTCAGTCAGTGATCTTAGCCTATGCCAAAGAATCAGGATGTTTTATGCCTGAAGTAAAAAAGTAATGAACGTTCTAGAGCAACGAGACTTGATCTATGGGGAAAGTGAACATTTGAAAGACATATCGTAGATTGCTTCTTTTCTTGTGGAAAACAAAGTTACGTAACTCGCAGAACTGTTTATGTGGAAAATTCAGAGATAGGTTATTACCTCGGTCTTCTTGTTGAAGAAAATAACGAATGAATAAAACGCAATGTCTTTACTGCATGTAGATCTAGACATAATAATCATAATCAACATAAACATTTTAAAGAATCAAATGCTAGGTTATTCATTGAACGTTGTGACCTGTTTCCATCATAATTAATGTTTTTGACTTGCATCATCTAGAAAACCTACCGTATAAAAGAACAAAAATATCTGGTAGGACATTTCACAAGGGGTCTAAAACGTGTAACAAGGGCAGCAGAGAGAAGCAGCTTTCATCAATCCTCGCCGCTTTTCCATTCAGACAGCACGCAGTAGCAGACTGACTTGAGACCGAAAATACTCTGTCGGTCTGTTTGTTGTCAAAACAGCAGCTGTGAAGGGTTTACTTCCCTTTTTCCCCTGCGTAGTTACCTCTCTTTGTATCATTCGCTCAGTTGGAGTTGACTCCCGTCCCTTCTTTGCTCCTCCCCCTCCCCCACACCTCCACCTTCCCACCTGGTAAAATAAGCAGTCTGGCTGGCAGGATCTGGAAACACTGCGTGCAAGTGTTAATTGGGAGGATTTTTTCTCCTGCTGGGGGGAGGAGGAAGTCCCAGACAAGACAGAAACAGAGCACGCTGAGAGAGTGCATGTGCAAAGGCAGCTTGCTGACATCTTTCGTCAATTTGAAGGCCCTCCCCATCTCTAGCTCTGGGTATTTTGTGTATTTTCTTTTTTTGTGTCCGCCTGCCTGTCTGTATGTCTGTCTGTCTGTCTGTGTGACTGTCTAAAGATTGATTGACTGTTTTCCCTTTCCCTCCTTTCCCTTTTTCTTTTAAAGCTTGTCTTTCTGAGAAATGGGTATCGTGTCTCTTCCAATTCCTTTCAAGGTTTTTGAATACATCTTTCTCCCTCCGTCCACTTCTCTGTTTTTATATATTTTATCCCTTCCTGTCTTTTTGTCCATTCTCTCTTTCTTCGTCTTTTTTCTGTCTGTTTGTCTGTTTTTTTATGTCTGTCTGTTTCTCTGTCTCTGTCTGTCTGTCTCTAGCTCTCTCTCTCACTCTCTCTCTTTCACTCTCTCTCTCTTTCACTTTCTCTTTCACTCTCTCTCTCTTTCACTCTCTCTCTCTTTCACTCTCTCTCTCTTTCATTTTCTCTTTCACTCTCTCTCTCTTTCACTCTCTCTCTCTTTCACTTTCTCTTTCACTCTCTCTCTCTTTCACTCTCTCTCTCTTTCACTCTCTCTCTCTTTCACTCTCTCTCTCTTTCACTCTCTCTCTCTCTTTCACTCTCTCTCTCTTTCACTCTCTCTCTCTTTCACTCTCTCTCTCTTTCATTTTCTCTCTTTCACTCTCTCTCTCTTTCACTCTCTCTCTCTTTCACTTTCTCTTTCACTCTCTCTCTCTTTCACTCTCTCTCTCTTTCACTCTCTCTCTCTTTCACTCTCTCTCTCTTTCACTCTCTCTCTCTCTTTCACTCTCTCTCTCTTTCACTCTCTCTCTCTTTCACTCTCTCTCTCTCTTTCACTGTCTCTCTTTCACTCTCTCTCTTTCACTCTCTCTTTCACTCTCTCTTTCACTCTCTCTCTTTCACTCTCTCTCTTTCACTCTCTCTCTTTCACTCTCTCTCTTTCACTCTTTCACTCTCTCTCTCTCTCCATCTCTCTCTCTTTCACTCTCTCTCTCTCTCTCCTTCTCCTCTCTTTCTCTTTCTCTTTTACTTCTCATCTCTCTCTCTCTTCATCTCTCTCTTTCACTCTCTCTCTCTTTCACTCTCTCTCTTTCATCTCTCCTCTCTCTCTCTTTCCTTCTCTCTCTTTCCTCTCTCTCTTTCTCTCTCTCTTTCACTCTCTCTCTTCATCTCTCTCTTTCACTCTCTTCTCTTTCACTCTTTCACTCTCTCTCTCTTTCACTCTCTCTCTTTCACTCTCTCTCTCTCTCTCTCTCTCTTTCACTCTCTCTCTCTCTCTCTCTTCACTCTCTCTCTTTCACTCTCTCTCTTTCACTCTTCTCTTTCACTCTCTCTCTTTCACTCTCTCTCTTCACTTCTCTCTCTCTCTCTCTCTCTCTCTCTTCACTCTCTCTCTCTCTCTTTCACTCTCTCTCTTCACTTCTCTTTCACTCTCTCTCTCCTCTCTCTTTCACTCTCTCTCTTCACTCTCTCTTTCACTCTCTCTCTTTCACTTTCTCTTTTCTCTCTCTCTTTCCTCTCTCTTCTCTCTCTCTCTCTCTTTCACTCTCTTCTCCTTTCTCTTTCACTCTTCTCTCTCTCTCTTTCACTCTCTCTCTCTCTCTTCACTCTCTCTCTTTCACTTCTCCCCTTTCATCTCTCTCTTTTCACTCTCTCTCTTCCTCTCTCCTTTCACTCTCTCTCTCTTCACTCTCTTCTCTTCACTTCTCTCTTCACTCTCTCTCTCTCTTCACTTCCTCTTCACTTCTCTTTTCACTCTCTCACTCTCTCTCTTCTCAGCACTCTTATCAACTATCACTACACCACATGCAGACATGCAACACTACACCACACACACACACACACACACACACACACACACACACACACACACACACTATTAATTGATCCAGTCAAGTTTAACACATCAACAATGAGACACTTATAAATGGTAAACCCACCCTTGTCTGTCTGTCTGTCTGTCTGTCTCTTTTTTCTCTGTACATTTTTGTTGAAATCTTCCTGTTAAAGAGGATTAGCTTTTCTGTGAGTATGTAGTCAAAGCCAAGTCTGTTGTTGTGTGTGTGCTTTTTAAGTCTGCTGTGGCTTTTTTTTTATTAATACATATGCCCTTTTTTCTTTATTTCGTAATTTTGCTGTTTTTTGTTTGTTTGTTGGTTGGTTGGTTGTTGTTTTTTTGTTTTTTTCGTGTTTTTTGTTTTTTGTTTTTGTTTTTTGTAACTAAAAAACTGTTGGTAGAGTATGAGACGATGACACCGTACATTTAATGAACAATTTTAGACAAAATTTATGAGGGCTTTAAACGACTAACTGTAGACGACTTAAAAATGTACGTGAAGCCTCAATTTAAGATTTCACTCAAGAGACTAACATTGCGATCAACTCTTTGATTCCAGAAAAGAGATTGGGTAGATGGTGTTCATGGCAAATTTCAGACGTATATTTTTTACGTAGGTCTTGTAACTTCCAGTCTACAGAGCAAGCACTCTGTCTGCAAGTCAACATTCTATTGGGTATCCTTAACATTCTACTGGATATCCTTCAACATTCTAATGGATATCCTCAACACTCTACTGGGTGTCCTGCATCTTCTATCTGTTCATCAGCAACACTATGCTGTGTCTGTGGCTTCAGCGAACGAAACAACAACAAAGCTGATAATTGGAGAGCCCTGTTGGCTTTCTGTAGGTGTAAAAGTTGCATCCCACGGTGCAAACAAGTTTACAGCCACCTCTATACGTGGATGGGATTTCATTTCACTGTTGCCTGTTTGTTGATCCTTGCATGGCTTGGTGACAGACACTGCAGGCAGAAGAGGAGGGAGATAGATAGAACACGTTGTAACATGTCGGTGATGCCAGCTCCTTCCAGTGTGGGTGGCCCTTTCTGCTAAATACTGGTCTTGTTTTATTACTTTTTTTTGTAATTTTGCTGCTTTTTTTATAACTTAAAAACCATGTTTGTAGTGGTATGACCATGACATCGTACATTTCGATAAACAATTTTAGGAAAATTGAAAATTTATGAGAGGGCTTAGTTCATGGTTTTATTCAAACGATCAGTACCCAGCTCCTTCCAATGTGGGTGGGTAGCCCTTTCTGCCAACAGCTCTTTTGATCCTACTACCAGGCACTGCCAGGTTGATTCCACTGACGTTACTAGACTGTAGCCCCACTCGCTCTATCCTCCTCCTTTGTAAGATCTCCCTCATCTTTCCACTCAGTAGCCCCACTCGCCCTATCCTCCTCCTCTGTAAGACCTCCCTCATCTTTCCACTCAGTAGCCCCACTTGCTGTGTCCTCCTCCTCTGTAAGACCTCCCTCATTTTTCCACTCAGTAGCCCCACTTGCTGTGTCCTCCTCCTCTGTAAGACCTTCCTCATCTTTCCACTCAGTAGCCCCACTTGCTGTGTCCTCCTCCTCTGTAAGACCTCCCTCATTTTTCCACTCAGTAGCCCCACTCACCCTGTCCTCCTCCTCTGTAAGATCTCCCTCATCTTTCCACTCAGTAGCCCCACTCAGTAGCCCCACTCGCCCTGTCCTCCTCCTCTGTAAGACCTCCCTCATTTTTCCACTCAGTAGCCCCACTCGCCCTGTCCTCCTCCTCTGTAAGACCTCCCTCATTTTTCCACTCAGTAGCCCCACTCGCCCTGTCCTCCTCCTCTGTAAGATCTCCCTCATCTTTCCACTCAGTAGCCCCACTCGCTCTATCCTCCTCCTCTGTAAGATCTCCCTCATTTTTCCACTCAGTAGCCCCACTCGTCCTGTCCTCCTCCTCTGTAAGATCTCCCTCATCTTTCCACTCAGTAGCCCCACTCGCTCTATCCTCCTCCTCTGTAAGATCTCCCTCATCTTTCCACTCAGTAGCCCCACTCGCTCTATTCTCCTCTGTAAGACCTCCCTCATTTTTCCACTCAGTAGCCCCACTCGCTCTATTCTCCTCTGTAAGACCTCCCTCATCTTTCCACTCAGTAGCCCCACTCGCTCTATCTCCTCTGTAAGACCCCTCATCTTTCCACTCAGTAGCCCCACTCGCTCTATTCTCCTCTGTAAGATCTCCCTCATCTTTCCACTCAGTAGCCCCACTCGCTCTATTCTCCTCTGTAAGACCTCCCTCATCTTTCCACTCAGTAGCCCCACTCGCTCTATTCTCCTCTGTAAGATCTCCCTCATTTTTCTATTTAGTAGTCCCACTTG
>JAPXFY010000024.1:51087964-51097964 GCA_030674185.1 Monoplex corrugatus
TGGTAGTGTCAGTACAGGATTAGATACATTAACACTGGCCTTCTCACTGTCCCATCTTAGCATTATTGTTGTTCTGGTGGTGTCAGTATAGGATTAGATACATTAAAACTGGCCTTCTCACTGTCCCATCTTAACATCATTGTTGTTCTGGTGGTGTCAGTATAGGATTAGATACATTAAAACTGGCCTTCTCACTGTCCCATCTTAGCATCATTGTTGTTCTGTTGGTGTCAGTATAGGATTAGATACATTAAAACTGGCCTTCTCACTGTCCCATCTTAGCATCATTGTTGTTCTGTTGGTGTCAGTATAGGATTAGATACATTAAAACTGGCCTTCTCACTGTCCCATCTTAGCATCATTGTTGTTCTGGTACAGTCAGTATACATGTAGGATTAGATAGGTCCCATTTCCCTGGGATGGTTATCTCCGTCGGCCATATCACTTGAGGTGGGGTGTCGACGTAAAAACTGAACCAAATCAACACACACACACACACACACACACACACACACACACACACACACACACACACACACACACACACACACACACACACCAACCACCATCACCGCCTCCACCTCCACCTCCACCACCACACCACACTCTGAACCCTCGCACACCTACACACAGTTCTTCCTACCTCTGCCTTCGCATACATAGAAGGGGACACACGTATACTCGTAACTAGATACTCATATGAACACGATGATATACACACAAACACAGCTAGCAAGCACACACACGAAAAAACACACACGCACACTCATGCACACACACGCGCGCACGCGTGCATACACACACACGTACGCACGGACGCGCACATGCACACATACACACACATTCTTATAGTGAAAAGACGTTAAATCAAGGAACGAACGAACGAACACACATTCTGTCTGTCTGTCTGTCTCTGTCTGTCTGTCTGTCTCTCTCTTTTTCTCTCTGTCTGTTTGTCTGTCTGCCTGTATGTCTTTCTCTTTCTCTCTCTCTCTTTCCATCTCCCTCTCTCTTTTTCTCTCTATCTGTCTGTCTCTCTTTCTCTCTCTCTTTCCATCTCTCTGTCTCTTTCCATCTCTGTCTTTCTCTCTGTCTCTGTCTCTCTCTGTCTCTCTCTCTCTCTCTCTCTCTCTCTCTCTCTCTCTCTCTCTCTCTCTGTTCTTTACGGTGTTTTATTTTTCATTAAATAAACTTTTAAGTATAAGTAGATTAGCAACGGTAAGTTGGGTTATGTGCTGATACCTTTACAAGAGGAAAAATGAATATAGTTGCATCTCTCTGTCTCTCTGTCTCTCTCTCTCTCTCTCTCTCTCTCTCTCTCTCTCTCTCTCTCTGTCACTCAGTCACTCACTCGCTCTCTCTCTCTCTCTTACACACACACACACACGCGCGCGCTGTCTTTCTCTCTCTCTCTCTCTCTCTCTCACACACACACACACATGCTCTCTCTCTCTGTCTGTCTCTCTCTCTCCCTGTCTCTCTCTCTCTCACACACACACGCACGCTCTCTCTCTCTCTCTCTCTCTCTGTTTGTCTGTCTGTCTGTCTCTCTCTCTCTCTAAAAAGGGGACTGAAAACGTCCTTGAAAACTCACTGCTAAGCAGATTTTAAAATTCAAGTAATGACAGTCAGATATCGTAAATTAGCGCGGGTAACTCCTACAGGGAAACATCCAGAATGCACAATGAATGGCGAAGTGAGTGAGTAAACGAGAGAGAGAGAGAGAGAGAGGCAGGCAGAGACAGTCAGAGCCAGACAGACAGAGGCATAGACAGACGGACAGAGAGAGACAGACAGACAGATGGACAGAGAGGGAGAGAAAGAGAGAGAGTAAAGCAAAGAAACAAAAAGTATGTGAGAGAGAGAGGCAGACAGACATACAGGCAGTTGGGCAGGCATAGACAGACAGTGAGAGAGAGAGAGACAGACAGACAGACAGACAGAGGCATAGACAGACGGAGAGTGAGAGAAACAGACAGACGGACAAAGAGCGAGAGAGAGAGAGAGAGAGAAAGTAAGGCAAAGAAACAAAGAGAGAGAGAGAGACAGATAGACAGACAGACAGACATAGGCATAGACAGGCGGACAGTGAGACAGACAGACGGACAGAGAGCGAGAAAGAGAAGAGAGTAAAGCAAAGAAACAAAAAGTGAGAGAGAGGCAGACAGACATACAGAAAGTGAGAGATAGACAGACAGACAGACAGAGGCACAGACAGACGGACAGTGAGAGAGACAGACAGACAGACAGACGGACAAAGAGCGAGAGAGAGAAAGAGAGAGTAAAGCAAAGAAACAAAAAATGAGAGACTGACAGACAGACTGACAGACAGACTGACAGACAGACAGACTGACAGACACATATACTGACAGACAGATTGACTGACAGACAGACAGACTGACAGACAGACTGACAGACACACATACTGACAGACAGACACACAGACAGAGATTATTCAGATATATGTATCAGTTCATCAAAGGGAAATAGAGGAGTCTAAACAATTGAGAGCATATTCATGTCATGATGGCACCGCATTGCATGTTGCCTGGTATACCGGTATAACATACAATTGAAGGACACCAAAACTAGTGTTAGCATACAAATCAAAGATTACAAAATATCGTTTACATGCAGTTCAAAGGATACCAGCCTTTTGCTTACATACGATTGAAGGATACCAAAATGACGTTTCCATACAATTAAAGGATACCAAAATAACGTTTACATACAATTAAAGGATACCAAAATAACGTTTACATACAAATAAAGGAAACCAAAATAACCTTTACATACAATTGAAGGAAACCAAAATAGTGTTTACATACAGTTGAAGGATACCAAACTAACGTTTATTGAAGGATACCAAAATATTGTTTACATACAATTGAAGGATACCAAAATATTGTTTACATACAATTCAAAGATACCAAAATAGCGTTTACATACAATTGAAGGATACCAAAATATTGTTTACATACAATTGAAGGATACCAAAATAGCGTTTACATACAATTGAAGGATACCAAAATATTGTTTACATACAATTGAAGGATACCAAAATAGTGTTTACATACAATTGAAGGATACCAAAATATTGTTTACATACAATTGAAGGATACCAAAATAGCGTTTACGTACAATTGAAGGATACCAAAATATTGTTTACATACAATTGAAGGATACCAAAATAGCGTTTACATACAGTTGAAGGATACCAAAATATTGTTTACATACAATTGAAGGATACCAAAATATTGTTTACATACAATTGAAGGATACCAAAATATTGTTTACATACAATTGAAGGATACCAAACTAACGTTTATTGAAGGATACCAAAATATTGTTTACATACAATTGAAGGATACCAAAATATTGTTTACATACAATTGAAGGATACCAAAATATTGTTTACATACAATTGAAGGATACCAAAATATTGTTTACATACAATTGAAGGATACCAAAATATTGTTTACATACAATTGAAGGATACCAAACTAACGTTTATTGAAGGATACCAAAATAGCGTTTACATACAATTGAAGGATACCAAAATATTGTTTACATACAATTGAAGGATACCAAAATAGCGTTTACATACAGTTGAAGGATACCAAAATATTGTTTACATACAATTGAAGGATACCAAAATATTGTTTACATACAATTGAAGGATACCAAAATAGCGTTTACATACAGTTGAAGGATACCAAAATAGTGTTTACATACAATTGAAGGGTACCAAAATGACGTTTACATACAATTGAAGGATACCAAAATGACGTTTACATACAATTAAAGGATACCAAAATGACGTTTACATACAATTGAAGGATACCAAAATGACGTTTACATACAATTGAAGGATACCAAAATGACGTTTACATACAATTGAAGGATACCAAAATGACGTTTACATACAATTGAAGGATACCAAAATAGCGTTTACATACAATTGAAGGATACCAAAATATTGTTTACATGCAATTAAAGGATACCAAAATAACGTTTACATACAATTAAAGGATACCAAAATAACGTTTACATACAATTAAAGGAAACCAAAATAACGTTTACATACAATTGAAGGATACCAAAATAACGTTTACATACAATTAAAGGATACCAAAATAACGTTTACATACAAATAAAGGAAACCAAAATAACCTTTACATACAATTGAAGGAAACCAAAATAACGTTTACATACAAATAAAGGATACCAAAATAACGTTTACATACAAATAAAGGAAACCAAAATAACCTTTACATACAATTGAAGGAAACCAAAATAACGTTTACATACAATTGAAGGAAACCAAAATAACGTTTACATACAAATAAAGGAAACCAAAATAACCTTTACATACAATTGAAGGAAACCAAAATAACCTTTACATACAATTGAAGGAAACCAAAATAACGTTTACATACAAATAAAGGAAACCAAAATAACGTTTACATACAAATAAAGGAAACCAAAATGACGTTTACATACAATTAAAGGAAACCAAAATGACGTTTACATACAATTAAAGGAAACCAAAATAACGTTTACATACAAATAAAGGAAACCAAAATGACGTTTACATACAAATAAAGGATACCAAAATAACGTTTACACACAATTGAAGGATACCAAAATAACGTTTACGTACGATTAAAGGAAACCAAAATAACGTTTACATACAGTTGAAAAGGATTCCAAAGTAGCGTTTACATACAATTAAAGTATACCAAAATATTGCTTACATACAATTCAAGGATACCAAAATATTGTTTACATACAATTGAAGGATACCAAAATAACGTTTACATACATTTGAAGGATACCAAAATAATGTTTACACATACATACATACATACATACATACGTACATACATACATACGTACATACGTACGTACGTACGTAGATATGTACATATGGATATACATACATACATGCACATACATAGATACGTAGGTACGTACGTACGTACGTACGTACGTACGTACGTAGGTACATACATATGTACATACAAACAAATACATACATACATGCATATATATATGCATGTATGCACATACATATGTACATACGTGCATACGTACATACATGCATACATACATACATACATACATATATACATAATACATACACACACATACATGCATACATACATACATACATACATTAAAAAAAACTAAACAGGTTAATAAACAATAAATAAATACATATATACATCGCAAAAATATACAAAGAAATAAACAAGCAAATGAATGAATAAATAAGTAAATAAATAAATAAATGTACAGGCTGCCAGTAACGTTTTCCCCCCAATAGAAGATAAAACATAAAACTAAAAGGAGGCACAAAACAATAAAGATTATCAGACCGTAGGGAATTCTTTCTAAAAGAGAGTTGGGCAATTTCAAACGCTTTATGAGCCATGCAGGAAATACAGACCAACGCCCACTCTCTCTCTCTCTGTGTCTCTGTCTGTCTGTCTGTGTGTGTGTCTCTCTCTCTGTCTGTCTGTCTGTCTCTCTCTCTCCTCTCTCTCTCTCTCTCTCTCTCTCTCTCTCTCTCTCTCTCTCTCTCTCGCTACTGCTCACTATCTCCCAAACGTACGTATGTGTAGTAGTTTGTAGCCAGAAAATGAAAGAGACATCAATAAAAAGCCTTGCGGCCTTGATATGGCCGACGCTATCTTAACGTCGTTCGCGAAAGAGAGAGAGAGAGAGGGTGTGAGTGTGGGTGTTGGTGTAGGTGTCTGTGTGCGCACTCACAAATACCCACACATGTCTCACACACACACACGCACACACACGCATGCACGCACACACACACGCGCGCACGCACGACCACACACACAAATACACACACAAACAAACAAAACACACACACACACACACACACACACACACCACACACACACACACACACACACACACACACACACACACACACACACACACACACGATTTCTAAGACTGATGAGGAAAAATCCCGCATCAGTTTCCCTAATCCACGATATCCAAGACTTATGAGGAAAAGTCCTGCATGATTTTGTCTAATCCACGATATCCAAGACTTATGAGGAAAAGTCCTGCATGATTTTGTCTAATCCACGATGTCCAAGACTTATGAGGAAAAGTCCTGCATGATTTTGCCTAATCCAAGATTCCAAGACTTATGAGGAAAAGTCCTACATCATTTTGTCTAATCCACGATATCCAAGACTTATGAGGAAAAGTCCTACATGATTTTGTCTAATCCACGATATCCAAGACTTATGAGGAAAAGTCCTACATGATTTTGTCTAATCCACGATGTCCAAGACTTATGAGGAAAAGTCCTGCATGATTTTGCCTAATCCACGATATCCAAGACTTATGAGGAAAAGTCCTACATCATTTTGTCTAATCCACGATGTCCAAGACTTATGAGGAAAAGTCCTGCATCATTTTGTCTAATCCACGATGTCCAAGACTTATGAGGAAAAATCCTGCATGATTTTGCCTAATCCAAGATATCCAAGATTTATGAGGAAAAGTCCTGCATCATTTCGTCTAATCCATGATATCCAAGACTTATGAGGAAAAGTCCTGCATGATTTTGCCTAATCCACGATATCCAAGACTTATGAGGAAAAGTCCTGCATCATTTTGTCTAATCCACGATGTCCAAGACTTATGAGGAAAAGTCCTGCATCATTTTGTCTAATCCACGATGTCCAAGACTTATGAGGAAAAGTCCTGCATCATTTTGTCTAATCCACGATATCCAAGACTTATGAGGAAAAGTCCTGCATCATTTTGTCTAATCCACGGTTGTTGTTTTTTTGTTGTTTTTTGTTTGTTTTTTAGGATCATTGCACTCAGGGAGGTTACCTTCGTGTTCACCTTTTTTTTTTTTTTTGGTCCCTTTTTCTACGCCACCCTAACGGCCACAGAAGCTGACCCAGTCTTCACAATACGATCATGATGATGATTGACGACCTTGAGGATGATAATCATGAACGCCATGGAGTTCCATCTAGGATTGAGACTGCGTGACAGGGCTGTACTCTACGCTTACCATCATAAATATCCTGGCGTCAACCAGGCCCGAGAGATACAATCCACGACCTCTAGGACGTTCTGGCACGCACAATCGCAAAGACATTGCCTTCATCTGTACCGATACAGTGGAAGAAGACTATCGCCGAAACTTCGAACGGCGAATGGGAGATTCCACGTATGCTCTCTGTCCTTCAAAAGCTATGAAGCTACGTGACTGAATTTTTGTCTCGTTTTGCTTCCACCCCATTCAAAATCCATTAAACTGTTTCGAAGACACTGCATGCCTGCACGGCCAAGAGCTCTCGTTCCATTCAAGCTGCAGAGTTGTTTTTGGCCAGTGCCAGAGTCATTTTTGTCCTGCGCTGTCTGTCTGTCTCTGCCTTGAGAGTGTCCAGTGAGCCCTGTTGGAGGATGTTATCTACCCTCGAACGAGTTTCGCCTGGTGTCTTTTAGCTCGGGGTTTTTAAAGCTTTGCTCTGCTGGGAGAACAGCTGGTGAGGGGGGTGGGTGAGCTGATGACTCAGACCGCGCGTTTTCGGCCTTGTAAATGTCAGGATCGAAAAATAAAATGAAACGAAAGCCTAGAACAGGTTTTCTTTTCCACGCTGACGAAACGAAAGACAAGATAGATATTAACAGAATGGTCAAGCCATTTTAATACAATCTTCTTCTTATCATATATAAACATGATTACGAAAATCCCGATCAAGACGAGATAGATATAAACAGAATGGTCAAGCCATTTTAACATTTCTTCTGTTTTTATATACAAACATGATTACGAAAATCCTGATTTTGTACTTTTCAAGGACATACACACTGACATTGAATAACTCGGATAAACTGAAATTTGGCGTGAATCGAGGACAATGAAAGACTCACGACGGTGAAAACATGATGAAACATTTTCTGGGAAGTTTCAGAGAATGTGCTATTTGCATCACTTTCTTTTGTAAAAGTGCTGATTTTAGGCTTTTTGTTTTTTGTTTTTTGTTGTTGTTGTTGTTTTTGGCGGGGGTGGGGGTCCGTGTGTCTTTGACCTTGAGCTTATGTTTGCCAAACTTACGCTTTCGTGTCTCCTCAAAGATCCACGTTGTTAAAACCAAATTTGGTAAATATTCTATCAGAAATCGCTGAAAAACTCTTGCTAACATTTTTTTGTTACACACAAATTTAACACACAAACACACGCGTGCACGCGCGCACACACACACACACACACACACACAACCACACAACACAACAACACAGACACATTAATACATACAACATTTACACACACGTACACACACACACACACACAGACACACACACACAAACACACACACACACACACACACACACAAACACACACACACACGCGTGCGCGCGCGCATATCTCCACACTTTAATGTACACAAACCATTTACACACACGTAGATACACTATATACACAAAGATTGTACACACACACACACTCACACGCCAACATATACACACACACACATCCGCGCACGCACACACACAATGTGCACAAAGTCACACACACACACACACACACACACACACACACACACCACACACACACACACACACACACACACACACAAACACACACACACACAACACACACACACACACACACACACACACACACACCACACTCACACACACACACACTTTTGGTCCATGTTTTATCTATATATTTAGTTGGAGAGAAAAAAAATCCCGGAAATTAAGAGAAAGGCCTGAATTGGGATTTTTACTGAGACAAAAACGACAACGTAGAATCTTGTGAAGCGAAACATCGTGTTTTTAAATCCCTATTGTAAACGGCAGGAACAGTATACTGTTTTCTTTTATGAGGAAATCATTCTTGTTCACATCAGTGTTCTTTCGTGCTTTTGTGAATCTGAATTTCTTGTGTCCCAGAATAATGTCAAAAAAAGAGAGAGAGAAAGAGACAGACAGAGACAGACAGAGAGAAGAGGAGAGAGAGGAGAGAGAGAGAGAGAGAGAGAGAGAGAGAGAGAGAGAGAGAGAGAGAGAAGAAAGAGAGAAACAGCATTTAATCTTCTTTTATTTCAAATGTTCTTTTTTTCTTTTGAAACTTTGATAGCTAATTCTTTGCTGTGAAATATCTGAATCTTATAGTTGATACTCACTGCACGTGTGGGAGGAAAATGCATGTCTATTTATTAACTTCGAAAATTGAAGATGAGTTAAAAGCTCGAACGTGAAAAGTTAGCCATTTTGCATGGGGGTTTTTTTTCACGTTGGGTCGCATATATGTACAATGAAATGCACGTTTTTCACACATTATCATTATAGGATTTGTTTATGCATGCATGGGACCCGGAGCACCAGTGCCTCCCCACTCTCAGGACACTCACCTCCTGACACCAATCGACAATCATTTCTTCATGCAAAACTGTCCAGTGTGTTACATGATCCATACCAATTCGGACCCAGTCATCAGTTACCTTGTTTACAAGTTGAATGGCAAGGTGGGGAGATGACAAGCCCCAGGACACAGCCACACAAAAGTGCACTACCAGGTCCAGCCCAGCCCCCGGACCAAGACAGAATGGAAGACCCTCTCTCTCGCCCCACTCTGGTCTTCATCTCTCTTTCGGGCAGCCCGCCCTGCCACCAGCTGGTATAGCTGTCATCATCTTTCCCCTTACTATAGTCTCGACAGTCAACAAGCAAAGCCAGAACAAGATTGAGGCAGCCGAGATGTGGTTTCTAAGAAGAATGTTGAGAGTTCCATGGACAGCAAAGAAAACAAATGAGACAGTCTTGATGGAGGCAGACACAAGAAGATCATTCATAAAGAAGATTAGGAAAAGCCAGGCAACATTTATAGGCCATTTTATGAGGAAAGAGGAATTAGAACACATGGTCACAACAGGAAAGCTGGAGGAAAAGAGAACACCAGATAGGCCCATGGAAAAATATTGGACAGGAC
>JAPXFY010000024.1:51110464-51121856 GCA_030674185.1 Monoplex corrugatus
TGGTAGATAGGGTGAGGAGTCAAAGGGTTAGTTTTGCTTAGCTAGCATGGTTGACGATGCAGAATGCTGTGATAGGGCAAGGGATTAAAGGGTTAAGTCATATTGGTTTAATAGCGTAATACATAAATATATACATTAGTGAATGTCTGGAGCGCTGTGTGCATTAGGGAGGGGAATGCGCTGTCAGATGTAAGGTTTTAGTGGAATGCAGGGTTCAGAGAAACATTACAGACATTTTGTTCCTTTCTATTAAAGAGAAAAAGTAAACAGAAACAGAAAAACAGAGGCGGAGGGGAGAGAGGGAGAGATAGATAGATAGATAGTTAGGTAGGTAGGTAGGATAGGTAGAGAGAGAGAGAGAAAGAGAAAGACAGACAGACAGACAGACAGAGAGGGAGAGAGAGAGAGAGAAAACACGCAGACATGTTCGCATGCACGATCATACACACCCACGCGAGCACCTGCAGAATGACAGGCAGACTGACAGACACAGAGAGAGACAGACAGACGCACAGACAGACAGACAGGCAAGCAGGCAGACAGAGACAGAGAGAGACAGAGAGAGAGGTTTCACTTTCAGTTTCAGTTTCTCAAGATGGCATTTCTGCGCTTGGAATGAATTCCATAAGCACTGACACCATTGGTGCCATGTGATGGAGAAAATCCAAAATGATCATGGCACAAGCCTTGAGCTTGCACTTAAACCCATGAGCTGGCCAGGTCCTAAGGTCCTACCTAGTATTTGTGTTTTGAGTTATACTAGTATTTGTATCAGTCTGTCAGAGAGAGAGGGAGAGAGAGAGAGCCCGCAATTTAATTAATAATAATAATAATGATATAATAATAATAATAATATAGATATACAACAGTAATAATAATGATGATGATGATAATAGTATGATGTGTGATGATGATGATGATGATGATGATGATGATGAGATGTGATTATTATGATGAAATGTCAGTGATAATAAAACAAGAAAACAACAGTACTGATAACAACCACAACAACAATATAATAATGATGACGATGATGATAACTATAATGATAACTACAACAACAGTGATAATAATAATATTGATAATAGAGATAATGATAATGACAAAGTATTGCTAATAATAATTCCCCACATGAAAAGATAACTTTGCTCTAATCAACAGGATAGCTCCATGACTCCCTAATAATGCCTGTCCAACCAGGTCAAGGCCAACTACTCTTCGTTCCCGCAGATTACTATTCACAACTATTTTCCTCCCATGGAAGCATAAATAGATCACGGCACAAGACAAGACGACCAATTGGGAATGCAGGATTCCCAAGGGAACACTCAAAGAACGTAAGTCTGGCGGGCAGTCTGTGATTCTCTGAGACTGATAGTACACAGGTTTTGATAGGGTACCCACAATCTTTCCAGCCATCAGTCTGTTGCATGGACCACTGGGCCACAGTGTGTGTGTTGTGAGTGTGTGTGGTGTGTGTGTGTGTGTGTGTGTGTGTGTGTGTGTGTGTGTGTGTGTGTGTGTGTGTGTGAGACAGACAGACAGGCAGACAGAAATAGAGAAAGAACAAAGAGAGAAAGGGAAGGAAAGGGAGAGAGAGAATGTGTTCGGGTGTGTGTTTGTGTATGTGTGTTTGTGTGTGTGAGTGTGTGGTGTTTGTGTTTGTGTATGTGTGCGTGTGTGTGTGTTGTGTGTGTATCTGTGTTTATGTGTGTGTACGTGTGTGTGAGAGGGGAGAGAAAGAGAGAGAGAGAGAAAGCGAGGGAAAGAGAGAGAGAGAGCGAGGGAAAGAAAGCAAGAGAAAGAGAGAGAGAGTGTGTGTGTGTGCGTGTGCGCACGCGCATGAGTGTGCGTGCGTGTGTGTGTGACTGTGAGAGAGAACGAGATAGAGTGCGTGTGCGTGCATGTGTGTGTGCGCGCGCGGACGCGCACAACGCGCGTACTCATGCGAGTGTGTAGTCGTTTACTTTTCTTGAACGAAACACTCTACGATTAAAAACGTATCGCAACTTTTACTCAGTCTATACACGCTTTATGCAGCATATTTCTTCTTCATTCAGGAAACATATTCCTTACTCAACAAACATTTTTCATCCAACATTTACGATCCACTTGGCGCCTGCCATCTGAACATTATGGATTTCCAGAAAAAGTCTGGCCAGCTTTGTACATGACAGGAAAGGTTCCAGACCTCCCACATGAATTGTTTTTCGTTGGGTTTCTACCTGTAGAGCAAGCTGTCTGTAATGCTGTGTAATGGCATGTACATTAACCCATGTCTAGCGTAATTCCCTAATACATAAATATATACACCAGCGATTTCTGTGATGATATTGCGTGCAGGAAGGAGTGGAGTGTTCTGTTACATGTATGTATTTGTGTAAAGGGAAGTTTAAACAGACCTCATTCTAGACGCTGCATCAAAAACAAATCTTTTTCTTTTAATCTTTCTTACCTTTTGTGTTTCCTTCCTTCCTTTTTTCTTTGCTTCCTTTCTTTCTTTCCTTCCTTCCTTCCTTTGTTCCTTCCTTCATTCCAGAGATGGAGAGAGAGGTAAGAGAGAAAAGAGAGAGAGATACAGATGGAGATATAGACAGAGGTAGAGAGAGACAAAAGGAAAGAGAGAGACAGACACACAGAGAGATAGAAAGATAGAAAGAGATGAGAGCGAGGGTGGAGAGGATCTATTTTCTGATATTGACAGTTAGAGGGAGTGAGAGAAGCAGGGGGAGGAAAGAGGATCTATTTTTCAATGTTGAAATTTGTTGCCCAAAAGTATATGAGTTCATTTTTCTGTCGCAAAAGTTGCAGAGAGGGCGAAACCAGACAGACAGACAAAGACAAAAAATAAGACAAACATGCAGAGAAATAAAAATTAAACAGGTGTGTGTGTGTGTGTGCGTGTGTGTGGTGTGTGTGTGTGTGTGTGTGTGTGTGTGTGTGTGTGTGTGTGTGTGTGTGTGTGTGTGTGTGTGTGTGTGAGTGCGTGTGTCTGTGTCTGTGTGTCTGTATCTGTGTGTGCGAATCAAAACCAATAAAGTTCGTTCGATACGTGGCGCTATGAATAGATAACTTCTCAGATAACTCACAAATTGGGAGTGATTGATGTTGACCCTTTCCGGGTCAAGGTCCAGCACTCTATTCTTTATTCCCAACGATCATTATTCACAATCCTTTTTCTTCTTCAGTGACAGAAGATAGATCATCTAACTGATAAGACTGCGTGTGGAGCTGAGTGGTGGCATAGTGGCTACAACACTCATAGACTTACATATTACCCAGTATGCGAGTGGCACGTAGGGCATCAAACTCAGAACACACAATCTTCCAGTCATCAGTCAAAGAACATAGAGCTTGGAGGACAGACAGTCAATCTCTAATCTGATAGTACACAGATCTGACTGAGAACTCACAATCTTCCAGTCATCAGTCTGGTGGGTTTAACCACTACGCCATGGTGACTAGTATCAAAACAATCTTTTCCCCCCTCTCCAAAGAGACATCAGTATCATACAAGAAACATACTCTTCATCAAAAGGACATCTTCATCATAAAAAGAACATCTTCTTCGTCAGAAAATATTCTTTCTTCATGGTCTCATGCTTAGTCCTCACACAGAGTGAGTGAGTCTTGTAGTCTGACTATTATAGATTTGCTAAAAGAAAGTCTGACAGAATGACAGACAAACAGATAGATTATCTAAGAGGAGGGGATGGGGCGAATCAAAACCACTAAAGTTTACTCGATATTTGATGCTATTAGTAGACAGCTTCTCAGAGAACTAACATATTAAGATTGATTGATGTCGACCCTTTTCAGGTCAAGGTCCAGCACTCTATTCTTTATTCTCGTGCATCATTATTCACAACCTTTCCAATCACCGAGAAGACAAGACGACCAATTCCTGAACGTGGAACCCCAAAAAAGCACTCGAAGAACATATAGCTTGGAGGACAGACAGTCAGTCTCTAATCTGATAGTACACAGATCAGACTGAGAACTCACAATCTTCCAGTCATCAGTCTGGTGGGTTTAACCACTACGCCATGGTGACTAGTATCAAAACAATCTTTTCCCCCCTCTCCAAAGAGACATCAGTATCATACAAGAAACATACTCTTCATCCATAGGACATCTTCATCATAAAAAGAACATCTTCTTCGTCAGAAAATGTTCTTTCTTCATCGTTTCACGCTTAGTCCTCACACAGAGTGAGTGAGTCTTGTAGTCTGAGTATTATAGATTTGCTAAAAGAAAGTCTGGTCAGTTTCTGCTGTGACAGGAAATCTTCCAGACCTCCCACATGAATTGTTTTCCTTTGATTTGGCCACGTTGAGCATGCAATGTGTCTGTCGCGTTGTGTAATGGCATTTAGATCAAGCGATGTCTGTGTAATAGCATAATACATAAATATGTAGTTTAGTTGGTGTCTGGGATATTGTATGCATAATGGAGTGAAGCATGCTGTGAGACATACAGTGTAAGTGTCAGGGTTAAAGATATATAATTTCAGACACTAATGGGATCGTTGTGTTTCTTCCAAGAAAAACAAAACGAGAGGAAAAAGATGAGAGAGGGGGAGAGAGGGAGAGAGAGAGGGAGAGAGAGAGAGAGAGAGAGAGAGAGTCTGTATTTTTCAATGTTGAAAGTTATTGGCCAAACGTTGAGTTAATTTCTCTGTTACTTATGTAAACAGCGGGACACAGCCGGACAGGCAGAAAAATACACATAGACGTAGAAAGACATACAGACACATGGTCTGAGAGGGGGAAAGGGACGTGAATCAAAACCACTAACGTTTGCTCCATACATGATGCTATTAATAGACAGCTTCTCAGAGAACTGACAAATTAAGATTGATTGATGTTGACCCTTTTCAGGTCAAGGTCCAGCACTCTGTTCTTTATTCCCGTGCATCATTATTCACAATCTTTTCAATCACCGAGAAGACAAGACGACCAGTTCCTGAACGTGAAACCCCAAAAGAGCACTCAAAGAACATAGAGCTTGGAGGACAGACAGTCAGTCTCTAATCTGATAGGACACAGATCAGACTGAGAACTCACAATCTTCCAGTCATCAGTCTGGTGGGTTTAACCACTCCACCATGGTGACTAGTATCAAAACAATCTTTTTCCCCCCTCTCCAAAGAGACATCAGTATCATATAAGAAACATACTCTTCATCCAGAGGACATCTTCATCATAAAAAGAACATCTTCTTCATCAGAGAACATTCTTTCTTCATCATCTCACGCTTAGTCCTCACACAGAGTGAGTGAGTCTTGTAGTGTGAGTAATATAGATTTGCTAAATGAAAGTCTGGTCAGTATCTCCTGTGACAGGAAATCTTCCAGAGCTCCCACATGAATTGTTTTCCCTTTGATTTGTCCACGTTGAGCAATGTGTCTGCCGCGTTGTGCAATGGCATTTAGATCAATCGATGTCTAGTGTAATAGCATAATACATAAATATGTAGTTTAGTTAGTGTCTAGGATATTGTATGCATAATGGAGTGAAGCATGCTGCGAGACATATGGAAGTTAAGTGTAAGTGTCAGGGTTTGCAAAATGTATTTTCAGACACTGATGGGATCGTTGTGTTGCTTCCAAGAAAGACAAAAGAGAGGAGAGGGGGAGAGGGACAGACAGAAACAGAGAGAGAGACAGAGAGAGGCTCAATTTTTCAGTGTTGAAAGTTAATGGCCAATAGTTGAGTTAACTTTTCTGTTACTTATCTAAACAGAGGGACACAATCATACATGCAGACAAATAGACATAGACAGACAGACAGACAGACAGAATGACAGACAAACAGATAGATTATCTAAGAGGAGGGGATGGGGCGAAGCTGGCGTGAATCAAAACCAATAAAGTTCACTCGATATTTGATGCTATTAGTAGACAGCTTCTCAGAGAACTAACATATTAAGACTGATTGATGTCGACCCTTTTAAGGTCAAGGTCCAGCACTCTATTCTTTATTCTCGTGCATCATTATTCACAACCTTTCCAATCACCGAGAAGACAAGACGACCAATTCCTGAACGTGGAATCCCAAAAGAGCACTCAAAGAACATAGAGCTTGGAGGACAGACAGTCAGTCTCTAATCTGATAGGACAAAGATCTGACTGAGAACTCACAATCTTCCAGTCATCAGTCTGGTGGATTTAACCACTACACCATGGCGACTAGTATCGAAACAATCTTTTCCCCCCTCTCCAAAGAGACATCAGTATCATACAAGAAACATACTCTTCATCCAAAGGACATCTTCATCATAAAAAGAACATCTTCTTTGTCACAGAATATTCTTTCTTCATCGTTTCACGTTTAGTCCTCACACAGAGTGAGTGAGTCTTGTAGTCTGAGTATTATAGATTTGCTAAAAGAAAGTCTGGTCAGTGTCTCCTGTGAAAGGAAATCTTCCAGACCTCCCACATGAATTATTTTCCTTTGATTTGGCCACGTTGAGCATGCAATGTGTCTGTCGCGTTGTGTAATGGCATTTAGATCAGGCGATGTCTGGTGTTATAGCGTAATACATAAATATGTACTGTAGTTAGTGTCTGGGATATTGTATGCATAATGGAGTGAAGCATGCTGTGAGACATACAGTGTAAGTGTCAGGGTTAAAGATATATAATTTCAGACACTAATGGGATCCTTGTGTTTCTTCCAAGAAAGACAAAAAGAGAGGAGAAAAATGAGAGAGGGAGAGAGAGAGAGAGAGAGTGTGTTTATTTTTCATTGTTGAAAGTTATTGGCCAAAAATTGAGTTAACTTTTCTGTTACTTATCTAAACAGAGGGACACAGCCAGACAGGCAGAAAAATACACATAGACGTAGACAGACATACAGAGACATGATCTGAGAGGGGGAAAGGAAGGCATGAATCAAAACCACTAACTTTTGCCGGATACATGATGCTGTTATTAGACAGCTTCTCAGAGAACTGACAAATTAAGATTGATTGGTGTTGACCCTTTTCAGGTCAAGGTCCAGCACTCTATTATTTATTCCCGTGCATCATTATTCACAACCTTTTCAATCACCGAGAAGACAAGACGACCAATTCCTGAACGTGAAACCCCAAAAGAGCACTCAAAGAACATAGAGCTTGGAGGACAGACAGTCAGTCTCTAATTTGATAGGACACAGATCAGACTGAGAACTCACAATCTTCCAGTCATCAGTCTGGTGGATTTAACCACTACACCATGGCGACTAGTATCAGAACAATCTTTTCCCCCTCACCAAAGAGACATCAGTATCATACAAGAAACATACTCTTCATCCATAGGACATCTTCATCATAAAAAGAACATCGTCTTCGTCAGAAAATATTCTTTCTTCATCGTTTCAGGCTTAGTCCTCACACAGAGTGAGTGAGTCTTGTAGTCTGAGTATTATAGATTTGCTAAAAGAAAGTCTGATCAGTGTCTCCTGTGACAGGAAATCTTCCAGACCTCCCACATGAATTGTTTTCCTTTGATTTGTCCACGTTGAGCAATGTGTCTGTCGCGTTGTGTAATAACATTTAGATCAAGCGATGTCTGGTGTAATAGCATAATACATAAATATGTACTGTAATTAGTGTCTGGAATATTGTATGCATAACAGAGTGAAGCATGCTGCGAGACATATAGAGGTTTAGTGTAAGTGTCAGGAGTTAAAATCTATAATTTCAGACACTGATGAGATGGCTGTGTTGCTTCCAAGAAACACAAAAAGTGGAGAGAGAGAGAGAGAAGGGGGAGAGAGGGAGACAGACAGACAGACAAAGATAGAGAGGCAAAAAGAGAGAGAGAGAGACAGAGAAACAAAGAGAGAAAGAGAAAGAAAGAATGAGAGAGAAGCTCTGTTTAGAGAGAGAGAGAGAGAGAGAAAGAGAGGCTCAATTTTCCAATGTTGAAAGTTATTGATCAAAAGTTGAGTTAACTTTTCTGTTACTTATCTAACAAAAGGGACACAACCATACATGCAGACAAATAGACATACCCAGACAGACAGACAGACAGACAGACAGATGATCTAAGAGGAGGGGAGGGGCGATGGGGGTGTGAATCAAAACCAGTAAAGTTCACTCGATACTTGATGCTATTAATAGACAGCTTCTCAGAGAACTAACAAATTAAGATTGATTGATGTCGACCCTTTTCAGGTCAAGGTCCAGCAGTCTATTCTTTATTCCCGTGCATCATTATTCACAATCTTTTCAAACACCAAGAAGACAAGACGACCAGTTCCTGAACATGGAACCCCAAAAAAGCACTCGAAGAACATATAGCTTGGAGGACAGACAGTCAGTCTCTAATCTGATAGTACACAGATCAGACTGAGAACTCACAATCTTCCAGTCATCAGTCTGGTGGGTTTAACCACTACGCCATGGTGACTAGTATCAAAACAATCTTTTCCCCCCTCTCCAAAGAGACATCAGTATCATACAAGAAACATACTCTTCATCCATAGGACATCTTCATCATAAAAAGAACATCTTCTTCGTCAGAAAATATTCTTTCTTCATCGTTTCACGTTTAGTCCTCACACAGAGTGAGTGAGTCTTGTAGTCTGAGTATTATAGATTTGCTAAAAGAAAGTCTGGTCAGTGTCTCCTGTGACAGGAAATCTTCCAGACCTCCCACATGAATTATTTTCCTTTGATTTGGCCACGTTGAGCATGCAATGTGTCTGTCGCGTTGTGTAATGGCATTTAGATCAAGCGATGTCTAGTGTAATAGCATAATACATAAATATGTACTGTAGTTAGTGTCTGGGATATTGTATGCATAATGGAGTGAAGCATGCTGTGAGATATATAGAGCTTAAGTGTAAGTGTCAGGATTCAAAATATACAATCTTAGACACTGATGTCTCACTTTCAAAGGACAGACAGACAGAAAGAAAGGGAGAGAGAAAGAGAGAGAGCGAGAGAGAGAGAGAGGTGCATATTTGTCAGCAAATGATACTGATGCGTGCTGATGTCTATACCAAATTTAGTCCCACCCCACCCCTAAGCTCTTGATGAAGAGAGAGAGAGAGAGTTACAGGCAGAGACAGAGAGACAGAGACAGAGAGAGACAGAGACATAGAGAGACACAGAGAGAGAAACAGAGTAACAGACTGACAGAGACAGGGAGAACAGAAACAAGACAGAGACAGAAAGGCAGAAACAGAGAGGGGGGGAGGGGGAGGAGGCAGACAGAGTAAGAGAGAGAGAGTGACATACAGACAGACAGACAGATAGAAACAGAAAGAAAGAGACAGACAGATAGAAACAGAAAGAAAGAGACAGACAGATAGAAACAGAAAGAGACAGACAGATAGATACAGAAAGAAAGAGACAGACAGATAGAGAGAAACAGAAAGAGAGAGAGACACACACACATAACGAGAGAGACAGACACACAGACAGACACACAGAAAGATAACCAGATAGTTCCCAGGGATTATTATTCGCCACCATTTTTCTCCCATGGCAGAAGATACATCATCTAACAGATAACATTGCCCATGGGTCGCATTGAATGGTCCGATGGTCAGGGCACATCGTACAGGGAAGGAAGGTAGACAGGCATGAGTTCGATGCTCCTCATCACCATCCTCCTCATGGCCTTTTAGTGATGGAGTGGGGGATCAGGGGGGTAGGTGGAGGGGTGGGTGGGTGGGGGTGGGAGGTAAGTGAGGCTTCTCAGCTGAGATGATCGACGACGTGTCCATATGTGCAATGTGCACGTAATACAAGTTGCCCAAAGGGACAGATGATTAGTTCTTGGCAAAATTGTTGTAGACAAATCTTGTTATTCATCAGTAATTGAGGGAAAGAAAAAACAGAAACAAAAAAAATCAAAACTGGAGCTGAACTAAATCAACTCGTCTTTACCTAGAAAGTCAGCTGGCATTTGACGTCATTTCAGTCTGTCAAAATGAAATACGCTATATTAACAAGAAAGATAATAATAAGTAATGTCATTTATAGGCCATTTTATGAGGAAGGGGGATTTGGAGCACCTGGTCATAACGGGAAAGCTGGAGGGAAAGAGCACCAGGTAGACCCAGGGAGAGAATGCTGGACGGATTTGCAGAGTGGCTGGGGATGAGGAGGGTGGGGGAGATGCTAGGGGCAACAAGAGATAGAGATGGATGGAAGTCCATGATCGCCAACGCCATGCGGCAGGGCACCTGATGATGATGATGATGATGAATGTAATGCATAATAATTACAGTATTTATACGGCGTCAAATCTTGACGAATCAGATCAAAGGGCACTCACGCACCAGGCATACACATACAATCGACAAAGACCAGCTGACGATATTAATACACAGACTGAGAGAAAGAAGTAGTTGTAGAATTCATTGTTGGGAAAAGAGGTGTGTTTTTAAATTGGATTTAAAAGCAAAAAGGGTGGGTGTTAGGCGAAGGCAGAGTGGAAGTCTTTTCCAGGCTGACGGTCTTGAGACAGCAAACGAAATCTGGCCAACAGTTTATAGTTTAATGTAAATCTATGGACATGAAGGGAGAGAGAGTCTGAAGCTGAGCGCAAGTTGCGAGTTGGCGTATAAATACTGATGTTGTCGCAAAGGTATGATGGAACAGACTGGTGAATAGGTTTGTAACACAGGGTATCCGGCTTATATTCAATTCTTTTAAGACAGGCAACCAGTGAAGAGAACGAAGGAGAGGACTGATATGATCAAAGTTTTCCTTTTTGAGGATAAGAGGAGCATGGAGCTATATTTTGTATGCTTGGCAGACAGAGGAGAGAAGAAGCTGGTAGTCCTGTAAGGAGAGCATTACAGTAATCAAGACGAGACAAAATGAGAGATGCCACAAGCTTAAATGCTTAGATGAGTATAATCATAATGATGATAATTATACTAATTATGATAATCACAATTCTCCTCCTCCTACTACTACCATTACTATACTGCTACTACTACTACTATTATTACTTCTTACTATAGCAATATTTTAACGATTATGAAATAACAGTAATGCTAACAAGTGATACTAACCATAATGTATAATGTAATACAATGCAATACAATACAATATGATATAATATAACATAGTATAATATAATATAATATAATATAATATAATATAATATAATATAATATAATATAATAATATAATATAATATAATATAATATAATATAATATAATATAATAATATAACATAATATTATGATATATAATGATATAATGATATGATATGATATGATATATGATATATGATATGATATATTGATATAATATGATATATATGATATTATATGATATGATAATATGATATGAATATGATATATGATATATATGAATATGATATATGAATAATGATATGATATATGATATGATATGATATGATATGATATGAATATGATAT
>JAPXFY010000024.1:51121956-51129456 GCA_030674185.1 Monoplex corrugatus
AAATGTTTCTCTTTGTATTGCATGCCTCGTTCTGTGCGGAAGCAAGTTAAGGTAATTTAGTTCATGTTTTTTAAGTGTCCTTTGTTATGTTTAAATTTGTTTTCACGTATGTTTTTTTTTAAATCTCCTGTGTGATAAATTGGACAGAGTGGCCATCACAAAGGGCATCTCCTTAGATTATGTGCGCGAATACATTGAAATGTGTTTAATTTTCTTTTCCTTTTTTTCCTGTTGAGGTGTTATGTATGTTTTGAAATGGCTCTAGCCCTGATATGGCTCTACGCAGTCGGTTGGGCTTTAAACAAAAATAACAATCACAGTAAATTCTCACGACCTTCATGCATTATCATGTTGTTGACCTTAACATATGCCATAACTGACCAATTGCTCTATATTTTGCCCCTTCATCTGCTTCTTTTTGTATATCTTTATTCCATCTTTTGCAGATTTTGATTTTTCTCTTGGACTGAAATGTGTTCGATGTTATGTTATAAATGCCACTGCACATTAGAAAGAAAGATGAAAGCAATATTAAGAGGTTAAAGAAAAAAAACCTGTCCCTTAATTTGATCTGCAAACTTAACAGGGATTTGATCCCATTCTCTTCTACACCTTTCGTGATGAAGTGGGGAAAATTGGTCTTTCCTTTGAAATTATAAATCGATTTCCCATTTAAGTGTTTGCGTAAAATGAAGTAACAAAAATGAAGAAAGGATTACCGTTGTTAATATCCCTTGTTCACAAATCATCTGTTCAGAGCCACAACCATCAATACACCTCTACTGTTTAATTCTATATGAAATATAATGGTTTGGTTATGACTCTGAGATCTGTGGCTTTGGGTATGAATAGATGAAATCTTTCTGAAACAATAAACGAAAATGTATTCTGTTAGAACTGTAGGTAGATTAAGGAAATTCTTCTATATGATTGTGGCTCTGATCATATGGTAGAGATCAATGGCGGTGGTTCTGAATATATGAAATCTGAACCAATAAACGAAAATGTGATCAGTTAGAACTGTAACGATATGAAGGAAATTCATTCTTATCCAGAAAAAGGCTACGATTTTTATTCAGAAAGAAATGTGCTGTGGTGAACGGCAACAGTCATCCCTAACATACTGTGACAGGAATAGATGACTATGGTCAGATAACTGGCACCGAACAGAATCTCTTTAAGTTTTTCTGGAACAGAAATAGGATTCCCTGATGCTTTGCATACCAGGTCAAGGTCCTACCAGTCTTCGTTCCCCCTACAGATTATTAGTATTCACAGCCATTTGTCTCCCATGCAGGCAGATAGATCGCCCAACAGACAAGACGTCCAGAGTTCTGAATGTAGGTCCCCTTGGAGAGCAGTCACGAGGACGTGGCGGATGGTGGACAGTCACTGCCTGAACTGACGGGAGACAAGATCTCATTGAGAACGCAGTCGATCCATGCGTGGTGTTTCTCATATGATACAAACACGAATGCAATGCCACCAGGGAGCTCATGTTTTACATTTGTTTCAGTATAGACAGTATTCTATTCTATTGTACGGATGTGAGGCGTGGACAGTCAGCAAGCAAAGCCAGAGCAAGATTGAGGCAGCCGAGATGTGGTTTCTAAGAAGAATGTTAAGAGTTCCATGGACAGCAAAGAAAACAAACGAGACAGTCTTGATGGAGGCAGACACAAGTAGATCACTCATAAGGAAGATTAGGAAAAGACAAGCAACATTTATAGGCCATTTTATGAGGAAGGGGGATTTGGAGCACCTGGTCACAACGGGAAAGCTGGAGGGAAAGAGAGCACCAGGTAGACCCAGGGAGAGAATGCTGGACGGACTTGCAGAGTGGCTGGGGATGAGGAGGATGGGGGAGATGCTGGGGGCAACGAGAGATAGAGATGGTTGGAAGTCTATGGTCGCCAACGCCATGCGGCAGGGCACCTGATGATGATGATGATAGACAGTATCCCCCACCTTCTGGAAGTTCTGTGCTAGAAATGTCCTCTTTTCTGTCACTCTCTTTGTTTCTGCCTTGTTCCTTTGCTTGCTGTCATTTCTTCCTATCATTTTCTGCCTTGCTGGTCCATTCACGTGTTTGTGTTCGATTAAGTTTTACGTACTTTCTCTTGGGGATTGATAATCGAGTCAATTCAGATCGATGGGAGAATTCATCGTTAAACATCCCCGCCGCACAGTTCATGGCACTCGCTTTACTCGGGCTGGTTGGTAGGTACGTGAACTCAAAGACTGAGTTCAGCCTCAGCCCGCACCATTAAAAAAAGACCTGTCCTCTGTCTATCTTGATGTTTCCATCATTTTTTGGCGGTTTTTCAGCTTAGCGTTTTTCAAGTCCCTTTTCCCCCTCCCCTTTTCAAGACCTTTTCCTCCGCGCGTAGGGTTTTGCGTAGGCTCAAGGAGTCTGTCAGATAATTGCTGGCAGATTTGGATGGAGCGCATATGGAGTTGTCTGAGTACGGTGAATATCTCTTGAACAAACTCCAAACTCTAAACTCGCTTGTAGGAATGATAGACTTAAATCTTCTCCTAAGGAAATCAAAAACGTTAAACCCAGAAAATCACATTTGTAATGTGGAGATTCCTTTTTCTCGTTAAAAATTCAAAAATTTGAAACCAAAAATGCAAAAAGAAAAACGTTCTATTTTTGAAACTAATGGTTTGCCATATTCGCATTTAACGACGAGAAAAATCAGGGGAGGGAAGTCATTGATACAGGTCATCAAACGACGACAACGATGGGAACCATTGATAACAACCACCATCATTATCGATCTTCATAGTCTTCTTGTTCTTCACCTCCCTCTCCCCCCCTCTCTCTTTCCCTGACACTGTGCTGCAGGCGTTGGTCTGGGAGAAAGACACACACACACACACACACACGCACACACACACACACGCACATGCGCTTATAAACACACATACACACACACACACACACACACAAGAGGAGAGAGAGAGAGAGAGAAGACAGAGAACTCATTGTGAAAAGACGTTAAGTTAAGGAACGAACGAACACATGCACAGAGAGAGAGAGAGAGAGAGAGAGAGAGAGAGAGAGAGAGAGAGAGAGAGAGAGAGGACGTTGATTTGAGAGAGAGGGAGATAGATACACGTATGCTTATATGTATATATGTATATGTATATAAAATTTTATGCATTATATATATATATATATATATATATATATATATATAGATCTAGAGAGAGAGAGAGAGAGAGAGAATGAATGAATAAGTGAGAGACAGAGAGAATGAGTGAGAGAGACAGGATGAGAGAGAGAGGGAGAGAGCGAGAACGTTGGTTTGAGAGAAAAAGAGAGAGTGTTGATTAGGGAGAGAACGAGAACATTGATTAAAGAGAGAGAGAGAGAAAGAAATAGACAGACAGACAGAAAGAGACAGAGAGAGGGGGAAAGAGAGAGAGTTGGTTAGAGAGAGAGCGAGAACGTTGGTTTGAGAGCGAACGAGAGAGAGAGAGAGATTGGTTAGAGAGAGAGCAAGAACGTTGGTTTGAGAGAGACAGAGACAGACAGAGAGATCAAGAGAGAGAGAGGGACAGAGAGAGAGAGGAAGAGAGAGAGAGAGAAAACGCTGGGTCTCTAGAGAGAGAGATCGAGAACGTTGGTTTTAGACAGACAGACAGGGAGAGGAGAAGGAGGAGAGAGAGGAGGAGAGAGAGAGGAGGAGGAGAGAGAGAGAAGGGGAAGCTGTGCAATCATTAAGGCCGAGGTGAAAAAGTTAATGACTTTGAAACAGCTTCTGTGTGATGTCTGCTGGTAGTATTCGGGTACGCAAAACGACTTATTTATGGGCGTCTACAGATATCGTTGTTTTGTTTTGTTTTTAACACGGCTATATCTTTGCTGTAAATAAATGGCTTTTAAATAGCAGCGCCTGTGTTTTGTCAGTTATGAATCGTGTCACATAAATCACAAGGTGTGTTCAAAAGCGAGGGAGCGTGTTTCTTAATGCATGAGTGCACATGTTTTGGTGATATTTTTTTTTTTTTCTTCTCTTCCGCCTCCTCTCTCCCCCCCCCCCCCCCCCCCCCCCCCTTAAGTATTATTTTTCTTTATGGGGGGGAGGGATCCCCTTTATGTTTTGTGTCACGTTCTTCATAAACTACGAACAAAATGATGTATGCAGACCTGCCAGTGTCAAAGCCAAGCGTTTTTTGTTTGTTTGTTTTTATTTTACCCTGGTGAATGTCTGGTTTCTACTGATTTGCACAGGACGCGAGAAGATTATTAATAAAGAAGGTTAGGAAAAGACAAGCAGCATTTGTGGGACGTACCATGAGGAAAGGGAAGTTAGAGCACCTGGTCACAACAGGAAGCTGGAGGGAAAGAGAACACCAGGTAGACCCAGGGAGAAAATATCGGACGGACTTGCAGGGTGGCTGAGGACAGAGAGGGTGGGAGGTGTAGTTGCAGCGACAAAGGATAGATACATATGGAGGGCCATGGTCGCCAACGCCATGTGGCAGGGCACTTGATGATGATGATGGTTGATTTGCATGCTGGTGGGTGATTTGATTCAAAACCGAAGAAACAAAAGCCAGAATAGAACACAGAAACAATATCACTAAAACGACTATATAAAAAAAAAACATTAAAAAAAAAACAAGTCAACCAGCAGTATACAGGATGACCATATCCGAACAACAACAACACAAACAACAGCAACAACAAGAACGAACACAACATAGGATACTCTAACCAACATCTATAACTTGCACGTCATTTATAGATCTTTGTGTCCTTCTCGGAGTATAGAACCCAACATAACCTACTAAACTTTGCATCGTCATATATATTATGTATCTTTGTGTCCATATCTCGGAGGTATAGAACCCAACATAACCTACTAAAATTTGCATCGTCATATATATTATGTATCTTTGTGTCCATATCTCGGAGGTATAGAACCCAACATAACCTACTAAAATTTGCATCGTCATATATATTATGTATCTTTGTGTCCATATCTCGGAGGTATAGAACCCAACATAACCTACTAAAATTTGCATTGTCATATATATTATGTATCTTTGTGTCCATATCTCGGAGGTATAGAACCCAACAATAGGAAAACTGCTGGGCCGGACAACGTGTCCACAGCCGCACTTAAGTCCTGTGCTGACCAACTGGCCCCTGTCTTCTCTGATATTTTTAATAAATCTCTAGAACTCTGTAAAGTTCCATCCTGCTTCAAGTCTGCCTATATTGTTCCTGTACCCAAAAAGACTAAAGTCTCCTCCCTTAATGATTTCAGACCTGTTGCCCTCACCTCTGTGGCCATGAAGGTGTTTGAAAGAATTGTTCTACGATACCTGAAATCCGTCACTGACCATCTACTCGACCCTTTGCAGTTTGCGTATCGCGCAAACAGATCAGTGGATGATGCTGTCTCCCTATTAATGCACAACATCTTGCAGCATTTGGAATCCCCCAAAACATACGCACGCATTCTTTTTGTAGATTTTAGCTCTGCCTTTAACACAATTGTCCCAGCAAAACTCTATAGCAAATTTCTAGAGCTCAAAATTAGTCATCAAATGTGTAAATGGGTTTTAGATTTCCTCCTAAATAGAAAACAAGTTGTCAAACTCGGTGGTCTGAGCTCTAGTCCCCTGACGTTGAACACAGGCGCGCCTCAAGGTTGTGTCCTGTCACCGCTCTTATTCACTTTGTTTACAAATGATTGTGTCTCTACTCATGACTCTGTGATGTTTTTTAAGTTCTCTGACGACACAACAGTTGAAGGGCTCATCAAAAAAGCGATGAGTCTCACTATTTAAGTGAGATAGACAAATTAGTTCGCTGGTGCGACAACAACAACTTAGAGTTAAACGTTCTGAAAACAAAGGAAATGATTATAGACAATAGAAGAAAAAAGACACCACTATCTCCCCTAGTGATCAAGGGAGACTCGGTAGAAGTAGTAGACACGTTTAAACTTTTGGGAACAACAATTTCGAATTCGTTAAAGTGGGAGGAAAACACAAAACTAATCATTAAAAAATCACTGCAGCGTCTCTATTTCCTTCGTCAGCTTAAAAAGTTTGGGGTTAGCCAGTCTATCTTGATTCAGTTTTACTGAGCAGTGATAGAAAGCGTTTTAACTTTCTCTATCACAGTCTGGTATGGTACCTGTACAACAACTGAGAAAGATGGCTTAAACAGAATTGTAAGCACTGCCTCCAAGATCATCGGCATTACTCTTCCTTCCATCGAATCCATCTACGAAAAAAGAACTGAGAAGAAGGTTAAATCTATCATAGCTGATAAAGATCATCCAGCGAACAGTCTGTTCACTCCACTTCCGTCAGGAAAACGCTTTCGTTCCATCAAAGCCAGAACGTCTCGCTTTAAAGACAGTTTTTATGTAAGGGCTGCCCGTCACCCTGTTTCCCTGTAGACCTCTTTTTGCTGTGTGTATCTGCTAGACTTACAGCCGTACATCATTACACTTTTTGCTGTGTGTATCTGCTAGACTTACAGCCGTACATCATTACACTTTTTGCTGTGTGTATTGTGACTTACAGCGTACTCATTACATTTTTTTATGGTAATGTTGAATCATACATTCGTGTCTTATCGGTAGTCACAATTTTTTTTTCTCTTATTCTGTGATGATCCTATTCTTAACCAATTTTTATTAGAGCTATTTATTTCTTATTTTGTACCGAACTTAATCCGTGATAGTTCTAGAAGGAGTTTAGTCTTTTATTGGTTCGTGATATTGTTTCTAGAAGGATTTTTAATGTCTTTTATCTGTTCGTGATCACTGTTAATTGATAAACTGTTTTAACTCCCCAGGCTTGGATTATACTGTTTTTTGTGTGTTTTTTTTTAACTTGCGTCAGAATGTACTCTTACTAAATATTTTGTTATGTATCAGAGCTTCTTCGCCTGTCTTTGGTTTTTTAGTCTTGCGCATGTGAGGAGGGGGAGTGAATGTAAGAGAATAATTTTTACCTTATGTTGTTTAAGTCCCGTGTGCGTGTGTGCGTGTGTGCTGTGTGTGTGTGTGGGGGGGGGGGCTGTATATGTGTGTGTGCATGAGTGCGTGTGTGTGGGGGGGGGGGAGGGCGTATGTGTGTGTGCTTGAGTGCGTGTGTGGGTGTGGGTGTACGGCTGCATTTTCCCAGCCATTCTGACAGCCTCCAGTTACTACCTTTCTGCCAGCCGGCATCGCCTGCGAGCCTATTTTTAGCCAGGCAGGTTTGACCAGAGTCCTTCACTCTACAGCAGTGCTTTGTAACTGCTGCGATCTTTCGGGAGGGTCTGAGTGTAGGAAGTGACTGATACTGGCACAGAGTAGGCCTATCGAATCTACGTCAATCTGTAGGCCTATACTCCACAGGATGGGCGAGGGTGGCGTGGAGAGTGGAAGGAGAAGGACAGATGCGCGCTGTTAATTAGCTGGCAGGGCAGAACCAACGATTAGTGGATATGGGCGCCTTGGCGTGAGAGTGTGTGTGTGT
>JAPXFY010000024.1:51146956-51149456 GCA_030674185.1 Monoplex corrugatus
CCTTGACAGTCACAATATCGTTGAGAGTATTGCAGCGTCGCGAAGGTGATAAAACGTGAATTGTCTCCGGTGTTACGATATTGTATACTGGCACAGTTGTTGTGTTTAGAGGTTAATAAAGTGTATTTATTGGGTTTACGAAACAATGTCAGGCAGTGTTATTTGTAGCGTCCAGAAGATGCTGAAATGTCTTTTTTCTGGTGTTACGATATTGTATACTAGCAGAATGTAATGTTTAGAGGTTAATAAAGTGTATTTATTTGGTTTACGATATAATATCATTTATTGTCTTTGTAGCGTCCAGAAAATGTTGAAATGTTGTTTTTTCTATACAATAATCTAGCACGGTGTAGTGTTTAGAGGCTGATAAAGTGTCTTTACTTGGTTTATGAGACAATATTATTCAGTGTTATTTGTAGCGTGGAGAAGATCATGAAATTCATTTTTTCTGGTATTACGATACAGTATACTAGCATAATAATTTCTTATTATAATATTGATGGTTTAATAAAACGTAGTCTTGACTGAGAATGCGTCAACGTGTCTATTTTTGGCGTACCGTTTGTACAATACAGCTTTGAGTTGATGTCAGTGTGTTCTGGGTCTCGATGTATTAAATGCTTAGGGTCTAGTAGAGTATAGTGTCGATTGTTTGTTTAAGTGTGCGATGTTTAGCGTGCGCAGCCAAAAGGCACACGGGTCCGACTCGTTTTTCGTCCCCTTCCGAAAGACTAGACGTTCAGTTCGATTTTCCGGTCAAACTGAGGAGAAAAGCCGAGGCCTCGACGGGAAGCGAACCCTGGAACCTCGAGTTTAGTTATTGACAGGCGAACGTCTGAATCATTCTGCCACTCTTCTCACTTCGCCTGGCTGCCTTGGTAAAAACCATTGGAGAGATAGGTTGATTTCCCAGGTCCCACCCCTTGAAGACCAATTAACCTTCTTGCCTTTTTGAAGTCTTTGGTTAAAAAAAGGTGAATATCAATTTGAGGCGGGGAGAAGGGATGGGCGCCGTCCTCGTGGTGCTGGACCCGGGAAAAGTTGAGGTTTCTGCCATTTCACTCCCCTACGACCTCAGGATTATGGAACTATCTAGATAAGACCTCAGGACCTGTCCAGCTCGTGGGTTTATGTGCGGGCTTAAGGCTTGTTACGTGATCATTCTGGATCTTCTCTATTACATGGCACCTGTGACGTTAGTGCGTATGGAATTCATTACGAGCGCGGAGACATCATTCTCTGAAAATGAAAACGGAAAAAAAAAAAAAAAAAAAAAATGTTTGAGTTTATTCTTCACGTAGCTATAATACAACTGGTGCAGTATAATATCGTATGAATATGAACCAGGAAAGCACACAATAGAGTCAGAACACGTATTTAATGTAACATTCAGGAGAAAAAGAAAATACGACTTCATGATTCGTAACTCTTTGACTCCCGCACCATGTCCGCCAGCATACTGCATTGTCAATCATGCTCATCATCATCATCATCAGGTGCCCTGCCGCATGGCGTTGGCGACCATGGACTTCCAACCATCTCTATCTCTCGTTGCCCCCAGCATCTCCCCCACCCTCCTCATCCCCAGCCACTCTGCAAGTCCGTCCAGCATTTTCTCCCTGTGCTCTCTTTCCCTCCAGCTTTCCCGTTGTGACCAGATGCTCCAAATCCCCCTTCCTCATAAAATGGCCTATAAATGTTGCTTGTCTTTTCCTAATCTTCCTTATGAGTGATCTACTTGTGTCTGCCTCCATCAGGACTGTCTCGTTTGTTTTCTTTGCTGTCCATGGAACTCTCAACATTCTTCTGAGAAATCACATCTCGGCTGCCTCAATCTTGCTCTGGCTTTGCTTGCTGACTGTCCACGCCTGGCATCCGTACAACAGTATTGGTTCTATATAACACTCAAGGACTCTCTTCCTGATGTTAATTGATAGGCATTTGTTGGTAAGAAACCCGCTTCCACGTTCAGGAGAAAAAGAAAATATGACTTCATGATTCGTAACCCTTTCACTCCCGCATCGTGTCCGCCAGCATACTGCATTGTCAACCATGCTAGCAAAGCAAAAACTTAACCCTTTGATTCCCTCACCCTATCCACCAGCTTCCTGCTGCTGTTATTGTTGTTGTTATTAGTGTTGTTGCTATTGTTGCTGTTTTCTTTTTGTTGTTTGTTTTGTTTGTTTTTTCATCTCGTCCCAAACCACCCGATTTATGGAATGGAATGGAATCTTTATTTAATGTCTGTTCACAATAGTGATTTTAGACACACACACACACACACACACACACACACACACACACACACACACACACACACACACACACACACACACACACACACACACACACACACACATACACAGGGAGAGTGAAAAAGGGTGGGGGATCGTAAGGGGTAGTGGGAGTTTGAATGTAAGAAGGGGAACAATTACAATTAAGAAATCAGAAGATTAAGTTAACAGTGTCAATTAATAACAGACAACAATTAATTAACTCT
>JAPXFY010000024.1:51156956-51159456 GCA_030674185.1 Monoplex corrugatus
CTGTCTATCAGTCTGTATGCCTGTCTGTTTATCTGTCCGTCTGTCTGTCTGTGTCTGTCTGTCTCTCTCTTTCTCTCTCTCTGTCTCTCTCTCTCTCTCATCTATCTATCTATCTATCTATCTGTTGTCTATCTATATGGTTCTATCTATCATGGTTCCTCTGTCGCTATTCCTGTCCTTTCACTCTCTCTCTCTCTCCCTCTCTCTCTCTCTCTCTCTCTCTCTCCATCTATCTTTCTATCTGTGTATCTATATATCTATCTGGCTCTCTCTGTTGGCTGTCTCTCTGTCTCTCTCTCTCTCTCACTCTCTCTCTCTCTCGCTCTGTCTCTCTCTCTCTCTCTCTCTCTCGTTCTCTTCTCTCACTCTCTCTCTCTCGCTCTGTCTCTCTCTCTCGTTCTGTCTCTCTCTCTGTTCTGTCTTCTCTCTCTCACTCTCTCGCTCTGTCTCTCTCTCTCTCTCTCTCTCTCGTTCTCTCTCTCTCACTCTCTCTCGCTCTGTCTCTCTCTCTCTCACTCTCTCTCTCGCTCTGTCTCTCTCTCTCTCCTCTTCTCTCTCTCTCTCTCTCTCTTCTTTCTCTCGTTCTCTTAGCTTTCATACATGTACTTATCGATTTTCACTCCCTGTCACTTGCACACCGGGGGAGGAGGTAGAGGAGAGGGGGGAGGGGAGGGGGGAAAAAGACTTTCTGCGATCAGTGACTGGCTTGAGCTGTCAGTGGCCGTGCGTCCTCCCAACAATACCACAATTCCCTTCACTTCCGGCAGCCTCGCTTTGACATCTGTTGGGTCTTCCTTGTCCTTTTACGCTGTATACCTCTGCGCTTGATTATTCTCCCCTGGATTTTCTTTTTTCTTGTCTCTTTCTTGTGTGTGTGTGTGTGTGTGTGTGTGTGTGTGTGTGTGTGTGTGTGTGTGTGTGTGTGTGTGTGTGTTGTGGGTGCGGGAGTCAGGTGGTAGGAAAGTATTGGGGAGATAGTGAGAGATTGTTGAAATTCGTCCAGAGAGAAAGAAGGAATGTGTGTGTCTGTGTGTGCGTGTATTCGTTCGTTGCTTGATTTAACATCTTTTCACTATAAGTGATATTAGACGGTGTGTGTGTGTATGTGTGTGTGTGTGTGTTTGTGTGTGTGTTTGTGTGTGTGTGTTGTGAGTGCGTGTGTGTGTGTACGTGAGAGAGAGAGAGAGAGAGTGTGTGTGTGTGTGTGTGTGTGTGTGTGTGTGTGTGTGTGTGTGTGTGTGGTCTCCTTAGATTATGCGCGAATGCGTTTATATGTGTACTAATCGTATGTTTTGAAATGGTCGTAGACCTGATATGGCTCTACGAAGTCGACCAGGCTTTAAACCAAAATAACAGTAACTCTTTTGTGTGTGTGTGTGTGTGTGTGTGTGTGTGTGTGTGTGTGTGTATGTGTACGTGTGTGTGTGTGTGTGCATGTATGTATGAATGTGTGCTTGTGTGTATACGTATGTACTTGTGTGTATATATATGTACGTGTGTTTGTATGTGTGCGTGTGTATGTGTGTGTATACGTTCGTGTGTTAGTATGTATGGGGTAGAAAGAAACTCTAGGAGAGCTAGACAACAGAAGGTCTTCAGAGAAGTAACCCCTTTAGACAAGTGTTTCGGCCCTGAATTCCTTACACTCTCGGGGGGCGGGCCACATCCAGGTCATGACTCCTGGATGCCCTTCTGCTGTTGTCTATTTTTTTTTTTTTTTTTTTTTCCCACGCCGGGGAGCGAACCTGGGCGATTCTGCGCTTTAGAACTGCGGTACGCGGTTTTACCAATGTGCTAACGGGGCACACATCATCTGTAGGGAATTTAATCCTTATGAAGTTCACTTTTGGTTCCTCCTTGCCAGATCCAGCTTGAGCTCCTTTCTGCTGCCTCTGCCATCGCTTTAAGGGCTCTAGTCTCTTCTTCCAGAAATGGCGAGTTGTTTCATGAGATCATAAGCGGAGGTGCCACAAACCCTCTTGTCCGACCTCTATGGCGAAGATTTTGACCGCAGACCTGCTTTCTTCAGGGTGCTGGCAAGACCGGCGTATTTTCGGTCTTGTAGATATGTGCTTCTTCCATTCTACTTTCGTATGGACAGTGAGTTCTATCAGAATCACTTGTTTCGAGGAGTCAGAGTGGAGAGCGATGTCTGGTCTCATGCTGTCTTGCTGATGACATTGGGTAATTTCTCCACTCTGGGAGGTCTGCTGTACACTCCAGTCGACTGCTCCGTCCAGAAGACCCTTTGGCAATGTGCTGGTTGTCATAGCACTTTCGGGCCAGACCTGTTTCCCTCTGCTATGTATGTTTGCCTGTGTGTGTACTTGTGTGTGTATGTGTGTACGTGCGTGTGTGTGTGTGTATGTGTGTTTGTACGTGTGTGTGTGTGCGTGCGTGTGTGTGTGTGTGTGTGTGTGTGTGTGTGTGTGTGTGTGTGTGTGTGTGTGGTGTGTGTGTGTGTGCTCGCGCGCGTGCGTGTTTGGCGAATGATCGTATT
>JAPXFY010000024.1:51166956-51171956 GCA_030674185.1 Monoplex corrugatus
TACAACAGCTGGTCATCAGTAGGTTACAACAGGTGGTCATCAGTAGGTTACAACAGGTGGTCATCAGTAGGTTACAACAGGTGGTCATCAGTAGGTAACACATGGACACTCCCGCTTTGTATGTCAAAATTGCTTTGATGTGGGGATGCCGGGGGTTCTTTCAGTACAAATGGTATCCCCACCTTCTGGAAATTCTTTGCTAGAAATGTCCTCATTTCTGTCACTCTCTTTGTTTCTTTTTTCTTCTTTCGCTTTCTCTCATTTCTGCTATCATTTTCTGCTTTGGTGGTCCATTCATCTGTACGTGTTCGGTAAAGTCTTACGTACTTTCTCTGAGGGTTGATAATTGGGTACATGTATTAAGTGCACTTTTGGCTCAAGGGAAATGAGATATGCGAAAGCTATTTTAGGTAATTTATTCACGTTTTTATGTATGTTTTAGTATCCATAGTTATGTCTAAATTTGCAAATGCATAGATATGTGTACTTAATTTTCTTTAACTTTTTTTTTCCTGTTAAAATATTGTGTGATTTGAAATGGTTATAGCCCTGATATGGCTCTACGCAGTCAGTTGGGCTTTAAACAACAATAACAATTCTATGTTTTTTTGTTTTGTTGTTGTTGTGGTGGTGGTGGTGGTGGTGGTGGTGTGTGTGTGTGTGTTGTGTGTGTGTGTGTGTGTGTGTGTGTGTGTGTGTGTGTGTGTGTGTGTTGTGTGTGTTGTGTGTGTGTGTGTGTGTGGTATGTGTGTGTGTGTGTGTGTGTTGTGTGTGTGTATATTGGTGTGTGTGTGTATTGGTGTGTGTTTGTGTGTGTGTGTGTGTGTTGGTTCTTATTTGGTTGAGCACTGACAGTGACCTTGATGTAAACACGGTGTTGGCAGAGGTAGTGGAAGGATTCACGACTATCAAAGACTGCAATGTTAACGATGGGGAGAAGGGTGTAGTCACGACCAGCAGCCACAGGACAGTCACCTTCATTCAATTTTCTCTGTTTGTGTGTCTTTGTCTGTCTGTCTGTCTGTCTGTCTGTCTCTCTCTCTCTCTCTCTCTCTCTTTCTCTCTGTGTATCTTCTCTCTGTCTCTGTCTGTCTTTCTCTCTCTCTCTCTCTCTCTCTCTTTCTTTGTATGTCTGTTTGTGGGTGTGTGTGTGTGGTGGTGTGTGTGTGTCAGTGTGTGTGTGTCTGTGTCTGTGTCTGTCTGTCTGTTTCTCTCTCTCTCTCTCTCTCTCTCTCTCTCTCTCTCTGTGTGTGTGTGTGTGTGTGTGTGTGTGTGTGTGTGTGTGTTTGTCAGGTGTGTGTGGTGTGTGTGTGTGTCTCTCTCTCTCTGTCAGTGTGTGTGTGTCTGTTTGTCTGTCTGTCTCTCTCTCTCTCTGTCTGTATGTCTGTGTGTGTGTGTGTGTGTATTTGTGTCAGTGTGTGTGTGTCTGTGTCAGTGTGTGTGTCTGTGTGTGTGGAGTGTGTCTGTCTGTCTCTCTCTCTTTCTCTCTCTTTCTCTCTCTCTCTCTGTGTTTGTGTGTGTGTGTCTGTGTCAGTGTGTGTGTGTGTTCTCTCTCTCTCTCTCTCTCTCTCTCTCTCTCTCACACACACAATTCTCTGTGTGTGTGTCAGTGTGAGTGTGTGTGTGTGTCAGTATGTGTGTGTGTGTGTGTGCTGTCTGTTTGTCTGTATCTATGTGTCCTATTTTCTACACCATCTTAATGGCAGCAGAAACTGGCACAGTTTTGTGCAATACGACGACGATGATGATGACGATGAGGATGATGACGATGAGGATGATAATCACGATGCTATGGCATTCCATGTAGGATTGAGACTGCGTGAGAGGGTTGCACTCTACGCTTGCTATCATAACATATCCTGGAGCCAGCCAAACTTGAGAGACACATACACCTGCGGTGTTGGTCAAGAAATTTGAGCAGCACCCTCAGTGACACGTCTGCGAAGTGGATGAGACTCGACTGTGTCTTTCCAGTAGGTCCACAGCGCACTCAACTCTGTGTAGGAGTTGATTAGAATCGATAAAAAAAAACATGAAATGAATAAATGAATAAATAAATGAAAAGAGAAATAAATAAATGGACAGATAAATGCTTCAATTAATAAATAAATGCATGAATGAATACATAGATAAACAAGCAAAATATATATAAATAAATGTGTATAAATGCATAATGGCTACTGGCTAAACTTGTTTCTCATACATATATAAATGCATGAATGAATGAATAAATAAATAAATAAATGACACTGATTTTGACAGGAATGATAGAGATTCGAATCCACAACCTTCCAGTCGGTAGTCCGTTGCGCTAACCACTACACCACGGCGACTTGCAGCTTCACCCAATTCAGCCTAACCCGCCAAATCCCTTGCCTGAGTCTCCACCGTCCTTGCTATCCAAGTAATGTCCCTCAGGTCACGGCGACAAAGACTCATAATCAGAAGACGAAGAACAAAAAAAACAAAAAAAACAATAATAATAATAACGCAGAAATCCAAATTGGAGCAGACTTGGTGAAGGGGAGACGAACGCCAGGCATCAGTACAATCCGTATGACAAGGAGATGGAGAGGTGGCCATTTGCACGGCGATCACGGGCAACGGGGCAAATTTAATGCCCAACCAATTTTGATCCCCTGGACCAGAATGGGAGGCTCGGACGTTTGGTGCCAGTAAGATGTCCGTCCGTCGTCTTCCGTTTGCGATGGATGAGAGCCGTGGGGCGAAAATGAAGTCGTTTTTCTTCCCTCTGCCACTGATCCGGTGAAGGGTGGGGGGCAGGGGGGAGGGAAGGGAGGGAGGGGGAGGGGTCCGAGCTAGGCTACAGTTGTCACAGTCGCTCCCCCAACGCTCTGTCCACCTCCCTACCCCACCCCACACCCACGCCCATACCTACCTCCCATTTCTTCACAAACACACACACACACACACACACACACCTGCAGATGGGGAGAGGGGTAAGGTGGGTGGGTACGGGGGGAGGGGAGGGGGCCGAGCTAGGCTGCAGTTGTCACGGTCGCTGCCGGACGCTCTGTTGATGTCCACCCCAGACCCACCCCACCCACACCTACCTCCCCACCCACCCACCCGCAGACGGGGGGGGGGGGGAGAGGGGAGGTTAGGGTATGGGTAGTGGGGGGATAGAATCGGGGTGCGGTGGGGGGTATGAGAGGTTAGGAGTGACGTTTGATTTTCTTTCCGAGCATGACCCGGGCTTGTTGCATCAGATGAGGGGAAATAATGTCACCAGTATTGAGATTTGATAGCATGGAGTCTCTGGGCCCATCTCATGGGGAGGAAGGTGGGGAGGAGGGGGAGGGGTGTACGGGTGGAGGGGGTGGTACAGTCTGGGACTGATCCATCATTTGTTAAGAGTTGGCGTCCCGCTGCCAGACCCGCTTTCCTGCCCTCTCCACCCCCTCCCCCCCCCTTTTCTCCTCCTTCTCCCTACCCCCTTGATCGCCTCGCCGCCTGACCTTGGACACTCTACTACGGGGACAGACTTAAAAAGGCCCACGGGGGTTATTGTTGTTAACCCTTTGACTCTCCCCAGTGGGGATGCCGGGGGGGGGGGGGGGGCTCTTTCTGTATAAATAGTTGTTGAGAGTTCCATGGACAGCAAAGAAAACTAACGAGACAGTCTTGATGGAGGCAGAACACAAGAAGATCATTATAAGGAACATTAGGAAAAGACAGGCAACATTTACAGGCCATTTTATGAGGAAAGGGGAATTGGAGCACCGGTCACGACAGAAAAGCTGGAGGGAAAGAGAGCACCGGGTACACCCAGGGAGAAGATATTGGACGATTTGCAGAGTAGCTGATGACAAAGAGGGTGGAAGAGGTGCTTGAGGCAACAAGGGATAGAAATAGATGGAAGGCCATGATCGCCAAGGCCATGTGGCGAGGCACTTGATGATGATAATGAGTATCCCCACCTTCTGGAAATTCTATGCATAGAAATTCCTCTTTTCTGTCACTCTCTTTGTTTTTCTGCCTTGTTGCTTTGTTTTCAGTCATTTCTACCTAGCATTTTTCTGCCATAATGGTCCATTCACCTGTATGTGTTCGATAAAAGTCTATGTACTTTTTCTTAGGATTGATAATTGGGTACATGTGAGATATGCGGAAGCAGTTTTAGGTAATTTACGCCTGTTTTTATACATGTTTTGGTGTCCTTATGTATGCTTTATTTCTATTCAGGTGTGTTTTTTTAAATCTCCCCTGTGCGATAAATTGGACGGAGTGGTCCTTAGATTAGATTATGTGCGCGAATGCGCTGATATGTTTATTAAATTTCTATTCTTTTCTTTTCCCTGTTGAAGTTTTGTATGTTTTTAAGTGGTTATAGCCCTGATATGGCTCTACGCAGTCGGCTGGGCTTTAAAACGAACATAACAATAACCCTTTGACTCCTGCACTCTCTCCATCAGTACCTTGCGTTTGTCAGCCATGCTAGCAAAGCAAAAAACTTAACCCTTTGACTCCCTCACCCTTACTCACCAGCTTCCTGCAGAAAAACTGGCGGATAGGGTGAGGGAGTCAAAGGGTTAAGTTTTTGCAAGTTGGTGGATAGGGTGCGGGAGTCAGAAGGTTAAAAAAAAAAGCCCACGGGGTGAGTTGTTAACCCTTTGACTCCCGCACTCTCTCCATCAGTACCTGCAGGAAGCTGGCGGATAGGGTGAGGGAGTCAAAGGGTTGAGTTTTTTGCAAGTTGGTGGATAGGGTGCGGGATTCAAAGGGTTAAATTTTTACAAGTTGGTGGATAGGGTGATCTGAGGGAATCACATGGTTAAGTTTTTGCAAATTGGTGAATAGGGTGTGGGAGTCAAAGGGTTAAAAAATCCCACGGGGGTTGGTTGTTAACCCTTTGACTCCCGCACTCTCTGTAGGAAGCTGGTAGATAAGGTGAGGAAATCAAAGGGTTCAGTTTTTGCAAGTGGGTGGATAGAGTGCGGGAATCAAAGGGTTAAGTTAATGCCATGCACTTGGCCTTC
>JAPXFY010000024.1:51176956-51191956 GCA_030674185.1 Monoplex corrugatus
TTTTCAATGCCGTGACACAACTTAATGACTTTAAACATGCATAACTTCTACATTTTTTTTTTAGTACAAGCTTATTCAAGTACCAAAATAATCAGCAGAATGTACACTTTCCAGTGATATGTATATCTCAAAATGCCCAAAATGCTAGTTAAGACTGATTTCGTGGTGGGAGGTCCCTATATTAATTGTTTGCTTCATTTTAGCGAGGAATGTGTATTTATCTGCATACTGCAACTATATATATCAACTGTTCACATCCATTTAGTAAACAATGTGTTTTATATAAATTTTGCCTATTATTGTCCACTGCTTAGCAAGTCATATGCTTTTATATACATACTGCAGAGTGTATGTCAAATGTCCGCCTCCATGTAGCCAGAAATTAGTTGTGTTGTTGTTGTTGTTTTTTTTATGCAAGTCGAAGTAGTGACCGTTTCCACATTCAATTTGAAGAGAAGTGGTCTAATTGACGGTTCGCGTGACTGTAAAAAGAAACAAAAACGAGAAAGGAGTACCACCACTACCTCAGCCATGTTCAGAATGGATGGATCTGCTGTCAGTGTAAGTGCCAGCCATAGCAGGCGCCCTGAACAAAAGCTAGTTTAACTTTTTCCTATCTGCCATGACGTTTCCCTTTCTTCCTGGGGACCAATTCAGATGTATTGCTTGTCACCAGCATTTACTTTCTCTGTGTCTGTCTGTGTGTCTGTCTGTCTCTGTCTGTGGTCCTGTCTGTCTCTGCTCTGTCTGTCTCTCTTCTCTCTCTGTCTCTCTCTCTCTCTCTAGCTATATTCATTGTCCCTCTCTCTTCTCTTCTCTCGTCTCTCTCTCTCTCTCTTCCTCTCTCTTCTCTCTCCTCTCTCTCTCTCTCCTCCTCTCTCTGCTCTCTCTCCCTCTCTCTTTACCTATCTATCTGTCTATCTAGATCTATCTGGCTATCGTTTGCATGTCCTCTCTCTCTCTGTGGCTGTCTTTCTCTCCTGTGTGCTTCATTCTCTCTCTCTCTCTCTCTCTCTCTCCCTTTCTGTTTCTCTGTCTGTCTCTCCTTCTCTCTCTCTCTCTCCCCCTCTCTATGGCTCTCTCTCTCCCTCTCTCTTACCTACCTATCTATCTGTTTATCTAGATCTATCTGCTATCGTTTGCATGTCCTCTCTCTCTCTGTGGCTGTCTTTCTCTCACTGTGTGCTTCATTCTCTCTCTCTCTCTCTCTCTGTCTCTTTCTCTCCCCCTTGTCTGTTTCTCTGTCTGTCTCTCCCTTCTTATCTCTCTGTGTGTGTGTGTGTGTGTGTGTGTGTGTGTGTGTGTGTGTGTGTGTGTGTTTGCTTCCCCATTTCTTCCCCTCTGTCTCCCTCACTCTTTCTCCCAGTCCATCACTACCACCCCATCTATTCTCTGTTGCTGTGTCTCTGTCTCTATACGTATCTGTCTGTCTGTCTGTCTGTCTCTGTCTCTATACGTATTGTCTGTCTATCTGTCTGTCTGTTCCTCTCTACCTCTTTCTCTGTCTTTGTCTCTCCCTATATGTGTCTCTCTGTCTCTGTCTCTTCTGTCTCTCTCTGTCTCTGTCTCTCTGTGTGTGTTGTGTCTCTCTCTCTCTGTTTACTACCCCATTCCTTCCCCTCTGTCTCTCCCACTTTATCCCCAATCAATCACCACCACACCCATCTCTGTCTCTCTTGCTGTCTCTCTTTGTCTCTGTGTCTGTCTGTCTCTCTATCTATCTATATCTATCTGTCTATCCTATCTAATCTATCTATCTATTCGTCTTCCTTTGTTTTTCTTCTCTCTCTGCTCTCTCTCTCTCTCTCTCTCTCTCTTCTCTTCTCTCGTCTCTGTCTCTCCCCTCGTCCTCTCTCTTCTCTATTTACTACCCCATTCCTTCCCCTTGTCTCTCCCACTTTCCCCCCCAATCAATACCACCACACCCATCTCTGTCTCTCTTGCTGTCTCTCTTTGTCTCTGTGTCTGTCTCTCTCTTTCTCTATCTCTATCTTCTCTTTCTTCTCTTCTAGTTTCTTCCTCTCTCTTCTCTCTCCTCTCTCCTCCTCTCTCTTGTCTCTCTCTCTCTCTGCTCTCTCTTCATTCTCTCTCTCTCTCTCTCTCACTCTGTCCCTCTGTCTCTCTATTTCATTGACTCCTCCTCCCTCATCGCTTCTGTCTTCTGTATCGTGTGGCTGGCCATGCTGTCCAGGTCTGTCTTCCGTCACGGGAAAGCAATTGGAATGTCAGACAATGATGGTCTGGGGACTGGCTGAAACTGTAGGCGCCATGGTTTGGTTATGGTTCGCTCTTCTTCTGGTTGTAGTCAGTGGAGTTGTATCGTTGTCACTGTTCTTTGTTTGCTTGTTCCTTTGTTTCTCTCATGTCTCTGTCTCTTCTCTGTCTCTGTCTCTGTTTCCTCTCTCTTCTGTCTCTCTGTCTCTCTCTCTTTTCTTCTCTCTCTCTCTCTCTCTGTCTCTTTCTCTCTCTGTCTGTCTGTCTCTCACTCACTCTGTCTTTATCTATCGCTCTGTCCATCTGTCTTCTCTCTCTCTGTCTCTCTCTCTTTCTCTTGTGTGTGTGTGTGTGGTGTGTGTGTGTGTGTGTGTGTGTCTGAGTTTTGTGTTTTTTGTATTTTGCTTTTGTTCTTTGTTTTCTTTTTCTCTCTCTATTTTTTTTTTGTTTTTCGTGATTGTATCTCTTTCAGCCAATTTTTCTTTCATCTTTTCTTTCCGATCTTTCGACCTTTTTGTGTGGGATTTTTCTTTTATCTGGGTTATTGTTGTGACAGTTGTTTTCTTTCATTTTGTGTGTGTTCTCTTCATTCTTTTTTCTGTAATTGTATCTTCATGTATTAGCCGTGGCAGCAGTACAGTATTGTTGATGCTTTTGAGTTTTTTAGTTGTTGCTGACACTGCTCTTTGTGTAGTGTTTGTGCTTTTGTTGTTGATTATTCGATGACAAAAAGACTATCGATGATAATGATGACGACGACGATGATGGCGACGATAACGGTGCTACCTCTGCTGATGGTGGGTGGTGATGGATGATGATGGATGATGATGATGATGATGATGATGGCGACAGTAACGACGATGATGATGAACGACAGTGATTTTGTCGCTGTTGTGGCAATTGTTTGTTTTTGTTGCACACATGGTATTTATAGTGGGAGAAGGAAAATGATTTAGCAATGATGTTAGTAGTATTTCTTCATAAATGATTGTTTTTTTTTTCTGTCCAGTAATGTAGGATGCATAACATTGGTTATTACCACTACTATTCTATAATGTTACCACTGCTTCTGCTATTACTGCTGCTGCTGTCAATACTACTGCCACTCTATTACTACTAAACTTTCTACTGCTGCTGCTATTACTACTACTACTATTAACATTTCTGCTGCTGCTGCTGCTGCTACTACTATTACTACTACTGCTGCTGCTTCTACTATTACTACTTCTACTAATGCTGCTGCTATTACTACTACTACTACTACTATTAGCACCACCACTACTTCTACTACTACTGCTGCTGCTGCTGCTGCTATTACTATATTGCTATTACTGCCACAGCTATTACTGCTACTACTACTAACACACACTACTATTACTACTATTACTGCTGCTGCTGCTGCTATTACTACTACTGTTACTATATTGCTGTTACTGCCACAGCTATTACTGCTACTACTACTAACACCACACTACTATTACTACTATTACTGCTGCTGCTGCTGCTATTACTACTACTGTTACTATATTGCTATTACTGCCACAGCTATTACTGCTACTACTACTAGCACCACAACTACTATTACTACTATTACTGCTGCTGCTGCTATTACTACTACTGTTACTATTATTGCTGTTGCTGCTGCTTCTGCTACTATTTTTACTGCCACTTCTACTGCTACTAGTCCTGCCTACCACTGCTACTACAACTGTCAGTGATACCAGATCGTAAGTCCACAGCTCCTTCAAAAGAAGGAACCAACTCATGACTACTTAAAGTACATATGCTGCTGTTGCTGTCTCTGATGTGCGGGCCTCAGTAGCTCAGTTGGTTTGAGCATCAGATTCACATGGTAATGGTTGTGGATTCGAATCCCGAGGTATGCGACTTTAAAACTGGCCTTGTCACTGTCCCCATCTTAACGTCATTGTTGTTCTGGGGCTTCTCACTGTCCCATCTTAAAAAAAACATCATTGTTGTTCTGGTGCTTCTCACTGCCCCATCTTAACATCATTGTTGTTCTGGTGCTTCTCATTGTCCCATCTTAACGTCATTGTTGTTCTGGTTCTTCTCACTGCCCCATCTTAACGTCATTGTTGTTCTGGTGCTTCTCACTGCCCCATCTTAACATCATTGTTGTTCTGGTGCTTCTCACTGTCCTATCTTAAAGTCATTAATAATAATAATAATAGTGCATTTATAGAGCGCTTTCCGAAACCTCAAAGCGCTTTACATCAGTAAACCATACATATATAAACCAAATAACAGGCTACAATACAAACAAACTTATCAAAAACTATCCACAGGAAATCAACAACCACACAGACACACCAAATAATCTCTCTCCCTCTCACCCCCTCCCCGCCCACCCTCTCCCCCATTTTCAAACACACACACACAACACCCACACACACACAGCCACACATCACACACACACACACACACACACACACACACACACACACACACACACACACACACACACACACACACACACACACACACACACACACACTGGCATACACCCCATTGTGCACAATTTCATCCAGAATGTCAAGCAGGATCAACCCACTAGCCAAAATCAGGAAAAACACTGTTTAAAGAAGTAAGTTTTTAAACTTGTTTTGAAAGATGGTAGAGTTTTAGAGTGGCGGACGGACTGAGGCAACAAGTTCCATGTCTGAACAGCAAAAACTGCAAAGGCTCTACCACCGTGAGTTTCTCTGTTATATTTTGGCACACGAAACTTCTTGTCATCCACAGAAGAGCGGAGTGATCGAGAAGGTACGTAGACAGTCAAGAGTTCAGAGAGATAGTCAGGAGCAGTTCCAGAAATGATGTGATAACAAAGGCAGCAAATCTTGTATTTTATTCTTTGTTCAACCGGGAGCCAGTGCAGTGTCTGAAACAGGGGTGTGCAGTGCTGTGACCTACGTGCCTTGAAGATGAGTTTAGCTGCAGAGTTCTGAACTTGTTGCAAATGTTTGAGATGTTTCTGAGGGCAACCCGCAAGGAGTGAATTGCAATAATCTAACCTAGACAGAATACATGCAGTAACTAACGTCTTGGTTGCGTCTAATGTAAGGTAGTGTCTAATAGAATTAATGCGTCTAAGTTCGATGTATGCAGCCTGACATGTTTTGATGATGTGCTGGTGCATGGAGAGATTATGGTCAAAGACAAAACCGAGGTCACGAACGCAATCAGAAAAAGCAATAGCGGTATTACCGACAGTAATAGTGGAAGGCAGAGAAGAAAGATCTGCAGGCAATGGAGAAACACGAAGGGCTTCAGTCTTGTCATCATTCAACTTAAGTCGATTTTCATACATCCAGGATTTTACTTCAGAAACGCAGTTCTGAAGAGACTGAACTAGATGATCGTAGTTAGAAGGAGAATCAGTATGATTGAGCTGGGTATCGTCCGCATACATTTCATGACGGATGGAATGTGAGTCAATAAGGTGGGTCAGAGGAGAAGTATACAATATGAAAAGCACAGGACCCAGAACAGAGCCTTGAGGCACGCCAAAATACAAAGGCAGCTCAGAAGATTTGTTTCCGTCGACAAGTACGGTTTGCTTTCTTTCTGAAAGATAAGATCGAAACCAGTGTAAAGCAGATTTTTGAATTCCAAAGTTGTTTTCCAAACGGGAAAGCAAAATTTCATGGTCAATAGTATCGAAAGCAGCTGAAAGATCCAAAAGGAGAAGAATAGAAATTTTGTTTTGATCCAGGGAGGTCAAAAGATCATTGAGAATACGAAGCAGAACAGTTTCTGTGCTGTGCCCTGGCCTGTAAGCGGATTGGTGAGGACTAAGGAGGTTATGGGATGAGAGATGGGAGAAAAGCTGGTCTAGAATCAGACGTTCAAGCAGTTTAGAAAGAAATGGAAGATTGGAAATCGGTCTGTAATTTTTCAGGTCATTTTTGTTGAGGTTAGATTTTTTCAGCAAGGGCTTAACAATGGCAGTCTTAAATTCACGGGGAACAATTCCAGTGGTAATAGACTGATTCATGATGTTTGTAATGGTCGGCAAGAGAAGATCCACATTGTTGTTCTGGTGCTTCTCATTGTCCCATCTTAACGTCATTGTTGTTCTGGTGCTTCTCTCTGTCCCATCTAACGTCATTGTTGTTCTGGTGCTTCTCACTGCCCCATCTTAACGTCATTGTTGTTCTGGGGCTTCTCACTGTCCTATCTTAACGTCATTGTTGTTCTGGTGCTTCTCTCTGTCCCATCTTGACATCATTGTTGTTCTGGTGCTTCTCACTGTCCCATCTAACGTCATTGTTGTTCTGTTGCTTCTCACTGCCCCATCTTAACGTCATTGTTGTTCTGTTGCTTCTCACTGTCCCATCTTAACGTCATTGTTGTTCTGGTGCTTCTCACTGTCCCATCTTAACGTCATTGTTGTTCTGGTGCTTCTCACTGTCCCATCTTAACGTCATTGTTGTTCTGGTGCTTCTCACTGTCCCATCTTAACGTCATTGTTGTTGTGGTGCTTCTCACTGTCCCATCTTAACGTCATTGTTGTTGTGGTGCTTCTCTCTGTCTTATCTTAACGTCATTGTTGTTCTGGTGCTTCTCTCTGTCTTATCTTAACGTCATTGTTGTTGTGGTGCTTCTCACTGTCCCATCTTAACGTCATTGTTGTTGTGGTGCTTCTCTCTGTCTTATCTTAACGTCATTTGTTCTGGTGCTTCTCACTGTCCCATCTTAACGTCATTGTTGTTGTGGTGATTCTCACTGTCCCATCTTAACGTCATTGTTGTTGTGGTGCTTCTCACTGTCCCATCTTAACGTCATTGTTGTTCTGGTGCTTCTCACTGTCCCATCTTAACGTCATTGTTGTTCTGGTGCTTCTCACTGTCCCATCTTAACGTCATTGTTGTTGTGGTGCTTCTCACTGTCCCATCTTAACGTCATTGTTGTTCTAGTGCTTCTCACTGTCCCATCTTAACGTCATTGTTGTTCTAGTGCTTCTCACTGTCCTATCTTAACGTCATTGTTGTTGTAATGGAGTCGGTATAGGATTAGATAACCTACCCCCCCCCCCCCCTTTCCTACTTCCGTAGGATGTTATCTCCGTCAGACGTACCACCTGAGATGGATGCTGATGTAAAAACTGAACCCCAAATCAATCAATCAGTGAAGCTGTCTTTGATGTTAATACTTGTAGCCGATGTTGTCACTTTATACTACCTTAGTGAAAAGAATATAAATGTTGTGTGGGCACTATCGTTATCATTCATTTCAAAGAGAACATACCTGACTGATCCTTCGGCTTTTATGCGAGTTGGCGACTTTAAACGGAATTACTCTGAGAAAGACACAAAACTGGGAAGATAGAAAGATACTTACCCTGGGTATACTTGAACAGGATCGTGGAATAAAGTCCCCAAGTGAAATACTACCAATAGTCATATACCAACACAAGATGGGTTTACTTATATTTGGAGAAAAACATAAGCCTGAGAGGTTTCAGGAGAAACTGCTGTTTGAAATAAAAGTAAGGTTCGGAAAATCCTTAGCTTAAGGTTTGATCGCAGGTCTTCTTTCTTTTCTTTTCTTTCTTTTCTTTCTCTCTGTCTGTCACTCTGTCTGTCTGTCTGTTTGTCTGTTTGTCTCTCCCCTCTCTGTCTCTGTCTGTCTGTCTATCTCTCTCACTCTCTCTCTCTCTCTCTTTCTTTCTGTTCTGTCTTTCTTTCTTTCTCGCTCTCTCTTCTCTCTCTCTTTTCACTCTCTTTTTTTCTCTCTCTCTCTCTTTCTCTCTCTTCTTCTTTGTATTCAGGAATGCTTTTAAATCCCCTGTGTGATAAATTGGACGGAGTGGTCAACGTCAGGGGCATCTCCTTGGGTTGTGTGCGCGAATGTGTTGATATGTATGCTTAATTGTCTTTTCTTTCTTTTTTTTTTCAGTTAAAGTATCGTGTATGTTTTTAAAGGGTTATAGCCCTGATATGGCTTTACGCAGTCGGCTGGGCTTTAACCCCTTCACCGCCAGTGATTTTAGAATGTTAAGTCCTCAGCGCCAGCTGTTTTAAAGAAAAAATAACAAACAAAAAAAAGCACCTACCGACTTGAATGACTATATTTCTTATTTCTCAACCAAATTGCTTTCTGGTTTTTTTGGTTTTGTTTTTGTTTTTGTTTTTAAAGAAAGAAGAATGATTGGAGTTTGGGATTATGCAACAATAAAGTCTGTCGGTGGTCTGCCAGACGGTCGCCAAAATGCGACATCGGCGGTGAAAGGGTTAAACAAAATAACAGTAATATCGATGCCCATGTTGTCTTGACTGTATTGGGCAAGTAGTTCTTGGAGATGGTGTTGGGCCACATGATTTGTTTGATTCTTCGGATGCGGCACAAATTGCTCAACCAAGAGAGCCATTACTGAATGTACCATGACTTCAGGACGCGAAGAGCCTCAGAAGTATGATAGACCATTCAGGTTATACTGTGACAATTATTGAGAAAGAAAATGACGGTGCTATAATGATAAAGTCCCGTTTGAGACCGAAGCTACACGATATAGCCACACATTAAGCTTCGTATCACATTATATCCTGACGTCAACCAGGCCCGGTCGATTCACCAAATAGACACCTGCTGTGTTGATCAGGAAATTTGAGTAACGTCCTCATTGACGCATCAGTGAAGTAGATGACTGTAGATTGTGAGGGGAACCGATCTTCCCTTTGAGCTCAGAGCACACTAAACTGTGGAGTGGAGTTCTCCGGGTCTAAAATGATATCCCAGTGCACAGTTAAAGCTGATAGAGATTCGAACCTAGTATCGACACCCTCTTTACCTTGATCGATACACTTGATTTTCATGTGGGATGGCTGGTTCTTTTGATGGTGCCGAGGACTCAAGATTTCATGTCTTCGAGTTCAATATGACCCGACAACATAAATGCTGGCTTAATCATCGCCTATCTGAATTTTCCAATCATTCTGGTGGTCACAGAGTTCCATAGGTTTCCCTTTTCTCCTCCCTTTTTCTGAGAAAGCTGGCCAGTACAGACTCACGCCTCACGCCTCATGCTTCACGCCTCACGCGTGAATAGAAAAATGAACAGACGAGGTCTCTCTTGTGCGGGGTCATACAAATCCACTCACGCTTCACGCTTCTTAGTTCACGGTTCACGCGTGAGCGGAGAAGTGGGACTGTCCACTTTTTTTTTATGCGTGAAGTTGAAGTTCCTGGTGACCATTGGCCATTTCAGTTCTTCTCACACGCAGGATGGGATGACTACGAAGAAAAATTGATCGAGTTGGTCCGGGCAAGGCCCCTCCTCTGGAATCTGCGTTGCCTGACTACAAGGACAAAGATAAAACACACACAAACACAACACACACACACACACACACACACACACACACACACACACACAACACACACACACACACACACACACACACACACACACACAACACACACACACACACACTCACACAAAGTTTGGGACGACGTGGCGAAGATTCTGAACGAACCCAAAGGTAAGGAGATGATGGAATGTTCGTTGGAATTCTCCTCGTGATTCTCATAGAAGAAATGTTCTTGGCACCATGTGCTTTGTCTCTTTCGCTTCCACCTCCTGAGCAAGAGCAAAATCAGGTCTTCTTCGTCGGAAGAACCCATCTTCGGAAAAAGAAACAAACCACGAATATTGTCTCTGCTCAACTGAGCAAACAGCACTGTATTCTGGCACCGTCAACACAGAACAGACGCGTGAGCAGTGAGGCGTGAGCTCCTGTGGCCCCATTGCATGAAGTGTGAGGCGTGAAGCATGAGGCGTGAGACGTGAGGCGTGAGTTTCTATAGCCCAGCAGCCTAAGATCCCCGTTAGCTTAGTGGTTACAGCGTCGTGTTGATAAACCAGGGAGCGTGTGTTAACGCGCTATCGGTATACTCAGCCCTATCGGTATATTTCGTTGAAAACAGCATACATGACAATATATACGAAATCTAAAGCTTAACGTTTCAACTTATTGCTTCGGAAGATTATAAATGTGTACACAGTGAAAATTTAAAGGTTCACGATTAAGTTAGTAATGCGCTTATCTAAAATTCCTGGGTACAGTTTGGTCTTACTTTTCCGACCTGCGTTTGGTTTCGTCTGTTTTACAGCGAACGGTGTTTTTGTTTGTTTTTTGTTTTGTTTGTTTTTTGTTTTGTTTTGTTTTTTTTTTGCACCCACAACAAATTATTCAAAGCTATTTTATTGTTTCAGTTGACAAGCCTGTTTCGATTTAATATGCATTAAAGAAAATATCTTGTTTTTTTTTAATTCATTCTATGTGGACAAGTTTGTGATGTGTCTAAAACGGAAAGAATGTACATCAAACATAAAGTGGAATATATTAATTTTTGCCAGACTATGTGTGCTGGCTGACCGGCGGTGCCGGTGATGAGATACATGTAACAGACCCTGTTGCCAGTGCTAAGTTCTCCTGGGGAGAAGTTGTTAGTCCCCAGAAATTGTTAGTCGGGATGTGTGGGATGGAAAACACCTGCATTCCATACCGAAAGGGCTGAAGTATACCGATAGGCTGAGTACTGATAGGGCTGAGTATACTGATAAGGCTGAGTATACTGATAAGGCTGAGTATACTGATAGGGCTGAGGATACCGTCAGGGCTGAGTACCGATAGGGCTGAGTATACCGATAGGGCTGAATAGACTTCTTTTCTTCTTCTTCTTCATCTTTCTTCTTATTCTTCTTTTTTTTTTTTCTTCTTACTTCTTCTTTCTTCTTCTCTTCTCTTCTTCTTCTTTTTCTTCTTCTTCTTCTTCTTCTTCTTCTTCTTCTTTCTCTTCTTCTTCTTCTTCTTCTTCTCTTCTTCTTCTTCTTCTTCTTCTTCTTCTCCTCTTCTTCTTCTTCTTCTTCTTCTTCTTCTTCTTCTTCTTCTTCTTCTTCTTCTTCGCTTCTTTCATCCCGATTCTTCATCTCTTCTCTTCTGCATTCTTCTGTTTCTTCTTCATCTCTTCTTCATTCTTCTTCTTCTTCTTCTTCCTTCTTTCTTTTCCTCTCTTCCTTCTCTTCTCTTCTTCTTTCTTCGTTCTTCTTCACTTCTCTCATCTTTTCCTCTTCTCTCCATCTTTCTTCTTGTTATTTTTTTTTCATATTATTATTGTTCTTTACTTAATCAGTGTTATTTATTGTCTTTCCTTTATTCATTTCTTCTTATTTCTTTTTTTAATTATGATAATTAAATAACAATATTGATGATGAAAAGCAATAATTATTATTCAGTATTTTATATGTTATTTTTTTCAACATGTGATTATGTAAAGTACAAATTGAAAAAAAAGAAAAGAAGGCAAAGAATAGATTGTAGCATTATAGTCAAATTGAAACAAAAAAGAAAAAGAAAAAAAGCAGAGGAACAGAACGCCAGGAGAAAGGGCAAAAGGAAATGATTCCACTATTGGCATCCGTAGACTGAAATGGAAACTCCTCCCTCCCTCCCTCCTCTGCTTCTCTCTCTCTCTCTCTCTCTCTCTCTCTCTCTCTCTCTCTGTCTGTTTGTGTGTGTGTGTGTGTGTGTGTGTGTGTGTGTGTGTGTGTGTGTGTGTGTTGTACGCGTGTGTGTGTGTCTGTCTCTGTCTCATCTGTTCTCTCTGTATGTCTTCTGTCTGTCTGTTTTGTGTGGTGTGTGTGTGGTGTGTGTGTGTGTGTGTGTTGTGTCTGTCTCTGTCCAGTTTGTATGTCTGTCTCTCTGTCTTCTGTCTCTCTCTCTCTCTTTCTCTTCTCTCTGTTTGTGCGTGCGTGTGTGTGTGTGTGTGTGTGTGTGGTGTGTGTGTGTGTCTCTGTCTCAGTTTGTATGTCTCTCTCTCTTCTGTCCTCTCTCTCTTCTCTCGTCTCTCTCTCTCTCATCTCCCTTCTCTTTCTCTCTTCGTCTCTCTTTCTCTTCTCTCTCTCTCTCTTTCTCTCTCTCTCCTCCTCCTCTCCCCTCTGTCTCTGTCTCTCTGTCTCTGTCCTCTCTCTCTCCCTCTCCTCTCTCTCTCTCTCTCTCTCTCTCCTCTCAAAATCTCGTCTCTGTCCCTGTTCGTCTATTTGTTTCTCTGACTCGTCTGTCTTTGTGTCTCTGTTCTCTCTCTCTCTCTCTCTCTCTCTCTCTCTCTCTGCGCCTCTCTCCTCCCTCCCTCCCTCTATCTCTCTCTCCCTCTCTTTCTCTCTGTTCTTTTGGCTCTAACACTTTCAACTCTTCACTCTGAACGTCGTATCATTGCAGAAGAATAATATTACTACACGTTGGCTTTCTGGCAGCAAAACGGGCTGAAGGCAGGATCCAACTGTAGGAGGAGGGGGTGGGCTGTAAGGATGAAAGGAGGGACAGGGGGAGGGGAAGAGAGGGGGATAGTAATGGGGGGGGGGTAGTTGAGGAGTCAGGGTAGAGGGTGATGGAGGTGGGGTGGGGTGGGGTTAGATTGCCAGCCAATAATAACAGTACAAAACACTTGCCGGATGCATTGGAGTTGACGTGAAGTGCCTGCGCCATGACAGCTCATACCGCCACCCTCCTTTTGGGTTTTTTTTTTCTTTTTTTTTTTTCTTTTCTATCTCTCTGCCTTCATGTTCAGTCAGTCAGTCAGTATGTGTGTGTGTGGTTGTGTGTGTGTGTGTGTGTGTGTGTGTGTGTGTGTGTGTATGGTGTGTTTGTGTGTGTGTGTGTGTGTGTTTTTTGTTCTTTCTCTCTTCTCTCTTCTGTATCTCTCTCTCATCTCTGTCTCTCTCTCTCTCTCTCCTTTTCTTTCTTTCTCTCTTGTCTCTGTCTCCTCTCTCTCTCGTCTCTCTTCCTCTCTCTCTCTGTCTCTCTCCCTCTCTCTCATCTGTCTTTCTGTCTTCGTCTCTGTCTCTCTGTATCTCTTCTCTCTATCTATCTGTCTACTCTGTCTATCTTCTATCTTCTGTCTGTCTGTCTGTCTTCTCCATCTCCATCTGTCTCTGTCCTATCTCTCCATGTCCATCTCCATCTCTCTCTCTCTCTCTCTCTGTCTCTCTCTCTCTCTGTCTCTCTCTCTCTCTCTTCTTCCTCTCTCTCTCTTTCACTTCTCACTCTCTCTCACTCTCACTTCTCACTCTCATCTCTCTCTCTCTCTCTCACTCTCTCACTTCTCTTCACTCCTCTCTCCTCTTCACTACTCTCTCACTGTCACTCTCTCTCATCTCTCACTTCACTTTTAATCTCTCAATCTCTCTGTCTTGATTTTCTTTGAGATTTCCTGTTTAAAAAGATGGGGTGGAGGTGATTTATACTAATCTCTAATCTGTGGAAAGTATTTAGTTCGTTAGAAAGGAGCTGATGGTCTTTTGTAGGGATATGGGGTTAATGGAGTGAAGATATGTGTGCTTCTCTCGTCTCTCTCTCTCCTCTCTCTCTCTCTCTCTCTCTCTCTCTCTTCTTTCTCTGTCTCTCTGTCTCTCTCTCTCTCTTCTCTCTCTCTCTCTGTCTCTCTTCTCTCTCATGTGTGTGTGTGTTGTGTGTATGTGTGTGCCACAAACAAACCAATAAATATACATTTTAAAAAAAAGAAACAAACAAACACACGCACACGCACGCACACACACACGCACACAAACAAACAAACAAACAAACCAACAAACAGGCACAGTAATGATGGAAGAGTCACCATCTGGTGGACGTGTCCACAAAATGGATGATGGTGATAGTTATTGGGTCGTGCTAACTTGTCTTTCTCGTCGTCGCCTAAAGCGTTGTGGTTTTGTTTTAAACTGTTCGTCATTCTGTACAGTCTGTTTGTCAGATGTCGGTTTTCCGTGTGTGTATGTGAAGGGGGGGGGGAGGGTATATGCGGGTGTGTGTGTTGTGTGTGTGTGTGTGTGTGTGTGTGTGGTGAGTGAGTGTGTGTGTGTGTGGTGTGTGTTGTGAGAGAGAGAGAGAGATAGAATGTATATGTGGTGTGTGTGTGAGAGAGAGGTGGAGAGAGAGTGTGTGTGTGTATGCGTGAGTGTGTGTGCGTGTGTGGAGAGAGAGTAAAGGTATATAGTGTGGGTGTGTGTGTGAGATGAGAGAGAGAGAGAGATATATATATATTAGATGTATATGTGGTGTGTGTGTGTATGAGAGAGACAGAGAGAGTGTGTGTGTTTCGTGTAAGAGGTGTGTGTGTGTTGTAGTGAGAGAGAGATGTGTGTGTGTTGTGGTGTGGTGTGAGAGTGTGTGTGTGTGTTGTGCAGTGTGTGTGTGTGTGTGTGTGTGTTGTTGTGTGCGTGTGTGTGGTATGTGTGTATGTTGTTATGTGTGCTGTGTATTTGTAGTGTGCGTTGTATTGTGTATGTCTGTGTATGTATAACTGTGTATTTGTGCATATGGTATGTGTGTGTTGTGCATGTGTGTATGCGTGTTTTGTTATGTGTGTTGTGCATGTGTGGCGTGTGTGTGTGCAGCACAGTGTGTGTGTGCAGGGTGTGTGGGTGTTGGTTTGTGCATACAGGGGGGTGCAAAAGTAGGTATACAGTTTTGAAAAAGAAAACACGTACAATTACTCATTGCATTATTATACAAACAAATAATATTGCATATACATGTAATAACAAACAGCCTTAATCCCTCAGAACTCAGACTGCTTGCCGTCGGTATTCACACATTCCTCTAATCGAGAGCGGAATTAAGCATTATAATAATGATGTGATACTTACTGTTTACCTACTTTTGCACCCCCCTGTATATTGGAGTCCATGGCCAGATAACCAAGAAATCAAAGAAACAATGTCAGTGATTTTAAAACATTGTTATACCGCTATGTAAGAAC
>JAPXFY010000024.1:51196956-51204456 GCA_030674185.1 Monoplex corrugatus
GTGTTTACGCACGTTGTTTTGCCCGCACTGCGCAGGCGGTATGTTGGTGCACAGTCTGCATACTCCGTCTTTGGTGAGCGTACGTGCTGCGGTTTTTCATGTTTCCATCTTGTTGCAGAGGGAGAAAAGTGGCGAATGGTTCAGACGTTCGCCTGACCAGTAACTAAACTCGAGGTTCCAGGGTTTTCTCCCCTTACAGGCCTCGACTTTTCTCCTTAGTTTGACCGGTAAATCGAACTAACTGAAGTCTAGTCCTCCGGGAAGGGACGAAAAACGAGTCTGATCCGTGTGCCTTCTGGCTTGCGCACGCTGAAGATCTCACGGCAGTTGAAAATCGTGAAGAGCAGGGCATTGCCTGGCTGTCTTGGTATAAAACGCTGGAGAGATAGGTTGATTTCCCAGTGAGCTTTTCTTGCCTTTCTGAAGTCTTGGTTAAAAAAAATATGAATATGAATTTTGAAGCGAGGGAAAGGGATGGGCACCGCCCCGGAAAAGTTGAGGTCTCTGCCACCTCACTCCCCTACGACCCCGGGTTATGGAACTATCTAGATAGAACCTCAGGAACTGGCCAGCTCGTGGGTTTATGTTCGGCTTAAAAGGCTTGTGCCGTGACCATTCTGGATCTTCTCCATCACACGGCACCTGTGACGTTGTGCATATATGGAATTCATTCCGAGCGCAGAGACGTCATCTTGAGAAACTGAAACTGAAAATGAAACTGTTGTTCGTTGCTGTTGTTCGTCCTTCGTTTCGAAAAAGACCACGACTTCAATTTTTATTGGTGGTGGAGGTGGTTGGTGAGCCAATCCGGGCCAGGAAGGCTCGCCCACACGTAGGCAAACGTGGGTTGGTGCAAGCTGTAAACTGGAGATCGCTCGGCCTTGCAGGGCTTCTCGTTTTCTCCGAGCCTCTGCTGTACGTCTTCTCTCTGCTGCTCTTGCTACTCGATGGTCAGCTTGCCTCGCCAGTTCGGTCGATCTAGTGCAAGCGTCTTCCGGTATTGGGGTTGATGCCCAGGTCGTTGTTTCTAATAAGCCACCGGATACTTTACGTGAATTATTAGATCTTTAACGTGCGCCACTTGATGATATCCTGCGTACCTATACACCCCACGCGAAGTTTTGTTTGTTTTTTTTGTTTTTTTTTTTTTAGGCATGAACAGGTCTGCACACATGCTGACCTTGGAGTTCTGGGGGGGGGGGGGGGGGAGGGGAGAGTGAAAAAAAATCTCCGCCTTTTACCGAGCAGGATAGCCAAGAGCCAAGAGAGTGTCCCATGTGAAGATCGAACCCCGAATCTTCCGATGGTAAGTGTAATGTCTTATCCACTTGAGCTGTGCGCCTGTCGTGGTTTGAAGGTGGCTCACACAGTTCATTGGCTCTGTGTTTTACAGTGGTTGTGTGGTCTGTGTAAATCAGTCCACCAGATAAAATGCAGCGTGAAAACCAATAGAAGAAAAAAAGAAAATGGGGGGAGGGGTGTGGGGTGGGGGAGAGACAGACAGATAGACAGACACAGAGAGACAGAGACAGACCGACTGACAGACAGACAGAGATGGAAAAGAGAGAGGGCTAAAATGAGATAATGAGTGAGAGAAAGCGAGAGAGCACAAGAGAGAATCGAGATACATATATATATAATTTATATATATATATATATATATATATATGTGTGTTGTGTGTGTGTGTGTGTGTGTGTGGTGTGTGTGTGTGTGTTGTGTGTGTGTGGTGTGTGTGTGTTGTGTGATATAATACAATCTAATCGAATCGAAACTGATATAATATAATATAATACAATATAGTATGATATAATATATTGAGAGAGAGAGATATGTATGTGTGTGTCTCTCTCAATATATTTTATATGTATATATATATATATATATATATTATATATATATATATATATATAATATAGATAGATAGATAGAGAGAGAGAGAGAGAGAGATTGGTATGTACGGCGAGCGTACACAGTGCACATCCCCTCCTCATGCAAGCGGTTTTTTGGAAATGCACACGTTATTTGTGCACGTGCACGCGCGCGCGCATGTGCCGTCCACGTACGGAACGAGTTATAGATGTTGGCTTGTCCTTTTGAAGCAGCCAAGATATGGCCTCCAACACAACACAGCTCGCAAAGGATCCTGAGAGACGGCCAGCTGAATAGCCATTCTTCTCCCCACCAAACTTCAAAGGAAAACGCCGCGCTAGTGCTTTGTATTATGTCAGCTATTGGCATCGCAGGTGATGGAAGGGAGGGGGTGATGTGAGGGGGGGTGGGGGATGGTAGTGAGATAAAACGAGAAAACGATGATCAAGACGTACATAGACTCTTTACTTCTTTGTTTTGTTTTAATTGTTCGTTTGTGTGTTGTGTTTTCGTTTGTTTGTTTTTGTTTTTTGTTCGTTCAGTTTGATTGTTTGTTTTGTTTGTTTGTTTGGTTCGTTTGTTGTTTGTTTTGTTGTTATTTGTTTGTTTGTTCGTTTGTTGGTGTTTGTTTATTTGTTCGTCTGTTCGTTCATTGTTTGTTTGTTTGTATGTTTGTTCGTTTGCTTGATTTTCTTTCTTTCTTCTTCCTTGTTTTTCTTTCTTTTTTCTTCTTGTTTTCTTTTTTCTTGTTTTTGTTTCTTTCTTCTTCTTTCTTCTTTCTTCTTGTTTTCTTTCTTTCTTCTTTCTTTGTTTTCTTTCTTTCTTCTTTGTTCTTCTTTCTTTCTTTCTTCTTTCTTTCTTTCTTCCTTCTTCTTCCTTTCTTTCTTTCTTTCTTTCTTCCTTGTTTTTCTTTCTTCTTTCTTTCTTCCTTTTTTTCTTTCTTTCTTTCTTCTTCTTTTTCTTTCTCTTTGTTTCTTTCTTCTTCTTTTCTTTCTGTCTTTTTGCTTCTTTGTTAGTGATTTTTACATCTTTTTAGGATCATGGCACTTAACAGATTTCCTGTATGATCACTTTCTTTCCTTTCCATTTTTGACGCCACATCAATAATGGCCACAGAAGCTGGTACAGTGTTTACAGTGCGACATATCATGATGATCACAATACATACATGAAGTTTAGGTACAAATATCAAAAGGCGTGTGGATGTTCCCACGAGAGAGAGAGGGAGAGAGAGAGGAGAGAGAGAGAGAGAGAGGAGGAGAAAGAGAGAGAGAGAGAGACAGAGAGAGAGACAGAGAGAGAGAGAGAAGCAGAGACAGATAGAGACACAGCCAGATGGGGGGAGAGCGAGAGGCAGAGACAGATAGACATAGACAGAGACAGACAGAGAGACAGACAGGCAGGCAGGCAGTCAGGCAGGCAGGCAGACGGACAGACAGACAGACACAGGGACAGAAAGACACAGAGAGAGAGAGACAGAGAGAGATAGAGAAGCAGAGACAGAGACACAGCCAGACGGAGAGAGAGAGAGTCAGACAGACAGACAGACAGGCAGACAGACAGACACAGGGACAGAAAAACACAGAGACACAGCCAGACGGAGACAGAGACAGAGAGAGTCAGACAGACAGACAGACAGACAGGCAGGCAGACAGACACAGGGACAGAAAGACACAGAGAGAGGCAGAGACACAGCCAGACGGAGACAGAGAGAGTCAGACAGACAGACAGGTAGGCAGACAGACAGACACAGGGACAGAAAGACAGAGAGAGAGAGAAGCAGAGACAGATAGAGACACAGCCAGATGGAGAGAGAGAGTCAGACAGACAGGCAGACAGACAGACAGAGACAAATAGAGAGAGGCAGAGACAGAGAGACAGCCAGACGGAGACAGACAGATAGACAAAGAGATGGGGGGGAAAGAGACAGACAGACAAACAGGCAGACAGACAGGCAGGCAAGCAGGCACACAGACACACAGACACACAGACAAAGGAGAAAACGAAAGGAGAATAAATACTGGGCAAACAAAACAAGAAGATAAAGGAATTGCTGATGACAGAAAACAAAAAGAAAAAAAATGAAATAACCGCGCAAGGGAAATAACTTGTGATTAGGAAATGTTTCAGACAACAGTGTGACATTTCGTAGTTGTATGCGTTGTTGTGGCGGGAGTGGTGGTGAGGGAGTGTCGGGGGGGGGGGGGGGGGAGATGAAAATCAATAATGTATTACTTGTACACAGGAAACCATTTGCAGACTTAATTATTGGGCTTCCTCTGTCTCTGTCTCTGTCTGCCTGTCTGTCTGTCTGTCTCTCTCTCTATCTATCTATCTATCTCTGTCTCTCTGTGTCTGTCTCTGTCTATCTGTCTCTCTCTCTCTCCCACCTCTCTCTTTTTCTGTCTGTCTGTCTGTCTCTCTCTCTCTCTCTCTCTCTCTCTCTCATTCTGTCTGCTTGTCTGTGCCTCTCTCTCTCTCCTCTCTCTCAACTCTCTCTCCCTCCCTCTCCTCTCTCTCTCCCTCTCTCTCTTCCCCTCTCTCTCTCTGCCTGTCTGTCTCTTTCTTTGTGTCTCTCTCTCCCTCCTCTCTCTCTCTATCTCTGTCTCTCTGTGTCTGTCTCTGTCTGTCTGTCTCTCTCTCCCACCTCTCTCTCTCTTCTTTCTATGTTTCTCTCTTTCTCTCACTCTCTCTCTCTCTCTCTCTCTCTCTCTCTCTCTCCCTGTCTGTCTGTCTGTCTCTGTTTCTCCCCCGCTCTCTCTTTCTCTCTCCCTCTCTCTCTCTCTCTCTCTCTCTCTCTCTCCCTGTCTGTCTGTCTCTCTCTTTCTCTTCCCCACTCTCTCTTTCTGTCCCTCTGTCTCTCTCTTGCACTCTTTCTCTCTCTCTTTGCACTCTTTCTCTCTCTCACTCCCCCTTCCTTGTATTGGGTACATTCAGTACTATCAGCGTTTGGATTCAGTATTGTTTTCATAGTGTTATGATACGTTCCTGTTGATGTAGACCCTCCATGGACGCGAGGGCCTAATGCTGGGCGTGCAAAAAAACATTACCGTATTTATGCTACTTACTACCCTTGTTAATAAGTATGTTCCTTGGGTGCTTTCAGTATAAATAGTATCGCCACGTTCTGGAAGTTCTGTGCTGGAACTTTCCTCTTTTCTGTCATTTTCTTTGTTTCTACCTTGTTCTGTTTGCTTTCTGTCATTTCTTCCTAACAATTTCTGCCTTGCTGGTCCATTCATCTGTATATGTTCGATAAAGTCTTACGTACTTTCTCTTAAGATTGATAATTGGGTACATGTATTAAGTGCGTTTTTGGCTCTGAGGATATGAGATATGCGGAAGCAATATTATGAAGTTATAGGCCCGTTTTTATATGTATTTTAGTATCTTTCGTTGTGTGTAAATTTGTAATCAGTTTTTTTTTAAATCCCCTGTGTTATAAATTGGTCGGAATGGTCAACTCCAGGGGCATCTCCTTAGATTATGTGCGTAAATGCATTGATTTGTGTACATAATTTTCTTTTCCTTTTTTTTTCCCCCTGTTGAAGTATTGTGTGTGTTTTGAAAGAGGGAAAGAGAGTACCAGGTAGACCCAGGGAAAAAAGAATATTGGACGGACTTCCAGAGTGGCTGAGGACACAGAGAGGGTGGGAGATGTGCTTGCGGCAACAAGGGATAGATGCATTATGGAGGGCCGTGATCGCCGACGCCATGTGGCAGGGCACTTGATGATGATGATGATGATGATGATGATGATGATGATGATGATGATGATATAGCCCTGATATGGCTCTACGCAGAGGGCTGGGCTTTAATTAAATGATAGTAACAGTGTGTTCTTGTGCTTATCATTCTTCTTGCTGTTTCGTTATCTGATGAAAACGGCGGCAGATATGGGGGTTTGGAGTTGGTTCCAGAGGGATTTGTTGTACTCGGATGAGTTTCCATATACGCTCCACGAAAAATCTGCTACCGGTAGCAATTATGTAGCAGATTCTGACAAATGAAAGTCCAGAGAGAAGGAAAAACTAAAGTTTCGTCATTATTATCGTGATGATGGTGATCATTATTATCGCAGCAGGAAGACATCAGCGGCATAACATACTCTCACCCTTGTCCCTTTGTGTGTGTATGTGTGTGTGTGTGTGTGTGTGTGTGTGTGTGTGTGTGTGTGTGTGCGCGCGCGCGCACGCACGTATTTCTGGGTATTGGCTTTCTGTGTTTCTCTCTCTCTCTCTCTGTTTCTGTCTCTCTCTCTCTGTGTCTCTCTCTCTATCTCTCTCTGTTTCTCTCTCTCTCTCTCTCTCTCTCTGTCTGTCTGTCTGCCTCTGTCTCTCTTTCTCTGTCTGTGTGTCTCTGTCTGTCTGCCTCTGTCTCTCTCTCTCTCTTTCTGTCTCTGTATGTCTGTCTCTCTCTCTCTGTCTTTGTCTCTCTCTCTCTCTCTCTCTCTCTCTCTCTCTCTCTCTCTCTCTCTCTCTCTCTCTCTCTCGCCATATATGTGTGTGTGTTTAAGTGTATAAAAGTGAATGTGTGTGTAACTGTGTGTGATTGATTGTATGTCTGTGCGTGTATAAAAGTGTTTGTCTCTCTGTGTGTGTCTGAGTTTATGCTTCTGTTGGCCGAAAATTTGCGTCTGTCTTGTCTGGTTGTATCAGATGCGTGTTTCTATTCTTTCTTTCTTTCTTTTTTTTTTTTTTTTTTTCGTGTCCCCCCCCCCCCCCGGTTCCTGTTTGCTTGAACGCGGGCAGTCACACTTGTTTTGGATTACGTCTCGGTGTGTGTGTTTGTGTGTGTGTGTGTGTGTGTGTGGAGCGCGCGCGTGCGCGTGCACGCCGTACGTCCCATCCACTATCCCCCCTCCCCAATTCTTTTTTTTTTTTTCCTATTCTCGGTGGCCCCGGAGGTAGCAGAGACAGGCTGAAGGGCTGAGCAAACGGGAACTGGGAGTGAGGTCCCCTTGTTGGCCTTGTCTCCCTTGACAGCGAGTATTCAATGGCCAGTGATCTCCCGTTTCCTGCTGCAGCTGCTCTCCCCTTTCCTCCCTCCCCCACCCCTCCCTTTTTTTCAATTTTTTTTTATTCTCCCCGCAATTGCCTGCTCTTGAATGAATCGTCTGAGATGCCTTCAACAAGTTGTTCCCCCCCCCCCCCCAAAGTCCCTGTCAACCTCCCTCTCTCCCTCCTTCCCTCTCTCTCTCTCTCTTGCTTTCTTTTTGTCTCTCTCCCCTTCTCTCTGTGTGTCTGTCTGTCTGTCTCTGTGTGTCTGTCTGTCCGTGTGTCTGTCTCTCTGTCTCTGTCCCTTTCTCTCTCTGTCTCTCTCTCTCTCTCTCTCTCTCTCTCTTCTTTTCTCTCTCTCTCTCTCTCGCTCTCTTTCCCTCTCTCTCGCTCTCTTTCTCGCTCGCTCTTTCTCTCGCTTTCTCTCTCTTTCTCTCTCTCTCTCTCTCTCTCTCTCTCTCTCTCTCTCTCCCCCCCCCTTCCTCTTCTTGTCCATCATCCGTCTTTGCTCCTCCGTCCCAACACTTGACTTTCTTTTTCATCCTTCCACCCTCCATCCCTTCTTGATCATATCAGTATCCTGGTCTGTTTTAGATTTTGAGCTTCAGGGTTTTTTCTTCTTGTATGGTAGGC
>JAPXFY010000024.1:51209456-51211956 GCA_030674185.1 Monoplex corrugatus
TGCGTGCAAAGCTTTCTGACACTGATGCTGTGTTCGTGTGCATTCAATTACCCCCAGAGACAAACCCAGAGCACCCCTCTCTCCCCTCTCCCCCATTCCCTCCCCCCCCCTCCCCACCCCTCACCCCCACCCCCACCCCTCTCTTTCAACAGAATCAGAAGGGGGTGGAGCTGTGATGGAGAGGGGAGTTGGCTGCATGTCTACATAATCATCTACAACATACTGACAGAAAACACAACCTGCACGTTGTCTGCACCCTCTCTGTGGGCGTGGGCGTCGTTTCGGGGGTGGGGGTGGGGTGGGGGGGTCGGGGGTTGAGATAGTCACGCCATACTTATATTCCTTCAGAAGAGAAAGTTTGATTTTTATATAGAAATGTTGTGACGGTTGACCGTACATGGGCTCATTGAGAAGACTGGGATAACACACAGTCGTATCTCGTCCATTTCTCAGATGCATCATTGAGGGTGTTGCTTAAAGTTTTTAGACTAACACTGCAAGTGTGTATCGCTCAGGCCTGGTTGATACCAGCAGTATGAAAGTAAGCGCTCATTACAGTCCTGCAATGCTGTCTCTTTTTCTTTCTGTTCCACAGGTACTCATGTCATATACATGTAACCAAGATGGTTCCAGTGGTAGACGGTACAATACAAGTATAAAATATAGGCTAGGTAAAACATAGGCCAGGTAGGACCTCAGGACCTAGTCAGCTCATAGGGTTTATATGCAGGCTTAAGCTTGTGCCTTGATCACCATCCATGGCACCTGTGACGTTAGTGCATATAGACAAGAAAATCACGCAGAGACGTCATCTTGAGAAATCGAAACTGAAACTAAAAAATCTGAATTTCTCAAACCCAACACAGTTTGCGCTACCCATTCAGCTAGCAGAGACGCAGCCACAAAGCATAAAGTGGTAAGCTCAGAATATTCCTTATAAAAGGAATGCCCAAGTTACCCCATATACCCTGCAACTACGCTACACACAACCACGATGGTGGTGAGAAATTCACACAATATTTGGTCTTATGTTCAAGATTGACACAGTCCTTTATTCTTGAACTGATCGAACACACACACACATAGACAAGACAGAACATATACAGGGTTGCTTCCAAGGGTTTGAGAAATTCTACAAGGGAGATAACTCCGTGACTCTCAAGAGTTAGGTTACTTAGTTGATATTTAAAATTCTCCCTGCTTCCCTCTTATTTCCTTTGGTAAAAAAACTGAAATGTGCTGTTTCAATCCAGAAGGGAATTTCATATCATCAGGATTATCATCTCCATTGTTGTCATTATCACAGCATTTTGAAAAAAAAAAAGTCTCAGATGATGTGGCTGCTAAATGGCATCAAGAAATGGAACAGAAAAAAAAAAAAAAAAAAAAAAGGAAAGAAGTGACGTGTCCTTGTACATGTATTTGTGTGTGTTAGTATGTGTGTGTTTGTGTGCGTGCGTGTGTGTGTGTGTTAGTGTGGTTGTGAGTGTGTGTGTGTGTGTGTATGTGCGTGCGTGTATGTGTGTGTGTGTGCACGCGCGCGCGCTGGCGTTTGTATGATATATATATATATATATATATATATAGAGAGAGAGAGAGAGAGAGAGAGAATGTGTGTGTGTGTTTGTGTGTGTGCGTGTGTGTGTGGGGTGTGTGTGTGTGTGTGTTTGTGTGTGTATGTGCTTGCGCTGGCGTTTGTATGTATATGAGAGAGAGAGTTTGTGTATGTGTGTGTGTGTGTGTGCGCGCGCGCGCGCGCGCGGGGTGTCTGTCTGTCTGTCTGTCTGTCCGTCTGCCTGCCTGCCTGCCTGCCTACCTGTCTGTCTGTCTCTCTGTCTGTCACACACAGTGCTCATTTGTTCACAGAATCTCACGAACTTAAAAAAACAAAAAACAAAAAAACAAAACAAACAAAAAAACAAAGAGATATATCAAGACGTGTGCGTGCAAGCTTTCTGATACCAATACTGTGTTTGTGTGCATCGAATTACCTCCCCCCCCCTTCCCACAGACATACCCATAGTTCTCCCCCTCCCCTCCCCCTCCCCCCCCCCTCCACCCCCATTTGCCACTTTAAGTTGATCTGGAATGGGGAGGTTTCTAGGGTTATTTGTTTGGATTTGTTTTTGTGTATTTTTCTGTTTTGTTTGTGATTATTTTTTTGTTTGTTTTTTGTTTCGTTGTTTTGTTGGGTTTTTATTTTTTATATTTATTTATTTTATTTTTATTTTTATTGTATTTTATTTTATTTTTTGTTTTGTTTTGTTTGGGTTTTTTTTTTTTTGCTTTTTGATCTGGAAGGGAGTGGATTGTAGAGTTATTTGCTTTGTTTTTGTGTATGTTTCTGTTTCTGTTTTGTTTGTGATTATTTGTTTGTGTTTGTTTGTTTGTTTGTTGGGGGTTTTTTTTAATTTATTTTTATTTTTATCTTTTTTTTTTTTTTTTTTTTTTTTTTTTTGATCTGGAAGGGAGTGGATTGTAGGGTTATTTGTTTTGTTTC
>JAPXFY010000024.1:51237634-51240134 GCA_030674185.1 Monoplex corrugatus
CATGTGAAATGTGGCGTTCCTCAAGGATCAATCTTAGGACCCATTCTGTTTTCTGTATTCATAAATGACTTACCACTTCATATATCTGATCCCACAGTTCACTGTGATATGTTCGCTGATGACGGAACAATCCATACACAAGACACAAGCATAGCGACTGTAAACACACGTTTACAAAAGAGCCTAAATGAAATTTCTGATTGGTGTGCTAAAAACGCCATGGCTTTGAACCCTACGAAAACTGAATGTATGGTTATATGCACACGCCAAAAACGGCAGCTTGGCCCTCTGTCACTCAATCTGTCTTTGAGAGGTAATTCTATTGCACAAATACCTGAACACCGTCTACTGGGAGTTCTCATTGATCATAATCTTACCTGGCAAAACCACATTGATTATTTATGCAGGATTATCTCCAAGAACTTATTTATTCTGTCCAAATTAAGATATCTAACAGATACAAACACACGCCAATTATTTTATAATGCTCATATTAAATCGCACATAGATTATGCCTCTACACTGTGGGATAGCTCATGTGAAGTTCATCTAAAAAAATTGAACACCTTACATAGGAGGGCAGCAAAACTTATCATGCCAGATCCCACTTTAACAACAGATGAAAAACTTAAACAGTTAGGAATCCTCCCTCTAAAGTCACACTTAATGTTCAATAAAGGTATCACAATGTTTAAAGTATCAAAAAGGAATGTTCCGCAATATCTTCTCAATTTGTTTAATCAGAATGTGCGATCATACTCAAACTCAAGACAAAATCAATTCAAAATTATCCGTCCAAGAATTGACATATATAAAAATAGTTTATCGTTTTCTGGTGCACAACTATGGAACACCCTCCCCCCAAATATCACAAACACTCAATCACTCTCTTCCTTCAAAGTTACTTTATTTAAATACCTTACGTCAGTATCGTAGATTACCTCAGTTAGCAACAATAACGTCAGCTGCCTTTCAACCTATGACATCTAATCTAGTCAATGTGTGTGTGTGTGTGTGTGTGTGTGTGTGTGTGTGTGTGTGTGTGTGTGTGTGTGTGTGTGTGTGTGTGTGTGTGTGTGTGTGTGTGTGTGTGTGTATGCACAATGATAATTCGTGTTTTTTTTTTGTTTTTTTGTTTTTTTTTTCTTTTTTTTTTCTCTCTTTAACATTATTGATATTTTAACAGTTCAAACTGCCAACCAGTATTTATTTCTGTATTATATACGATGATTTGTTGATGACTCTATGACGTGTTTGATTCTGTCTTGCTTCTTCTTTATTTCTCATTGCCTTTGTTCATTTTGTTTGTTTGTTTGTTTTTTGCTTTGCTTGCTTGCCCATCTTATCTGTTAGCCATATTGTCTGTTTGTTTGGTTGGCTCTTATCTGCTGTCTGTATTTGTCACTTTTCTCCAACTGTTATCCGTATCATGCTTGTATCTCTCTTCTCCTATCAAGAAAAACGGCGCTTGATTATGGTTACTATTCTTGATTTATTTATGTCTTATTACATGAATTATTGATTTGTTTACACATGTATGATATTTCTATTATAGCCTACATATGAGTTTATCATTACTGTAATTTCCTATTGTCGAAAGTAACATTTACTTTATTTATCTATCTATACATTTGTCTATTTGACTTCATATCATCTGTTGATTTTCTGTCTCCTGTAGAATTTTATGTGTTTATGCCTTCAATCGACCCAATGTTTGCTACCCCCCCCCCCCCCCCCCCCTTTTTTTTTTTTTTTTTTTTTTTTTTTTTTTTTTTTCCCTCTAATCATCCTTCTGAACTGCTCTTTTTTCTACCTCCATTTATTATCTTTGGGTTTAGTAGCAGTAGTAGTAGTAGTAGTAGTGGTAGTAGTGGTAATTGTTGTTTGTAACAGTGTTAATATTTTTTGTGTGTAATCAGAAAATTGATTTCATCTTCTTTGATTTAATTGTAAGAACATTAGTCTATTTGACGCTTGATTTATCTTCTATAAATTTGTCACATGTAATGTTTCTTCTCCCTCTATTTCATTTTATTTTGTTTTATCTTATTACTATTTTGTTTACTGTGTTTTCCTCTCCTCCTCCTCCTCTTCCTTCTTCTTCTTCCTCTTCTTCGTCTTATTTTTATTAATATCACTATCAACATTATCTTTCTTTCTTTATTTACTTATCATTATCTACCTGCTCATCTGTCTATCTATCTGTCTATACTATCTACCTCTCTCTCTCTATCTCTCTATCTATCTATCTATCTATCTATCTATCTATCTATCTATCTATCTATCTATCTATCTACCTATCTCTAAGTGGTGACTGTACGTTTGTTGATTTCATTGTATCTTAATTTTAGTATTCAACATGTATTTTCCTTAAGCTGTATTTGTTACTGTAAACAAATGTCATGTGTATAGAATAGCAACGGCAAGTTTGAAAAATGGCTTCTAGCCAATAGCTTTTACCGTTGAAAAAAAATAAAGCATCATTGTCATTGTCATTGTC
>JAPXFY010000024.1:51252634-51255134 GCA_030674185.1 Monoplex corrugatus
ATGTATATGTATATGTATATATGTAGATGGATAGATAGATAGATAGATAGACAGACAGACAGACAGATAGCTAGATAGATAGATAGATAGATAGATAGATACGTTAGTATGGCCATGCAACAAGATAACAAGATCCAGTGGCCTTGCTGAATCAATCCGCCATGAAACTGTTGAGGAAAGAAGACGAAAGGGGAAGACAGAACAGAGGATGGGCTGACAACATTGCGGAATGGACATGGAAACCACAATTATGCAGAGACCCAGGCTTTGGCACACAACTGTCAGAGCTGGAGGAATCTGAAGAACAGTTCTTCTGTGTGCCGCCCTATTGATTCTTCGCGGAGGTAATGGAGGAGGAGAGAGGAGAAGAAAGAGGAGAAGAAGAAGAAAATTACGGCGATGAAGATGAAGTAAAAGTAGGAGAAGAAGAAGGAGAAGGAAAAGAAGAAAAAGCAGGAGTAGAAAATGTAGAAGAAGAAGAAGATGATGATGATGATGATGATGATGATGATGATGATGATGATGATGACGATGACGATGACGATGATAAAGAAGAAGAAATTGGAGAAGAAGAAAAAGGAAAAGAATAAGAAGAAATAGAAGAAGAAGAAAAGTACTTGGAAAAATAGAAGAAAAGTATAAGAAGAAGTAGAAAATGGAAATGATGATGCTGATGATGATGACAACGACGACGATGACAAGAAAACGAAGAAGAAAAAAAAAAAGATGAAGAAAAAAAAAAAGAAGAAGAAAATGTCCTTTACAAATTCAATCCTTTTACAAACTCATAACACGCGCGCACGTACATCTCACGTTGGCACATACACATACACAAAATTATCACGCAAACACGCACGAGTGCTGAATCAGGTTAAAACGAAAACCTTCAGTTGCGTAAATCCGAAAAGGAAGAAAAATCTTACAAATAAATGTATCTGGTCCGGAATCATTTTTTTTTCGTTTTTGCTTTCATATTTTTTATTTTTATTTTCTTTTTTTTTTTTTTTTTTTTTTTTTTTTTTTTAGGTGAAGGAGGGGATTAGGACATTTTGTGGCTTGGTGCCGCACATTTTGATTATCCTACAAGATTCTCTAATGTTTTTGCTGCTGCGAAGCGAAAATCTTTCGGAAAACCTTGAACTGCTTTGGCGTTGAAAGTCTTCCGATGTTGTTCGTTATTTGGTTGTTTGTTTGTTTGTTTTGCAAAGAAAGTCTTCCCCCGTTTGTTTGTTTGTTTGGGGGGTTGGTTTCTTTGGTTTCTTGTGTATTTGATTGTGTGTGTGTTTTTTTTCCTCGCGTGTTTGCTTGCGCTTGTGTTTTATTTGTTTACTTGTTTGTTTGTTTGTTTATTTCTTTGTGTTTGCTTTTTTTCCTGTTGGTGTTGGAATGTTTGTTTGATTTAGTTTGTTTAGCTTCTCAATATCTTCCTCTTCTTCTTTATTCCTTTCTTTCTAGCTTCCTTCCTTCCTTCCTTCTTTTCTTTCTTTCTAATTTCCTTTCCTTCGTTTCTTCTTTCTTTTTTTTTTCTGTCTACCGGGCTATTTTCTTTCCTTTTTCGTTTCTTTCGTTCTGTCTCTCTTTTATCTGTCTTTCTCTTTTCTCTTTATTCCTTTCTTTCTTTTTTCTGCCTTATACCCGTATAAATCAATTTAATCGAATAATTATGCACGCATAAATCAACTTAATCGATTAATTATAGTTGCATGAATTAAATTGATTTAATCGATTAATTATATACGTATCAGTGAACTACCTTATCTCCCTATTATTGTTTCATTTAGGGAGTGGGTGGGATGGGGGTTGGGGACTTTACGTGTGTGTGTGTGTGTGTGCGTGCGTGAGTTTGATCGGTCACGCGTGTGTTTCTGTGTGTGTGTGTGTGTGTGTGCACGCCTGCGCGTGCGTGAGAGAAACGATTTGTTCGCAATTTGTACGATATACGCATCTCAATAACACCGATCGGATTGCAGGGTATTACTGTCATATTTTGTCTTTTCGCTTGTTTTATTTTATGTTTTAATCTTATGAAATAGTGTAATTTCTTTCTCTCTCTCTTTCTCTCTCTCTCTCTCTCTCTCTCTCTCTTCTCTCTCTTCTCTCTCTTTCTGTCTCTCTCTGCATGTGTCTCTCTCTAACTCTTTCTCTCTGTCTCTCTCTCTCTCTCTCTCGCTCTCTCGCTGTCTGTCTGTCAGTCTGTCTGTCTCTGTCTCTCTGTGTCTGTCTTTCTGTCGCTGTCTCTATATGTCTCTCTATGTCTCTCTATATGTCTGTCTGTCTCTCTCTGTCTCTCTCTCTCTCTCAGTTTCTCTGTCTCTCTTTCTGTCTCTCTCTCTCTCTCTCTCTCTCTCTCTCTCTCTCTCTCTCTCTCTCTCTCTCTCTCTCTCTCTCTCTCTCTCTCTCTTGGGCAGAGTATTACTATGTCATTTTTTTTCCATTTGTTTTGTTTCATGTTTGAAGCCTATGAAATAGTGTACTTTCTCTCTTCCTCTCTCTCCCTCTC
>JAPXFY010000024.1:51270134-51275134 GCA_030674185.1 Monoplex corrugatus
AAACGGTGGTACATTTCTTTCGCACTCCGACAATTCACATGTCACATTTTGTAACAGTCTATTCGACTAAGTGCACGAAAGGAAATATCTTTTTTTTATTTTTGTATGGACATTTTGGTGTTCTAAAACGGCGGATGTAACAAATAAGTGAAAAGTACTGATTTTGCATGCTAGCGCGTGGTGACCACCGGCAGTGATCAGATACATGTAACAGACCCGGTTGTCAGTGCTAAGTTCTCTTGGTGATGAGTTGTTAGTCCGAATGTGTGGGATGGAAAACACCTGCTTCCATACCGATAGGGCTGAAAAAACCGATAGGGCGTTAACAGCGCCTGTTCTGGTCATCTGACGTACAGAGACACTACCTACAACCTCCCACCTCCCCTCCTCACCCCATTACTAACGATAGTAATCGGTCAGTTGCTGAGCCAGATCGAGAGAGGGACTTCACCTTTAGTTCTTTTCGGTGAGGCGAAAGGATGCAGCCCTGCCTGACTCCTTTTTTAATGCCAAAATACTCACAGTGTGCACCATTCCATCTGATGGTCGATTTTTGGTCTTCGTAAAATACTGTTATAAGTGACACCAAGTGTTTTGGGAAGCCCATCTTTGCCATTGTGTTAAACAGTTGATGGTGGATGGCACTGTCAAAGGCCTTGCTGTAATCGATAAAGGTAATGAAAGCTCCTTGTTCGCTGTTCCTTACTTTTTCTATCAAAATCTGTAAGACAGCATGTCTGTTGTGCTCCTGTTGGATCTGTAACCAGCCTGACAGTCAGAGAGTTCTTTTTCTGCTTTTTGTTTCATTCTGCTCAGTATGATGATTAGCAGTACTTTACTGATGTGGCTGAATAGGGCGATGGTTGTATAGTTACTGCAGTCCTTGGCGTTCCCATTTTTATACACATTTGTAGGATGACAAATTCTTGTAGCTTCTAGTCATCCAATAGCAAAAAGCGCAATACCGAAGAACGATATTTGCGAGACTTTTACTCTTGCTACAGCTACTGCTGCTGCTACTACTACTGCTGCTGCTGTTGCTGCTGCTACTACTATTACTACCACTACTATTACTACTACTACTACTATTGCTGCTGCTGCTGCTACTACTACAGCTACTGCTGCTGCTGCTACTACTACTACTACTACTATTACTACTACTACTACAACCTGCTGCTGCTGCTACTAATACTACTACTGCTGCTGCTGCTCTTGCTGTTGCTGCTGCTGATCTACTACTACTACTGCTGCTGCTGCTACTACTACTACTACAACTTCTGCTGCCGCTACTACTACTATTGCTACTACCACCACCACCACTACTACTACTGCTGCTGCTACTGCTACCACCACTACTACTAACACCACTTCCACTAACACTACTACCATCACCACCACTACTACTGCTGCTACTACTATTACAATCACTACTACCGCTGCTGCTGCTTTTACTACTATTATTACCACCACAAACACGACTATTACTATTGCTACTACTACTACTACTGCTGCTTCTAACTAACTACTACTGCTACTGCTATCGCTGCTTACTGCTACTGCTCAATGGTTGTTACTTCTGTTGCTACCGCTGCTCTTACTGCTGTGTCGTTTTATCTAGTTTTATGCATCGTAAAGACAACTCTACATTGTACAAGAATAAATACCAATGGCTTCATATTCTCTGTCTGTGTCTGTCTGTCTGTCTGTCTGTTTGCCTGTCTTTCTCTCTGTCTCTCTCCATCTCTCTCTCTCTTTTCTCCCTCTCTATTTCTCTCTGTCTCTCTCTCTCTGTCTCTTTCTCCCTCTCTCTCTCTCTCCTTTTTCTGTCTCTCCTTTTTTTCTTTCTCTCCCTCTCCCGCCCTCCCTCCCTCTCTGTCTCTCTCTCTCTGTCTCTCTCTCTCTCTCTCTGTCGCTCTCTCTCTCTTCTCTCTCTCTCTCTCTCTCTCTCTCTGCTTCTCTCTCTCTCTCTCTCTCTCCTTCTCTCTCTCTCTCTCTGTCTCGCTCTCTCTCCTCAGTCTCTTTCTCACTCTCTTCATTTTTTGAATAAATGTATTTCTTCTTCCTCTCTCTCCCTTTTCTTTCTTTTTCTCTCTTCCTTTCTTTGTGTGTGTGTTTCTCTCTCTTCTCTCTCTCTCTCTGTGTCTGTGTCTCTTTCTCTCTCTTTCTCACACACACATTCTCTCTCTCTGTGCCTCTCTCTTTCTGTCTCTGTCTCTCTCTCAGTTTGTCTGTCTGTCTCTCTCTCTCTCCCTCTGCCTCTCTCTTTCTGTCTCTGTCTCTCTTTGTCTCTGTCTGTCTGTTTCTTTCTCTCTCTCTCTCTCTCTTTCTCTTTCTCTCTTTCTCTCTCTTTCTCTCTCTCTCTCTCTCTGTATCCCCCTCTATCTCTTTCTCTCTTTTTTTTAATAAATGTATTTTTCTTCCTCTCTCTCTCTCTTTTCTTTCTTTTTCTCTCTTCCTTTCTTTGTGTGTGTGTTTCTCTCTCTCTCTCTCTGTCTTTGTGTCACTTTCTCTCTTCTCTCTCTCTCATTCTCTCTCTCTTTCTCTCTGTCTCTCTCTCTCTCTCACTCTCTCTCTGTGTCTCTCTCTGCCTCTCTCTTTCTGTCTCTGTCTCTCTCTCAGTTTGTCTGTCTGTATGTCTCTGTCTCTGTCTCTCTGTCTCTCTCTCTCTTCTCTCTCTCTCTCTCTCTCTCTCCTCTCTCTCTCTCTCTCTCTCTCTCTCTCCCCTACTAAATGTATTTCTTCTTTTTTCTTCGTTTTCGTCACCAGAGGATTCTTTGTGCCAGCTAGTTACTACCAGGCTGCAGAGAGCAGAAGTAGTAGTAGCACCATATTTCTTCATCAGGGAGAGAAGCGAAGGGGGAGAGAAGGGGGTGTGGAAGGGGGAGGGGCGGGAAGAGCCATAAAGTTCTTAGCTGCCTTCAGCCTCTCGCATAGATCACAGGATAGTAGCGTCATTTGGCTAGCTGGCTAACAGGCCTTAGGGGAAGGTGATGGGGGGGGGGAGTAGAGAGAGGTGCTTTGTGTGTGTGTGTGTGTGTTGTTTGTGTGTTTGTTTGTGTGTGTGTTGTTTGTTTGTGTTTGTGTGTGTTTGTTTGTTTGTGTTTGTGTGTGTGTTTGTATGTGTGTGTGTGTGCATGTTTGTGTGTGTTTGTGTGTGTTGTGTTTGTGTGTTTTGTTTGTGTGTGTTTGTTTGTGTGTGTGTGTTGTGTTGTTTGTTGTGTGTGTGTTTGTGTGTGTGGTTGTTTGTGTGTGTGTGATTTGTGTGTGTGTGTGTTGTTTGTTGTGTTTGTGTATGTGTGTTGTGTATGTGTGTGTATGTGTGGGTGTATGGGTATGTGTGTGTGTGTGGTGTGTTTATGTGTGTATGTTGTGTATGTGTGTGTATGTTGTGGTGTGTTTGTGTGGTGTTGGTTTTGTGTGTGTGTGTGTGTGTGTTGTGTGTGGTGGTTTTGTGTGTGTGTGTGTGTGTGTGAAACAAGTGATGTGACTTTCGGGAAGTTGGCGCAGAGGTGGAGGAGATCTCGATCTTCAAAGAGGGATTCTTCATCGCGCTTAGACAACGCCATACGCGCTTTAATCAAAATTTTCTGGCAATTACCTGGCGAATTCTTTGATTCTCTGGTGCCTGGCATAAAATACTGAAGAGAGAGATTTATTTCAGTCCCCGAGGTAGCCTTCTTGAAGTCTTGGAAAAAATGTGGTGGCGCTGCATCGCGGCGACGCGCTCTCAACGGGGAGAGCAGCCCGAGTTTCACATGGTAGAACCTATTGTGGCAAAAAAATTAAGAAAAGATAAAAACCGAGACAGAGAAGAGAAGAGAGACAGAGAGAGACAGAGAGAGAGACGGACAGAGACAGAGAAAAAAGAGAAGAGATCAGAAGAAAAGAGGAAAGAGAGAGACAGACAGACAACAGGCAGGCAGCAGAGAGGCAGCAGCAGACAGAGAAGTAACGAGTAGCAGACAAAGAGTACAGACAGATAAAAGCAGAGCAGACAGACGAGGAGCAGAGCAGAGGCAGAGAAAACAGAGAGATGCAGAGAGGAGAGACAGAAGAGGAGAGGCAGACAGACAGGAGATGCAGACAAAAACAGAGAGGAGACAGACAGCAGAGCAGAGGCAGACAGAGCAGGTAGAAGAAGAGAGAGACAGACAGGCAGATCAGACAGGCAGCAGACAACAGACAGGCAGGTAGGCAGACAGAAGCAGGCAGGCAGGACAAGAGGCAGGACAGACAGACAGGCAGGAGGCAGGTAGCAGACAGCAGGCAGTAGCCAGACAGGCAGGCAGACAGACAGGCAGTAGGCAGCCCAGACAGACAGACAGGCAGTAGCAGCAGAACGGACAGACGAAGGCAGGTAGGCAGACAGACAGGCAGGCAGGCAGACAGACAGAGAGGGGGGGGACAAAAGAGACAGATTTTAAAAAAAAATTAAAGATTCTAGTGTTTTTAGATTTTTTTGCGTTTGTTTGTTGTTGTTGTTTTTTGTTGTTGTTTGGTTGGTTGGTTTGGTTTATATGTTTTGTTTGTTTGTTGTTTGTTTGTTTGTTTGTTTGTTTTCTCTAATGTGTGTCGTTGTGCCCACACTGTTCAAGCTGTACGTTGTGCACAGCTTGCAATTTCCGTCCTTATTTGGCTCTTATAGATTTATCCATCAGGATGCTATCTCCCTCTCCCTCTCTCCTCTGTCTCTGTCTGTCTGTCTCTGTCTCTCTCTCTGTCTCTGTCTCTTCCTGTCTCTCTCTGTCTCTCAGTCTCTAGTCTCTGTCTCTGTCTCTGTCTCTCTCTGTCTCTCCTCTCTCTCTGCTGTCTATGTATCTGTCTAGCTATATGTTTCTCTCTCTCTCTCTCTGCTCTATCTTCTCTGTCTGTCTATCTGTCTGTCTTCTGTCTGTTTGTTTCTGTCGATCTCTCTCTCTCTCTCTCTCTCTCTCTCCTCTCTCTGTTGTCTGTCTGTCTTCTGTCTCTCTCTCTCTCTGTCTCTGTCTCTATCTCTCTGC
>JAPXFY010000024.1:51280134-51285134 GCA_030674185.1 Monoplex corrugatus
AGTAGAGCAGACAGTTATGTGATCTTGGCTGTAAAATTGCTACTGGAGACAATAGGAGATTTTTTTTTCTAATTATTTAGATTGGATAGTTTTAGATTAAAAGAATAGGGTTGAATTTGATTGGGGTTTTTTTGTTTGGTTGGTTGGGTTTTTTGTGTGTGTGTGTTTTATCTCGTTGTTTTTCTTCTCTGAAAATTTAGTCTGTCCCAAATTACCCAGACGATATTTTTTGCCTGTTTAGCAACAATTATCAAGTGTTCGTTGGTATCATATTAAACTGAGACAAGGATCAAAAACCTAGCTTTTTAAGTGTGTGTGTGTGTGTGTGTGTGTGTGCGTGTGTGTGTGTGTGTTGTGTGTGTGTGTGTGTGTGTGTGTGTGTGTGTGTGGTGTGTGTGTGTGTGTTTTGTTCGTTTGTTCGTTATTTCTTTTAACTTCTATTCACATGTGTGCTTTTAGACGGCTCTGTGTCGTTCTGTCTGTCTGTCTCTGTCTCCCTGTCTGTCTCTCTGTCTCTGTCTCTCTCTGTCTCTCTTTCTTCTCTCTCTCTTCTGTCTGTCTCTCTTTCTTTATTCTGTGTGTTGTGTGTGTGTGTGTGTGTTTTGTGTGTGTGTGTGTGTGTGTGTGTGTGTGTGTGTTGTGTGTTTAGCTTTTTTTCCCTCCAAATTCACTTTCTAATTAAGCAACAATATGCATAGTTTTATATTGATTAGCGACGTGTCTCTCTGTCTGTCTGTATGTGTATATATATATATATATATATTTATATATGTATATATATATATATGTATATATATATATATGTGTGTGTGTGTGTGTGTATGTGTGTGTGTGTGTGTGGTATATACATATATATATATATATATATATATGCGTGTGTGTGTGTGTGGTATATACATATATATATGTGTGTGTGTGTGTGTGTGTGTGTGTGTGGTATATACATATATATATATGCGTGTGTGTGTGTGTGTGTGTGTGTGTGTGTGTGGCGCGCGCGCATGTATGTGTGTGTACATGTATGTGTGTGTTTCCTAAAGGAATAGTGATCTCACAGCTTTTAGTTTGATTGAATGATTGATCATCGTCGTTCTGATGTTATCAGTGCTGCTGCTTTTGCTGCTGAGAAGTTTCAGCTTTATAAGTGCTCTACCCAACTGCGCCAGAAATGATCTGGCTGACCTCCTTGAGTCTACGCTAAATTCGATGAGCCAGTAGGAGTAAGCCTTTGATAATGGATGAAGAAGAGACAGGGGCGAAGTGCCTATGATAAATTACGCTCTCATTACCAGAACGGTCGGTGCACTGTGATGGCCAGTGGTCAAGGCAGTTCTGGTGTTTCATCATCATCATCATCATGTCGAGCTTGCTCGGCTATCCATGACGTTTCTTCCATCCTTCTCTGTCAGACATTCCAGTAGGTAGTTCGTCATACTGACAGCCCGTATCATCGATCAGTTGGTCGATGAAGGTCTTCTTTGGACGTCCTGGTCTTTGTTTGCCGTGGCTAAGTCTCCATAGTAGAACATCCCCCACCAGCTGTTCTCCTATTTATTGACTTTTCCAAAGCTTTTGATTCGATCCACCGAGGAAAGATGAAGGAGATCCTAACTGCATATGGACTACCCAAGGAAACAATAGACGCCATTATGATGCTGTATCAGAATACCCGCTGTATGGTTCGCTCCCCCGACGGAGATACAGACTTCTTCGACATCACTGCTGGAGTCCTTCAAGGAGATACGCTTGCCCCCTACATTTTCATCATCTGTCTCGATTATGTGCTGTGGAAAGCAGTGGATAAGAACAAAAGACTCGGCTTTACCCTCACAGAACAGAAGAGCAGACGCTACCCTGCGGTAAAGATAACAGATGCGGATTACGCTGATGACCTGGCTGTTCTCGCAGACCTCTGGTGTTTGAGTTTTATTTATTACCAGTATTTTCTTAATCCAGTGGTTGAGGCGATTTTTTCCCACGTGTGGATGCCGGGGGATCTTTCAGTATAAACAGTATCCCCACCGTCTGGAAATTCTGTGCTAGAAATTTCCTCTTTTTTGTTACTCTTTTGCTTTCTGTTATTTCTTCCTATCATTTTCTCCTTGCTGGTCCGTTCACTTGTATGTATTCGATAAAAAGTCATGTACTTTCTCTTGGAGTTGATAATTGGGTACATGTATTACGTGCATTTTTGGCTCTAGGGAAATGAGATATGCGGAAGAAAGTTTAGTTAATTTAGGCCTGTTTTTATTTGTATTTTAGTGTCCTTAGTTACGTTTAAATTTGTATTCAGGTTTGTTTTTTTTCCCTAGACGTGATAAATTGGATTGGACGGAATGGATAACGCCAAGGGCATCTCCTTAGAGTATGTGCGCCAATGGATTGAAACCACTTCTCAAGCAACTTCACTGGCTGCCAGTGTGTGCACGTGTGGAGTATAAATTAGCAACACTCTGTTATCGTTCCCTTCATGGTCTGTCCCTGCATACATTTCTGATTTCTTGACCCTATACGTGCCATCCAGATCACTGCGGTCTTCAAATGCCGGTCACCTCGCCATTCCCGATTCCGTCTGAAGAAATATGACAGACGCTCTTTTTCGTTTGCTGGTCCTTCAATTTATAACGCACTCCCCCAGTCACTTAGAAAGGCCCCCACATTGTCAGCTTTAAGCTGGGCTTAAGACCCACCTGTTCAAACTCCATCTGACTGATGTATAAGTTAACACCAGGTGAAACGGACGCCATAGGTTTTAAGTGATGAGGTGTAACCGATGCCATAGGTTTTAAATGATGAGGTGTAACCGATGCCATAGGTTTTAAGTGCTGAATGAAGCCTTTAATCTATATTAAATGTATACTTTTATGGTGATAAGTGTATAATATACTTGCGTGCGGATGAGCTGTTTTGTGGATGAGTATGCAAATATTCTTGCCTTCTTAAGAAATTGTAATGGCGCTTGGAGCTGTCCAAGGGAACAAGCGTCCTAAAATGTACTTTTTTATTATTATTATTATTATTATTATTATTATTATTATTATTTATGTGTACTTAATTTTCTTTTCTTTTCTTTTCTTTCTTTGGAAGTATTGTGTCGTTTTGAAAAGGTTATAGCCCTGATATGGCTCTCGCATCGGCTTGGGCTTTAAACAAAAATAACAATACTAACACTAACAGTGGAGGCGATTGGCCTGTTTCCAGCATTTCTGTAGTCACGAGTATTTTTTGCTGATGCTGTTACATTGGTTGTTTAACATCGATAGTACTGATGTTATCGTTCTTTTTCATTGTTACTGATTTTAGCTGCTGACGTTATTACTGTTCGATTATTCCTGCTACTTCTGCTGTTGTTCTTGTTACTAAAAATACTGATGCGCTATCACCTTAAACATTATTGCCGCTGTTATTGCTGTTGATGTTAATGTTGTCGAAGCTGCAGATCTGTATATGAACAGGAGGAGGATGAAGAAGAAGAAGGCGTGGAGAAGGAGAAGAAGAAGAAGAGGAGGATGGAAGGAAGAAAAAAAAGGGATTAGCGAGAGAGAAGCAGAGGAAGAGGAGGAGAAAAAAATTTAAAGAAAGAGAAGACGAAACAGATTGAAAAGGAGAAAGAGAAGAAGGAGGAAGAGGAAGGCAGCATGAGAAGAAGAAAGACAGAAAAGAAAAGACAGAAAGAAAGAAAGAAAGATGGAAAGAAAGAAAAAGAAGAAAGGAAAGAAGAAGAAAAATAAGAAAGACAGACAGAAAGAAAGGAAAGAAAGAAGAAGAAAGAAAGGAAAGAGAAAGAAAAAGGAAGGAAAGAAGAAGAAGAGGTAACAATAATTGTTATCACCGTTTCATCATTACACCTGCGATGATATTAGATGCTGCAGGTAATTGTCAATGTTTCTTTATCTTGTGTGTGTTTTTCCGACCTTTTTGTTTTTCTTCAAACAGACATCAAAACAAGGACGGCGTATCCGATAAAATCTGAAAAATCAAACAATTTCCGCAGAATTTATCGCAAACACGCAGAGTAAGAGCGCGTGCGCGCGACACACACACACACACCACCCTCTCTCTCTCTCTCTCTCTCTCTCTCTCTCTCGTCTCGCTCGACTCTTTCTCTCTCTCTCTCTCTCTCACTTTCTCTTTATATATGTATGTATATTTGTATGTACATACGTCATTACATATATAATACAGATAATAGATAGATAGATAGATAGTATAGATAGATAGATAGATTAGATTAGATAGATTAGATATAGAAGATAGATAGATAGATTAATATAGTAGATAGATGATAGTGATGGTGTGTGGGGTGGTGTTGTGTGTGTGTGTGTGTGTGTGTGCGCGCGGCTATATCTATTCTTTGTCTATATATCTATTATATCTATGCAATTTACATTTACAGTATAATATATATATGTATATGTATGTATATATGTATATATATATGTATATATATATGATATATATATATATAATACATACATATATATATAATATATACATCATACATACATACTATACGCACGCGCACATTCACGCATTCTCATACACACATCTACTATATGAAATGTTATGTGTTTGCGTTTTTAAACAGAAAGTAAGAGAGACAGAGAGTGAGACAGACTGACAGAAAGAGACAAATTGACGAGAAGAGAGACAGACTGAGAGAGAAGAGAGACAAGAGAGAGAGAGAGAGAGAGAGAGAGAGAGGCAGGCAGCAGCAAAAAGAGAATAATTTTACAGATGAACACGATGGTTTAAAACATTTTAAAAGTTGTGAACAGAGGCATTTGAGAGTGTTTGCATGATCCGAGAGTCCTTTTTTTCTTGCTGATTCAAATATCTCATTTAAACTTTTATATCTTCCTTCTGTTCTCTAAAAACTTTGGGATGAAATTGCCAAACTGAGAATTCATTTATCGCTGATCTCTCGTTTCAGATTGACTATCAAATTTATATTTCTCTATTTGCGAAACTTGTTTGAGTGTTGTGTTGTGTGTGTGTGT
>JAPXFY010000024.1:51300134-51307634 GCA_030674185.1 Monoplex corrugatus
TGAGCGAAAAGCTCGAAAACTTTCAGAAGAATTTCTAACATGGTTTGCCAATAAAAATAACGTATGTGTATATACATATGTCGGTATATATATATATATATATATATATATATATATATATATATATATATATATATATATATATATATATATATATACATAGAGAGAGAGAGACATATAGATAGATATGTAATTATATTATATATATTTATTATATTTATAGGTAGATATAAATATGTGTGCATGTGCGTGCGCGCGCGTGCGTATGTGCGTGTGTGTGTGTGTGATATGATATATGATATGATATATATGATATATGTTATGATATGATATGATATGTTATATATGATATGATATGATATGTTATATGATATGATATGATTATGATATGTATATGATATATATGTATGATATGATATGATATGTATATGTATATGATATGATATGATATGATATGATATGATATGATATGATATGATATGATATGATATGATATATGATATGATATATGATATGATATGATATATGATATGATATGAATTATGATATGATATGATATGATATGATATGATATGATATGATATGATATGATTATGATATGATATATGATATGATATATGATATGATATGATATGATATTATATGATATATGATATATGATATGATATGAATAATGATATATGATATGATATATATGATATATGATATGATATATGATATGATATGATATATGATATGAATATATGATATGATATGAATATGATGATATGATATGATATGATATATGATATGATATGATATATGATGATTATGATATGATATGATATGATATGATATGATATGATATGATGATATGATTATGATTATGATATATGATAATGATATGATATATGATATGATATATGATATGATATGATATATGATATGATTATGATATTGATATGATATGATATGATTATGATTATATGATATGATATGATATATGATATGATATATGAATATGATATGATATATGATAGATATGATTATGATATGATTGATATGATATGATATATGATATGATATGATTATGATATGATGATATGATATGATATATGATTGATATGATATATGATAGATATGTATATGATATGATATATGATATGATATGATATTATGATATGATATGATATGATGATGATATATGATATGATATATGAATATTATATTGATATTATGATAGATATTGATTATATATTATGATATGTATATATTGATATGTATGATTGTATATGATATGATATATGATAGATATGATAATATGATATGATATATGATATGATATGAATATATGATATAGATATGAATATATGATATGAAATGATATATGATATATTATGATGAATTATGATATGATATTTGATATGATATATGATATGATATGATATATGATATGATATATGATATGATATGATATGATATATGATATGATATGATATGATATGATATATGATATGATATATGATATGATATGATGATATGATATGATATTGATATGATATGATATATATAGATATGATATATGATATGATATTATGATATGATATGATATATGATATGATTATGATATGATATATATATGATATGATATATATATGATATGATATATGATATGATATGATATGATATGATATATGATATGATTGATATATGATATGATATTGATATGATATGATGTATATGATATATATGATATGATATGATTGATATGATTATTGAATATGATATGATTGTATATGATATGATATTGATATGATATTGATATGATATTGATATGATATATATGATATGTATGATATTGATATGATATGATATATATATGATATGAATATGATATGTATGTATTTGATATTTTGATATGATTGATATGATATATGATATGATATTATGATTATATGTATATGATATGATATATGTTATTATGATTATGATATGAGATATGATGATATAGATTATGATATGATGATATTATATATGATATTATTGATTAAGATAAGATGAGTTGATGATAATTAACATAAATTACGCACTAGGCACCGGTTTTAATCCTTTTCCTCTCTCTGTCTCTAACTGTGTCTGTCTCCAAATCTCTCTGTGCCTCTGTCTTTCTGTCTCTGTCTCTGTCTGTCTCACACACACACACACACACACACACACACACACGCACACACACACACACACACACACACACACACCACAACACAAACACAACACAACACAACACAACACAACACAACACAACACAACACAACACACATATAGAGTCAAACTGCAAACACTGGACCTAGAAAAGCAGCAAGCGTCAATTTGTGAATTGTCGATATTTTTGTCTAAAAAAAAAAAAAAAGATGTGTTTTGAGGTGCTTTGGGAAAATATGCAGACAATGTCTTGACTTAAAGAAGTTGGACGGGAGCTCCATGTTCCACTGCGACGACTCAGACTACGTTGTGTTGGATAAAGTCTAAACAAGGCCCATTACATTCACAGTGAAGGTTCAGTATTCAGTCATCATCATCATGATCATCATCATGTGCCCTGCCGCATAGCGTTGGCGATCATGGCCCTCCATACGAATCTATCCCTTGTCGCTGCAAGTACATCTCCCACCCTCTCTGTTCTCAGCCCACTCTTGACGTCAGTCTGAATCACTGTAAGTCGGTGACAGTTACTGCTCTTGTGGTGGACGCTGCAGATTTCCCTCCCCTGATCTGTCATTTTCTCTGCTGCAAGCCAGGATGGTATCCTGGTCTGTCAAAAATTACTTCCCTTGACATGAGCAGTTGCTCCCCTTTGGCCAGGATAGTGCACGTGCAGTGACCTGTGGTGCCAAGGGTGATGATGAAGGTCATCAACGTGTTAGACGTTTTCGCCTTTTTTTTTTGTTTTGTCTTTTTGGTTTCTGTTCTTTCTTTCTTTTTTAATTTTTTTATCTATTTATTCATTTATTTATTTATTTACTTATTTATCTATTTCACATAGAAGATTTATATTTAACGTTTGTTTGGGCTTAGTTTATTTAGTTATTTATGTATTTGACGTTTTTGTCATTTTTTAAATTTTTCTTTAACATTTATTTTTGGTTTCTGTTATGTATTTATTTATTTATTCATTTATTTATTTATTCACGTATTTCACGTAGAAGATTTATATTTAATGTTTGTTTGGGCTTAGTTTTTTTAGTTATATATGTATTTTATGTAGAAAATTTACATGTAATGTTTGTTTGGGTTTTGTCTTTTTTTTTTTTTTTTTAAGCGCTCCGGTTGTTCTTGGGTGTGTGTATGTATGTTGTTGTTTTTATTCCCACACTGCGCAGGCGGTGTGTTGTTCCACAGTCTGCATACTCTCAGTCAGCCACTGGCATGACTTATAGGATCTTTAACGTGCGTAACTGATGTTCTGTGTGTGTATATACACAAATCAGTCAGCAAACAAAGCCAGAGCAAGATTGAGGCAGCCGAGACGTGGTTTCTCAGAAGAATGTTGAGAGTTCCATGGACAGCAAAGAAAACAAACGAGACTGTCTTGATGGAGGCAGACACAAGATGATCATTCATAAGGAAGATTAGGAAAAGACAGGCAACATTTATAGGCCATTTTATGAGGAAGGTGGATTTGGAACACCTGGTCACAACGGAAAGCTGGAGGAAAGAGAGCACCAGGTAGACCCAGGGAAAGAATGCTGGACGGACTTGCGGAGTGGCTGGGGATGAGGAGGGTGGGGGAGATGCTAGGGGCAACGAGAGATAAAGATGGTTGGAAGTCCATGGTCGCCAACGCCATGCGGCAGGGACACCTGATGATGATGATAGTGATATACACAAATTGGGGTTTAAGCATTTAGCGTTGGCCTCGTGTATTCTTGTAGCCGCGTATGTGAATTCTTGACAAGAAGAGCTAAGAAGAGCGCAAACCGGATCTGTTGCATGTATCTCATCACTAGCACCGGTGGTCAGCCAGCACGTATAGCCATGCAAAAATTATAACAATCCCACTTGATATTTCCACATTCCTTCTGGTTTAGAAACACCACAAACTCGTTCATATAGAATGAAATAAAAGATTTTCTTTAGTGTACATTGCTTATGAAAAAGGACTGTCTACCGAAATGATGAAATGGCTGCACATAATGTGTTGGGAGTATAGAAAAATGTATCACTGTCCACTACAAAACCTGATGAAACCAAAAGTAGGTCGAGAACGGAGGCCGAGTGTACCGAAGAATTTTTTAATTGATTTTTAACTTAATCGTGACTTTTTAGTTTTCGATATGTAAACATTTGTGACCTCCCACCACGAAATCAGTCTTAACTCGCAGTCAGTCGAACAGCACTAGGAGCTGAAAGGTGACTGAGGGTCTATCTGGGGTGTTTTGACTTTTTCTCAAAATTGAATTCTGTAGACTATAATCTATCCCCCACAGAAATTTTTTACTTGAAAGAATATTAATAATCAATTTAAAATGGTATTTTAATTTAATGCACTGATCGCAGCAGAAAGACCGCAATTTCCTACCAAAAGTACCTGTTTTTGTCTCTTATTATGAACTGTAACCTGTACAGTACCCGCACATGTAATATACTGACAGAAAGCTCTTTGGTGCACCTTTCAGACAATGACAGCGAAAATTAGAAACGAACTGGATCCAAGCCACCAAATAAAGAATTTTAAGGAAAATGTGTAGGAGAGCACATAAAAACTTTAGAGACCGTTTTCTCAAAATGGCCGTCATACAACTTAATGACTTTAAACATACATAACTTCTACATTTATTTGAGTACAAGCATTATTCAAGTACCAAAATAATCAGCAGAATTTACATTTTTCAGTGATATGTATATCTCAAAATACCCAAAATGCTAGTTAAGACTGATTTCGTGCTGGGAGGTTACATTTGTAATCTTCTAAAGATTTATATTGTTTTGGGTTTGTAGGCATATGACTCACTGAAAAACAGTGAGTGAGGAGAAGAAAAAAAGAACGGTAGGCAGACAGACATGAAACGAGAGAGAGGACAGAGAATGAGTATGAGAAAGAGAAGAGAGAGAGAGAGAAGAGATCGAGAGAGAGACAGAGAGAGAGAATGTGTTTGTATGTGTGTCAGAGAGTGAGAGAGACAGAGAGAGAGAGACAGAAAATGAGTATGAGAAAGAGAAGAGAGAGAGAGAAAGAGAAGAGAGAGAGAGAGAATGTGTTTGTATGTGTGTCAGAGAGAGAGACACACACACAGAGACAGAGAATGGGTATGGGTATGAGAAAGAGAAGAGAGAGAGAGAGAGAGAGACAGAGAATGTGTTTGTATGTGTGTCAGAGAGTGAGAGAGACAGAGAGAGAGACAGAGAATGGGTTTGGGTATGAGAAAGAGAAGAGAGAGAGAGACAGAGACAGAGAGAATGTGTTTGTATGTGTGTCAGAGCGTGAGAGAGACAGAGAGAGACAGAGAATGAGTATGAGAAAGAGAAGAGAGAGAGAGAGAATGTGTTTGTATGTGTGTCCGAGAGTGAGAGAGAGACAGAGAGAGACAGAGAATGAGTATGAATATGAGAAAGAGAAGAGAGAGAGAAAGAGAAGAGAGAGAGAGAATGTGTTTGTATGTGTGTCAGAGAGTGAGAGAGACACACAAAGAGAAAGAGTGTGTGTGTGTGTGTGTGCGCGCGCGTGTGTGTGTGTGTGTGTTCATTGTTGTGCCAAATTGATTGGGTGATTGGGCTGTTATTGCAAAAGTGGACAATTGATTGTGGGAATTGCTAAATGATTGCGTTTTGGATGTGTGGGAATATGACTCACTGTAAAACGATAAGTGAGACAAAACGGCAGGCAGACAGAGACAGACAGACAAAACGAGAGAGAGGACAGATAATAAGTTTGAGAGAGAGAGAGAGAGTGTGTGTGTGTGTGTGTGTGTGTGTGTGTGTATGTGTGTGTGTGTGTGTGAGAGAGAGAGAGAGACAGACAGACAGACAGACGGACGGACAGAGACAGACACAGAGAGAGTGTGTATGTGTGCTTGTGTATGTGTTCGTGTATGTGTGTCTCTGTGTGTTTGTGTATATATGTGTGTGTGTGAGAGAGAGAGAGTGTGTGTGTGTGTGTGTGTGAGAGAGAGAGAGAGAGAGAGAGAGAGACAAACACGTTTATGTAAACCAGAAGAACAAGAAAATCAATGTAAGCGCATCTCCAACAAGACAACACAAAACAAAACAAGCGCAAATTTTCGGCCAACTAGCCTTTGTCAAGCGCGAACGCACGGTCACAGACAAATCACAGACACCAAACAATGGATAATAAAAACGGGACTAAAAACTTCCCTGCCGCCTCGTCCAGTGGGTAAGAGATGGAATGCCCATGTCATCATGAGCAGTAGTAAGAAAAGGGGAGAGGGGAGGCAACTGTGATGTCAAAAGGGAAGTGAGATAAGTTCTGCAATTTTGAGAAGTGGCCATGCTATATCGGTATAGCCCTGTTCTGAAGAAGGCACAGGGCAAGAGCCAAGAGATAAGGGAGTAGATTGTGCCCAGTGCCAAGAATCTGGTAGGCGTGGGAACAGGAAGAGACATGAAACGGCATGTCTGAATTTTGTTACTCATGGTTTGTCGTTAAGACCATGTGGTTTGCGTGTTCCAAGTTTATTTATGAGGTGGGATTCTCTGTCTTTCCTGTCTATGGTGCTGTTATTGTGTAGAAGCCACAGACCTTTCACTCGGATGTCATTGATTGAGTGGTCTGATTGGTTGAAGTGATTGGGGATAGTTTTATCCCTTTGGTGGCGGATATCAGCCAAGTGTTCTTTGAAACGTGTGTCAAGAGTGCGTCCAGTTTCACCAATATACAATTGGGAACATTTAGAGCAGCTGATCAAGTAGACAATGTTATAAGTTTGACAGTTGAAATGTTTTGTAATTCTCATATGAGATTTGGGGCCTTTGACTGTGGTGGCTGAGCACAAGAAAGGACAAGTCTTGCATTTAGGTTTGTTGCATGGAGAGGTTCCTGGAGGTTGGCTGACTGGTTTGCTGAGATTCGAATGCACCAGCAAGTCGCGGAGATTGGTGTCTCTCTTGTAGACGAGCAAAGGGCGCTTGTCAAAGGTTTCACCTGTAGTGGGACTGGATCGCAAAATGTTCCAGTTGGACAAGATGATCCTTTTTATGAGGTGCACGGACGGGTGGTAAACTAGACTGAGGACTGGCCGATCCTCTGTGACAGCTTTGGGCTTTGAATGGAGGGCATTTGGCCGAGAGACAGAGCTGACTTTTTTCCGGGCTTCATTGATGACCTCGGGTGGGTAATGTCTGCGCAGGAAAAATCTAGTCATTTCAACTGCTTTGTCCTGAAAATTGTCTTCGTCTGAGCAGAGGCGTCGTAGTCTCAAGAACTGCGAGTAGGGAATGCTGTTTCTGGTGTTGGAAGTGTGAGAATGTAGTTCTAGTGAAACTACACCCCCTTTTGATTAAGCCCAT
>JAPXFY010000024.1:51312634-51315134 GCA_030674185.1 Monoplex corrugatus
ATCTTGCTGACAGAAAAATATCTCCGTTGCTTATGTATTTACTTCGTGTTAATCTTGCTTAGAGAAAAAAAAATCTGCGTTGCTTATGTTATTTACTTCGCTTCTAATTTTGCTGAGAGAAAAATATCCGCGTTGTTAATTTATTTGTTTGTTTCTCTTAGTTTGTGACAGTGTCAGTTTTTAAGCAATGTTTACGGTTGTGCGGCTGGCAACTATCAGAAAATTGACATGACTGCCATGAATATTTCTGTGCTGTGCATAATTGCAGTTAAGGTTATTCGAGGCGAAAATGAACCTAAAAAACGGAGGAGGAATGGAAGATAGAAAGAAAATGGGGGCAAAAGATATTGAAGTACTGAAGCAGGGCAATTTGGTAGAGCACAGTTAAATCACGTCAACAACACTTCTGTTTATGTACACATAACTAGTGACTCCAAAACTAAAATGTATTCCTGCCAAAACAAACACATATATAGGTCATCAAAATCCAAAAATATTTAAACATAAGTATATGAATTAAAATTCAGGTATTTAATCATACAGATCGTTAGATGACTGAATAAACAAGCAACAATTCCCCTCGTGGGAATGCCGGGGGCTCTTTCAGTTGAATAGATCCCCATCTTCTGGAAATTCTGTGCCAGAAATTTCCTCTTTTCTGTCACTACCTTTGTTTCTGCCTCGCTCCTTTGCTTTCTGTCATTTCTTCCTACCATTTTCTGCCTTGTTCGTCCATTTTCACCTGCATGTGTTCAATAAAATATAATAAGGACTTTCTCTTAGGATTGATAATTAGGTACATGTGTTAAGTGTATTTTTGGCTGGAGGGAAATGAGATAATTGGAAGCAGTTTTAGGTAATTTAGGCCTGTTTTGTATATGTTTTAGAGTTCACAATTATGTTTAAAACTGTTGTACCCAGGTTTTTTTTTAATCCCCTGTATGACAAATTGGACGGTATGGTCAACGCGAGGGGGCATCTCCTTAGATTAAATGCGCGAATGCATTGATATGTGTACTTGTGTACGTAATTTTCTTCTTTTTTTTCTGTTGAAGTATTGTGTATATTTTGAAACGGTTATAGCCCTGATATGGCTGTGCGCAGTCGGCTGGGCCTTAAACAGCAATAACAATAACAATCAAGCAATCAGTTAGGTAATTAAACATGCAAGCAACAGTTATCAGGTCAGCCAGTGAGCCTAAATAACAACATACAAATTGAAATGATTCTGAAATTAGTACGATTACAGCTGATGGGGATATTGCTTAAAAGCCATAAAGAATTAGCAAAGTCAATATTGACACATTGGTGATCACAACAGCCACAAAACACTAAACGTAACACTGTGCTTGAAGGTAATGTTTCTTGCGTAGGCATAAGAATACCAACTGCAGTTCTGAAACGACACAAAGCGTTTATTAAACAAACGGAAAACTTTTAAAGCTATTTAGCGCATTTACAAAAAAAAATAGGAAAAGAAAAGTATACGAAAAGATATCCAGCATCAGACGAAGAGAAAAAAGCGAAAACCAGACTGACTGATACTTTCACACCTGCAGCGAAATCACAACGAGTACAAAAATAAATGAAAGGGAGAAATCTAGAGAGAAAAGTGAAATTGTAAGAGACATGTAAAGAAGATTGGCATTACCTGCACGAGTTGAGAATCTGAACTTTTGTTTCAGTCAAATATCTGACATTGAAATGTATCTGATTAGCTTAAAAATCATCTTACTCCCAGCATGTTTTGTGCGGGGAAAGAAAGACAGACAGACAGACAGACAGAGACAGAAAGAGAGACAGAGAGGCAGAGACACAGAGAGACAGAAGGAGAGAGTAACAGAGCCAGACAGACAGAGACAGAAAGAGAGTCAGAGACAGAGAGGCAGACATAGAAAGACAGAAAGAGACAGACAGACAGACAGACAGAGACAGAGAGGCAGAGACATAGTGAGAGAGAGAGAGAGAGAGAGAGAGAGGGAGAGAAATGCTGTAATGGATAGTGGAAAACTCATTCATTGTCATTCCCTTTGTAACTGCATGTTGACTCAGTTTCTTGGGGGTTTTTTTGTACCAGTTGTGGAGGGCAATTTAACACATCTCGATTTCACTTTTTCTTTGTTTCTTCCTTATTTTGCTTCGTATTATTGTATTTCCTTCATGGTTTGGAAAGGGCAACCAAAGAAATCTTAAATGTTGAATCTTGAATTGTCTTTTTTACCAGAAGAAAACAGATCTATCTATCTATCTATCTATCTATCTATCTATCTATCTATCTATATATCTGTCTGTCTATTTGTCTTATCTATTTATCTATCTATCTGTCTGTCTGTCTGTCTATTTGTCTATCTATCTATCAAATCTATATATGTCTGTCTGTCTGTCTGTCTATTTGTCTATCTATCGATTATACCCATATATCTATCGATATATCTATCTATCTGTCTGTCTGTCTATTTGTCTATCTATCTATTTGTCTGTCTGTCTATTTGTCTATCTA
>JAPXFY010000024.1:51325134-51327634 GCA_030674185.1 Monoplex corrugatus
GCAGTCCGATCCTTGCATGGCAGTCTCTTCCACATGTACTGCAGACAAAAAGTTGGAGTTTAGATGGAAAGCCTCGAGTTGCTGTCTCTATTTCTAGTATTGTCTTCTGTCCTCCAGCTGTTGGTCGCGCTGTTTACTCGCCCCATTAGATTCCTTCCCGAACAGCATGCGCCAGCCACTGTGGACGTTTGCGAGCAGTTCCCAGCTGTGTAAGGGTCGATGACTGCGAGTTTCAGGTCGCGCTCGTAAAACGTCCTTGAAGCGTAGTGCTGGACTACCTGCTGGGCGATGTCCTGTGGCCAGCTCACCGTACATGACATCCTCTGCTATGCTGTTGTCGTTGATTCGGTCCACAGTCCCAGTCGTCGTAGTCGACACTGCTGCAGGAGGAGATGCTGCTCAGTAATGGATGCATGTTTCTGTAAATGCATCGTATGTGTCCATTGTAATCTTGTCAAATGCATCATATTGTAATCTTGTCCTCCGGTCAGAAGTAGAGTTCATGCAAGCGCTGATATGACTCTACGCAGTCAGCTGGGCTTTAAACAAAAAACATCAAACAACAAACAACACAGAGTCTATGCAGCATCGAAAAACAACAACAACAACAACACACAATTCTATGCAGCATTTGGCAAAACCACTAAACACATAGCAAGATAGGACCGTGCCGATAATGACAACGCTGAAATCACAGTCAGGCAGTGACAGTTACCGTTCCTACTATACGAACATTACGGATTTCTCTCTCTTGGTCTCTCAAGCATCCATCTCGCCATCCCTTGAGGATGGGTGTCCACTTTGACACCGATTAGCTCCCTTGACATGAGCAGTGGCCTCCCCTGACCAGGGTGGTGACCTGTGATGTCGGGGTGATGATGAAGGTCATCGACGTGTCTGACCTTTTGTGTATGATGTCTGGGAAAGCTGTTTGATGGTTAGTTTGTGTCTGCAGACTTTGTGTGTGTGTGTGTGTGTGTGTGTGTGTGTGTGTGTGTGTGTGTGTGTGTGTGTGTGTGTGTGTGTGTGTGTGTGTGTGTGGTGTGTGTGTGTGTGTGTGTGTGTTTTGTGTGTGTGTGATATCATTTTTGATCTTCTCCCATCAAATGGCATCATTGGCGTTGATGCATATGGAATTTATTCAAAGTGTGGAGACTTGTCTTGAGAAAATGAAACTGAGAGAGAGAGAAGGGGTGAGAGAGAGGGGGAGAGAGAAGAGAGAGAGAGAATAAGTGAGTGAGTGAGTGAGAGAGAGGCGGGAGGGAGGCGAGAGAGAGAGAAATAGACAGACAGACAGACGAGAAACAGATAGAGACAGAGAGAGATTGTGACGAAGAGAGAGAGAGAGAGGCAGAGAGACCGACAGACAGGGACAAAGACAAAGAGACAGTCACAGAGACAGAGAGAGAGCACACACACACGAGACAGACAGACAGAGAGAGAGAGAGAGAGAAACAGAGAGAAACAAAGACAGAGAGACAGTCACAGAGACAGACAGAGAGACAGACAGAGAGAGAAACAGAGACAGAGAAACAAGAGACAGAGAGACACAGACAGAGAAACTCCAACAAAGTCAGCAAAGTTTCTTGTAAGCGATCATCATTAAACTGTAGGACCAAGAATTGAACTAATCGTTATGATGATCGCTGCTTCCATCCAGCACAATGTTTTTGTCCACTGACCCCGACACGCTGGCACGCAGCATGCTTGTGTCATGCCTCGTTTGTCTGGAATTATAAGAATCCTGTGTCCTTAGTGCTCCCTGCATTATTGAAACTGATGCAGGCAATGTACATAATATCATAGCTCTGCAGATTTTATGACTGGTTTAGTGCCGAAGACAAGTGTTGCATGATCCTTGTCTGGCTTGCTGAATTTTTAACTTGATGAAAAGCCCACTTCTTTTTTTTTTTTTTTTTTTTTTTTCGGGCGATGAATTCTACAACTGTTCTTTCCGTCAGTTTGTGTATGTCTTTTTGTTTCTGTGTATTTTTGTAGTCTGCGTTGATTGTGTGCTTTGTTGTGAGTGAGTACGTTTTGATTTGTATAGTATGATTTGGCGCCAGTAAATACCTAATCATTATCTTCTTCTTCTTCTACTTCTTGCCTATTCTTCTCTTCTCTCTTCTTCTTCTTCTTCTTCTTCTTCTTCTTCTTCTTCTTCTTCTTCTTCTTCTTCTTCTTCTTCTCTTCTTCTTTTTTTTTTTTTCTCTTCTTCTTTTTTTTTTTTTTCTTCTTCTTTTCTTCTTTTTTCTTTTCTGTTCATCTTCTCATCTTCTTCTTCTTCATTTTTTTTTTCTTCTTTTTTGTTTCTTCTTCTTCTTCATTCTTCTTTATCTTCTTCTTTTCTTCTTCTTTTTTTTTTTTTTCATTTTTTATTATTATTTCTTACTTTTATTTACTTCTTTTCTTCTTCTTCTTCTTCTTCTTCTTCTTCTTCTTCTTTCTTCTTCTTCTTCTTCTTCTTCTTCTTCTTCTTCTTCTTCTTCTTCTTCTTCAC
>JAPXFY010000024.1:51335134-51342634 GCA_030674185.1 Monoplex corrugatus
TGACTCCCACACCCTATCCACCAACTGCAAAAACTTAACCCTTTGACTCCTACACCCTATCCACCAATGCAAAAACTTAACCCTTTGACTCCACACCCTATCCACCAACTGCAAAAACTTAACCCTTTGACTCCCACACCCTATCCACAATGCAAAAACTTAACCCTTTGACTCCCACACCTTATCCACCACTGCAAAAACTGAACCTTTGACCCCCACACCTATCCACCAACTGCAAAAACTTAACCCTTTGACTCCCACACCCTATCCACAACTGCAAAAACTTAACCCTTTGACTCCCACACCCTATCCACAACTGCAAAAACTTAACCCTTTGACTCCCACCCTTATCCACCAACTGCAAAAACTGAACTCTTTGACCCCACCCTATCCAAACCAACTGCAAAAACTGAACTCTTTGACCCCCACACCCTATCCACCAACTGCAAAAACTGAACTCTTTGACCCCCACACCTTATCCACCAACTGCAAAAAACTGAACTCTTTGACCCCACACCTTATCCACCAACTGCAAAAACTGAACTCTTTGACCCCCACACCTTTTCCACCAACTGCAAAAACTGAACTCTTTGACCCCCACACCTTATCCACCAACTGCAAAACTTAACCCTTTGACTCCTACACCTTATCCACCAACTGCAAAAACTTAACTCTTTGACCCCCACACCTTATCCACCAGCTGCAAAAACTTAACCCTTTGACTCCCACACCCTATCCACCAACTACAAAAATTTAACCCTTTGAATCACCCACTCTATCCAACAGTTCCTGAAGGAACAAGGTGGGCAGGGTGAGGGATTCAAAGGGTTAAGGTTTTTGTTCTGCTGGCATGGTTGGTAATATAGGAAGCTGATGGATAGGGTGAGGGATTCAAAGGGTTCATTTCTTGCTTTTGCTAGCATGGTTGGCAATGCAGGATGCTGGTAGATAGGATGAGGGAATCAAAGGGTTAAGTTTTTGCTTTACTAGCATGGTTGGCAATGCATGATGCTGGGAGATAGGGTGAGGGAATCAAAGGGTTAAGTTTTTGCTTTGCTAGCATGGTTGGCAATGCAGGATGCTGGTAGTTAGGGAGCGGGAATCAAAGGTTAATGATCATTCTTTTTCCGAATCAGAAATCGAAAATATCAAAACTGCAATAGTACGTGCCCTCGCGAAGGCTGTCATTATTTTGTCGAGGTGTTGTGTCCCTTTCATCACGTGACATCGAGCCTTCGTTAGCGGAAGTAAAGGGTTTTTGTTGTTGTTGTTGTGTTGTTGTTGTTGTTGTTTTTGCTAATGTTGTTGTTATTGTTGTTGCGGAAGTAAAGAGTTATTATGAATGATGATGATGATGATGATGATGATGATGATGATACGACGATGACAATGACAATGACGACAACACGACGACGACGAGAGATGATGAACTTTTTCATGTCTGTGATGACTGTCCAGTCAGCATACTTTCCATTACTGAAAAAAAAAATGATCTTGATGTTGATCAGTTGGGAGGTTGGTGACATTATCGGCAAAGTCTTCGTTTAGTTTGAGCAGCCTGCGAGCGTTGTTGATTAGTTACGTACACCATTCTCTCTGTAGGTGTGGGTGTTGTATAAGAAAGTCTAAAGAGAGAGAGGGGGGGGGAGAGAAAGACATGGAGAGAGGGAAGGAGAAAGAGAAAGAAAGAGAGAGAGGAGAGAAGGAAGGAGAAAGAAAGAGAGAGAGAAAGGAGGGGGAAGGAGAAAGAGAGAGAGGGGGGAGAGAAAGACATGGAGAGAGGGAGAGAAAGAAAGAGAAGAGAAGAGAGAGAGAGAGAGAGAAGGAGGGGAAGAGAAAGAAGAGAGAGAAAGAGAGGGGGAAGGAGAAGAAAGAGAGAGAAAGAGAGAGGGAAGGAGAAAGAGAGAGAGAGAAAGAGAGAGGGAAGGAGAAAGAGAGAGAGAGAGAAGAGAGAGGGAAGAGAAAGAGAGAGAAGAGAGAGAGAGGAGAGAAGAGAGAGGGAGAAGAGAGGAAGGAGAAAGAGAGAGAAGGAGGGAGGAGAAAGAAGGAGGAAGAAGAGAGAGAGAGGGAAGAGAGAAAGAGAGAGAAAGAGAGAGAGAGAAAGAGAAGGAGAAAGAAAGAGAGAGAGAAAGAGAGAGGAGGGAAGGAGAAGAGAGAGAGGGGGAAGGAGAAAGAAGGAGAGAAAGAGGAAGGAGAAAGAGAAAGAGAGAGAGAGAGAGGGAAGGAGAAAGAGAGAGAGAGAAAGAAGAGAGAGGAAGGAGAGAGGAAAGAGAGAGGGAAGGGAGAAAGAGAGAAGGAGAAGGGAAGGAGAAAGAGAGAGAGAGAAAGAGAGAGGGAAGAGAAAGAGAGAGAGAGAAAGAGAGAGGGAAGGAGAAGAGAGAGAGAGAGAGAAACAAAGAGAGAGAGGGGACGGAAACAGCAAACAGAGACAGAGAAAGAGAGGGAGAAAAGCGAGAGACAGACAGACAAACAGACAGACAGACAGAAGTGCTTGTTTTGCTTATATATTGTTCTTCATTTTAAGTAATGTTTCCGAAGATTATCTTGAAAATGCAAGGCTTAGCTGTCTTCTGGGTTTTGTTTCACCTGCTTTTTTTTTTCTCAAATGCTCAGCTTTTTTTGATGCCCTTATCTCGGTTTCTTTTAAGCCTTTCTCCTCCATCCTCTTTCCTCTCTCTCTCTCTCTCTCTCTCTCTCTTCTCTCTCTCTCTCTCTCCTCTCTCTCTCTGTCTCTCTCTCTCTCTCTCTCTCTGTCTCTCTCTCTCGTCTCTCTCTCTCTGCTCTCTCTCTCTCTCTCTTCTCTCTTCCTCTCTTCTCTCTTCTCTTCTCTCCTCTCTTCTCTCTCTCTTGTCCTCTCTCTTCGTCTCTCTGTCTCTGCTCTCTCTTCTCTCTGTCTCTCTCTCTCTCTTTCTCTCTCTGTCTCTGTCTCTTCTCTCTGTCTTCTCTCTTCTCTCTCTCTTGTCTCTCTCTGTCTCTCTCTGTTCCTCTGTCTCTCTCTCTCTTCCTCTTCTCTCTCTCCTCTCTTCTTCTCTCTGTCTCTCTTTCTCTCTCTGTCTCTGTCTCTCTCTTCTCTCCTCTCCTCCTCTCTCTCTCTCTTCTCTCTCTCTCTTCTCCTCTCTTCTCTCTCTCTCCCCCTCTCTCTCTCTCTCCCTCTCTCTCTTCTCTCCCTCTCTCTTCTCTCCCCTCTTCTCTTTCTCTCCCTCTCTTTTTCTCTGTCTCTGCCTTTCTCTCCCACCCTGTCTTTCTCTTTGTCTCTCCGTCTCTCTCTCTGTCTCTTCCTCTCTTTCTCTCCCTCTCTCCCTCTCTCTGCCTTTCTCTCTCACCCTGTCTTTCTCTTTGTCCGTCTCTCTGTCTCTTTGTCTCCCTCCTCCGATTTCTTCTCTCTCTCTCTCTCTTCTCTCTCTCTGTCACACATTTACTCTCACATAACACACACATTCTGTCTCTTTCCCTTTAAATTTCTCAATCTCCCTTTTTCTGTCTCTGTGTCTATCTGTCTCTCTGTCTCTACCTCTCTCTCTCTCTCTCTCTCTCTCTTATACACACACACACACACACACACACACACACACAACACACACACACACACACCATCGTCTGTCTTTCTTCTTCTATCAGTGTAACTCCGCTCTCCTGTTATAGACGAGTCTCCACAAGGAATGTCATTTTTTCACACGATTTATTGACTATCATGCAGAGAATTAATATCATTATCAGGATCATTGCGTCCATCTGACCGCCATAACCCTCCTTACTTCCATCCATCCTCTACAAACTTTATGCTCCCTTTCGCTCGCTGGCTCTCTGTCTCTCTCTCTCTCTCTCTCTCTCTCCCTCTCTCTCTTCTCTCTCACTCTCTCTCCTCTTGCCTCTCTCTCTCTCTCTTGTTCTGTTGGTCTCTCTTTCTCTCTCTCTCGCTCTGTCTCACTCTCTTTCTTTCTTCCTCTCTCCCTTCTCTCTCTCTCTCTCTCTCTTTCTTTCTCTCTCTCTTCTCTTCTCTCTCGCTCTCTCTCTCTTCGCTCTCTCTCTCGCTCTCTCTCTCTTATTCTGTTGGTCTCTCTTTCTCTCTCTCCTCTCACTCTCTTTTTTCCTCTCTCCCTCTCTCTCTCTCTCTCTGTTCTCTTCTCTCTCTCTCTTCTCTGCTCTCTGTCTCTCTCTTTCTCTCTCTCTCTCTCGTTCTCTTTTGTTCTGTCGCTCTCTCTCTCTCTCTCTCTTTCTCTCTCTCTCTCTCTATCTATCTATCTTCGTCTTTCGTCTTCTCGCTCTCTCTCTCTCTCTCTGTCTCTCTCTCTCTCTCCACACACACACACACACACTCTCTCTCTCTCTCTCTCTCTCTCTCCCCTCTCTCTCTCTATCTATCTATCTATCTATCTGTCTATCTGTCTATCTTCTCTTTCTTCTCTGCTTTCTCTGTCTCTCTCTCTCAGCTGTCGATTATGTTTCAACTTTCACAGATGATGACATACACATTGTTTCATCAAACGATTTACGTGTTGTTGTTTTTTTCTTTAATGCCTTGCGTTAAAATCCATATCTGTTTCAGCTATCGTTGACTTTCTGGTCTAAAGATAAAGAGTATATCAAGAAATACTCAGTATATCCATAAATAGGGCAAATAGAGACTTGAAGAGATTATATCGTAAATTTAAAGTTTGATTTAGTTTTATGTTGTTTGTTACTAGAAGTTTATTTGATGTGTGGAACTGTTTTAGCATTGAAATCATAGGCGTGTATTTGTATGTTTAAATGTTGTTTACATCCTTTCGAAAGGGGCTATGGTGTATTTGATTAAAACATCCAGCCGCATCTCTCTCTCTCTCTCTCTCTCTCTCTCTCTCTCTCTCTCTCTCTCTCTCTCTCTCTCTCTCTCTCTCTCTGTGTGTGTGTGTGTATGTGTGTGTGTATCCCCGTCTCTCTCTCTCTCTTTCTCTCTCTCTCTCGCTCTCTCTCTCTTCTCTCTCTCTCTCTCGCTCTCTCTCTGTCTCTCTCTCTTCTCTCTCTCTCTCCTCTCTCTTTTTTGTCTCTCCCCCTCTCTCTCTCTTTCACTCTGTCTCTGTTTGTCTCTTTCTCTTTCCCTCCCTCCCCCTCTCCCCCTCTCTCTCTTTTATTGTCTCTCCCTGTCTCTGTCTCTCTTCTCTCCCTCTTTCTCTCTCTCTCTCCTCTCTCTCTTTCTCTCTCTCTCTCTCGCTTCCACTGTCTATGTTTCTCTCCTCTCTCTCTCTCTCTTTCTCCTCTGTCTCTCTTTCTGTCTCTTTCCCTCTCCCCCATCTCTCTCTTCCTCTTCTTCTCTCTCTCTCTCTCTCTCTCTCTCTCTCTTTCTCTGAAAGCAAGTAAGCAAAGAATCAATGACAGTATTGATGTCAAGTCACGACGTTACAGGAATCGGCTGAAACATCTATTTCCTTCATCATTAGTATTTAACAACGCCAGACATGGTTCTATCGCCCTTAGAGGTTGAGGATATGCTTCAGGAAAACGGCTGCGGGATGTTTGAAGAGACGTGAAGGGGGTGGGGGGGGGTGGGAGGAGGAGGGAAGACTAATAGTGTTACGAAGAAAAGAAAACACGCCATGTGTGTGTTTTGTACATTTTAAAGTCCTACCATTCTCAGAGTATACGAGGACTAGCTATGCAGATTGCTCAAAGAAGCCTTAAAAAATTGTTTTAGTTGCATTTAGAGATACCGATGCTAAGAAGAATGTTGAGAGTTCCATGGACAGCAAAGAAAACAAACGAGACAGTCTTGATGGAGGCAGACACAAGTAGATCACTCATAAGGAAGATTAGGAAAAGACAGGCAACATTTATAGGCCATTTTATGAGGAAGGGGGATTTGGAGCACCTGGTCACAACGGGAAAGCTGGAGGGAAGGAGAGCACCGGGTAGACCCAGGGAGAAAATGCTGGACGGACTGGCAAAGTGGCTGGGGACGAGGGGGGTGGGAAAGATGCTAGGGGCAACGAGAGATAGAGACAGATGGAAGTCCATGATCGCCAACGCAACGCCATGCGGCAGGGCACCTGATGATGATGATGATGATGCTTTTGTCGGTTCTCTTGATTCTTAATGGTACATTTTCCACGACTTGGCTTGCATGATTATACTGAAAACACACCATGAAGTCTATCGTGTTTATATTAACCCTTTGACTCCCGCACCCTATCCACCAAATGCAAAAAACTTAACCCTTTGACTTTCTCACCCAATCCGCCAGCTTCCTGCTGGAAGTTGGTGAATAGAGTGAGGGAGTAAAGGGGTTAAGTTTTTGTTTTGATAGTATAGTTGACGCTGAAGGACGTTGATGGACAGAGTGCTGGAGTCAAAGGTTTAATGTTAGCATCAGTCTGATGGTGTTAGCTTAGTGTTTCACATATCCCATCTCCAGCGCCCTTCCATTTCAAGACCATACCGGCGCTGGCTCAGGGAGTCAGCCAGATAAGTGCTGGCAGATTGGGGTGGAGAGCGTATGGAATTGTCCGAGTGCGATGAATCCCCCTTGAACAAACTCGAACAAACTCTACTACGCCTAAGGACTTAACTCTTGAGAGTCACGTAGGAATGATCTCCCATGTTGTAGAACTTCTCAAATCTAACACAGTTTGCGCTACCCATTCAGCTAGCATAGAAGCAGCTACAATGCACAAAAACCGTAACCTCAGAACCACAGACATCTAAGAGCCAAACTTTACACACACACACACAAACACACGCACACATACGCATGCACTCGCGCGCACGCACAAACACGCACACACGCACACACACTCACCACACGCACGCTAATATTGGGTCAACGGAGATTTTTTTTTTTAAATATTTAAACGGTACAGCCTGGCTTTCCCCCCTGTCGGTCACTCATTTACACAGAGTTAAACAACAAACAGCTGAGCGCTGGTAGGTCCCCAAAATGGCGGCCAATTGCAGCTAGCGGTGGGGCCATTTCGCCTCAACGCTCGCAGACAGGCGCGAGCAGTCTATATCTTAGATGTCTGTGCTCAGAACACTTTGGGAATGTTCTGAGCTTACGGTTTTTGCGCTTTGTAACTGCTTCTATGCTAGCTGAATGAGTAGCGCAAACTGTGTTAGAATTGAGAAGTTCTACAACATGGGAGATCATTCTTACGTGACTCTCAAGAGTTATATCCTTTGGTTAATATTAAAAATTCTCCCTGCTTCCCTCTTATTTCCTTTGATATCTACTACGCCTGTCAAGAGAGACAAATGGAGACAACGGGGGCCTGTGGGGGTGGGAGGGGTGTGGGCGTGTGGGAGGGTGTGGGGAGTGAGAGGTGGGGGTGGTGGGGAGGGAGAGAGGATGGGAAGGGGGGGATAAACAGTTCAAGCATGTCTGCCCCATGCATTCAGAGGACTCATCAGAGGCCTGTTGCGGAAATCAGTAATGAAGTACAACACTGCGCTGCGCTCTCACAAGCGTTTGCTTTGTTATTGTAAATGGTTTGCGATGTAAGTCTGAGAGAAACCCTGCTGAGAGACAAT
>JAPXFY010000024.1:51352634-51357634 GCA_030674185.1 Monoplex corrugatus
CACACACACTCAGAGAGAGAGAGAAACAGAGACACAGACAGAGAGAGAGAGAGAAATACATACATACAGAGAGAGAGAGAGGAACACACGCATACAGACAGAAAGAGAGAGAGAGAGATACACACAAAACACACACACACACACACACACATACACACACTCCACAACGCAGAGGTAGATACACACACATAGAGACAGAGACACACACACACACACACACACACACCACCACCACCACCACCACCACACCACACACACACACACAACACAACACAACACATAGCACACCACAACACAACAGACACACACGCGCGCGCGTGCATTACAAAAGAGAGAGAGGGAGGGAGATAAGGAGAGATGTATGGTGGGCAGTGATACTGAGAAATGTCACATTCTTGATAAGATCAGTGTGGTTTTGATAACATCACTGTGGCACCTAGAAATGGTGACACAGGAGAAGGCCACTTGTAAGATGATTGCCATTCAACAAAATGGTATTGGTCGGGGATCATATGAAAAGAGAGAGAGAGCGAAAGAAAGAAAGACATACAGAGAGACTGAGACTAACAGATAAATAGAGAGAGAGAAAGAGAAAGGGAGAAAGACTAAGAGACAGAGAGAGACACACACACACACACATACACACACACACACACGCGCACGCACACGCAACAAAACACACACACACACACACACACACACACACACACACACACACACACACACACACACACACACACCGTCTAATATCACTTATAGAACGAACGAACGAACACACACACACACACACACACGCACGCACACACACACACACACACACGCACACACACACGCGCACACACACACACACACACACACACACACACACATGTACATAGAGAGAGAGAAAACACACACACACACACACACACACACACACCACCACCACCCACCCACACACACACACACACACACACACACACACACACACACACACACACCACACACACACACACACACACACAGCACAGCACACACAACACAACAAAGCAAGAGAGACAGAACAGAACAGAACAGAGACAGAGAGAGGGAGACACAGAGACGAGACAGAGACAGAAACAGGGAGACAGAGAGAGGGAGACAGAACAGAGAGACACGAGAGACACAGAGAGGACAGAGACAGAACAGGGAGACAGAGAGAGGAGCAAGAGCAGAGACAGAGACAGAAACAGAGACAGAGAGACAAGACAGAGAGACACAGAGAGAGACCAGAGAGAGACAGAAAACAGGGAGACAGGGAGAGGGAGAACAGAGAGAGAGAGACAGAGAGAGAGACAGAGAGAGAATTCAGACGGTTTATTCATATAATAGGCTATTGCCACCGAGGCCACAGTACAAATACATAAACAGCAAAGAGAGAGAGAGAGAGACAGACGGACAGGCAGACAGACACAGAGAGAGAGAGAGAGAGAGGTCAGATGGTTTATTCATATAATAGGCTATATTGCCACCGAGGCCGCAGTACAAATACATAAACAGCATGAACATTTGTCACAAGGACAATCACATCTTTTAATGGTGTATCAATAAATCCGATCCTAAGTGCCTTGCGACAAAGTGACAGTTTTCTCGTTTTGCTTTCGTGTTTAGAAGTCATAAGAGCACCAGTCGATACTGCTTTAGATTAAAAACAAAATTAACGACGTGAACTGTGCTGTTAAAGGACTATGTACAGAGGACCATAAAACGAAATGAGAAAGAGACAGACAGACATAACACAACAGACAACACGACAGACAGACACAAGCAGACAGACACAGGCAGACAGACACAGACAGACAGACACAGACAGACAGACACAGCAGACAGACACAGAAGACACAGACAGACACAGACAGACAGACAGACACAGACAGACAAACACAGACAGACAGACACAGACAGACAGACACAAGCAGACAGACACAGGCAGACAGACACAGACAGACAGACACAGACAGACAGACACAGCAGACAGACACAGACAGCACAGACACAGACAGACAGACACAGACAGACAGCACAGACAGACACAGACAGACACAGCAAACAGACACAGACAGACACAGACCCAAACAGACACAGACAGACAGACACAGACAGACAGACACAGACAGACACAGACACAGACAGACAGACAACACACAAGACACACACACACACAGACATAGACAGACACAGACAGACAGACACACAGACAGACACAGACAGACACACACACACACACAGACAGAAGACAGACACAGACAGACACACACACACACACAGACAGTAGACAGAACAGACACAGACAGACACACACACACACACAGATAGACAGACACAGACAGACACAGACACAGACAGACAGACAGACACAGACAGACACAACACACACAACCACAGACACACAACACAACACACACACACACACAGACAGATGACAGACACAGACAGACCAAAACAGACAGACAGCACAGACAGACAGACACAGACAGACAACACAACACACAGACAGAAGACAGAACACAGACAGACACAGACAACAGACACAGACAGACACAGACACACACACAGACAGACAGACACAGACAGACACAGACACAGACAGACAGACACAGACAGACAACAACAGACACACAGAAGACAGACACAGACAGACACGACAGACACAGACAGACAGACACAGAAGACAGACCAGACAGATAGACAAGACAGACAGACACAGACAGACCAGACACAGACAGACAGACACAGACAGACGGACACAGACACAGACAAGACACAGACAGACAGACAGACACAGACAGACAGGCACAGACAGACAGACACAGACAGCACAGACAGACAGACACAGACAGACAGCACAGACAGACAGACAGACACAGACAGACACAGACAGAACAGACAGACAGACACAGACACGACACAGACAGCACAGACCACAGACAGACAGACAGACAGACAGACACAGACAGACAGACACAGACAGCACAACAGACAGACAGACAGCACAGACAACAGACACAGACAAGACACAGACAGACAGACACACAGACACACAACACACAGACACAGACAGAACACAGACAGACAGACACAGACAGACCACAGACAGACACACAGACAGACAGACACAGACAACACAGACAGACAGACACAGACCAGAGACACACACACACACAGACAGACACAGAGACACAGACACAGACACAGACAGAGACACAGACAGACACGACACACACAGACAAGACCAAACAGACACAGAACAGACAACAAGACACAACACACAGAACAGACACAGACACAGACAGACACACAGACAGACAGACACAACACACACAGACAGACAGACAGACACAGATCAGACCAGACAGCAGACACACACAGACACACCACAGACAGACAGACACACAGAACAACACAGACAGAGACACAACACAGACACAGACAGACAGACACACACACACAGACACAGACAACACAGACAGGCACAGATACACAACAGACAGACACAGACAGACACAGACACGACAGAACAACACACAGACACAGACAAGACGACAGACACAGAAACACGACACAGACACAGACAGCACAGACACACAGATACACCAGACCAGACACAGACAGACACAGACACAGACACACACAACACAACAGACACAGAACAAGAACAACACAGACACAGACAGACACACACACAGAACACAGACACAGACACAGACAGACACAGACACACAGATACACACACACAGACACAGACAACACAGCAACAGAACACCACAAGACACAGACAGACACAGACCAGAACACAACACGACACAGACAGAACAGACCACAGATACACACACGACAGACACAGACAGACACACAACACAGACAGACACAACAAGACAGACACAGACAGACACACACACAGATACACAACAGACACAGACAGACCACAACAGACAGAACACAGACACAGACAGACACACAACAGACAGATACAACAGACAGACACAGACAGACACAGACACACACAGAACAACGACAGACACAGACAGACACACAGCACAAGAACAACACAGACACAGACAGACACACACAGACACACACAGACAGACAGACACGACAACAAGACACACACACAGACACAGACAGACACACACAGACAGATAACACAGACAGACACAGACAGACACAGACAGACAACACAGATACACACACACAGACACAGACAGACACACAGACAGTACACACACACAGACACAGACAGACACACAACAGACAGATACACACAACAGACACAGACAGACACACACACACAGATACAACACAGACACAGACAACACACACACAGAACACACAACACAGAACAGACAGACACAACAACAGAACGACAGACACAGACAGACAGACACAGACAGACAAACACAACACGACAGACACAGACAGACAACAACAGAACACACACAGACACAGACAGACACAACAGTACACACAGACAGACACAGAGACAGACAGACACAGACAACAGACAGACACAGAACAGCAACACACAGACACAACAGACACAGCACACAGACAGACACAGCAGACAGACACAGATAGACAGAACAGACACAGACAACAGACACAGACAGACAGACACAGACAGAACAGACACAGACAGACAGACACAGACAGAAGACAGACACAGACACAACAGAACAGACACACAGACACAGACAGACACACACAGACACACACACACACAACACAGACAGACAGACACAGACACAGACAGACAGACAGACACAGACAGACAACAGACAGACAGACACACACACAGACACAGACAGATAGACCAGACACAGACAGACAAAAGACAGACACACACACACACACAGACAGACAGACAGACACAAACAGACACAGACACAGACAGACACACACACACAGATACACACCACACAGACACAGACAGACACAGACACACAGATACACACCACACAGACACAGACAGCACAGCATACCAC
>JAPXFY010000024.1:51362634-51365134 GCA_030674185.1 Monoplex corrugatus
TTGTCTGTCTGTTTGTCTGTTTCTTTGTTCTCTCTGTCTGTCGCTGTCTGTTTGTCTGTCTGTCTGCTTTTATCTGTCTCTTTGTTACTGTTTCTTTGTAAATCTCTCTGTCTGTCTCTCTCTCTCTCTTTCTCTCTTTCTCTCTCTGTTTCTTTTTCTCTGTCTCTGTCTCACTCTCTCTTTCTGTCTGTCTGTCTCTCTCTCCTCTCTCTCTTTCTGTCCTCTCTGCCTGTCACCTCTCTCTCTTCTCTCCCTCTCTCTCTCTCTCTCTCTCTCTGCCTGTCTCCTCTCTTTTTTTCTCTCTCTCTCTCTCCTTTTTTCTTTGTTTCTTTTCTCTTTCAGTTTGTCGTTTCTTTCCGTTTCCACTAGTCAATCTCTTTTCTATTTGTCCGTACATCCTCCTCTCTCCTCCTCCTCCTTTATTTCTTCTTTCTTCTTCTTCTCTTTCTTCTTCTTCTTCTTCTTTTCTTTCCTTTCTCTTCTTCTTCTTCTTCTTACTTCTTCTCTTCTTCATTCTCTCTCTCTCCTCTTCACACCCTTCGCAATCTCTCTCTGTTTCCCTCCCTCCTCCCTCCCTCTCTTCTCGTCTCTGTCTCTGTCTCTCTCACTCTCTGTCTCTCTGTCTCTCTCTCTGTCTTTCTCCTAATCTTTCTCATCACTCTGTTACTCCCACCCCAATGTCTCTCTCCCTCTCCTGTCCCTCTCTGTCTGTCCTCTCTCCTTCTCTGTCATCTTTCATCTCTCTCTCTTCACTCTCTTTCTCTTTCTTCTTTCTCTCTCTCTCTCTCTCTCCACACACACACAGACACACACACACACACTCTTCCCCTCTTTCTCTCTCTGTCTCTCTCTCTCTCTCTTGTCTCTGTTCTCTCTCTCAATCTATGTCTCTGCTCTCTCTCACTCTCTCTGTCTTTATCTTTCTCTCTCTCTCTCTCCCTCTCTCTCTCTCTCCTCTCTCACAACTACTACCATCTCATCACAGACACACACACACACTCTTTCTCTCTCTGTCTCTGTCTTTGTGTGTGTGTGTGTGTGTGTGTGTGTCCTCTCTCTCTCTCTGTCTGTGTGTGTGTCTCTCTCTCTTTCTCTCTCTCTTCCCCTCTTCTTCTCTGTTCTCTGCTTCCAAACCTGTTCTAAGGTCTATATATGGATAGATAAATGGATAGATAGAAGATATATGGATGAGATAGATAGACAGACAGATAGTAGACAGATACAGACAGACAGATAGATAGATAGATAGATAGTTAGTAGATAGGTAAGATAGATAGATAACAGACAGGACAGAGAGACAGTCAGACAGACAGAGAAGAAAGGGACTAGTAATAGACAGACAGACAACAGACAGACAGACAGACAGACAGATAGAAACAATAAACAAAATATTATCAAGCAAAGGGAGACAATAGTCAAATCTCTTCTCCAGTTCCACGTGGGATGAAGGATAACAATAACGATAGAAAATCAGATTCACGTGAGGTGTGTGTGACCGGGAGTGCAGAATTTTCACAAGGAAATATGAACAAATTATCACAGACACCTGACTCCAGGGAGGCAACAGCTGCCCCTGATTAGCAACAACATCGTAGTGAAACATAGATGGCTTCTCTTGTTGTAGAAGTTGCTGCCCTTTCGTTTTGTTTCGTTTTCGTGAAGAAAGTAATCTCCCCTGTCGAAAGAGAACTCGCGATGCTGTCTGTTGGAAGGGCTGCCTGCAGTTGTTGTCTGTCTGTCTTGTTTCTTCTCTCTCTTTTATGTCTTCTGTCTGTCTTCTCTCTCTCTCTCTGTCTATGTCTCTCTCTCTGTCATGTCTCTCTGTCTCTTTCTGTTTTCTCTCTCTTTCTGTGTCTGTCTTCTTCTCTTCCTGTCTCTCTCTCTCTCTCTCTCTTTCTCTCTCTCTCTGCTTTTTAACCTGTTCTTAAGGGCTATAGATCGATAGATAGAAGATAGAGATAGACAGACCGATTAAGATAGATGGATGGATTGGGTAGATGGATGATGGACAGATAGATAGATAGGCAAACAGACATAGTAAGACATAAGATAGCAGATAGACAGACAGGTAGAAGACACACAGCATAGACAGACACACAGATAGATAGAGAAGATAGATAGATAGACAGACAGAAGACAGACAGATAGACAGACAGACAGACAGACAGATAAACAAAAAATATTATCAAGCAAAGGGAGGCAATCGTCAAATCTGCTTCTCCAGTTCCACGTGGGATGAAGGATAACAATAACGATAAGAAATCAGATTCACGTGAGGTGTATTTGACCGGGAGTGCAGGATTTTCACAAGGAAATATGAACAAATTATCACAGACACCTGACTCCAGGGAGGCAACCAGCTGCCCCTGATTAGCAACAACATCGTAGTGAAACATAGATGGCTTCTCCTGTTGTAGGAGTTGCTGCCCTTTCGTTTTGTTTCGTTTTCGTGAAGAAAGTAATCTCCCCTGTCGAAAGAGAACTCGCGATGGCTGTCTGT
>JAPXFY010000024.1:51370134-51375134 GCA_030674185.1 Monoplex corrugatus
TCGTATCGAAATGGACACAGTAACCCAACATAAGTAGATGTATAACTAACAATATCTGCAACAACCCACAAACCTACATCCACACGTAAACAGAAAACGGCAGGGGTGAAACAAATTATAAATGATATTCGTAAAGAGAGAGAGAGACAGACAGACAGACAGACAGATATATAGACAGACAGAAACAGAGGCAGTGGGGCAGAAAGAGTTCAGAATGCAGCATTCAGAGCACTTTATTAATTAAGGATAATAGCATTAGGTCCCGTTAGATCCGTCTTACAGCTTGTCCTTACTATTCTACATGGTCTTCACGATCTATTGAAAAGCAGAGAGAGAGAGAGGGAGAAAGACCGAGAGAGAGAGAGACCGAGAGAGAGAGAGAGACAGCGAGCGAGAGAGAGAGACAGAGAGGGAGAGGAGAAACTGAAACTGAAACTGTTTATTGTCATTACCCGAAAAGGTCTTTTGACAAGGGGGATAACAATTTTCCAGTAGTGCGACACATAATCCACTCTTTGTATGTGCGCAAATTCTTCACGCATAATCAAAAAAAATATCGAACATCCATTCCTTGAACAGTCGAACATATTCAAATCATATATAATGAACAATCATCCATTTTACCACTACTACATAATGCAAAGAAAACAAAAAATATATCAGAACAGTATTCCCACATTCAGGCCAATAATTTGTCTAGGTTTAGACAAACCAAAATCTTTTTCACACACCCACACCCACACACACACACACGCATCCATATACACTCACACGGGGCGCGCGCTCGTGCGCACGCACACACACATCAAAACTGTAATATGATAAAACATCTGGGCTAGACCACCCAAACCTTACATTTAGTGATATTAATATAATCTTCACATAACTGCCCCAAAATACTGTTAACAAGGGACATCACTATGCCTTTTATTTATTTGTTTTTTGGTTTGTTTTTTTTGTTTTGTTTTTTTGTTTTTGTTAACATGTATAGTAGACCATTAAGTGTCTATATACCCTTTCAATATCCACTTCTAACATATTCTACAAATATACCATTATTTTCATATTATTAGCTACTCTTAAATTATCGGCAAACAAAGCAAAATAAAGCAAATGAAAACAGCTCTTTACAAAACAGAGTCTATAATAAAGCGGTTTCTTTTGGAGTTAACGTGATATAGCCCACATCAGTCAAAAGAGATTAAATTAATCCCAGTATGATATTGTCTAGCACTATTGTCGGGCTTGTAAGTGTTTATGTCTTATTTTTTGTGCTTCCGCAATATATAGTGCCACTGATTTGATTATGACTTCGTCATCAGACGACAAAATAGATACAACATCTTGTCTTTTGGCCATGTCGGATTCAAAAACTTTGCATTTTCCTCGTATTGTGTCAAAAATTTGGCATTGGAATAAAAAGTGTTTTTCATTATCGATATTGTTTCCACATAAGGAGCAAGGATATACTGTGGAGGGAGAGAGAGAGCGAGAGAGAGAGAGCGAGAGAGAGAGAGCGAGAGAGAGAAAGAGAGCAACAGAGAAAGAGAGTGAGAGCTAGAGAGAGACAGACAGACAGACAGACAGAGACAGAGAGATAGACAGAAACAGAGGCTGTGGGGCAGAAAGAGTTCAGAATGTAGCATTGAGAGCACTTTATTACTTAAGGATAATAGCATTAGGTCCCGTTAGATCCGTCTTACAGCTTGTCCTTGCTATTCTACACGCTCTTCACGAGCGTATTGAAATGCACAGAAAGAGGTGAGAGGGGGAGAGAGCGAGAGAGAGAGAGGAAAGGATAGAGCGAGAGCGAGAGAGAGAGAGGAAGGGGGAGAGAGGGGGAGAGAGATAGAGCGAGAGAGAGGGAGGGGGAGAGAGAGCAAGCGAAAGAGAGAGAGAGGGAGAGGGTGAGAGAGAGAGACCAAGAGAGAGAGAGAGAGACCGAGAGAGAGAGAGAGGGAGAGAGAGAGAAAGAGAGGGGGAAGAGAGGGACAAGAGAGAGGGGGAGGGAGAGAGGGAGGGGAGAGAGAGAAAGACAGGGAGAGAGAGAAAGAGAGAGATGGGGAAAGAGAGAGATGGGGAAAGAGAGACAGAGAGCGAGAGAGACAGACAGAGGACGAGAGAGAGAAAGACGAGACGAGAGAGACAGCGAGAGAGAGAGAGAGAGAGAGAGCAAAGAGAGAGAGTGAGAGAGAGACTGAGGGAGAGAGAGAGCAAAGAGAGAGAGAGGGAAAGAGAGAGAAAGACAGAGAGGGAGAGAGAGAAAAAAGAGAGAAAGACAAAGAGAAAGAGAGAGAGAGAGAGGAGAGAGAGCAAGAGAGAGATTTTACCCCGGCTTTCAGCTTCTTGTCTTCTTTATACCTTTCTTCTCTTCCTCCTTTCCAACATTCTTTTGTCTTTCTTCCATTCTTCCGCTTATTTTTCTGCCTTTCTGTAAGTTTTCCTGCTTTTTTTTCTTTCTCTTTTAAAAAGTTACTTCATTTTATTCTTTTTCTTTAAGTGGGGGAAGGGGAATTTGTTTCATATTATTTAACCATTTACTCAGTTGTTATTTGTTCTCTCTTCAGCTCTTCTGTTTGTCCATTCAGTTACTCATTTGGCTTTCTTAATGTCTCTCTCTCTGTCTCTGTCTCTGCTCTCTTCTCTGTCTCTGTCTCTCTCTCTCTCTCTCTCTCTCTCTCTCTGTATCTAACCATCTCTACCATGTCTCCATCTCTCTTTTCTCTCTCTCTCTCTCTCCCCTTTTCTTTGTTTTTGTCTGTCTGCTCTCTCTCTCTCTCTCTCTCTCTCTCTCCTCATGCTCTGCTCTCTTCGTGTCCTTCTGCTTGTTCTTTCTCTGTCTCTCTGTCTGTCTGTTTGTTCTCTCTCTCTCTCTGTCTCTCTCTCTGTTTCTCTCTCACTTTCTGTGTGTGTGTGTGTGTGTGTGTGTGTGTGTGTGTGTGTGTGTGTGTGTGTGTGTGTGTGTGTGTGTGTGTGTGTGTGTGTATTTAACCATCTCTACCATGTCTCCATTTTTCTCTTTCACTCTCTCCCTCTCTCTCTCTCTTTTCTTCTCTCTCTCTCTATCTATCTATCTATCTCCCTCTTTGTTTTTCTCTGTCTGTCTGTCTATCTCTCCCTCTCTCTCTCTCTCTCTCTCTCGTGCTCTCTTCATTGCTCTGTTCATTGCTCTGTTCCTTTCTCTGTCTCTCTGTTTGTCTCTCTCTCTGTCTCTGTCTCTCTCTCTCTCTCTGTCTCTCTCTCTGTTTCTCTCTCACTCTCTCTCTCTCTCTCTCTCTCTCTCTCATTTTTGCCTCTTCCATCCATCCATTTTGCATCTCATTTTGTTCGTTTAGTCCGTCCCACTTTTTCCTTAGTTTTCGTCGTCTTTTTTTTTCTTTTTTTTTCTTTTTTTTTTTTTTTGGGGGGGGGGGTTGTAAGCATGAATGTGTGCATGGTTTTGTTTGTTTGTTTGTTTGTTGCTTTCGTTTTTGTATACGTGCGTGTGTGTGTTTCGTGCATGCATGCGTTTTTTCGTTTATTCGAGTGTGTGTGTTTGTGTGTCAATGTGTATGCGTATGTCCGTGTGTACGTGTGTATGAGAGAGAGTGTGTGTGTGTGTATGTGTGTGTGTGTCCGTGTATGCGTTGTGTGGTTGTGTGTGTGTGTGTGTGTGTGTGTGTGTGTGTGTGTGTGTGTGTGTGTGTGTGTGTGTGTGTGTGTCTGTGTGTATGTCTGTGTGTGTATGAAAGTCTTTGTGGGTGGGTGGGTGTGTGCGTGTGTATGAGAGTGTTTGTGTATATTCATGTTTCGTGGGATTTTTTTTTCGTCTATCTCTTTTCTTCTTCCTTTATAATCTCCCCCTGTACCTCCCCCACCCCCATCCCTACCCCTACCCCACCCGACCCCCTTTTTTTTCTTCTTTTTTTTTTCTGATACGGATAAGGCAGGTGGATGGTGGGGAGGACTCTTGAGAGAAATGACAAATAATCCTTGATGATCTCAAAAAATCTCCGGTTCTTACCCCAAAGAGATTTTGATGGTGTCACATTGATCCAAAAGAAAAAGAAGAAGAAGAAGTAGAATAAGAATAAGACCTCCCCTGGGATATGATGATTATTATCATTATTTGTTTTCTGTATTATCTGCTTTTAATGACACAGATGTCATCGATCTTAGGGGGTCTGGAGTGAGAGATCAGAAATGCAAGCACTTAGATGTTATTGAGTTTGAATTACTCTGACACGTGTTTTTAACATACATACATGTGTGTGCATGGATATATACATATACAAAAATATAAGTATATAGATAAAAATATAGATGCACAGACATATATTGATATATAGACACACATGTATGTATATATATATATAGCTTATAAATATACATGTATATATACACTGTATGTACATATATATGTGTATATATGTATGTATGTATGTATGTATATACATGTGTATATATACATACATATATGCATACACATACGTACATACATACATATAATACACATACATATATACATACATACATATATACATATACATACATAATACATACACGCATATGTATATACATCCATCCATACATACATACATACACGCACACAAACACATACATACATATATACATACATATATACATACATACATACATATACAGACATACATATATACATACACGCATATATACATACATGCATACACACATACATACATACATCATACATACATACATGCATACATACATTCACACATACATACATGCATACATACATACATACATACATACATGCATACATACATACATGCATACATACATACATGCATACATACATTCACACATACATACATATATACATACTTTTACAATATACATACATACATACATACGTACGTACGTACGTACATACATACATATACAGACATACATATGTGCATACACATATATACATATATACATACATACGTACACACGTGCATACATGCATACATACATACATCATACATACATCCATA
>JAPXFY010000024.1:51387634-51392634 GCA_030674185.1 Monoplex corrugatus
CAAGGAAACTGCTTAGAATATCTTTCACTTCTGCCACCTTATCCATCCACAGAGAGAGAGAGAGAGAGAGAGAGAGAGAGAGATGGCGGGGGAGAAAAGAGAGAGAGGGGGAGAGAGAGAGAAGAAAACAATTTGAGATACACACTCAAACGCACTCAGAGGAAGAGAGAGGGAGGGACGGAGAGAGAGAAGAAAACAGTTTGAGATACACATCACACGCACTCAGAGAAGAGAGAGTAGGGAGGGAAGAGAGAGAGAGAAGAAAAACAATTTGAGTACACACATCACACGCACTCAAGAGGAAGAGAGAGGGAGGGAGGGAGGGAGGGGGAGAGAGAGAGAGAGAAGAAAACAATTTGAGATACACACTCACACGCACTCAGAGGAAGAGAGAGGGAGGGAGGGAGGGAGAGAGAGAGAGAGAGAAGAAAACAATTTGAGATACACACTCACACGCACTCAGAGGAAGAGAGAGGGAGGGACGGAGAGAGAGAGAGAGAGAAGAAAACAATTTGAGATACACACTCACACGCACTCAGAGGAAGAGAGAGGAAGGGAGGGAGAGAGAGAGAGAAGAAAACAATTTGAGATACACAGAGGAAGAGAGAGGGAGGGAGGAAGAGAGAGAGAGAGAGAGAGAAGAAAACAATTTGAGATACACACTCACACGCACTCAGAGGAAGAGAGAGGGATGGAGGGAGAGAGAGAGAGAGAGAGAGAATCTTAGAGATGACTCCATATCTGAAATTCCTATTGTCAGGTTTGTTTGTTTGTTTGTTTGTTTATTTGCTTATTTGTGTTGTTTGTTTGTTTGTTGAGGATACAGCTCAAATCTTAGAATAAAAGACAGAAAAGAAAGAAGGTAACTACAAACAAGACAAAGAAGAAAAGAAAAGAGACCAAAGAAAGAAGATGGAGAGAAACAACAAAAACAAATAAGAGAAAAATAAGATGGCGAGAGAAACCAGAAAAAGAGAGAAATAAAAAAACGGGGGAGAGAAAAAATATTTTTAAAAAATGGGTGGGGTGGGGAAGAAAGCGGAGAGAAACAAGAGAAAGAAAATAAAAGTCTTGCCACTTGCAGTACCATGTTCAGTGATAAAGATTAACAAAACTCCAGAAAAAAAAAAGTGTGTTCGTGCTTGTAGTGTTCTGTAAAATGACACGGGATGATTCATGCTGCCATCGTTTTTTGTTTGTTTTTTGTTGTTTTTTGTTTTCGTTTTTTTGTTGTTGTTTTTTGTTCGTTTTTTTTTTTTTTTTTTTTTTTTCTCCTTTTTGCCCATGCAACAAAACACTTGCATGGTATCGTTTTCAGTCGTGCATTGGTTCTCTGAGGAATAACCCGCTGCTTTTTTTTTTTTTTTTTTTTTTTTTTTTTTGTATGTGAATTACTGTCTCCAAACAGTACCTCTGACTGTCCACTTTTTTTCAACTTTCTTATCAATTTTATTTTCTGTGTGCAATATAATATTTTACGTATAATATAAAAAAAAAAATCACACATATCAGTCTAAAAGAAAGGATGGATCTTCTGCGAGTAAAGGAATAAAAAAAAAAAGGCAGAAATAAATAAAGAAAGGGACAAAATAGACAACATCCCACCAGTAATGAGAAACTTAAAAGTCAAAAACGTAATGCTATGTAAAGTTGTCATTGTGAGGTAGACAAAACGAAGAGAAGATGTACTTCGTCGTAGCTTCGAACAACTGTCTTATCGCATATAAAAAAGAAGTCATCAAAATTGATCTACGTGCAATGGAAGAATCAAAAGTTGCTGAACAGCACAATGGAACTTCCTGAAATTTGATGTGACTACCATTAGCCTCTTCAGTTTTATTACTGTCGTGTCTTCACAGTGCGGCCTGTCTGTCTGTCTGTCTGTCTGTCTGTCTGTCTGTCTGTCTGTCTCTCTTTCTGTCTGTCTGTCTGTCTGTCTGACTGTCTGTCTGTCTCTCTCTTTCTCTGTCTGTCTCTGTCTCTCTATGTATCTGTCTCTGTCTCTCTCTCTCTCTCTCTCTCTCTCTTCTCTTTCGCTCTCTCTGTCTGCCTCTGTTTCTTTGTCTCGCTGTCTCTCTGTCTCTGTTTCTTTGTCTCTCTGTCTCTCTGTCTGTCTGTCTCTCTCTCTCTCTCTTTCTCTCTGTCTGCCTCTGTTTCTTTGTCTCGCTGTCTCTCTGTCTGCCTCTGTTTCTTTGCCTCTCTGTCTCTGTCTGTCTGTCTGTCTGTCTCTTCTCTCTCTCTCTCTCTCTCTCTCTCACGCTGTCTACCTCTGTTTCTCTTCTCTCTATGTCTTTCTGTTTGCCTCTGTTTCTTTCTCTGTCTGTCTGTCTGTCTGTCTATCTGTCTGTCTGTCTCTCTCTTTCTCTCTGTCTTTCTCTGTCTCTACTCTCTCTCTCTGTCTCTCCTCTCTCTCTCTTCTCTCTTTCTCTCTCTCTCTCTCTCTCTCTCTCTTTTCTCTTCTCTTTTCTCTCTCTCTCTCTCTGTAATTGTCCTACGGGGATATAACTACTTTTACGTTTAGCATTACATTCTTCAGTGTTATGATGACTCTCTTGACAACGTGGCTTATCTATCTGTCTGTCGATCTGTCTGTCTGTCTGTCTGTCTGCTGTCTCTCTCTCTGTCTGTCTGTCTGTCTCCCTGTCTCTCTCTCTCTGTGTCTGTCTGTCTGTCTGTCTGCCTGTCTTCTCTCTGTCTGTCTGTCTGCCTGTCTGTATAACTTCTGTGTATAGATCCCCTTCAATCACAAACATCTTTGTGATGTGAGAATGGGTTCCTGTTCGTTTTTTCTTGTGATTGTCTTTGTTGTTGCTTAGTATTCAGTGTAGCACAGTTTATGCAAAAAGCCCACACTCATACACATAAACACACACACATACACACACACACACACACACACACACACACACACACACACACACACATATATATATTATATATATATATATGGATGTAATATATATATATATATATACATACATACATATATATAAAACATATACATGTATATACTATATATATATATCTATGTATTATATATATATATACATATATATATATATATATATATATGTATGATGTATGTATGTATGTATGTATATATACAGACACACAAGCCAAACGCACACACGGAAACATGCACACACGCCACACGTAGAAACACACACACACACACACATACACAACACACACACACACACACACACACACACACACACACACACACACACACACACACAATCAACACACACACACACACATAAGCATAATTCCTTACAAACTATTTACCCTGGCGTCTTTCGTTTGGAACTGATAAGTAACCACACGTATCAGGCCATTTTCATCTCTTAACGTACGCGACCAGAATTATGAGAATGTGTCATTTGAGGAAGTGAAACAGAACAATCTGTACCTCCCAATGGGAGAGACATCGCACGTGCAAATTAGACCAGGTCGCGCTGACAAGGTCAAAGGTTTATAACGGGACAGAAGAACATAACGACCTGTGGCTATTATATTAAGGACTAGTTTCGTGTGTGTGTGTGTGTGTGTGTGTGTGTGTGGTGTGTGTGTGTGTGTGTGTGTGTGTGTGTGTGTGTGTGTGTGTGTGTGTGTGTGTGTGTGTGTGTTTTTTCCCCAAATCAAATTAAGCCACTGTGTTGCATACTAATGAAGCCATCTTCTCACTAATGCTGCAGCCAAAATTCTCGTCCACTTTCTAGTCCAGATGACTGTAACAGTCTTTTCTGGCCAGCTCATGGGTTTACGTGCAGGCTTTAGGCTTGTGCTATGATCACCATACACATGGCACCTGTGATGTTAGTGCAAATTATGGAATTCGTTCCAAGCGCGGAGACGTCATCTTGGGGAACTGAAACTGAAACATTCAATCCGGTTTTTCCTTGTCTTTCATTCCAGCCTCTTCAGAAGTTCAGCGTTTTGCAGCAAGCTTCGTCCTTAAAGCGTCTCCGCTATGAGAGATCAGCTTCCCAGCTTTGTGCGCTCCACTGGCTTCCTGTTCGATAGTGTTGAATTCAAGACTGCTTGTATGTGTGTTTACAGTGTTTTCTCTGCTACTGCTTCTGCTTATACTTCTGAAGTGCCCCATGCCTTTTTCTACTTCCTATACTCTTCGCTGTGAGAGTTCGGTAATCCTCGCTTTATGCGCTCCACTGACTTCCTGTTCGACGTCGTATTAGATTCAATGCTGCTTGTATGTGTGTTTACAATGTTGTCTCTGCTACTGCTTCTGTTTATATTTCTGAGCTGTTCCATGCCTGTTCTACTTCCTATACTCTTCGCTGTGAGAGTTCGGTATCCTGCTTGTGCGCTCCATTGGCTTCCTGTTCGACGTCGTATTAGATTCAATGCTGCTTGTATGTGTGTTTACAATGTTGTCTCTGGCACTACTCTTTCTTTTATCTCTGAGCTGCTCCATGCTATTTTCTTTTGCATACTCTTCGCTCTTCTTCTGATACTCGGCTGCTCAGCATCCCTCAATACAGAGGCAAGACTCATGCTTTCCGATCTTTTGTCCAGTCTTGACCTTTTCTGAGGAATAAACTGCCCTTTGATCTGAAAAATTTGCCTAACCTTTCCTCTTAAAAATCCTTTAAAGTCCATCTTTTCCGAGAATTCTTCTGCGTTACACTGACTGATTTCCATCCTGTTTTAGTGCGTTCTTGTAATATGTGGCATAGGAGTGATATTGATTTTCATATTGCAGAATTGTAAATGCTCAGATGACTGTAAGACGCACCATAAATGTACATTATTATTTTATTGTTACTATTATTATTGTTGTTATTATTATTGTTGTTCTTGTTGTTATCGTTATTGTTATTATTATTATTATCATTATTATTATTACTATTATTATTATTATTACTATTATCATTATTGTTGTTGTTTGTTGTTGTTATTGTTATACTATTATTATGATTATTACTACTGTTGTTGGTGTTGTTGTTATAATTATCATCATCATTATCATTATTATT
>JAPXFY010000024.1:51397634-51400134 GCA_030674185.1 Monoplex corrugatus
TATGTCCGTCCATGGATTTGTTTGTCTCAGATTCAGTCTCTTGTCTTTGCCACTTTCTGTCTGTTTGTCTGTCTGTCTCTGTCTGTCTCTCTCTGTCTCAGTCTCTGCCTGTCTGTCTCAGTCTCTCTCTCTTCTCTCTCTCTCTCCCTCTCTCTCTCTCTCTCTCTTTCTCTCTCTGTCTGTCTCAGTCTCTCCCTCTCTTTGTCTTTCTCTCTCTTTATCTCTGTCTCTCTTTTTCTCTCTCTCTCTCTTTCTCTTTCCCTCTATCTCTCTCTTTTCTCTCTCTGTCTCTGTCCTTCTCTCTTCCTCTCTCTTTCTCTGTCTCTATCACTCTCTCTCTCTCAATCTTCCCCCTCTCTCTCTCTCTCTTGCTCTCTCTCTCTCTCTCTCTCTCTGTGTCTCTCTCTTCTCTCTCTCTCTCTGTAATGAATTAAAATGAGACACAAAGAGAGACCAAGACAGAGAGACACGCAGACAGACACACACACACAGACACACATAGACAGACAGACAGACACAGAGACACACACACAGACAGACAGACGGACAGACAGATGCCACACATCAAGTGCAAACAGTGGACGCAGTCAGGCCAGACAAGGAAGTGTTGATTTGATCTGATGGCCAGTGGAGTCAACTTCCACCAGTTCCAGCAACTCCAGTTTGTCCACCAGACCCATTACAACGATGAGCTCCAATCACACCATCCCACCTCCTCCTCCCTCCCCAACCCTGTTGCACTCTTTTGTTTCCCCCACCTCCTAAACTCTTCCTCCTTCCTACCCATCTTTTGCTTCTTCCTGTTGGTCATGTCTGTCTGTTGGTTTGTCTTTTAGAGTCGATCTGCTTCTGTTTGTCTGTGTCTGTCTGTTTGCAGGTCCGTCCATGGATTTGTTTGTCTCAGATTCAGTCTCTTGTCTTTGCCACTTTCTGTCTGTTTGTCTGTCTCTGTCTTCCCCCTTCCCTCTCTCTCTCATCTCTGTTTCTGTCTCTGTCTGTCTGTCTGTCTCTATTTGTCTCAGTCTTAACCTCTCTCTCTCTCTCTTTGTCTGTCTTTCTCTCTTTTTCTCTCTGTCTGTCTGTCTCTCTCTCTCTCCTCCCTCTCTCTCTCTCTCCCTCTCTCTCTCTCTCTCTCCTCCCTCTCTCTCCTCCCTGTCTCACTTTCCTTCTCTCTCTTCCTCTCCCTTTCTCTGTCTCTGGCTATTGCTCTATCTCAATCTCTCTCTCTCTTTCTCTCTCTCTCTCTCCTCTCTCTCTCTCCTCTCAAAGAGACAGATAGAGACAAAGAAAGACCAAGACAGAGAGACACGAAGAGCAGACAGACAGACAGACAGATGCCACACATCAAGTGCAAACAGTGGACACAGTCAGGCCAGACAAGGAAGTGTTGATTTGATCTGATGGCCAGTGGAGTCAACTTCCCCATTCCACACTCCAGTCGTCCACTAGACCCATTACAACAATGAGCTCCAGTCACACCATTCCACCTCCTCCCCTTCAACCCCTCCCCCCAACCTTGTTGCACTCACTTGTTCTCCCCCCCCCCCTCTCTATTCAACTCTCCTCTCCTCCTCTCCTTCCTACCTGTCTTTTACTTCGTCTCGGTCCTATCTCTTTCTGTTTGTTTGTCTTTTAGAGTCGATCTGTTTCTGTTTGTCTGTGTCTGTCTGTGCATAAATGTCCGTCTGTGGATTTGTTTGTCTCAGATTCAGTCTGTTGTCTTTGCGTGTCTGTCTGTCTGTCTGTCTCTCCTCTCTCTCTCTCTCTCTCTCTCTCTCTCTCTTTCTCGTCTGTCTTCTCTCTCTCTCTCTCTGTTCTGTCTGTCTCTCTTCTCTCTCTCTCTCTGTCTATCTATCTATCTACTATCCCTCTCTTGTCTCTCTGTTGCTCTCTCCCCTCTCTTGTTTTTCTGCCTGCTTCTCTCTCTCTCTCTCTCTCTCTCTCCTCTCTCTCTCTCCTATATATATTATATATAATATATGATATATATGTATATATACATATCTGATTATGTATAGGTATATACATATGCATACATACATACGTATATACATACATCATACATACATACATGCATACATACATACATACATACATATATACATACAGCATACATAGCATACAAACACATACATACATACATACATACATACATACATGCATACATACATGCATACATACATCATACATACATACATGCATACATACATACATCACATACATACATACATACATACATACATACATACATACATACACATACATATCGTATACATACATACATACATACATACATACATACATACATACATACATACATAATATACATACATACACTACATACATACATACATACATACACATACATACATATGAAAACCAAAAACTTGAAATATACATTTATTTACATTTCATTCAGATTGATAGTAGGTGAGTTTCTGAGAAACGTTTCACTGTACGTACATACATACATACATACATACATACATACATACACACA
>JAPXFY010000024.1:51407634-51410134 GCA_030674185.1 Monoplex corrugatus
CAGTTTGCAGGTTTTGAACGACATGGATCTGATTGTGTTGAGAATTTCTTCTTGTGAGACTGGGGTAAAAGTAGTAAGAGGTGTGCCAGAAAAGGAAGGGTCAGGTGGGCATGGTTGACAGGGTGTCCTGTCAAGCCTGTCACGAAGAGTTTGTATTTTGGTGGTGAAATAGTTGGAGAATACAGATGGGAGTTCTTCATTTGTATGTTTTGTTGGGAGAGGTAAATCTTTTCGTGTGCCAAGGAGATGATTCATGGTTGTAAAGAGTTCTTTTGAAGAAGAGGCATTCAGGATTTTGGTTTGGAAATAGCTTGTTTTTGCTGATGCAATGAGGGTGGATACTTTTGTTTTAGAGGCTTGGAAAAGTTGCCTGTGTACAGTGAGTTTGGATTTGCGCCAGCGGCGCTCTGCTCTGCGGCGGGCACGTTTTGCACAGGCGATCTCATGAGTGAGCCAGGGGGTAGGGGGGCGGTCATTTAGGCCATGAGGGGCTATGGCCTAAATGAATGAATCGTCTGTAGTCTGAAGTGTCTTCTCGTCTCTACTTTTCTGTTTATGGCTGTGATCATACTTGCACACACACACACACACACGCACACATACACACACACTCACACTCACACACACACACACACACGCACACACACATACACACACACACACACACACGTACACACACACGTACGTGCATACACACACACATATGCACTCTCTTCTCTCTCTTCTCTCTCTCTTTCTCTCTGTCTCTCTCTCTCGCTCGCTGTTTATCTATCTCTTTTTCTCTTTCCCTCCCGCTCTCTCTCTCTCTCTCTCTCTCTCTCTCTCTCTCTGTCCCTCCCACTCTCTCCCTCCTTCTCTCTCTCTCTCTCTCTCTCTCTCTCTCTCTCTGTCTATCTGTTTGTCTCTCTCTCTCTCTCTCGCTGCCTCTCTTTCTCTCTAAATCCCTCTGCCTCTCTCTCTCTCTTTCTTTCTCTTTTTGTCTTTTTTTGTGTCTTTCCGTAATGCCATTAACACAGTTAATATGTTTTAATATATAGTCATCTACATGTAGATTAAATATTTCAGTTCCATATGGGCAAAAGCTGGATAGAAAAAAGAAAGAAAGAAAACATGGACAGTGCTGCGTATTTATAACCTTTGGAATTTAAGATTTGGCTCGTCTCGCCTCGTCTCGTCTTCATCATCATCATCATCATCATCATCATCATCACTATGCCCTGCGCTTGGCCTCCATAGGAATCTGTCCCTTGTCGCTGCAAGTACATCGCCCACCCTCTCTGTCCTCAGCCACCCTGAAGTCCGTCCAATTCTCCCTGGGTCTACCTGGTCCTCTCTTTCCCTCCAGCTTCCAGATGTGACCTGGTGCTCTAATTTCTCTTGTCTCATAAAATGTCCTATAGATGCTGTTTGTCTTTTCCTAATTTTTTTTATGAATGTTCTTCTTGTGTTTGCCTTCTACAAACCCGTTTCTTTTGTTTTCTTTACTGTCCGTGGAACTCGCAGCATTCTTCTTAGAAACACATTTTCAGTTGCTTCAATCTAGTTCTGCTTTGCGTGTATTTAAATAATCTCTAATAACATTGTATATTTCATACCTTCATCTTAAACCAATCCTGCTGAATTAGAAGCAACGACGATAACAAAAACACAGTTTTAGTAACATTACTTATAACATCAATAATTTCAGTTTCAGTTTCAGTTTCTCAAGATGATGTCTCCGCGCTCGGAATGAATTCCATATGCACTAACATCACGGGTGCCATGTTATGGAGAAGATCTTGTCCTGAGGTCCAACCTAGATAGTTCCATAACCCTGGGGTCGTAGGGGAATGAGGTGGCAGAGACCTCAACTTTTTTCCGAGGCCAGCACTACGAGGGCGGCACCCATCCCCTCTCCCTCGCTTGAAATTCATGTTCATATTCACTTTCCTTTTACCAAGACTTCAGAAAGGCAAGAAGGCTAATTGGTTTTCAAGGGTGTGACCTGGGAAATCAACCTATGAGGAGTGTTCTGAGCTTACGGTTTTTGTGCTTTGTATCTGCTTCTATGCTAGCTGAATAGGTAGCGCAAACTCTGTTAGATTTGAGAAGTTCAACAACATGGGAGATAATTCCTACGTGACTCTCAAGAGTTATGTCCTTTGATTACTATCTTTCCAATGTTTTATACCAAGGCAGCCGGGCAATATCCTGCTCTTCACGGTTTTCAACTGCCGTGGGATCTTCAGCGTGCGCAGCCAGAAGGCACACGGGTCCGACTCGTTTTTCGTCCCCTTCCGAAAGACTAGACGTTCAGTTCGATTTTCCGGTCAAACTGAGGAGAAAGGTCAAGGCCTGTACGGGGAGCGAACCCTGGAACCTCGAGTGAAGTTATTGGCAGGCGAACGTCTGAACCATTCTGCCACTCTTCTAATATCAATAATGATAATAGTAATTATAAGAACAGTTTTCTACAAAGCCTTTACACACATCCCCTGATGTGGTCAGGCACTTAAGTGGG
>JAPXFY010000024.1:51420134-51432634 GCA_030674185.1 Monoplex corrugatus
TTCATCATCATGTGCCCTGCCACATAGCGTTGGCGATCATGGCCCTCCATATATATCTATCCCTTGTTGTCACAAGCACATCTTCCACCCTCTCTGTCCTCAGCCACCCTGCAAGTCCGTCCAATATTTTCTCCCTGGGTCTACCTGGTGCTCTCTTTTCCTCCAGCTTTCCTGTTGTGACCAGGTGCTAATTCCCCTTTCCTCATAAAATGGCTTATAAACGTTGCCTGTCTTTTCCTAATCTTCCTTATGAATGATCTTATTATTTCTGCCTCCATCAAGACTGTCTCGTTTGTTTTCTTTGCTGTCCATGGAACTCTCAACATTCTTCTTAGAAACCACATGGCTGCCTCAATCTTGTTCAAACATTGTGAGACGGAAAAGAAAACAACCATTCTGGTAGGAAGTTAAGAATAATCAGTCGCCATAGTGCCGTGGTTTAGCACAATGAACTACCAACTGGAAGATTGAGGGTTTTAATCTCGAAGACAGTGAGTGACATCCTGCTGATTAGCAGCCTCTAAGTCAAGTATATGTCTCTGCAGTAACAGCGTTCTTGAGTAAACTACATTGAAGAAATTACCCCTATACCTTCCATACTTCCAAGGGATGGAAATGGCAAAAGGAGAAATTTATCATGAAATGGTTGCATGAAGGACTACTAGTTCTGAGACAATGTTCATAATACTACAACCATTGATAAAGATGGATGTGGGGAAACTGATATTATGGGGCTACTTTAGCTTGATTTCACAATCTATGAAGAAAAGAAATGTTCAGAAAAAAACACAAAGGCCACACTTAACACACCCATTGGCACGTTCTCGGCCCCATCTTGTCAGTCGAGCCCCGTCTGTCTGTTGAATGATATGGACATATCTGCCCATAAACAGTGGCTGTATTCATGTTAGACACGTCCACTGGAAACAGATTCCCAGTTCAACTCCCCCCTATCTCACTTCTGCAATGAAAACATTGATTCCTGGCTGTGCTTCTTTTGCCCTTGTAGGACCTGTTTTAGATGAGAGAGTCGTTGTTGTGGATCAGTTGTCCAGATTTCTTACAAATGAACACTGAGACGAAAAAGAAAACAACCATTTAGGAAGAAAGTTAAAAATAATTGGTATAGCGGTTAGTGCAATGGTCTACCAACTGGAAGATTGAGGGTTTGAATCTCGAAGACAATGAGTGAGCATCCTGTTGATTTCCATCGTCTAGATCAAGTATATGGTCTGTCCAATGGGTGTGCTCTTGAGTGACTACGTGGAAAAAATTACCCCTACCTTTACCATACTTACAAGGGAGTACCAAATGGAAGATTGTGTTTTCAGATCTCGAAGATAGTGAGTGAGCATCCTGCTGGTAAGTCAGCCTCCGAGTCAAGTTTGTTTCTCTCCAGTAATAGTGTTCTTGAGAAATCTACGTTGAACAAAATTATCCCTACCCCTACCATACTTGTAAGGGATGAAAGTGACAGAGAAAGACGGAATTTATCATGAAATGGTTGCATGAAGGACTACTAATTCAGAGCCAATGTTCACAATACTAAACCATTGATTAAGATGGATGTGGGGAAACATATTATGAGGCTAGTTCAACTGGATTTCCTCAATCTATGAAGAAAGATATCCAGAGAGACAAAGACAGAGACCCTACTTAACACACCCATTGGCACGTTCTTGGCTCCGTCTTGTCAGTCGAGCCCCGTCTGTCTGTTGAACGATTTGGACATATCTGCCCATAAACAATGGCTGTATTCAGGACAGGCACGTCCACTGGAAACAGATTCCCAGTTCAACTCCCCCTATCTCACTTCTGCAATGAAAACATTGATTCCCGGCTCTGCTTCTTTTGCCCTTGTAGGACCTGTTTTAGATGAGAGAGTCGTTGTTGTGGATCAGTTGTCCAGATTTCTTACAAATGAACACTGAGACGACAAAGAAAACAACCATTTAGGAAGAAAGTTAAAAAAAATATCAGTCGCCTTGGTATAGCGGTTAGTGCAATGGTCTACCAACTGGAAGATTGAGGGTTTGAATCTCGAAGACAGTGAGTGAGCATCCTGTTGAATTGCATCGTCTACATCAAGTATATGTCTGTCCAATTGGTGTGCTCTTGAGTGACCTACATGGAAAAAAATTACCCCTACCCTTACCATACTCCCGAGGGAGTACTAAATGGAAGATTGTGTGTTCAGACTCGAAGATAGTGAGTGAGCATCCTGCTGGTAAGTCAGCCTCTGAGTCAAGTTTGTTTCTCTCCAGTAATAGTGTTCTTGAGAAATCTACGTTGAAAAGAATTATCCCTACCCCTACCATACTTCTAAGGGACGAAAGTGACAGAGAAAGGCAAAAATTTACCATGAAATGGTTGCATGAAGGACTACTAATTCTGAGCCAATGTTCACAATACTAAACCATTGATTAAGATGGATGTGGGGAACTGATATTATAGGGCTAGTTCAACTGGATTTCCTCAATCTATGAAGAAAAATTATGCTCAGAGAGACAAAGACAGAGACCCTACTTAACACACCCATTGGCACGTTCTTGGCTCTGTCTTGTCTGTCGAGCCCCGTCTGTCTGTTGAACGATGTGGACATATCTGCCCGTAAACAGTGGCTGTATTCAGGACAGGCACGTCCACTGGAAACAGATTCCCAATTCAACCCCCCTATCTCACCCGTGCAATGAAAACATTTATTCTTGGCCCTGCTTCTTTTGCCCTTGTAGGAACTCTTTTAGATCAGGGGGTCGTGTTGTGGATCAGTTGTCCAGCTTTCTTACAAATAAACATTGAGACGAAAAAAAAGAAAACACCATTTAGGAAGGAAGTTAAGAATAATCAATCGTCATGGTGTAGTGGTTAGTACTGCAGACTTCAACTGGAAGATTGAGGGTTTAAATCTCAAAGACAGTGAGTGAGCATCCTGCTGGTAAGTCAGCCTCTAGATCAAGTTTATGTCTCTCCAGTAATAGTGTTCTTGAGTAATTTACGTTGAAAAAATTATCCCTAGCCCTACCATACTTCCAAGGGATGGAAGTGACAGAGAAAGACGGAATATACCATGAAATGGTTGCATGAAGGACTATTAATTCTGAGCCAGTGATCACAATACTACAACCATTGATAAAGGTGGATATGGGGAAACCTGTGTTATGGAGCTAGTTCAACTTGATTTCCTCAAATTATGAAAAAAAGATTATGCTCAGAGAGACAAAGACAGAGGTCCTACTTAACACACCCGTTGGCACGTCCTTGGCTCTGTTTTGTCTGTCAAGCCCTGTCTGTCTGTTGAACGTTTTGGACTAAATTACCTGCCCATAAACAATGGCTGTATTCAGGCCAGGCACGTCCGTTGGGACCAACCATAAATCAACCCCTTTATCTCATTTCAGCAACGAAAACATTTATTCCTGGCAGTGCTCCTTTTGCCCTCAGATGAACTCTTTTAGATGAGGGAGTCTTAGTTGTGGATTAGTTGCAATGATTTCTTACAAATGACATTGTGAGATGAAATAAAAGAAAAGAAAACAGTTGAGGGGGAACTAAGGAATTATCTCTGAGCAGTCGCCACAGTGCAGTGGTTAGCACAATAGACTATCAACTGAAAGATTGGAGGTTTGAATCTCGAAAATAATGAGTGAGCATCCTGCTGATTAGCCACCCTAGATCAAGTATATATGTCTCTCCGGTAATAGTGCTCTTGAGTAATCCACTTTGAAAAAATTACCTCTACCCCTACCATACTCCCAAGCAAGTACAAACTGGAAGATTGTGGGTTTGAATCTCGAAGACAGTGAATGAGTATCCATCTGATTTCCAATCTGTGGATCACGTATGCTTATATTTTTCTCCAGAAGCAGTGCTTTTGAGTGACCTGAATTGAAGAAATTACCCCCCTACACCTACCATACTGTCAAGGAATGAAAGTGGCAGAGAAAGACAAAACTTATCATGAATTGGTTGCATGAAGAAGTACTACTTCTTAGGCAATGTTCAGACTACTACGACGATTAATAAGGATTGATATGGCGATATCGTTGTGGGGCCAATTGAGTTGTCTGTCACAGGCCTTCCACACATCTGCTCATAAACAGCAGCTGTGTTCAGGCTTGGCATGTCCGCTTGAAATAAGAGAATCCACTCGCTATCTATTTTCTGTTACGAAAACATTGACCTCTTGCTATGAGTTTTCCCCCTGAAAGATCAGTGTTGACTGGGAGAGCCTTATTGATGGATTAGTTGTTTGGATGAGACAGAAACAATTGTAGACGACATGCCAACAGCCAGACTGGAAGGGGAGTATAAAGAATGATCCACTGTATCTAACATGGCTGTTCCCACTCGATTTAGCAACACAACCTTTTTTTTTATCAATTCCGTTTTGTTTTTTTTTCATTTTTGTTTATTCTTCTTTAACTGCGTCCTCTGAAAAAAAACAAGAGAATCCCAGTTCCACCCTTTACTTCACTTCAAGAGCAGAAACATTGATTCGTTGTGATGTTTCTTTGCCTTGAAAGAGTTCTTTAAGATGGGAGATATCTGGCTATGGGTTAGTTGCCCCTTTCTGTCAGACACAAACACTCTTACAAAACGTAAACAAACACACTGGAGCAGAAGTAGAACTGGTCTGTCTCCATCAGACCAGACTGCCTTATTTGAGTTCAGTGATGCAGGTATACAAATGCCTGTCAATCAACATCAGGAAGAGAGTTCTTGAATGTTATATAGAACCAATACTGTTGTACGGATGCGAGGCGTGGACAGTCAACAAACAAAGCCAGAACAAGATTGGGGCAGCCGAGATGCGGTTTCTAAGAAGAATGTTGAGAGTTCCATGGACAGCAAAGAAAACAAACGAGACAGTCTTGATGGAGGCAGACACAAGTAGATCACTCATAAGGAAAATTAGGAAAAGACAGGCAACATTTATAGGCCATTTTATGAGGAAGGGGATTTGGAGCACCTGGTCACAATGGGAAAGCTGGAGGGAAAGAGAGCACCGGGTAGACCCAGGGAGAAAATGCTGGACGGACTCGCAGAGTGGCTGGGGACGAGGAGGGTGGGGGAGATGCTAGAGGCAACGAGAGATAGAGACAGATGGAAGTCCATGATCGCCAACGCCATGCGGCAGGGCACCTGATGATGATGATGATGATGATGATGATGCAGGTTTCTTTTGTTTTACCAGATTCCCCAAAATAAAAGTTCCATGTCAATTCCAAGAAATATTTCACTCAGTCATTATACATTATTTGAAGGCAGAGGTAGAAATCTCTGTTGCGGGTTTACAGACAAGATCATTACGTACGAAACAATCCAGCAGGTTTTCCTTTATAGCACTGAGTTAAGTTGTGGGTGCAATCAACTTGCCCTGAAGATAAATCTCCTCCCTCCAAAGATTCAAACAAATCTACCAACAAATAAAAATACAAAGCATCCTGACACCAAAAGATAAAGAGACAGACAGACAGACAGACAGACAGTCAGACACAGAGAGAGAGAGAGAGAAGTTGTATTTTTCATATTCTTCTTTCGTGTTTTTTATGGTTACAGAATTTAAGAATCACTCATATCTATCCCGAGGACTTAGGCTCTTACATGATTATAGAAGGTATTCTGTTGTTTTGAGAAATGTTCCATTCCTGGAATATCTGGTTATAGAGCAAGCATTGAACAGTGCAAGCTTGATGAATCCATCTTGAACACATTTTGTAATTCTTTACTGTTCTCCACATGAGACGATTTAGCTTGCATGATGCCTGTTCATTTCTACGATTCTGCAGCATTAGACATATTAATTTAAAATGTGATATGTCCCTTTTTCTGTCTGAATTCCTTGAGTTCATGGATTAGTCTGTGTGTGTGTGTGTGTGTGTTGTGTGTTGTGTGTGTGTGTGTGTGTGTGTGTGTGTGTGTGTGTGTCTGTCTGTCTGTCTGCCTGTCTGTCTATATCTGTATGGGTGTGTTCACATGTGTGCATTGTGTAAGTCTGCTCTCTCTCTCTCTCTTCTCTCTCTCTCTCTCTCTCTCTCTCCTTCTCTCTCTCTGTCTTTCTTTCTTTCTTTATCACTCCTCCTCTGTCTTTCTCCTCTCCCCCGCTCTCAATTTTGTGAGTATTGTTGTGGTATGTCTATGCATGCCTGTATTGTGATTTGTGATTCATGTCTGTGTTTTGTGGAGAAGATCAGCATCCAATCAGGAATCCTTAATGTATTATGCAAGGGACGAGTTGAGAGACAAGGACAAGCGCCCTGCTTAACACTCCAATTGACACGTTCTCTTCCCCTTTGTCTGTCAAAGACAGTGTGCATGTCTACCCATAAACAACGGCTGTATTCAGGCCAGACACGTCCAGTGGAAACAAGAGAATGCCAATTCCACCCTCTGTCTCATTTCAACAATGAAAACATTGATTCCTTTCCATGACTTTTCTCTCTTGAAAGAATCAATTTTGGCTGAGAGAGCCGTAGTGGTGGATTAGTTGTTTGGATGGGACAGAAACAAACAATTGTATACGACATGCGAGCTAACAGATGAGACAGGGAGTATAAAGAATAATCCCCTGTATCTAACCTGTCACCATTTGATTTAGCATCAAGATAATGTTTTTCGTTTTCTTTCTTGTTTTCAATTCAGCTTCTCCATTTTTTGTTTTCTCTTCTTTAGCTGCGTTCCTCTGAAACAGGAATCCAATTCCACACTACCTTATCTGACTTCAGCAATAGAAACAGTCATTCCTTTGCTGTGCTTTCTTTGCCCTTTGAAGAGCTCTTTTGGTGGGAGATGTGTGACTGCTGTTAGAAAGAAACAATCTAACAAAGCATGTAAACAAACACATAGGATCAGAAGTAAAAATAGTCTGTCTCCGTCATATCTCAGTCTCTCTCTGTCTCTCTCTGTCTTTCTGTCTGTCTGTCTGTCTGTCTCTCCTCTCTCTCTCTCTCTGTCTCTCTCTCTCTACCTCTCTGTCTCTCTGTCTCATTCTCACTTTTCTTTCCACCCTCTCTCTCTCTCTCCCTTTCTCTTTCTCTCTCTCTCTCTCCTCTCTCTCCCTTTCTCTTTCTCTCTCTCTTTCTCTCTCTCTCTCTCTCTCTCTCTCTCTCTCTCTCCCTTTCTCTTTCTCTCTCTCTCTCTCTGTCTCTCTCTCTCTACCTCTCTGTCTCTCTATCTTTTTCTCTCTGTCTCATTCTCACTTTTCTTTCCACCCTCTCTCTCTCTCTCTCTCTCTCTCTCTCTCTCTCTCTCTCTCTCTCATGAGCATTGTTGTGGTATGTCTATGCATGCCTGTGTTGTGATTTGTCATTCATGTCTGTGTTTTGTGGAGAAGATCAGCATCCAATCAGGAATCCTTAATGTATTATGCAAGGGACGAGTTGAGAGACAAGGACAAACGCCCTGCTTAACACTCCCATTGACACGTTCTCTTCCCCTTTGTCTGTCAAAGACAGTGTGCATGTCTACCCATAAACAACGGCTGTATTCAGGCCAGGCACGTCCAGTAGAAACAAGAGAATGCCAATTCCACCCTCTGTCTCGTTTCAGCAATGAAAATATTGATTCCTTGCCATGACTTTTCTCTCTTGAAAGAATCACTTTTGGCTGAGAGAGCCGTAGTGGTGGATTAGTTGTTTGGATGGGACAGAAACAAATAATTGTATACGACATGCAAGCTAACAGATGAGACAGGGAGTATAAAGAATAATCCCCTGTATCTAACCTGTCACCATTTGATTTAGCATCAAGATAATGTTTTTCGTTTTCTTTCTTTTTATCAATTCAGCTTCTCCATTTTTGTTTTCTCTTCTTTAGCTGCGTCCTCTGAAAACAGGAACCCAATTCCACACTACCTTATCTGACTTCAGCAATAGAAACAGTCATTGCTTGCCATGCTTCTTTGCCCTTTGAAGAGCTCTTTTGGGTGGGAGATGTGTGACTGCTGTTAGAAAGAAACACTCTAACAAAGCATGTAAACAAACTCATAGGATTAGAAATAAAAATCATGTCTCCATTTTATCTCAGTCTCTCTCTGTCTATTTGTCTCTCTGTCTCTCTCTCCTCTCTCTCTCTCTCTCTCTCTCTCTCTCTCTGTGTCTCTACCTCTCTGTCTCTGTCTTTTTCTTTCTACCTTCTCTCTCTCTCTCTCTCTCTCTCTCTCTCTCTTTCTCTCTCCTCTTCTCTCTCTCTCTCTCTCTCTTCTCTCTCTCTCTCTCTCTCTTCTCTCTCATGAGCATTGTTGTGGTATGTCTATGCATGCCTCTATTGTGATTTGTGATTCATGTCTGTGTTTTGTGGAGAAGATCAGCATCCAATCAGGAATCCTTAATGTATTATGCAAGGGACGAGTTGAGAGACAAGGACAAACGCCCTGCTTAACACCCCCATTGACACGTTCTCTTCCCCTTTGTCTGTCAAAGACAGTGTGCATGTCTACCCATAAACAACGGCTGTGTTCAGGCCAGGCACGTCCAGTAGAAACAAGAGAATGCCAATTCCACCCTCTGTCTCGTTTCAACAATGAAAACATTGATTCCTTGCCATGACTTTTTGGTCTTGAAAGAATCACTTTTGGCTGGAGAGCTGTAAGGGTGGATTAGTTGTTTGGATGGGACAGAAACAATTGTAGATGACATGCAAACAAACAGACGAGACAGAGAGTATAAAGAATGATCCGCTGTATCTGACATGGCTGTCTCCACTCGATTTAACATCAAGATGATGTTTTTCTTTTCTTTTATTTTTATTAATTCGGCTTTTCCATTTTTGTTTGCTCTCTCTCTCTCTCTCTCTCTCTCTCTCTCTCTCTCTCTCTCTCTCTCTGTCTCTCTCTCTCTCTCTCTGTCTCTCTCTCTCTCTTCTTCTTCTTCTTCTTCTTCTTCTTCTTCAAATGCGTCCTCTGAAAACAAGATAAACCCACTTCCACCCCGTTATGTCACTTAAACAGCAAAAGCATTTAGTCTTTATGATGCTCTTTTGCCCTTTAAAGAGCTCATTGACACGTTCTCTTCCCCTTTGTCTGTCAAAGACAGTGTGCATGTCTACCCATAAACAACGGCTGTATTCAGGCCAGGCACGTCTAGTAGAAACAAGAGAATCCCAGTTCCACCCTCTATCTCACTTCAGCAACGAAAACATTGATTCCTTGCCCTGAATTTTCCCCCTTGAAAGAATCAATTTTGGCTGAGAGAGCCGTAGTGGTGGATTAGTTGTTTGGATGGGACAGAAACAAACAATTGTATACGACATGCAAGCTAACAGATGAGACAGGGAGTATAAAGAATAATCCCCTGTATCTAACCTGTCACCATTTGATTTAGCATCAAGATAATGTTTTTCGTTTTCTTTCTTGTTATCAATTCAGCTTCTCCATTTTTGTTTTCTCTTCTTTAGCTGCGTCCTCTGAAAACAGGAATCCAATTCCACACTAACTTATCTGACTTCAGCAATAGAAACAGTCATTCCTTGCCGTGCTTCTTTGCCCTTTGAAGAGCTCTTTTGGGTGGAAGATGTGTGACTGCTGTTAGAAAGAAACACTCTAACAAAGCATGTAAACAAACTCATAGGATTAGAAATAAAAATCATGTCTCCATTTTATCTCAGTCTCTCTCTGTTCATTTGTCTCGTGCTGTTGTGTGTTCTGTCTCTTCTGTCTCCTGTCTGTCTATGATCTGTACTGGTGTTTCACATGTGTCTTGTGTAATCTGCTCTTCTTCTCTCCTTCTCTCTCTCTCTCTTCTCTCTCTCTCTCTCTCTCCTCTTCTCTCTTCTCTCTTCTCTTTCACTCTTCTCTCTTCACTCTCTGTCTCTCTCTCTCCCGCTCTCAATTCTTGAGCATTGTTGTGGTATGTCTATGCATGCCTGTGTTGTGATTTTGATTCATGTCTGTGTTTTGTGGAGAAGATCAGCATCCAATCAGGAATCCTTAATGTATTATGCAAGGGACGAGTTGAGAGACAAGGACAAGCGCCCTGCTTAACACTCCAATTGACACGTTCTCTTCCCCTTTGTCTGTCAAAGACAGTGTGCATGTCTACCCATAAACAACGGCTGTATTCAGGCCAGGCACGTCCAGTAGAAACAAGAGAATGCCAATTCCACCCTCTGTCTCGTTTCAGCAATGAAAACATTGATTCCTTGCCATGACTTTTGTCCTTGAAAGAATCAATTTTGGCTGGGAAAGCTGTAAGGGTGGATTAGTTGTTTGGATGAGACAGAAACAATTGTAGATGACATGCAAACAAACAGACGAGACAGAGAGTATAAAGAATGATCCCCCTGTATCTGACATGGCTGTCTCCACTCGATTTAACATCAAGATGATGTTTTTCTTTTCTTTTTTTTTTATTAATTCGGCTTTTCCATTTTTGTTTCTCTCTCTCTCTCTCTCTCTCTCTCTCTCTCTCTCTCTCTCTGTCTCTCTGTCTCTCTCTCTCTGTCTCTCTCTCTCTCTCTCTGTCTCTCCTCTCTCTGTCTCTCTCTCTCTCTCTCTCTCTCTCTCTCTCTCTCTCTTCTTTTCTTCTTCTTCTTCTTCTTCTTCTTCAAATGCGTCCTCTGAAAACAAGATAAACCCACTTCCACCCGTTATGTCACTTAAACAGCAAAAGCATTTAGTCTTTATGATGCTCTTTTGCCCTTTAAAGAGCTCATTGACACGTTCTCTTCCCCTTTGTCTGTCAAAGACAGTGTGCATGTCTACCCATAAACAACGGCTGTATTCAGGCCAGGCACGTCCAGTAGAAACAAGAGAATCCCAGTTCCACCCTCTATCTCACTTCAGCAACGAAAACATTGATTCTTTGCCATCAGTTTTCTCTCTTGAAAGATCAGTTTTGGCTGGGAAAGCCTTAGTGGTGGATGAGTTGCTGGGATCGGACAGAAACAGTCAGTTGTAGATGGCATGCAAATAAGGCGATGGGAGGGGGAGTAACTATGTAAAACGTGCAAAAACAGAAAAAAATTGCTTGTCTTCTATTTTTCTCTCTTCTTTAACGTGCCTCTGTGTTTCCACTCGTGGCAATATTTGTCCACTAAATTATGATATGGACATTGTTTGTGTTTGTGTGTGCATGTCGGCATATTTTTTCTTCCATCTTTATGGAAATGTTGATTAAAGACAAAACATGTAAACTGCTTTCACTGCATGAAAGATGTGCAGTGCATATTTATGGGTCAGTTTGTTTCAACAGCTTGCCTTTCCCCTCTGCAATTTTAGGATGGTTTGGGTTTGTCAAAAAGAAGAAAAAGACGAAGAAGAAGAAAAGAAGAAGAAGACGAAGAAGAAGAAGAAAGGAAGAAGAAGGAGGAGAAGGAGGAGGAGGAGGAAGACGAAGTAGAAGAAGAAAAAGAAGACGAAGAAGAAAGAAAGAAAGAAAAGAAATCTACATCTGTGATCAGTCGCAGTGACAGAGTTTTCAGTTTGGAGCTTGTTCAAGAGGGATTCCTCTCACTTGGACAATTCCATATGCGTTCTGCCTAAATCTGTTGCTAATTATTTGACAGACTCCTTGATCCTGCGCATAACCTGTTTGATGGCAAGATCTTAAAATGGGGGGAAAAGGGATGGGAACCTGTAAAACAACTATATCATGCCACCAAAACAAGTGGAGCATTAAAATCAACAGCAAACATGCCAGATTTTTTTTAATGTTGCAGGTGTAGTATGTTGTAAAGCCACATCGACGCGTAACCACCAGCATAACACTTTAAAACATACAAAACATCAACAGAAAAAAAAAGAAGAGAAACTTAAGTACACATATCAATGCATTCACGTGTCTAATCTAAGGCCTTCGGCGTTGACCACTCCGTCAAATTTATTGCACAGGGGATAAAACACACCTGAATAAAAAATTTAAGCATACCTAAGACACCAAAACTATGTGTAAAAACAGGCATAATTACCTAAAACTGCTTCCGCATATCTCACTTCCCTGGAGCCAAAAATGCACTTAAATACATGTACCTAAGTATCAATCCTAAGAGAAACCAAGACTTTATCGAACACACACAGGTGAATGGACCAGCAAGGCAGAAAATGATAGGAAGAAATGACAGAAAGCAAAGAAGGAAGAAAGACACAAGGAGAGTGACAGAAAAGAGGAAATTTCTAACACAGAGTTTCCAGAAGGTGGGGATACTGTTTATACTGAAAGAGCCCCCGACATCCCCACAGTAGGGTAATGTTGCAGGATGGAATCGAACTCAAGACATCAGATCCTGAGTGTCAACGGAGCCAACCAACCAGCCAGCAACAACTGGCCATGTGAAAGTGTAACCCACAATCCCTACGTTATTGTATCTGGTGTTTGTTTGTTTGTGATCTTACGATTGACAAAGGCCAGTTGGCCGAAAATTTGCGCCTGTCTTGTCTTGTATTAAATACGTGTTCTATTTCTTTTTTTTTTTCCGTGTTTTTTTCTGGTTCCTGTTTGCTTGAACGCAGGCAGTCACACGTGTTTCGGAAAGCTAACAGGTCCAAGACTCTATGGCCCACCAGT
>JAPXFY010000024.1:51465134-51467634 GCA_030674185.1 Monoplex corrugatus
ACACGCACACAACCACATACACACACACACATACACACATACACACACACAACACACACACACACACACAACACACACAAACACACACACACACACACACAAACTCATCTCTCCCCCACTCCCCCCACTCATGTACTCAATCACTCTTAAACACGTACTCACATACCCACCCATTCACTTACTCATTACACACACACACACTCTCTCTCTCCTCTCTCTCTCTCTCTCTCTCTCACACACACACACACAACACACACACACACACACACACAGAGTCACACACACAACCCCCACTTTCGATCCACCTTCCCACCCATATACACCCCCCCCCCCCCCCCTGCACACACTCTACCCCTCACCGCAATCATATAACCGCCGTCAATATTAACGGAGAGAGACGAACAGATGAGAATCTGCAGTGACTAATCAAGACAGTCTTTCTTCACAAGCACGTCTCATATCCTGAAACTCTGGTGGCACGGGTGAAGGGGGGGGGGGAGGAGAGAGAGAGAAGGGGTGGGAGTGAGAGAGATGTGATGGTTCAGAGAGAAAGAGAGAGAGAGAGACAGAGAGAGACAGACAGAGAGAGACAGACAGTGAGAGAGAGAAGGGGTGGGAGTGAGAGAGATGTGATGGTTCAGAGAGAAAGAGAGAGACAGACAGACAGGAGAGACAGACAGACAGAGAGACAGAGAGAGACAGACAGTGAGAGACAGACAGGAGAGAGAGAAGGTGGGAGTGAGAGAGATGTGATGGTTTAGAGAGAAAGAGAGAGACAGACAGAGACAGCAGAGAGACAGACAGAGAAGACAGAGAGACAGAGAGAGAAGGGGGGGAGTGAGAGAGATGTGATGTTAGAGAGAAAGAGAGGAAGACAGAGAGAGAAGAGAGAGAGAGAGAGAAGGGGTGGAAGAGTAAGAGAGAGGAGGTAGAGAGGAAGAGAGAGAGAGACAGACAGTGAGAGACAGACAGAGAGAGAGAGAAGGGAGTCGAGAGAAAAAGAGGAGAGAGAGACAGAGAGAGACAGACAGTGAGAGACAGAAGAGAGAGACAGACAGAGAGAGAGAGGACAGAGAGACAGACAAGAGAGAGAGAGAAGAGATGGGAGAGAGAGATGTAGATGGTTAGAGAGAAGAGAGAGAGAGACAGAGACAGTGAGAGAAGACAGAGGACAGAGGAGAGAGAGTCACGAGAGAAACACGAGAGAGAGAAAGAGGGAGCGAAGAGAGAGCGAGAGGAGTAGAGAGAGAGAGAGAGAGAAGCGAGACATAGAGAAAAGAGCGAGAGCGACAGAGAGAGAAAGAGAGAGAGAGCGACAGAGGGAGAAGAGACACACACAGAGAGCGACGGAGAGAGAAAGAGAGAGAGCGACAGAGAGAGAAAGAGAGAGAGAGAGAAGAGAGAGAGAGAGCGACGAGAGAAGAGAGAGAGCGAAAGAGAGAGAGCAACAAAGATAGAGAGCGCGACAGAGAGAAAGAGAGAGAGAGAAAGAGAGAAGCAACAAAGATAGAGAGAGCGACAGGAGAAAGAGAGAGAGAGAAGAGAGAGAGCACAAAAGATAGAGAGAGCGACAGAGAGAAAGAGAGAGAGAGAAAGAGAGAGAGCAACAAGATAGAGGCGCGACAGAGAGAGAGAGAAGAGCGACAGAGAGAGACAAGAGAGAGAGAGAAAGCAACAAAGAGAGAGAAAGAGCGACAGAGAGAGAAGAGAGAGAGAGAAAGCAACAAAGAGAGAGAGAGAGCGACAGAGATAGAAACAGAGAGAGCGACAGAGATAGAACAGAGAGATGGGAATGAGAGAGATGTGGTGGTTTAGAGAGAGAAAGAGAGAGAGATACAGAGAGAGAAAAAGAGGGAAGTGGGTGGAAGTGAGAGAGATGAGGTGGGGTGAGATGAGAGATAGGGCGGGAAGTGGGGGGAGAGAGATAGAGCAGGGGTGGGTGATAGTGGGGGAGAAGGGCAGGGAGGGAGGAGAGAGAGAGAGGGAGGGAGAAGCGAATGGCCGAGAGCGAGTGTCGGGTTGACAAGAAAAGGAAGGAAACGAAATGAATCGAAACTCAACGCTTTCCCCCACCCAACATGAAAAACCAAGACAAAAAAATAAATAAAATTTAAAAAAGAGAAGAAAAAACAACAACCAAAGAAAAAGAGAAGAACCAAAACAGAAAAAAAAGAAAGTTAAGAAAAGAACGAAGGAAAAATGATGTCAGAAAAGGAAAAAAAACGAAACAAAGAAACAAAAAAACAAATACAAAGATAGTCAAGCTAGTCTTACAAACTCCTTTTATACATACATATATGTATATGTGTGTATATATATTTGTGTATATTATATGTATATGTATATATATTTGTGTATATTAGTGTGTGTGTGGCCTCCCACCACGAAATCAGTCTTAACTAGCATTTTGGGCATTTTGAGATATACATACCACTGGAAAGTGTACATTCTGCTGATTATTTTGGTACTTGAATAAAGCTTGCACTCAAAAAAAATGTAG
>JAPXFY010000024.1:51472634-51480134 GCA_030674185.1 Monoplex corrugatus
CCATTCACCTGTATGTGTTCGATAAAATCTTACGTAATTTTTCTAAGGATTGGTAATTGGGTACGTACATGTATTCAGTGCATGTTTGGCTCTAGGGAGGTGAGATATGCGGAAGCAATTTTAGGCAATTTAAGTCTGTTTTTAGATATGTTTTGGTATCCTTACGTATGCTTAAATTTGTATTCAAGTGTCTTTTTTAAATCCCCTGTGCGATAAATTGGACGGAGTGGTCAACGCCAGTGGCATGTCCTTAGATTATGTGCGCGAGTGCATTGATATGTGTACTTAATTTTCTTTTCTTGTTTTTTTTTTTCCTGTTGAAGTTTTGTATGTTTTTAAGCGGTTATAGCCCCGATGTGGTTCTTTTCTTTTTTTTTGTTGTTGTTGTTGGTTTTGTATGTTTTGAAGTGGTTATAGCCCTGATAAGGCTCTACGCAGTCGGCTGGGGTTTAAACCAAAAATAACAGTAACTCTGCAAAAGTCCGTCCAATATTTTTTCCCTTGGGTCTACCTGGTGCTCTTTTTTCCCTTCCAGCTTGCCTGATTTACAGGGTTCCTAAACCCGTGTATATTTTGATATTCTGCGTGCGTTTGTGCACATGAAGGAGATTTAGCCGCTGTCCGGTCTGCAGACCTGTTGACCTGGGAGGTCAGAAGTATCTCCATCACCCTTTACTCACCAAGGGTGGGGGGATGGGGTGGGGGTGGGGGTAGGGGTAGGGGGTGTCTTGGCGGATCGAACCCAGGATCTTACGACTGGAAGTCTTGAGGTGTACCTATCTGACTACCGAATCCGTTATATTGGTATGAACACGTATGCGCATGCGTGCGGGCTCGCCGCACACACACGCGCACACACACACACACATATACAGAAAGAGGGGGGGGGGAAGAGAATGAGAGAAAATGACACAGAAAAATTTAGGAAAAGAAAGAATAGGGGAGGCAGGGAGGAGAAAGAGACGGACAGACAAAGAGACGGACAGACAGAGAAAGAGATGGACAGACAGAGAAAGACATTGACAGACAGAGAAAGAGACGGACTGACAGAGAAAGAGATGGACAGACAGAGAAAGAGAACGGACAGACAGAGAAAGAGATGGACAGACAGAGAAAGAGATGGACAGACAGAGAAAGAGATGGACAGACAGAGAAAGAGACGGACAGACAGAGAAAGAGGACGGGACAGACAGAGAAACAGATGGACAGACAGAGAAAGAGATGGACAGACAGAGAAAAAGACGGACAGACAGAAAAGAAAGACAGCAGACAGACAAGACACAAACACAAAGACAGAGAGACACACACAAACACAAAGACAGAGAGAGACACACAAACAAGACAGGACAGAGACGGACACACAAACACAAAGACAGAGACAGACACACAAACACAAAGACAGAGAGACAGAGACACAAACACAAAGACAGAGAGACACAAAGACAGAGAGACACACACAAACACAACAGAGACAACAGAGAGACAGAGGACACACACAAACAACAAAGACAGAGAGACAGAGAGAGACACAAAGACAGAGACACAGAGAGAGACACAAAGACAGAGACACAGAGAGACACAAACACAAAGACAGAGAGACACAGAGAGACACACAAACACAAAGACAGAGACAGGCACACAAACACAAAGACAGAGAGACAGAGAGACACACAAACACAAAGACAGAGACAGGCACACAAACACAAAGACAGAGACAGAGAGAGAACACACAAACACAAAGACAGAGAGACAGAGACACACAGACACAAAGACAGAGAGACAAAGACAGAGAGACACAAGAAGAAAAGACACAAAGACAGAGACACAAGAGAGAGACACAAACACAAAGATAGAGAGACAGAGAGAGACACACAAACACAAAGACAGAGACAGACAGAGACACACAAACACAAAGACAGAGAGACAGGACAGACACACAAACACAAAGACAGACAGGAACACACAAACACAAAGACAGAGAGACAGAGAGACCACACAAACACAAAGACAGAGACAAGGACACACACAAACACAAGACAGAGAGAGACACACAAACACAAAGACAGAGAGAGACACACAAACACAAAGACAGAGAGGACACAAACACAAAGACAGAGGAGAGACAAAGAGAGAGACACAATAAACACAAAGACAGAGAGACAGAGAGAGACACAAACACAGACAGAGACACAAACACAAAGACAGAGACACAAACACAAAGACAGAGAGGCACATAGGGAGATAGAAACAACAGAGAGAGATCACAAAAAAAAACATTATAAAAATCCCAAAAAAACAACACAAGACAGAGACACGAACACAAGGACAGAGACAGAGAGAGACAGAAAAACAGGAGAGAACACAGGACGAGAAGAAGAGAGAGGAGATCACAAAAAAAAGATCAACAAAAAATCCCAAAAAAACAACACAGAGAGACAGAGGACACGGAAGACAAAGGAACAGAAGGACGAGAAGAGACAGAAACAGGAGAGAAGGGAGGGAGAGAGAGAGAGAGAGATGCACAACAACAACAAAATCCAAAAAAAAACACAACAACAGCAAGCAGATAAGGTTTACGATTTCGGTGCATGCCGGCCCCCAAATCCGAGAGGCTCAACGTTACGGCGTGTTTTATTGGTGGCGATCGATGTCACGGCACCTCTGATTGGCTGCCTCCTCCGGCGCGCTTTAAGGGCCTGGATCGTGTTTTATTAAACATGCAGAAAACTCAATCAAGTGGGATCATGAGTTTGACTGGGTTTGTCGCCGTCTCCTTAGAAGGAGACCTAGTACGGTTGTGATGGAGATGGAGAGGCTTGAGAGAGAGAGAGAGAGAGGGAGAGAGAGAGGAGAGGGGGGAGAGAGAGAGAGGGAGAGAGAGAGGGAGAGAGGGAGGGAGAGAGAGAGGGGAGAGAGAGAGAGACGGGGGACAGACACACAGAGACAGAACGATAGAGAGGTGTGTGTTTGTTGTGTGGGGGGGGGGGGTCGCCGTCTCGCTAGACCACGTTCGGTTGTGATGGAGATGGAGAAACCTGAAGAGAGAGACAGAGACAGAGAACGGATAGGAGAGACAGAGACAGAGAACGAGATACAGAGACAAGAAGGAACGAGAAGAGAGACAGACAGACAGAAGAGAGAGAGAGAGAGAACGATAGAGAGAGTGGTGTTTGTGTGTGTGTGTGTGTGTGTGTTGTGGGGGGGGGGGGTAGGTGGGTTTGTCGCCATCTCGTTAGACCACATACGGTTGTGATGGAGATGGAGAGAGAGAAGACAGACATAGACAGAGAGACAGAGATGCAGAGGGGTGTGTGTGTGTGAGTGTGTGTTTGGGGGGGGGGTGTCGACGGTCTCGTTAGACAAGTTATGGTTGTGATGGAGATGGGGACTGTGAGAGAGAGAGGGGGGGTGTTGTGTGTTGAGTGTGTGTTGGGTGTGGGGGGGGGTGTGTCGCCGTCTCGTTAGACAGTTTGGTTTGGGGTGTGGATGAAGAGACCTGAGAGAGAGAGAGAGAGGGGGTGGTGTGTTGAAATAGGGGGGGGGGGTGCGCCGTCTCGTGAGACAGTAATGGTTGTGATGGAGATGGAGAGATTGAGAGAGAAAGAGAGAGGAGGGACAGACAAGGACAGGGAGAAAAGAAAGAAAACAAGAGAGAGAGAGAGAGACAGAGATAGAAACAAAAGAGAGGAAAAAGGAAACAGAGAGAGAAAAGAAGATGACAGATAGAGATAGGGACAAGAGGAGACAGAGAAGAGCAGAGAGACAGAGAAAAAAACGAGTAGGAGAGAGAGAGAGAGAGGAGAACGATAGAGAGAGGGCTGTGTAGTTGTTATGTGTGTGTGGGGGGGGGGGGTGTCGCGTCCTTAGACCAAGTACGGTTGTGATGCAGGTGAAGAAACTGAGGAGAGACAGAGACACGGGGCACAGACAGACAGAGACACAGGGACAAAGGAGAAGAGAGGAGAACGATAGAGAGGTGTGGTTTGTGTGTGAGGGGGGGGGGGCGAGGGTGTCGCCGTACGTATTCCAAGTAGGTTTGATGGAGATGGAGAGACCTGAGAGAGAGAGAGAGACAGAGAACGAGAGAGAGAAAGGAGAGAGAACGAGAGAGAGAGTGTGTTGTTTGTGTGTGTTGTGTGTTTTTGTGGGGGGGGTAGTGTGGGTTTCTCGCCATCTCGTTAGACCACATACGGTTGTGATGGAGATGGAGAGAGAGACAGAGACAGACAGAGAGACAGAGACAGACAGAGGGGGGGGGTGTTTGTGTGTCTTGGGGGGGGGGGGTGTCGCTGTCTCGCTAGACCACGTACGGTTGTGATGGAAATGGAGAGACCTGAGAGAGAGAGACAGAGAACGGGACAGAGAGAGAGAATGAGAGAACTATAGAGAGAGTGGTGTGTGTGTTTGTGTGTGTATGTGTGTACATATATATATATGTGTGTCTGTGTGTGTGTGTTGGGGGGGGGGGGGTGTTTGTCGACGTCTCGTTAGACCACGTACGGTTGTGATGGAGATGGAGAGACTTGAGAGAGAGATAGAGACACAAAGAGAGAGAGAGAGGGATAGAGAAAGAGATGTGTGTGTGTGTGTGTGTGTGTGTGTGTGTGTGTGTGTGTGTGTGTGTGTGTGTGTGTGTGAAAGAGAGAGACAGAGACACAGAGAGAGCAGGGTTGGGGGAAGAAAGAAAGGGGGGGGAAGAGTGGACAGAAAGAGAGAGGAGAGAGAGAAAAGAGACGAGGTGGGGGAAGAAAGAGAGAGGGAGAGAGAGAGTGGAAAGAAAAAAGAAAAAGAGAGACAGGGAGAGAGAGGAGGGTGAGAGACAGAAACAAGAAAAGAGACAGGGAAGGAGAGAGACAGGAAGACAGAGAGGAAGAGAGAGAGAAGGAAGACAGACAGCGAAAGAGAGAAGAGAGGAGAGAGAGAGAGAGACAGCGAAAGAGAGGGAGAGAGAGAGAGAGCAGAGAAGAGAGAGGGAGAGAGACGAGAGAGACGGGAGAGGAGAGAGAGAGAGAGCGAAAGAGAGGGAGAGAGAAGAGAGCGAAAGAGAGGGAGAGAGAGAGAGCGAAAAGAGAGGGAGAGAGAGAGAGGAAGAGTGACAGCAAAAGAGAGAAAGAAGGGGGAGAGAGAGACAGCGAAAGAGAGGGAGAGAGAGACAAGCGAAAGAGAGGAAAAGAGGAGAGAGAGACAGCGAAAGAGAGGGAGAGAGAGAGAGAGAGAGACAGCGAAAGGGAGAGAGAGAGGATGGGGATGAAATGGTTTGGGAAATCGGGGTGGTGGTGTATGTTTTTGTTTGTTTGTGTGTGTGTTGTGTGTGTGTGTTGTGTCTGTGTGTCTGTCTGTGTTGTCTGTGTCTTGTCTCTGTGTGTGGTTTTTGCGGTGCGTGCGTGCGTGCGTGCGTGCGTGTGCGTGTATGTGTGTGTGTGTAAGGGGAGGGAATGTCTTTGATGACAACAGCGTCGCGTGCCAAGGCCACCTCAAACTGCTCACTCTCCATTACTGCGGAGAGACAAAGAAGACGATAGACAAAAAGTCTGGAGGAAAAAAAAACTATACAAAATAAGAACGATCAAGAAAGATGGGTTGTTAACAAGACGGGATCCAGCTATGCTGGCATTCTCTATCTAAAACAAGGTCACTCAAAATCATGTGACGTACTCTCTCCATTACTGCCAATTAAAAGAAATGAAGAAAAAAAATAGATAGATAGATAGATAGATAGATAGATAGATAGATAGATAGATAGATAGATAGATAGATAGATAGATAGATATAGATAGGTAGGTAGGTAGGTAGGTAGGTGGTGGATAGATGGATATGATAGGATAGATAGATAGATATAGATGGGATATAGATATGATATAGATAGGTAGGTAGGTAGGTAGGTAGGTAGGTAGGTAGGTAGGTGGATGGATGGATGGATAGATAGATAATAGATAGATAGATGATAGATAGATAGGTAGATAGGTAGAATAGGTAGAATAAAGAACATACAGATAGACAGGTAGATAGATAAGGTAGGTAGGTTATTTTGTTGTTATTGTTGTTTTAAGCCAGCCGACTGCGTAGAGCCATATCAGGGCTATGTAGGTAGATAGATAGATGGACAGACAGACAGACAGATAGATAGAGAAGATAGAGAGATAGATAGATAGAAAGACAGAAAGATAGATAGACAGAGAGACAGACAGAGGTAGGTAGGTAGGTAGATAGATAGATAGGCAGGCAGGCAGGCAGATAGATAGATAGATAGATAGATAGACAGACAGACAGACAGATAGATAGATAGAGAGACAGATAGACAGATGGATAGACAGGCAGGCAGACAGACAGACGGATGGATAGATACACCAGTCGCCGTAACTTAGCGGTTAGCGCAACAGACTACCGATTGGAAGGTTGTGGGTTCGAATCCCTACCAGCCCTTTCAAAATCATTTTGGGATTTTTCAAGTCTTACGCAAAGTTGAGCGTGGTGTGGGATTAGTGGGAAGATTGGGATCTGTGTGTTTCATCACTTCGCGGATGCGTCATTGAAGGTCTTGTTCAAATCTCCTGACCAGCACCGCAGGTGTCTGTATTTCCGGACTTGGCTGACGCAAGGATATATTATGATAGTAAGCGTCTTTCTTTGTTTTTTCTTTTCGTTTTTCCTTTCTGTCTGTCTTTCTCTCTTTCCTTCTTTCTGTCTGTTTTTCTTTTTGTCTTCCTTTCTTTCTAATCTTTTATGTTCGTTTGTTTGTTTGTTTGTTTGTCTTTACTTTCTTTTCTTTTCTTTCTTTTTTGTTTTTTGTTTCTTTGTTTGTTTCTTTGTCTTTACTTTCTTTTCTTTCTTTCTTTCTTTCTTTTCTTTCTTTCTTTCTTTTCTTTCTTTCTTTTCTTTCTTTCTTTTCTTTCTTTCTTCTTTCTTTTCTTTCTTTCTTTCTTTTTTCTTTCTTTTATTGTTTTCTTTATTGTTTTCTTTATTTATTTCATTCTTTCTTTCCATAGTCACAATTATTGTTGATTATTCCCTTGAGCACAGTGCTCAGAAAAACAAGACAGACCTGCAGACTGTACAGAGTCCTTGTTACGACGAAATCAGTATAGTTTTTACCTATCCTTCTCCCCCGCCCCCTTCCTGTCCCCCCCCCCCTCCCGCGCCCGACCCCCCTCGTGACTGCGATCTTCAAAACTGATCTACATATTTTTTCGAATCTGTAATCAGTCAGAGATGATCGTTATTTCGTTGTGAAATGTGTCTTCCATTTGGACCAAATGTGTAAAAGATGGAGTAAAAAATTGTTTCGCTGGTTGTTTTGGAATTAATTGTTTGTTGTTTGTTTTGTTTGTGTGTTGGTTGTTTTTTTGTTTTTTGTTTGTTTGTTTTTGTTTTTTTGTTTGTTTTTGTTTGTTCATTGTTTGTTTCTTTGGTTTGGTTTTTGTTTCTTTTTTGTGCGTGCGTGTGTGTGTGTTATGTCTCTGCGAGCGTGCGTGTATGCAGTCCAATGCATTAGCGTGGGTG
>JAPXFY010000024.1:51485134-51487634 GCA_030674185.1 Monoplex corrugatus
ATAGATAGATAAGTAGGTAAGTAGGCAGGCAGGTAGGTAGTAGATAAATAGGTAGACAGACAGACAGACTGACAAATGAATAGATATAATTGTGCAGATGTGGTGTGAACATTTTAAATCACTTGATGTTTCTTATTTTTGTCTCGCTTTTAAGCACCCCTTTAAGACTGATAGATAAATGAATAAGTAAATGAATAGATGAAATAAATAATTGAATGAAAAGGAATAAATATCATCTACATATATGTGGGATTTAGCCTCGTGCAAAGAGAAGGAAACTGTTGAATGCAACGTGGAGTTCTGTTAATTATTGATTGAGTTATTTTCGTTTCAGTTGGGCAAATCTGGTTTTTAACTGCTAACTACAAAAATAAATGGATATAGAGAGAAAGAAAGAAGGAAAGAAAGAGAGAGAGAAAGTAAGAAAGAAAGAAAGAAAGAAAGAAAGAAAAAAAGAAAGAGAGGAGAAAGTAAAAAGAAAGTAAGAAAGAAAGAAAGAAAAACAAAGAGAAAGAATAAGCAGATAGATAAATGAACTTGTAGATAAATGAATAAGTAATGAATAAACAATAAATAAAAAGATAAATAAATAATCAATAAATAAACAACAAATACATAAATAAACAATCTATGAATAAATAAACAATGAATAGATAAATGAATAAAAACATAGATACAGAAAGAAATAAACCAATAAAATGTTTCTGCATATGTCAATTTCACAGCAAAGAGATTTTTTTTTTTTAAAAACAGCTCTGTAGATATAAATTGTTTCATTCGTTCGTTCGTTGAGGTTTAAAGCCCCACACACATACTTTGATTGTGTGTACGAGGATTATCATGTCAAAAAACGTTTTTAATGCTTTAAAATATCACGGTCTCTCCCCTGTCACGATGAGCCCGAGGGAGGGATAGTGTCTAAAGAGTTGTTTTCTTATGTTGACGAAGTTATTTGCTTTGCTTTCTTGTTTGAGTTAAAACTATGGCGTTTTCTTTAATAGGTGACAATTACATACAGATGTATGGAAAAAAAAAAGGAATGAATGAAAAGCTAAACGAACACGTTCTGCATATCTAGAATCTTTTTTTAACACAGATTTCAGACTTAATAGCCACAAAATCTTGGAATCTTCTTTTTCTAGTTAGTTAGTTAGTTAGTTAGTTAGTTAGTTAGTTAGTTAGTTAGTTAGTTAGTTAGTAAGTTAGTTAGTTATATTATGTATGAATGTATGTATGTATGCATACATGTATGAATGTATGTATGTATGCATACATGTATGGTATGTATGTATGTAGTTAGTTTTGTTAGTTAGTTAGTTAGGTTAGTTAGTTAGTTAGTTAGTTAGTTAGTTAGTTGTGTTGGTTGGTTGGTTGGTTAGCTAGTTAGTTAGTGAGTTAGTTACTTAGTTACTTAGTTAGTTACTTAGTTACTTAGTATCTTTTGTTTGCAATGCTGTGTGATGATGATGGCGATGACGATGATAATCTTTGGAGTTCTAAGATTGAGACGTGCGTGACAGAGCTGTACTCTACGCTTGCTGTCCTGATATATCCTGATGTGTCAACAAGGCCCGAGTGATACAGACACCTGCGGTATTGGTCAGAAGATTTGAGCCACACCCTTAATGACGAACCAGTGAAGTGGATGAGACTCGAATGCGCGCTATCTGTCTTCCCAATAAGCCCATAGTACTCTCAGTTTTGGGTTGGGTTGGAGTCGACTGCTAGGGCAACAACAACAAAAATCCCACTATGATTTTCACAGGATTTATGGGGGATTTGAACCCACAAACGTCCAGTAGGTAGTTCGTTAGGTTTCCCACTGCGTCTCGGTGTCTGGTTTTGAATAGTGTGTTCAAAACCTCACTGTGGTCACTCTTTTGGAGATAATAAAGCTGGCTTGACTTGACCACACTTGAGTGGACTCGACATTGGTGTTTTTCTTTCTTTCTTTCTGTCTTTCTTTCTTTTCTTTCGTTCGTTCGTTCGCTCGTTCGTTCGTCCTCCCTTCTTTCTCTTTCTCTCTGTCTTTCTTTCTGTCTTTCTTTCTTTCTTTCTTTTTCTCTCTCTCTCTGTCTCTCTGTCTCTCTCTATCTATCTCTCTCCTTCTGTCTTCCTTTCTTTCTTTCCTTCTTTCTTTCTTTATGTTTGTCTTTCTACCTTTCTTTCTTTCTTTCTTTCCTTCTTTCTTTCTTTCTGTGTGTCTTTCTATCTTTATTTATCTTCTTTCTATCGGTCTGTCTATCTCTATCTCTCTCGCTGTCTTTTTTTCTTTTTTTTTTCTTTCTATTATCTTTTCTTTTGTCTTTCTTTCTTTCTTTCTGTCTTGTGTGTGTGTGTGTTGTGTGTGTGTGTGTGTGTGTGTGTGTGTGTTGTGTGTGTGTGTGTGTGTGTGTGTGTGTGTGTGTCTCTCTCTCTCTCTTTCTCTCTCTCTCTCTCTCTCTTAGTCTCTCTCTCTCTCTCTTAGTCTCTCTCTCTCTCTCTTCTCTCTCTCTCTCTC
>JAPXFY010000024.1:51495134-51507634 GCA_030674185.1 Monoplex corrugatus
AATAAAGTCAAGTTCTTTTGTCTATAACTGGACCAGAGCTGGAATTCGTTCCAAGAGAGATTCTCCGCACTCGGTAATTCCCTATGTGCTTTGCAGGAAAACAAGTGGAAAGAAGAAAGACAAGAAGAACAGAAGATAATCAAGCCAGCCATGTTCTCTTTTCTACGACAGGACCGGAGATGGAATTCGTTCCGAAACGAATTTTCCGCACTCGGTAATTCCATATGTGCTCTGCAAGAAAACAAGTAGATGGAAGAAAGACGAGAAAAACAGAAGATGGTCAAGCCAGTCATGTGCTTTTTTGCTACAACAGGACTGGAGATGGAATTCGTTCCAAAACAGATTTTCCGCATTCGAGTAGTCCCATATATACTCTGCAAGAAAACAAGTGGAATGAAGAAAAGAAAAACAGAAGATGTCAAGCCAATAGAGTCAGTTCTTTTCTCTTCAGCAGGACCAGAGCTGGGATTTGTTCCAAGGGAGATTCTCCGCACTCGGTAATTCCATATGTGCTTTGCAAGAAAACAAGTGGAAGGAAGAAAGACAAGAAGAACAGAAGATAGTCAAGCCAGTCAGGTTATTTTCTCTATAACTGGACCGGAGATGGTATACGTTACAGAACGGATTCTTGGCATTCGGGTAGTCCCATATATACTCATGCAACAAAACAAGTGGAAGGAAGGAAGAAGAGAAGATAGAGGACGGTCAAATCAGTCCAGTTACATTATTCTTATCGTCGTTATCATCATCAATATCATTGTTATTTTTACTATTACTTCTATTGTTATTATTACTGTTGTTGTTGTCGTCATTTTTATTGTTGTTTTATTATTATATTACTACTTCTTCTACTACTACTAACTACACTACTACTATACACTACATACTATACTACTAACCACTCTACTATAATAGGATCGGAGCTGGGTTTTGTTCCAAGAGTGATTCTCCGCATGCGGATAGTCCCATAAATGTTCAGCAAAAACCCAAGTCGTGTTAATTTTCTATATAACGCCCGCAGCAGAAGGAGCATCCGTGACTGGATGCGGCCTGGCCCCCTTAGAGTGTCAGGAGTTACGGGCCGAAACACTTGTTTGACGGGGGTTGTCTCCCTTTTGAGGACCTTCTGCTGTCCGGCTGTTCCCGGAATTTCTAACTCCCAGATTGCAACTGAAATGTGGTCAAGAAACAAGTGAGTCTCCGCGCTCGGATTGTTCCATATGCGTTCAGTCACATCTGCCGGCAGAAAAACTCACACGCATACACGCTCATACACACACACCACACACACTCACACACACATACACACACACACACACACACACACACACACACACACACACTCACACTCATTCACACACACACACACACTCTTCTATCTCACACACACACACACACTCTCTCTCTTTTTCTCTCTCTCTCTCACACACACACCTACGCACTCACACACACACACACTCACACACACAACACTCTCTCTCTCTCACACGCTCTCTCTCTCTCTCTCTTTCTCACACACACACACACACTCACACACACACACACACACACACGTACGCACTCACACACACACACACACACATGCACGCACAGCACTCACACACACCACCACACACACACACACACTCACACATACACACACACACACATCCTCTCTCACACCTCCTCACACACTCTCTCTTTCACACACACACACACACACACACACGCACCACACACTCACACACACACACACACACACACTCACACACACACTCACACACACACACACACACACCTCTCTCTCCTCTCTCTCACTCTCTCTCTCTTTCTTCACACACACACACACACACACCACACACATACACTCACACACACACACACACACACACACACACACACACACACACACACACACACCACACACACATAACACACACACCAAACAAACAAACAAAAAGATGGCCGAGTGTCTCACACAGTCTAGAGCACAGTGGCTCGTCCTTCCATTGTAACACTCAAGATGCGGTTTGTGTTTTCCCTAAAGGGTCCGCACAGACATCTAAGGTCCGTCACTGCTGCTGCTGCTGCCTACGCAGTTCTCTTCTCTTTTTCTTGAGAGCACTGGGCTCTTTCGTCATTCACTTATAAACAACTCCCCCACCCCCATGGGAATGCCGGGGGGGGGGAGGGGGGCTTTTTTAGTATTAATAGTATCCCCACCTTCGGAAAATATGTGCTTGAAATTTTACTCTTTCTTGTTGCTCTCTTTGTTTCTCCTCTCGTTCCTTTGCTTTCTGTCTTTCTTTTTTTTCTATCATTTTCTGCTTTGTGGTCCATTCACCTGTATGTGTTCGATAAAGTCTTTTGTGACTTTCTCTTCGGGTTGATAATTGGGTACATGTATTAAGTGCGTTTCTGGCTCTAAGGAAATGAGATATGCGGAAGCAATTTTTAGGTAAATTTGGGCTTGTTTTTATATACGTTTTATGTCCTTAGTTATGTGTAAATTTGTATTCAAGTATGTTTTTTAACCCTTTGACTCCCGCACCCTATCCACCAACTGCAAAAAAAAAAAAAAAAAACCTCACACTTAATCCTTTGATTCCCTCACCCTAACCATCAGCATCCTGCAGGAAGTTAGCGGATATGGGTGAGGGAGTCAAAGGGTTAAGTTTTTGTTTCGCTGGCATGGTTGACAATGCAGGATGCTGGTTGACAGGGTGCAGGAGTCAAAGGGTTAAATCCCCTTTGCGATAACTGGATGGAGTGATCATCGCCAGGAGCATGTCTGTAGATTGTGTGCGAAAATGCATTGAAATGTGTACTTCATTTTCTAATGCTTTTTTTTTTGTTTGTCTGTTTTTTCTGTTTTGTTTTGTTTTTGTTTGTTTTTGTTTTGTTTGTTTTTGGTTGGTTTTTTGTTTTTTCGTGGTTTTTTTTTGTTTGTTTGTTTTTGTTTTTTTGGTTCCTGTTGAAGTGCTGTGTGTGTATTGAAACGGTTGTATCCCTGAGATGGCTGTACGAAGTTGCTGGGCTAAAGCAACATAACAGTAAGAATAAAACACACACACAGCCACATACACAACCACACATCACACACACACACACAAACACGCCCCACACACACACAGCACACACAAACACCACACACACATCACACAAAAAACCACTAACACTACAATACACACACACACACCACACACCAACACACAAATATAATAGCTATAAATACACACCACACACACACACACAACAGACACACACACACACACACACACACACACAAAAATACACACCACACACACAGACACACAACACACACACACATCACAACACACCACACACACACACCACACACACACACACGACACACACACACACCACACCACCACAACCACACACACAACACATCACACACACACACACACACCACACCACACACACAACACACCCACACACACACACACACAACACACACACAAACACTCACACACACACACACACACACACACACACACACACACACACACACACACACACACACACACACACACACACAAGAACCAAAAATGGGAGGTCACTGATATGCATTGACCATTCAACTTTCAGAAGGCGAATTGGAGTGGAAGAAACTAGAAAAGGAAGAGCACAAGGGGGGGGGGGTGATGAGGATGAGGGAGAAGAGTAAGGAGGAGGGGAAGGCGGGGCAGGGGGGGGGGCGAGGCAACGATCAAGTCCTCGTTGAGGTCTTTAATCACACCACCATCACCATCACCATCACCATCACCATCACCATCACCACCACCTCTTCTGCATTCCCCAGCTCACTCGGCTGACTCTCAAGGGGGATTACTCATCTCTCTCAGTTCGACAATTAGCACCTTCACGTGTGTGGTGTGTGTGTGTGTGTGTGTGTGTGTGTGTGTGTGTGTGTGTGTGTGTGTGTGTGTGTGTGTGTGTGTGTGTGTGTGTGTGTTGTGGTGTGTGTGTGAGAGAGAGAGAGAGATGTGTGTGTGTGTGTATGTGTGTCTGTGAGTGTGTGGGGGGGCTCTCACATTCTCTCTCTCTCTCTCTCTCTCTCTCTCTCTCTCTCTCTCTCTCCCTCTCTCTCTCTCTGTCACCCTCCCTCTCTCCCTTTCTCTCTCTCATATCTGTCTATCGTCTGTTTGTCTGACTCTCTCTCTCTCTCTCTCTCTCTCTCTCTCTCTCTTCTCTCTCTCTCTCTCTCTCTCTCTCTCTGTCGTCTATCTGATTGTCTGTCTCACTCTCTCTCTCTCTCGTTTTTCTCTCTGCCTCTCTCTGTCTCTGAGACACGCGCACACCACACACACACACACACACACACACACACACACACACACTCACACACACAGAGGACATTGAACAGCACAGTACTTTTTGTCCTAATACACACAGGACATTAAACAGCACACAGCACTTTTTGCCCTACGGTACACAGACAAATTTTATGTTTAAAAAACACAAGTTGTACCCTTTTACCAAAGACGAAACATATTGACAACATGTCTTTTGTGTCATACACGTCCCCCTCTGTCTCTCTCTCTAGCTCTCTCTACCTCTCTCTCTCTCTCTCTCTACCTCTCTCTGTCTCTCTGTCTTCTCTCTTTTTTTCTCTCTCTTTCTTTCTCTCTCTCCCTCTTTCTCTTTCTTTCTCTCTCTGTCTCTCTCTCTCTCTCTTGCTCTCTCTCTCTCGTTCTCACTTAGACACACAGACACACATATTTCTTTAAGAATTCACGACAATTTCAAGTCAGCTTGATTAAAAAACACCAGCAGCAGTAGCTTCTGTCTTTATTGCTTAACCCACAGAAACATAAAACAGCTTGGTGACACAAACAGCTTCAAAATCAGCACAGGACAGGTCACAGCACTCAGAAAAAAATGGGGTTTGGTTTTTTAGTGCCGTGAATATTACAGTAGCAGCATCAAAAGGCCTTTTCAACACTGAAAGGAACCAAAAGACGAAAAACAAAGCCAGAACAAAAACACAGTGGGGTGAAGTCACTGGATAATTCAGATCATCCCTTTGTTGGAACTGTAAAGTCCCCGGTGCGGTGCTGTCACCTGTGCTGATTAGAGAGCTGATCGGTCGTTTGAAGTTGTTTTAATGGCCCTGCAAAAAAGCACAGGACTGTAGCGACCAACTACACGCACAGAGAGACGGTTGGGGGAAAGAGAGGGGGGAGAGAGAGGGAGAAGAGAGAGAGAGAGAGAGAGAGAGAGTGTGTGTGTGTGTGTTTTGTGTGTGTGTGTTGTTGTGTGTGTGTGTGTGTGTGTGTGTGTGTGTGTGTGTGTGTGTGTGTGTGTGTGTGTGTGTGGTGGTCTTTGATTTAATGTCTATTCACTAAAGTGATTTTAGACAACAACAACAACAACAACAAAAAAGGAGAAAAGAGGAAACTTGGAAATGGTTAATCTTCAGAAAGAAGAAATGAACCCCCCCCCCCCCCAAAAAAAAAAAAAAACTGTGCCGAAGACGAGAAAGAAAATTCACAAAGTCTGTGTGTGTGTGTGTGTGTGTGTGTGTGTGTGTGTGTGTGTGTGTGTGTGTGTGTGTGTGTGTGTGTGTGTGTGTGTGTTGTTGTGTGTAAGTGTGTGTGTGTATGTGTGTTGGGTGTGGTGTTTTAGTTTAAAGCCCACTTTAAAAAAGCACTTTGGACGCAGTATAACAGACTATCAGTGCCACTGCCTGTCTTACAGCCACTTTGCACATAAGCAGAGAGAGAGAGAGAGAGAGAGAGGTGTGTGTGGTGTGTGTGTGTGTGTGTGTGTGTGTGTGTGTGTGTTGTGTGTGTGTGTGTGTGTGTGTGTGTGTGTGTGTGTGTGTGTGTGTGTGTGTGTGTGGTGTGTGTGTTTTAGTTAAGCCACACTTTTAACTAAGCATTTTTGGACGCAAGCAAATACATCAGGTGCACTTCGCCTGTCTTACAGCCACTTTGCACATAAGCAGAGAGAGAGAGTGTGTGTGTGTGTGTGTGTGTGTGTTGTGTGTGTGTGTTGTGTTGTGTTTTGTGTGTGTGTGTGTGTGTGTGTGTGTGTGTGTGTGTGTGTGTGTGTGTTAGTTAAAGCTATACCTTTAATCTAAGCACTCTTGGACGCAAGCAAAATAGCATCAGGTGCCACTTCGCCTGTCTTACAGCACTTTGCACATAATCAGAGAGAGAGAGCATACTAAGTTGTTATCTTCTGGAGAACAGTGTTTGGTAACTATGCTTGCGCGAGAGAGGAATGGAAACAGTGGATGAGATTACTGACAAAACGAAAACGACAGAAGAATAATTTAAGTGTCTAAAAGACAGACTCTAAGTCGAGAGAGAGACAGATAGACAGAGAGACAGACAGAGAGAAAGAGACAGACAGACAGACAGAGCGTGTTAAGTTGTAATTCTCCCGGATAATGGTGTTTGGTAAGTACGCATGTGGAATGTGGGAATGGAAACAGAGAATAGATAAACTAGAAAACGAAAACGAAAATAGTGTAATTTGTGTAAGGGTCCAAAATCCAGACTCTAAGTCATTATGAGACCTTATCATACCTGTGTGTAGCTCTGTTGTTCAAATTCACTCGGACTCATTGCACAGTACAGAGACTCATGCTGTTAGACGAACTATACAATAATGATGATACGACTTATACGCTTATATAAGGTGCCATAAGTCGACATGCAAATCAAATAAAAGCGCAAACTATCATCATTCACTAAACCATTCACTCACAATGCAGAACTCAAGGGCGCAGAGCACACGCACATCCTTAGTGGGTGAGGGGGGGGGGGACGGGAGGGGAGTAGGACGAAAGGGTGGGCACGTGGAAAGGGGAAATCACTGCTGAACAAAAAAAAAAGGTATGTCCTCAAGCTAGACTTGGAGGAAGAGATGGTCACGTCATCATCGTGTGCCCTGCCGCATGGCGATGGCGATCATGGCCCTCCATATGCATCTATCCCTTGTCGCCGCAAGCACATCTTCCACCCTCTCTGTCCTCAGCCACCCTGCAAGTCCGTCAATATTTTCTCCCTGGGTCTACCTGGTGTTCTCTTTCCCTCCAGCTTTCCTGATGGGGACGTTGAGGGGAAAATCACTGCTGAATAAAAAATGGTGTCTTCAAGTCAGATTTGAAGGAAGACGGAGTACGTGATTGTCCAACAGACAGGGGAACAGGGGAAGCTCATTCTATTTGTATGGACCAGACACAGAACAAGAGAGGCAACCGACTGTGGAACATCTGTATGGAGCATTTTGTAAACAGGAAGCTGCAGGGCGAGCTGACCACACTCCGCTGTGTTGTTGGACGGTGCATCTTTGGTGGGTGTGCTCGTGGTTTTTTCATGTTTCCATAAGCCAGCCACTGACATGACTTTACAGGATCTTCAGTGTGTGTATATACTTGATATTCCCCATGTATATACACACACAAAGCTGGTTTAACCCTTTGACTCCTGCATCCTGTCCACCAACATCCTGCATTGTCGACCATGTCAGCAAGGCAAAAACTTAACTCTTTGACTCCCTCACCCTATCCACCAGCTTCCTGGAGGAAGCTGGCGGATAGGGTGAGGGATTCAAAGAGTTAAGTTTTTGCAGTTGGTGGATAAGGTGCGGAATCAAAGGGTTAAGCACTGGCATGGTCTGCACACGTGCTGAACTGGGAGATAGGTGAAATCTCTCACCTTTTACTCGCCAGGCAGAGGTGTCTGGGCGGATAGAACCCAGGACCTACTGATTGGAAGTCTGATGTTAACCCACTTCTCACCCAAGTCTTTTAATGTTCTGTTATGATTGCTAACCTGGTCGCCATTGGTGCAGTGGTTAGCACAATGAAGCACCGACTGGAAGGTATTGAGTTCAAACCCAACCAGTTTATGGGATTTTTGGCCGAACCGACTCTTATCAACAATTGAGTGTGCTGTGTCTCATTGGTAAAATTGCGACCACACAGTTTCAGTTTCAGTTTTTCTCAAGATGACGTCTCCGCGCTCGGAACGAATTCCATATGCACTAACTCATAGGTGCCATGTGTACGGTGATCATGGCACAAATCTTAAGCCTGCACATAAACCCATGAGCTGGCGACCACAGAGTCAAGTCTTATTCATTACATGCATGCGTCACTGATTGTGTTGCTTAAATTTCCTGGCCAAAACCGCAGGTGTCTGTATCTCTCAGGCCTGGATGATGCTAGCATATATGATAGCAAGCATAGAATTCAGTCGTGTCCTCCAGTCTCAATCATAGCTAGATACCAGATTTACAGCCCTAGGCCCTGTCTGACCTCTCATTCTACTTTTGATACGACTTGTTACATATGATACAGACGTGTCCACAGTAGGTCGCCGCTCAATTTCTGTGTCTGGTCCATGCAACTGGAATGAAGTTCCCTGTCTCTTCAACAGTCATATACTCTGTCTTCCTTCTAATCTAATTTGAAGACATATCTTTTTGTCCAGCAGTGATTTGATTTCCCTATCTACGTACGTGCCCAACCCTTCGTTCCACACACCCCTCCCGTCCTGTCCCTCCCGGTGTGTGTGTGTGTGTGTGTGTGTGTGTGTGTGTGTGTATGTGTGTGTGTGTGTGTGTGTGTGTGTGTGTAGTGTGTATGTGTGTGTGTGTGTGTGTGTGTGTGTGTGTTTTGTGCCTTGGTTTTTGTGTTTTTTTGTCATTGTGAGTGAATGTTGTGTGGACGATGAGAGTGTGGGTTTTGATTCGATAAGTTTATCAAGATCTGACACCTAGAAGCATTTTGTAACTACTGTTAATCGTGTAGCATATTGATGATCATATCCCCGTCATCGTCTTCGTAAGGAATTCGTTCCGAGCGCGGAGACGTCAACTTGAGAAACTGAACCTGAAAGGGCGATGCCTGCACGTGCAGCCTGTCGTCAGCTACAGCTGTCAGTAGCTGTCTCTTTCTAGATGTCCACACAGATATCAGCGGATTTCAGGTCATGTTTCCAAACGTTACTAGCGCTGCAGTGGGTGTTTTAGTGGATGATGAGAATTGGGCTTTGATTTGTTTTTTTTATTAAGATCTGGCATCTTATAAGTACCATTGTCACTATTATTAATTTCGCAGCATCACGATGATTATCCCATCGTCGTCGTCATCATCACCAATGCATCATCATCATCATTAACCCAGCCGCATGGCGTTGGCCATCATGTCCCTCTATACGAATCTATCTTTTGTCGTTGCAAATACATCTCCCACCCTCTCTGTCTTCATCCCGTCTTTATCATCATATCATCATCATCATGTGCCCTGCCGCATGGCGTTGGCGATCATGGCCCTCTATACGTATCTATCTTTTGTCGTTGCAAGTACATTTCCCAGCCTCTCTGTCTTTCATCCACTCTGCAAGTCTGTCCATCACCAACGGATTGTGAAAAAAAAATTGTCCAAGATTCTTTGGCCTTAAATGCGGCGTTGGAAATGAGATAGCAGAAAAAGAAACCACACAAACAAACAAATAAACAAACAAACAAACAAACAACAATACAACCTCAAGAAACATCTTCATCGTCATCATCAAGTGCCTTGCCACATGGCGTTGGCGATCATAGCCCTCCATATGTATCTATCCCTTCTATAGGTTTGGAGTTTCATAGGAGTTTTGTCAAAGACAGACTTGTGCATGGACGAAGACGGACAGGGTGGTGAGAGGGAGAAAATACTTGCAGCGACAAAAGATAGAATCGTACAGAGGCCATGATCGCCAGCGCCAAACAGCAAGGGCACATGATGATGAAGATGATGGTGATTTGTCAAAGAGGGATTCACCGCACTTGGACAACTCCATATGCGCTCCACCCACAAATCTGCTAGCGATCATCTGACAGGCTCCCCTGAAGAACCTACGCAAAACCCTATGCGCTGGTAAGGTCTTGAAATAGGGGGGGGGGGGGAGTTTGGGGGGGGGGGAAGAAGGGACCTGTAATTCTTCAGTTTGTGCCCTGAATATATGACAACTTGGGTCAAGGATCTCTCGCCTAACAGGCTTGAGTGTACCCTACCTCAGCATCTTTGTGTGTATGCGCGTGTGTGTGTGGTGTGGTGTGTTTGTTTGTTTGTATCTGTGTATGTTTGTGTATGTGTGTGTATGAACTAATTAATGTAAAGCGCAGTGAGTCCTTACCTATGTGTGGGAGAATAGCGCTATATAAATGTGATTATTATTATTATTATTATTATTAATTATTACTATTATTATTATTAACTATTATTATTATTACTATTATTATTATTACTATTATTATTATTATTATGAAACACTAAGCTGACGCCACCAAAAACGATGGAAACACGAACGAAGATGGGGTGGCCAGTCGCACTAAGAGGCCAAATAGAAAGAAAGTTGTAGCAAAAGTTGTAATCGCCGCGTGGGTAGCTGGCTTGGGGGGGTACAGTGCGGTCATAACGATGTAATCTCTTAGTCGTACAGTGGCCCCATCCCTGCTGTCAGTATTTCATGGCTCGCCTCTGGACGCAGGGGCCGATAAGGGAGGCAACTGCACGCGAAGCTTGTACTTGCAGATTGATGTATGTGTCTGGGTGTTTCGGGTTGGTGGAAGGGTGGGGGTGGGGGTGGGGGTTAGAAAAAAGGTGAGGAGGAGGAGTAAGCGGTTGGGTGGATGGGTCAGACTGTACAGTAAAGGTATGGTGGTCTGTTGGAAGACAAAAGAAGGAAGAGCAATTAAAAGAGAAAAGATGAGTGGACAAAAAGAGAAAAGATAGGTAATAAGACAAATAGCATAGACAGTAAGACAGACAAACAGAGAGACAGACAACGTCAGATAGACAAAGAAATATACAGAAGATAAACAAACAGACAGACAAACAACAAAACAAACAACAACAACAACAACACAACAAAAACACACCATCAAATCACAGCCCACACTCTCATCATCCACTAAAATACCCACTGCAGCGTCGTAGGGGACGTCCGGAAGTCTGCTGACATCTGTGTGGACACCTGGAAAGACACACACACACACACACACACACACACACACACACACACACACACACACACACACACACACACACACACACACACACACTCACTCACAGACAGAGAGATAAACAGCCAGATAAACAGACAAATGAAGTCGGCAAATAAGCGTACGGACGTACAGCTAGCAGACAGAAAGATACACAAACAGAGATAGACAAACAGAAAAACAGAAGGACAAACATGCAAGTAAACAGATAGGCAAGCAGACAGATAGACAAACATACAGACAAACTTGTAGACATAAACAGATGGACAAACAACAAACTGACAAACAAACAGAAAGACTGACAGACAGATAACAGAACAGACAGATAGCCAAACAGACAAATAGACAAACAGAAAGACAGACAGACAAACAGATGAGCAGACAGACAGATAATAACCAGGCAGATAGACAAACAGACAAATAAACAAACAGACATGCAAACAAACATAGAAACAACAAACAAACAGACAGACAGACAAAACAATAGAAAAAAGTTTTGCGATATTTTTCTCCAGTGGCAAACAGGACCATAGAGTGCCCTCTTGTTCCTTTTTCTGCCAGCAATATAGGGTAGGCCATTTTATGAGGAAAAGGGAATTAGGAGCACCTGCTCACAACAGCAAAGCTGGAGGGAAAGAGAGCACCAGGCAGACCCAGGGAAAAAATATTGGAGGACTTGCAGAGTGGCTGAGGACAGATAGGGTGGAAGATGTGCTTAGGGCAACAAGGGACAGATGAGTATGGAGGGCCATGATGGCCATCGCCATGTGTCAGGGCATTTGACGATGATGAATATAGGGGCAAGCAGACTGATGTCGTTTTCTTCTGTGAAAACATTTTACAACATCACGGACATGATATGTGGAATACATTCCAGATACATAAAATAAGATGCAAAGACACGGTGGACTCCTTAAAGAACGTCTTCCGAGACGTCCCTCCTGATGCGATTTTCCAAGTTTTCACAAGATCTCAATAGATTTCACCTGATGTGATTTTACGGTCGTTTTTCTTTATTGGAAATAAATGATTCTAGATTTGCAAGGTTAACGGTGAGCATGATTTTTTAATTGTTGTCTTTTATCCGAACCGGGTTGTCGTCTTTGACGTGGTGTTAACCCTGATATGGCTTTAGTAGTCGGCTGGGATATAGGCAGTATGATCTTGAACTAGACGAGATTTTGTGAGATAAGTAAATGAAAGAGAGAGGCGGAGAAAAAGAGAGAGAGAGAGCGAACTTGAACTAGACAAGAGATTTGATGAGATAACTATAAGAGAGAGAGAGAGAGAGGGATTAGACAAGAGATTTGATGAGTTAACTATATGAGAGAGAAAGAGAGAGAGAATTTGAACTAGACAAGAGATTTGATGAAATAACTATATGAGAGAGAAAGAGAGAGAGAGAATTTGAACTAGACAAGAGATTTGTTGAGATAACTATATGAGAGAGGGAGAGAGAACGTTTTTTTAACTATTTTCAAGGGTAATGGCAT
>JAPXFY010000024.1:51512634-51515134 GCA_030674185.1 Monoplex corrugatus
TAGTCCTCGTAAAAGTCTGAGAGTGGTAGGACTTTAAAATCTACAAAACAACAACTGAGTGTCTGGGTTTGACGGTGAGATTGGTGGAGGAAAGCGGGAAATGTATTGTCAGAGAGAGGGAGATGGATGGATGACGGACGGATGGATGGGTTGATACAGACGGATGGATGGATGGGTTGATACAGACGGATGGATGGATGGGTTGATACAGACGGACGGATGGATGGTTGATACAGACGGATGGATGGATGGTTGGTGGGTGGTGATGATGGGTGGATGATGGATGGATGGATGGATGGGTGGGAGTGGATATGGATGGGTTGATGGTGGATGATGGATGATGGGTTGGTGGGTGGATGAGGATGGATGGATGGATGGAGCGTGAGGATGACGGATGGAGGATGGATGGGTTGATGGGTGGGTGGGTGGATGAATGGACGGAGGACGGATGAATGGATGGTTGGATGGATGGATGGATGGATTGATGGATGGACGGACGGATGGATGGGTGGGTGGGTGGGATGGATGTGATGGTGGAAGATGGAGGATGGATGGATGGATGGGGATGGATGGATGCAGCGACGGACGGATGGATGGACGGACGGACGGGGATGGATGGATGGATGGCGGGCGCATGGATGGATGGGGGGATGCAGATGGATGGATGGTTTGATGATGGATCGGATGGGATGGCGGTGGATGGTGGATGGGTGGGTGGGTGGTGGGTGGATGGATGGAGGGGACGGACGGACGGACGGATGGATGGATGGATGGGCGGGCGCATGGATGGATGGGTGTATGGATGGATGGATTGTTATTGTTATTTTTGTTTAACCCTTTGACTCCCTCACCCTGTCCTACCAGCTTCCTGCAGGATAGAGTGAGGGAGTCAAAGGGTAAAGTTTTTGATTTGCAAGCATGGTTGACGATGCAGGAAGCTGGTGCACAGGGTGCGGGAGTCAAAGGGTTAAAGCCCGGCCGACAGCACCCTATCCACAAACTTCCAAAAAAATTAACCCTTTGACTCCCTCACCCTATCCACAGCTTCCTGGATAGGATGAGGGAATCAAAGGGTTAAGTCTTATGGTTTGCTAGTATGCTGACAATGCAGGAATGCTGCTGACAGGGTGCAGGAGTTAAAGGATTGATGTGGGATCCTGCCCTGGAAAGTTAGTGCGGGCACAAAGATTGTAACTGGTAAGCCTGTATTTGTTGGGTGTTGTTTCAGAAGGGTGGGTGAAATTATTATGCACAGCATCTGCCTGTTGGACTCCGGGTCTCAAGTCCTCTGCCCCTAGTTTTTAATCTTCGATGAAGAAGTTTTCCAGCTACTTAGTATCAGTATTTTGGTGATGGTTTGAAATTGTCTTTTATTATACTGACCTTTACATTTTCGCCTTGTCTCTATCTCTGATTCATACGTATATTTCTAAGATGTCTTTATCTAGGATTACAAGAAGAAGACGACGAAAACGGATGAAGAGAGAAGAAGAAGAAGATATATTACAGTGCTCATATGGCGCTAATTCTTAATAATTCCAATCAAACCGAACTGACGCACCAGACATGGGCATGTGATCAACGCAGGCTACATACAGTAGATAAAAAGGACATTCACAGACTAGAGCAACGAGATAATATAGAAACCATTGTTGGGAAAAGAGATAGGATTTTTTTCTAACTGAATTCAAAAGCTAAAAAGGGTTGGTGTTAGGCGAAGGGAGAGTGGAGGTCTGTTCCAGGCAGATGGTCCTGATACTGCACAAGAACGCCGGCCAACGGTTGCTAGTTTAAATCTAAGAACCTGAAGAAAAAGAGTGTCTGAAACTTGTTGCAAGAGGCAGTTAGGTTTCGGTTTCAGTTTCTCAAGATGACGTCTCCGCGCTCGGAACGAATTCCTTATGCACTAACGTCATAGGTGCCATGTGTATGGTGATCGTGGCACAAGCCTTAAGCCTGCACATAAACCCATGAGCTGGCCAGGACCTGAGGACCTACCTAGACTATGTTTTACCTAGTCTATATTTTGTATTGGTATTTTATCAACCTACCACTGGAGTAATCTGTGTATCTTACCTTCAAAAAAAGGAACATACATATAAAGTAAACAAATGAATAATTAAAGGTCTGAATCACAACACAGCTAGCTATCCTGTATAAACTCGTCTCACATGACAGAACACCCCCCCCCCCCCCCCCCCACCAAGTCAATGCCAAATGCTCAGCTGTCTATCAACTAGATGAAGACAATATTTTCTTAATCATAGATAGGTAAGTAATTAAGTAAGTAAGTGAATAAGAAGTAAGTAGGTGAATAAATAAATACAAAATAAAGGAGTATGTAGATAAACAAACAAGTAAGAGATGAAAATATCAAATAACAGTAAATACATGCATATATCCACATGCCCACACACAGACATACACACATACGCTCGTACATACACACCTATATCCACACAGCATGATGGCCGACAACAACAGCTACAACAACAACAGC
>JAPXFY010000024.1:51517634-51530134 GCA_030674185.1 Monoplex corrugatus
TGTGGTGTATGTGTGGGTGTGTGTATGTGTGTGTGTGTGTATGTGTGTGGGTATGTGGTGATTGTGTGTGTGTATGTGTGTGTGTGTGTGTGTGTGTGTGTGTGTGTGTGTGTGTGTGTGTGTGTGTGTGTGGTGTGTTGTGTGTGTGTGTGGTTTGTGTGTGGTATTGTGTGTGTATGGTGGTGGTGTGTGGTGGTGAGTGTGCGTGTCTGCCCTGTCTGTGTTGTGCGTGTATCTTTGACTCTCTCTTCTCTACTCTTTCTCTCTCTTCTCTGTCTCTCTTCTCTCTCTCTCTTTCTCTCTGTGTCTTTCTCTCCCTCCATCCTCTCTCTGTCTCCCTCTCTCTGTGTCTGTCTCTGTCTCTTTGTGAGACAGATTTACACTCAGGCTCATCCTGAATTAAAGTTTGAAAATAATCGAGGGAATTATATGCACATGGACAAGAAAGAAAATAGAAGAAAATAATACAGGAAATGAAAGTGTGTGTGTGTGTGTGTGTGTGTGTGTGTGTGTGTGTGTGTGTTGTGTGTGTGTGTGTGTGTGTGTGTGTACGTGCGCGTGTTATGTGTGTGGTGTGTTGTGAGTGTGTGTGTGTATGATTATTTGTCAGATGTGTGTGTGCGTGCGTGTATTTTTAAGTATGTGTGTGTGTGTGTCTGTGCATGTGTTTATGTGTTGGAAGGGGGGAGGGGACAGTAAGGGGAGGTAGGGGGACAGAGGTCTAGAACTTTTCGTCGTGGTTCCACAGGGGCCTGCTTTGTACATCAAACACCTGGGTCCACTGCATAAAGAAAAACATGTGCATTACACGATAGATATAGCGATGTTTGTTTTTGCACGCGAGTTCGTGCACGTGTGCCTGCGCGTGTGTGCATGCAGACTTTTACGATGTTGGTCTTAGCAGAAAAAGCTAATGATGGTTCCATACTTTTTTTTTTTCTTCTTCTTGAAATTTAGCAGTTTCCTGTTAAAAGAGTGAAATATAAGAAAAACAGAAAAGGAGATGTTCAAGCCATTTTGGCAATCTTCCTTTTCGTACAAAAAGAAAATTATCAGTTTTGAAAAATCCAGATTTTGTTGTTCTCAAGTTCACTGGGAATTTGAAAAAGCATCATGCATAATAAAACTTACATAACACATACGTACATGATAAAAGTACGTAATAAAACTTACATAACACATACGTACATAAAAAACTTACATAACACATACGTACATAATAAAACTTACATAAACATACGTAATGATAAAAATACGTAATAAAACTTACATAACACATACGTACATATAAAACGTACGTAATAAAACTTACATAACACATACGTACATAATAAAACTTACATAACAATACGTACATAATAAACTTACATAACACATACGTACATAATAAAACATACGTAATAAAACTTACATAACACATACGTACATAATACAACATACGTCATAAAACTTACATAACGCATACGTGCATAATAAAACATACGTAATAAAACTTACATAACACATACGTACATAATAAAACATACGTCATAAAACTTACATAACACATACGTACATAATACACATACGTCATAAAACTTACATAACGCATACGTACATATAAAACATACGTATAAACTTACATAAGCATACGTACATAATAAAACATACGTAATAAAACTTACATAACACATACGTACATAATAAAACATACGTCATAAACTTACGTAAACATACATACATAATAAAACATACGTAATAAACTAATAAACATACGTACATAATAAAACATACGTCATAAACTTACGTAACACATACATACATAATATACTTAACGTGACGCGAGGACAATGGTAGATTTGTTACAACAATGAAAACTAAAGTGGTAATAATTGTATTGTTACAATAGTGAAAACTAAAGTGGTAATATTGTATTGTTACAATAGTGAAAACTAAAGTGGTAATATTGTATTGTTACAATAGTGAAAACTAAAGTGGCAATATTGTATTGTTACAATAGTGAAAACTAAAGTGGTAATATTGTATTGTTACAATAGTGAAAACTAAAGTGGTAATATTGTATTGTTACAATAGTGAAAACTAAAAGTGGTAATATTGTATTGTTACAATAGTGAAAACTAAAGTGGTAATATTGTATTGTTACAATAGTGAAAACTAAAGTGGTAATATTGTATTGTTACCAGAGTGAAAACTAAAGTGGTAATATTGTATTGTTACAATAGTGAAAACTAAAGTGGTAATATTGTATTGTTACAATAGTGAAAACTAAAGTGGTAATATTGTATTGTTACAGTAGTGAAAACTAAAAGTGGTAATATTGTATTGTTACAATAGTGAAAACATAAAGTGGTAATATTTTCAGAAGTACCAGAGAAAGCACTGCTCATGCACCTCCTTCAGAAATCTACTGATTTTAGCCACGATTTTTGGGATTATCTCACTAAAGGAGTTCCCTTTGGGTTCACTCTCTGTTTCTTGTTTCTGGTTGGTGGGTGGGTAGGTGGGGTTCGTTGGTTGGGTTTGGTGGGTGGGTGGGGGTGGTGGTTGGTTGGTGGTTGGTGTGGTGGGTTGGGTTGGTTGGTTGGTTTGGGTTGATTGGTTGGAGTTTGGGTTGGTTGATTTGGGTTGGTGGGGTTGAGTTGGGTTGGGTTGGTTGGTTGGTTGGTTTGTTACTTGGTTGGTTGGTTTGGTTTATTTGTTTCTTTGTTTGTTGTCCAATTATTTTACGCAGTGTCAATGTTCGCAGAAGCCAGGGCAGTTTTCATAGTGCTTTGTTGATGATGACCTTGATGCTGTGTACTGAGGACTGAGGCTGCCTGACAGGGCTGTACTCTACACTTACTATCATAACATATCCTGGCATGAACCAGACCCTGAGAGACACAGACGAAGCGAAGGGGGTTATCCATGCGCTGCATGACCCATTCGGACCCAGTCATCAGTTGCCTTGTTTACAAAACCGAATGGCAAGGTGGGAAGGATGACAAACCCCGAGATATAGACATCAGGACGAACAGAAGCAGGCACAAAGAAACAGGAACGAGAAAAACACGAAAATAGAATCAGAATGCGTATTTTTCAATACAACCAGACAACACAGGCGCAAAATTTTCGGCCAACTGGCTTTTGTCAAGCGTGAATGTAAAATCACAAACAAACAAACGCAAAACAATTAGGAAAAAAAGACTAAAACTTCCCTGCTGCTTGTCCAATGGGAGAAGAGGACTAAATCCATTTGGCCGAAAATATGCGCCTGTCTTTTGCTGGTTGTATTAAATACGCGTTCTGATTCTATGTTTGTGGGGGTTTTGTTTTGTTTTGTTTTTTGTTTTGTTTTGTGTTGTTTTGTTTTTTCTTTGGGGTGGTTTTTTCTTTATTTTTTGCTTTTGGTTTTTTGTTGTTTTTGTTGTTGTTTTTGCTTTTTTTTGTTTTTTTTGGGGGGGGGTTGTTGTTTTTGTTTTTGTTTTTTGGTTCCTATTTGCTTGAACGCGGGCAGTCGCACTTGTTTTAGATTAGGCACAAAAAAAACCAAAAAAAATGGATGAAGGGAGAGTTGGGGAGAGAAGAGAATAGTGACACTACATTTCCATAATCTTATAAACTGTCTTAACAGATAAAGACAAACCCAGCAATGACTATGTAGCGCAACTTTACAGGGACATAGGGAGGAGTGAGACTCGGAGATCTCGAAGTCTTTCCCCGTGTAAATGGCTTACTGCCGCCACTTTGTATACGTGTCTAGCACTCTGGAGGGGGACACCAGAGCACGAGAGTAGACTTCAAGGCAGACGACGACGAACTCTATTACCATCACTTGACTGACACTGTCACAGGGGATGTGAGGAGGTGAGGAGGGTGAGGAGGGTAAGGGTGAAGGTTAAAACTTGGTGGATGCTGGGATTTGGCGTTGTATTCTTCTTCTGATCCTGTTTCGTTCTTTTGGGAATCGTCTCGAGGTCTTGCTCGCAATCTCACTTTTCTTTTCTTTTCTTTTGGATAAGAGCAAAAATTGGTTAGAGGAGGAGGAAGAGGAGGAGGAGGAGGAAGTAGAAGGGGGGAAAATAAGGAAGAAGAAAAAAATTGCTGAATTGCAGTATTTTTCGATATAGTTGTATATTTGTCTGAAGTCGTCTTTTTGTTTGTTTGTTTGTTTTGTTTGTTTGTTTGTTCTTTGTTTTTGTTTTTGTTTTCTTTGTTTTTTTGTTGTTTTTTGGGGGGTTGCTTGTTTGTTTTTTGTTTTGTTTTATTTTTTGTTTTGTTTTGGGGGGTTTTGTTTGTTGTTTTTTGTCGTTGTTGTTGTTTTTTGTTCTCTTGGAAAAAGAAAAAAGTGGTAGAGGAAGAGGAGGAAGTAAAAGAAAACGAAAACAAATCAGAAAATAATCTTCTAAATTGCAATAATATTTTTATCCCGTTCGTTTTACTGGGAATTTCTGAATTCTTTCTCACATTATAACTTTTTGTCTTCTGAATAAGAAAAACTATGGTAGAGGAGGAGGAAGAGGAAGCAGAAGGAAAGAAAAATTAATGATGAAACAATTTGCTCAATTGCAGTAACATTTTTTCAATAAAATATTATATATTGTGATCCCAGTCGTTGTACTGAGAACTGCTGGTCATGCTCACAATCCCACTTCTTCTTTTAAACAAGAGGGAAAAACTAGTAGGAGGAAGAAGAAGGAAAAATAAGAAGAAAAGTTTGATGACTTGCAATAACATTTTTCGATATAGTTGTATATTGTGATGGCATTTGTTCTACAGGGATATGTCTGAAGTCTTTCTCCCAGTCACACTTTTTTCGTCTTTTGAAGAAGAAAGAAATATGGTAGAGGAGGAGGAGGAAGCAAAATAAAACGAAAATGAATAAGAAAATCATTTTCTAAATTGCGATAATATTGTTGTCTCATTCGTCTTACTAGGAATTCTCTGAAGTCTTTCTCACAATCTAAATTTTTTAATTCAAATAATAAAAAAAGTAGTAAAGGCAGAGGGAGAGGAAGCGGAAGGAAGCGAAAAATAAAAGAGAATCAATTTACTGATTTGCAGCAACATTTTTTCAATAAAATTGTATATTGTGATCCCAGTCATTCTACTGGGAACTGCTGTTCATGCTCATAATCTCACTTCTTTTAAACAAGGGGGAAGTAAATAGGAGGAAGAACAAGAAGAAGGAAAAGTAAGTAGAAAATTTTGATGACTTACAATAACATTTTTCGATATAGTTGTATATTGTGATGGCATTTGTTCTACTGGGAATTGTCTGAAATCTTTCTCCTATCTCACTTTTTTCTCTTCTTTTGAATAAGAAAAAAAGAATGACCAGGAGGATGAGGAAGCAAAAAATAAAAAACGAAAATAGATAAGAAAGTTATTTTCTTAATTGCAATGATATTGTTGTCCCGTTCGTTTTACTGGGAATTGTTTGAGGTCTTGCTCATAGTCTCACTTTTTTAAATTAATTATAAAAAAGTAGTAACGGTGGGGGGAGGAATGGAAGGAAAAGAAAAATGATGAAGAAACAATTTTCAGAATTGCAGTAACATTTTTACAATAAAATTGTATATTATGATCCCAGTCATTCTACTGGAAACTACTGGTCATGCTCACAGTCTCACTTCTTCTTTCAAACAAGGGGCGGGGGTGGTGGGGGGGTGGGAAGTAGGAGGAGGAAGAACAAGAAGAAGAAGGAAAAATAAGAAGAAAATTTTGATGACTTGCAGTAACATTTTTCGATATAGTTGTGTACTGTGATGGCATTTGTTCTACTGGGATTTGTCTGAAGTCTTTCTCCCAGTCTCACTTTTTTTCTTTTTCTTTTGAATAAGAAAGAAAAATGGTAGAGGAGGAGGAAGCAAAATAAAACGAAAACAAATAAGAAAATTATTTTTTAAATTGCAGTAATATTGTTGTCTCAATTGTTTTACTGGGAATTTCTGAATTCTTTCTCACATTATACTTTTTGTCTTCTGAATGAGAAACACTATGGTAGAGGAGGAGGAAGAGGAAGCAGAAGGAAAAGAAAAATGAAAAAGAAACAATTTTCTGATTTGCAGTAACATTTTTACAATAAAAATGTGTATTGTGATTCCAGTCATTCTGTTGAGAACTGCTGATCATGTTCACAATCTCACTTCTTCTTTTAAACAAAGGGGGGGGGGGTGAAACGTAGAAGGAGGAAGAAGAAGAAGGAAAAATAAGAAGAAAATTTTGATGACTTGGAATAACATTTTTCGATGTAGTTGTATATTGTGATGGCATTTGTTCCACTTGGAATTGTCTGAAGTCTTTCTCCAAGTTTCGTCATTATATTCTTTTGAATAAGAAAAATATAGTAGAGGAAGAGGAGGAAGCAAAATAAAACGAAAATAAGTAAGACAATTATTTTCTCAGTTGAAATGCTATAGTTGTCCCCTTCGTTTTACTGGAAATTTACTGAAGTCTTGCTGACAATCTCACTTTTTATTTTAAAAAAAAAGAGAAAATAGTAAAGATGGAGGAGGAGGAAGTGGAAGGAAAAAAACAAAATGAACAAGAAACAATTTGCTAAATTGCAATAACATTTTTCAATGAAAACGTATTTTGTGATTCCATGCATTCGCTTGGAATTGTTTGAGGTCTTGTTCACAATGTCATTTTTTTCATATTTTGAATAACAAAACCTGTGGTACAGGAGGAACAGGAAAGCAGAAGAAAACGAAAATGAAAAGGAATCAGTTTGCTGAATTGCAGTAACAGTTTCCAGTAATGTTGTTGTCCCGTTTTGTTTTGTTTTTTGTTTTCTTTTTAATGGGAATTAACTGAATTCTTGTTAAAAATCTCACTTTTTTGTCTTTTAAATAAGAAAAAATGTGATTAAAAAGAAAGGAGGACGAGGAGGAAGCAGAAAAAGAGGAAAATGAAGAAGAAAAATGTTTGTTGAATTGCAGTAACTTTGTTCAATAAAAACGTATATTGTGATCCCAGTCATTCTGCTGAGAACTGCTGGTCACGCTCACAATCTCAACAATCTCACTTCGTCTTTTAAACAAGGGGGGTTGGGGAAGTAGTAGGAGGAAGAACAAGAAGAAGGAAAAATAAGAAGGAAATTTTGATGACTTACAATAACATTTTCGATATAGTTGTATATTGTGATCGCATTTGTTCTACTGGGAATTGTTTGAAATCTTTCTCCCAGTCACACTTTTTTCTCGTCTTTTGAATAAGAAAGAAAAAAATGGTAAAGGAGGAGGAGGAGGAAGTAAAAGAAAACGAAAATGAATATGAAAATTATTTTCTAAATTGCAGTAATATTGTTGCTCATTCGCTTAATTAGGAATTGTCTGAGGTCTTGTTCACAATCTCACTTGTTTAATTTCAAAAAAAGAAAAAAGTAGTAAATGCGGAGGAGGAAGAAGCGGAAAGAAAAGAAAAATGAAGAAGAAAAAATGTTTGCTGAACTGTAATAGCTTTTTTTTTTTTTTTTTTTTTTTTTTTTTGCAATAAAATTTTATATTGTGATCCCAGTCATTCTACCGGGAACTGCGTAGTCATGCTTCACAATACCACTGCTTCTTCTTTTAAACCAGGGAAAAAGTAGTAAAGGAGGAAGAAGGAAAAATAATGAAGAAGAAATTTGCTGATTGCAATAACATTTTTTGATATACAGTAGTTGTATATTGTGATGGCATTTGTTCTACTGAGAATCGTCTGAAGTCTTTCTCCCAGTCACACTTTTTTCTCTTCTTTTGAATAAAAAAGAAAAAATGGCAGAGGAGGAGGAGGAAGCAAAATAAAACGAAAAATGAATGAAAAAAAATATTTTCTAAATTGCAATGATATTGTTGTCCCCTTTGTTTTACTGGGAATTACCAAAGAAATAAGAGGGAAAGCAGGGAGAATTTTTATAATGTTAATCAAAAGACATAACACTTGGGTAGCCTAAACTGTGTTAGATTTGAGAAGTACAACATGGGAGATAATTCTCAAGAGTTATGTCCTTTGATTAATATTTACTGGGAATTGTTTGAAGTCTTGCTCACAATCTAACTTTTTTTTTATTGTAAATTAGAAAGGAAGCACAAAGAAAAGAAAAAATCACTAAGGAACAATTTGTCGTTTTGCAATAAGATTTTTCAGTAAAACTGTATTTTGTGATTCCATTCATTCCACTTGGAATTGTCTGAGGTCTTGCTCATAGTCTCTTTTTTCATATTTTAAACAAGAAAAACAGCGGTAGAGGAGGAAAAGGATGCAGAGGAAAACTAAAAGGAAAAGGAAAAAAATATCTAGATTGTAATAAGAGAGAGCTTGTGTGTTTGCATCTGCATGGCGGTTTGGGTAGATAACAGGTGTTATGTGTTTTCTCTGAAGAATGTTGAGAGTTCCATGGACAGCAAAGAAAACAAACGAGACAGTCTTGATGGAGGCAGACACAAAAGTAGATCACTCATAAGGAAGATTAGGAAAAGACAGGCAACATTTACAGGCCATTTTATGAGGAAGGGGGATTTGGAGCACCTGGTCACAACGGGAAAGCTGGAGGGAAAGAGAGCACCAGGTAGACCCAGGGAGAAAATGCTGGACGGACTTGCAGAGTGGCTGGGATGAGGAGGGTGGGGAAGATGCTAGGGGCAACGAGAGATAGAGATGGTTGGAAGTCCATGGTCGCCAACGCCATGCGTCAGGGCACCTGATGATGATGATGATGTGGGGGGGGGGGGGTGGATGTGTGTGCGTGTGTTAAGGGGGGGCGGAAAAATTAGGTAGTGTGTGTGATGGGGGAATGCGGGTTGTGTGTGTATGCGTGCCTGCGTGTGTTGTGTGTATCCGTGCGTGTGTGTGTGTGTGTGTGTGAGAGAGAGAGAGAGAGAAAGAGCGTGTGTGCTTGCATCCGCGTAGCGGTTTGGGTTGATAAGATGTGTTATTAGTGTGTGTGTGTGGATGTGTGTGGTATGTGTGTATGTCTCTGTGCGTGCAAGTGTGTGTGTTGTGTGTGTGCGTGCGTCCGTGCGTGTGTGTGTATATGTATGTGCGTGCGAGAGTGTGTGTTGTGTGTGTGTGCGCGTGCGTGCGTATGTGTGTGTGTGTGTGTTGCGCATGTGTGTGAATGTGTCAGAGCGTGGGCGTGTTTGAGTGTGTGTGTGTGTGTGAGTCTGTGTGCGGGCGCGTGTGCGAATGTGTGTGTGTGTGCGCGCGCGCGCGTGGGCATGCGTGCTTGCATGTACATGTGTAGCGGATAAGCAAAGAAGAAAAGTAGCTGCTGCAACTTGTACATTTTCTGCGCGTGCCATTAATAATTTATCCAATTAGGGGAGAGAAATCTGGATGTACAGACTTTGGCGCCACCATGTTGTACCTGAGGCTTAGTGAGATGTAGTGGCATGTAATGCGACCTACCCCAAGAGGGTTTTTTTCTTTTTCTTTTTCCTCTTCTTAAAGAGAGCGAGGGTACGAAAACTCCAGAAGTAATACTTTGACAAGACTTCTTGTTAGGGAACTAAAGGGTTGTAAATGTGTGTGTGTGTGTGTGTGTGTGTGTGTGTGTGTGTGTGTGTGTGTGTGTGTGTGTGTCTATATGTGTGTTTGTGTGTGTATCTGTGTATGTGTCTGAGTCTGTCTGTCTGTGCCAGTGTGTGTGGTGGTGGTCTTTGATTTAATGTCTATTCACTAAAGTGATTTTAGACAACAACAATAAAAAATAAAAATTTAAAAAATATTTAAAAAAACTTGGAAATGGTTAATCTTCAGGAAAAAGAAATGAACCAGAAAAACAAGACAAGAAAGAAAAATTCACAAATGACGTTATCATAATTAACGATTGAAACAGTAAAATTAGCTAACCATAACACTGAACATGAGAAATAACAGCGCTGTTAAAGATAATTCGCTATAGGACTTTTTGACAGGCTAACAAAAAATTCATATGTTAAGGATGGTGAGGCAAATATGTCAGAAACTGTCTTCGTTGATAACGTAGGTATATGTCGTTTTACCCGAACGCATGAAAGAATATGACTATGTGTTATCTTCTTTCCACACAGGCACACTACATTCCTGGTATATTTTGTTTTGAATGCATCAAGTTTCCACCTATACATAACGAATTGTATATTTCTGCTGGCAGGGAACCGCTTAGGTGTTTTGCTAATTTCAAAATTCATGTAACATTTTTCATACTTTTTCTGTTTATCTTGAAACTGCTTCCATACGTAGGCGTCCACTAAGGTATAACACTCATGCAATGAGAGGAAAAGTTGTATATGATTTGAATCTGGTGAGCTCTTTGCCCCCCGTTTGGCAGCCCTATCAACCATATCATTGTAATGAAAAGAACTATGAGATGGTATCCAGCAGAAAGTAATATCAGTGCCTCTTAAGGATAAACTATTAATCAAGTGAGTAATTTCCAATATCATTTCAGATCTTGTTTGTAATTTTGATAATTCAAGAGCTTGAAGTACAGATTTTGAATCAACGCAAAAAAGTGTCTGGGGAATTGTCCTAGGAAGATTTATCATACAATTCAAAGCCATTAAGATTGCAAAGAGTTCTGCAGTAAAGACAGATTTATAAAGTCCTATATAGAAAGATTTCTCAATTTTGAGATCAGGTATTAAAAACGCTGAGCCTGCTTGTCTTTCAGTTATTGAGCCATCAGTGTAAACTTTCAAGTGATCGGAATAAAAGTCTTCTATATGACATTTTACGTGACTTGCCAGTAAGTTGATATTATCTTCTTTTTTTAAGTCTGTGTGGTGTATGTCAAATCGTACTCTTTGAAGATCCCAACTGGGTACTGGTGAAAACGAAGGTCTTAAAGCTACAGGACCTGTGTCTAAATCAATTCCAGAGCCTTTCATAACATCAGCTCTAAATGTTGCAAGCGTGACCTGTGAGGATATTGATTTAGCTCTTTTTGGAAAGTCGGTGTCTGATCTTACTTTTGTCTCTGTTTTGATGCTGTTTTCTATGGTAGTGTTTCTTAACAGAAATTTAGTCCTTTGTTCATCAAGTGGCAACAATTTGATTGCATTGTATGTGCGATGGCAACAGGCATGCATTGGAAGACCCAGCGCAAGTTTGAAACCTTTACAATCAATGCTCTGCAGTTTTGTGAATAAGCGTTTTGGTGCGCTGAAGAATATTTCTTGGGCATAGGTTAATTTAGATCTAATAAGCGATTTACAGAGATGAACAAGTGTTGATGCATCTTGTCCCCATATCTGTTTGCGAACTATTTTCAAGAAATTTAAACTTTTTTGAGCTTTTGTTAATAAGTATTCAATATGCTGATTCCAAGATAATTTGGCTGTAAGGAAGACTCCTAAGAATTTAATCGACTCATTATACTGAAGAAGAGTATCTCCCAGTTTGAACGTGGGAACATTTGCTGGGTTAGCTCCACTGTTAAACAAAACTATCTTTGTTTTTTCCACGGATAGATGCAGTCCATTTTCTGCCATATATCGTGCTATTTTATCGAGTTCTAATTGATAACATTTACGAGTATAATTAAGACAGCGCAAAGGAGTTTTTCTTTTCATATTGACCTGCATCCACATGCATAAATCATCAGCATATTGAGCTAAAGTTACATGTTTAGAAATTTTACTGGGTAAGTCATGCAATAATATCATGAAGAGAAGGGGAGCAATAACGGATCCCTGAGGGATACCCATTTGAAGAAATCGTTTTGAAGAATACACATTTTCGATCCTCGTTTGAATTACACGGGTCTTCTAAGAAGCATTTGACATAATCAAAAATGTGACCTGTTAGCCCAATACTTTTCAATTTGAGTAATAATCGGGAGTGCCATACTTGGTCGTATGCTTTAGTTATATAAAAAAAAATGTAGCTAAAACACATTGGCGTCTGGCAAATTGTTGTTTGATATTAGTGGTTAGCTTTGTTAGGAGTTCCACTGGTGACCTGCCTTTTCTAAACCCTGCCTGATTCACTGGTAATATGTTGTTCTTTTCACAGTAGTACATCATTCTCTTTAAAATTATTTTCTCTATAAGTTTACATACATGCGATGTTAATGCAATTGGCCTATAGCCAGTGTGTGTGTCTGTGTGCGCGTGTGTCTGTTTGTGTATGTGTGTGTGTCTGTGCCGGTGTGTGTGTGAGTGTGTGTGTGTCTGTGTGTATATGTGTCTGTGTGAGTGTGTGTCTATGTGTGTGTTTGTGTGTGTATGTATGTGTCTGTGTGTGTGTATGTGTGTGTATGTATGTGTGTCTGTGCCAGTGTGTGTGTGTTTGTGTGTGTATGTGTGTAGGGGGGATGAGATAGTCTGTGTGAGGGGCTAATGTGGGTTATGCGTGTGTGTATGCGTGCGTGTGTGTGTGTTTGTATGTGTGTATGTGTGAGAGAGAGAGAGAGAGAGCATGCATGCTTGCACGTGCATTGTGGTTTGGGTTGATAAGAGGCGTTATTAGTGTTTGTGTGTATTTAGGTGTTTATGTGAGTGTGTGCGCGCGCGCACGTGTGTGAATATGTGTGTGTGCGCACACGCGCGTGG
>JAPXFY010000024.1:51537634-51542634 GCA_030674185.1 Monoplex corrugatus
GCTTTTATTCTTTCTCCCCATTTATAGCCATGCGTGTGTGTGGGTGTGTGTGTGTGTGTGTGTGTGTGTGTGTGTGTGTGTGTGTGTGTCTGTGTGTGTGCGTGCGTGTGTGTGCGAGCGTGCGTGCCTGCGTGTGTGTCTGCTTCAGCGCTTAGATTTGATTTTATCAAGATTTTGCGCTATATAAATATTGTAATTATTATTATTACTTCAAAGTCAGTGATCTTAATCAAGATTTCATTTCTTTCTGGGGGTTTTATTCATTCTCTCTCTTTCTCTCTCTTTCTCTCACTCCTAGCTCTCTCTCTCTCTCTCTCTCTCTCTCTCTCTCTCTCTTCCCCCCTCTCATTTGCTCTCTATCTCTTTTTCATTTACTCTCTTTCTCTCTGTCTCTTTCCGTCTACTTTTCTGCTTTCCCTTTTTGTATCGCTAACTATTCGTAACCTCCGCTTCTCTCTGTCTCTCTCTCTCTCTCTCTCTCTCTCTCTCTCTCTCTCTCTCTCTCCTCTCTCTCTCTCTGTCTGTCTGTCTCTCTGTCTCTCTGTCTCTCTGTCTCTCTCTCTCCCTCTCTCTCTGTCTCTCTCTTTCTCTCTCTGTCTCTCTCTCTCTGTCTGTCTCTCTCTGTCTCTCTCTCTCTCTCTCTCTCTCTCTCCCTCTCTCTCCTTTTTTCCTATTACGTTGATTACAGTTAACCCAATAAAAAAAAGAAAATCAGATTAATTCTGTCCGTCTCTTTCTCTCTCTCTCTCTCTCTCTCTCTCTCTCTCTCTCTCTCTCTCTCTCTCTCTCTCTCTTCTTTCTGTCTGTTATCCTTCTTTATTTCATTTCTCTCTCTGCTGTGTTCATTTTCCCCACATTTTTTTTATCAAAGAGAAATTATTTTAAGAAACCCGGGAGGGAGTTGAGTTTGTCTGTAGATTTTTTTTTTTTTCTGTTATATGAATTTTAGGCGAGTTTTGGGAGGGGGTGTAGTTTTTGTTGTTTTTGTTTGGATTTTTTTTTTGTTCGTTTGTTGTTGTTGTTGTTGGTGGTGGTAGTGGTGGTGGTGTGTGTGTGTGTGTGTGTGTGTGTGTGTGTGTGTGTGTGTGTGTGTGTGTGTGTGTGTGTGTGTATGTGTGTGTGTGTGTGTGTGTGTGTTTCTGGGTGGATCTTTATTAACTTTAGGTCAGCAATGTGAACCGTGGGGGAGGGGGAGGATTGCGAACGTCTAAATTTGGAAATCTTGGCGCCAGGGTCGAGGTCGCCCAGACCGAACCCCCTGTGGGGATGCCGGGGGTTCTTTCAGTATAAATAGTATCCCCCACCTTCTGGAAATTCTGTGCTAGAAATTTCCTCTTTTCTGTCAGTCTCTTTGTTCCTGCCTTGTTTCTTTGCTTTCTGTCATTTCTTTCTATCATTTTCTGCCTTGCTGGTCTGGTCCATTCACCTTTTCGTGTTCGATAAAGTCTTACGGATTTTCTTTTAGGATTGATAATTGGGTACATGTATTAAGAGCACTTTTGGCCATAGGGAAATGAAATATGCGGAAGCAATTTTGGGTAATTTAGACCCGTTTTTATATACGTTTTAGTGTCATGTTTAAATTTGTGTTCTGGTATCTTTTTTTAATCCCGTGAGTGATGAATTGGACGGAGTGGACAACGCCAGGGGCATCTCCTTGGATTATTTGCACGAATGCATTGATATGTGTACTTAATTTTCTTTTCCCTTTCTTTTCTCCTGTTGAAGTATTGTGCATGTTTCGAAACGATTGTAGCTCTGATACGGCTCTACGCAGTCGGCTGGGCTTTAAACAAGAGACCCAAAACAATAACAGTAACTCGAACCGAAAAAATGCCCAAGTCAGCACTCTTTTAGACAGGTGTGTGAGCAGCATTTTCTCAGGAACTTCTGATTATCCTTGAAATGTTTTTTCAGCGTTTTGATAGTCTACCGGTGTCCTTGATGCACGTGCTATTTTATTTTAACTCCATCTTTTTTCAGTGTGGCGATGATCGTGAAAAGTACATATCTGGATTTTTGTGTAAAATGGGAGATTTTTAGAGCGGCTTGACTGTCTTGTCATTCGTTTCTATTTGTTCTGTTGTTCCTACTCTCATTTCACTCGGGGATGTTATTCTGGATAGAAAGCAATCAGACTAGACATTTTTTTTCATTCTTTCTTTCTTCCTTTTCTTTCTTTTTTTCTTTTTTTTTATTTCTTTTGTTGTTGTTTTTTCTATGTTTCCTTTGTTCCTAATTTCATTTCTCATCTGTTCTTCCTTTGTTTTGTTCTTTGATGAGTTTTGTCTGCTTTTTCATTCTTCTTGAATTTCCGAGCACGATAACGACGTTTTGAGAAAACGTAACCTGAAACGTTTTGTTCTTCTCTCTTCTTCTTCTTCTTCTTCTTCTTCTTCTTCTTCTTCTTCTTCTTCTTCTTCTTCTTCTTCTTCTTCTTCTTCTTCTTCTTCTTCTTCGGATTCTTCTTCGCATTCTTCTTCACATTCTTCTTCTTCGCATTCTTCTTCTTCTTCTTCGCATTCTTCTTCTTCTTCTTCTTCGCATTCTTCTTCTTCTTCTTCTTCGCATTCTTCTTCTTCTTCTTCGTCGCATTCTTCTTCTTCTTCTTCTTCTTCTTCTTCTTCTTCTCTTCTTCTTCTTCTTCTTCTTCTTCGCAATTCTTCGCAATTCTTCGCAATTCTTCTTCTTCTTCTTTTCTTCTTCTTCGCAATTCTTCGCAATTCTTCGCAATTCTTCTTCTTCGCAATTCTTCGCAATTCTTCTTCTTCTTCTTCTTCTTCGCAATTCTTCTTCTTCTTCGCAATTCTTCTTCTTCTTCGCAATTCTTCGCAATTCTTCTTCTTCTTCGCAATTCTTCGCAATTCTTCTTCTTCTTCGCAATTCTTCGCAATTCTTCTTCTTCGCAATTCTTCTTCGCAATTCTTCTTCGCAATTCTTCGCAATTCTTCTTCTTCTTCTTCTTCTTCTTCGCAATTCTTCGCAATTCTTCTTCTTCTTCGCAATTCTTCTTCTTCTTCGCAATTCTTCTTCTTCTTCGCATTTTCTTCTTCGCATTCTTCTTCTTCGCATTCTTCTTCTTCGCATTCTTCTTCTTCGCATTCTTCTTCGCATTCTTCTTCTTCGCATTCTTCTTCTTCTTCGCATTCTTCTTCGCATTCTTCTTTGCATTCTTCTTCGCATTCTTCTTCTTCTTTGCATTCTTCTTCGCATTCGCATTCTTCTTCGCATTCTTCTTCTTCTTCGCATTCTTCTTCTTCTTCGCATTCTTCGCATTCTTCTTCTTCGCATTCTTCTTCTTCTTCGCATTCTTCTTCTTCTTCGCATTCTTCGCATTCTTCTTCTTCGCATTCTTCTTCTTCTTCGCATTCTTCTTCTTCGCATTCTTCGCATTCTTCTTCTTCTTCGCGTTCTTCTTCTTCTTCGCATTCTTCTTCTTCTTCTTCTTCGCATTCTTCTTCTTCTTCTTCTTCGCATTCTTCTTCGCATTCTTCGCATTCTTCTTCTTCTTCGCATTCTTCTTCTTCTTCGCATTCTTCTTCGCATTCTTCTTCGCATTCTTCTTCGCATTCTTCTTCTTCTTCGCATTCTTCTTCTTCTTTGCATTCTTCTTCGCATTCGCATTCTTCTTCGCATTCTTCTTCGCATTCGCATTCTTCTTCTTCTTCGCATTCTTCTTCTTCTTCTTCTTCGCATTCTTCGCATTCTTCGCATTCTTCTTCTTCTTCGCATTCTTCGCATTCTTCTTCTTCGCATTCTTCTTCTTCTTCGCATTCTTCGCATTCTTCTTCTTCGCATTCTTCTTCTTCTTCGCATTCTTCTTCTTCTTCGCATTCTTCTTCTTCGCATTCTTCGCATTCTTCTTCTTCGCATTCTTCGCATTCTTCTTCTTCGCATTCTTCTTCGCATTCTTCTTCTTCTTCGCATTCTTCGAATTCTTCTTCTTCACATTCTTCTTCTTCTTCTTCTTCGCATTCTTCGAATTCTTCTTCTTCGCATTCTTCTTCTTCTTCTTCTTTGCATTCTTCTTCTTTGCATTCTTCTTCTTTGCATTCTTATTCTTCTACTGCTACTACTACTCTTTCTACTACTACTACTTCTACTGCTACGACTACTACTACTTTTACTACTACTACTTTTACTACTACTACTTTTACTACTACTACTACTACTGCTGCTGCTGCTGCTGCTACTACTAGTACTACTACTACTACTGCTGCTGCTGCTGCTACTATTACTGCTGCTACTACTACTACTACTACTGCTACTGTTACTATTACTGCTGCTGCTGCTACTGCTACTACTACTGCTGCTGCTGCTACTACTATTACTGCTGCTGCTGCTACTACCACTACTACTACTACTACTACTACTTCTTCTTGCGTCTTCTTCTTCTTCTTCTTCTTCTTCTTCTTCTACTACTACTATTTCTTCTGTCATCCTCCTTTTCCTCCTCGTCCTCCTCGTCCTTCTCCTCTGTTTTTCCTTCATATCATCCTTGCCTTTTCTTTCTTTCATTTCTTCACTTACTCAACTGTTGGACTGTTTCTGAACATAAACCATTCGGACCGAACATGACAATTTTTTCCTGCCTTTCTTCTTTTTCTCATCCTTTTTGTCTGTTTTTCTCTCATTCTGTATTTTTCTCTTTCTTTTTTTTTTTTTTTTTTTTTTTTACTTTGTCCTTTTCAATTTGTTTCTTTTTTTTTCTTTCCTTTGTTCTGTTAATTCTTTTCGTCTTTTCTTCTTTCTCTGTGTACCTTTTCTTCGTCTGTTTTTTCTACGTCTTCTTTTTGTTCTTATTTTCTCTCTTTTGTTTTGATTGATTCTGAATGCTTGTTTATTTTTGTCTTCCTTTCATCTTGTCTTTCGTTCATTTCATTTATTTCTTTCTTTTCAAATATTCTTGCTCGATTCTCTCTCTCTCTCTCTCTCTCTCTCTCTTCTTCTCTCTTTCTTTCTTTCTTTCTTCTTTCTTCTTGCTCTCTCTCTCCTCTCTC
>JAPXFY010000024.1:51547634-51555134 GCA_030674185.1 Monoplex corrugatus
CTTAAGGCAGGAGGGAGAAACGATGGTCTATCTTAAGGCAGGAGAGAGAAACGATGGTCTGTCTTAAGGCAGGAGAGAGAAACGATGGTCTGTCTTAAGGCAGAAGGGAGAAACGATGGTCTGTCTTAAGGCAGGAGGGAGAAACGATGGTCTAGTGCATAGCAGGAGACAGAAAGCGAGGAAGAGAGAATGGTCTATCCCATGTCAGGAGGGAGAAAGTGAGGAGAAAGGATGGTCTACGTATAGCAGGAGGGAGACAGCGAGGGAGAAAGAATGGTCTATTGTATAGCAGGAGGGAGAAAGAATGGTCTCTCCCATGGCAGGAGGGAGAAAGCAAGGGAGAAAGGATGGTCTGTCCCATAGCAGGAGGGAGAAAGCAAGGGAGAAAGGATGGTCTGTCCATAGCAGGAGGGAGAAAGCAAGGGAGAAAGGATGGTCTGTCCCATAGCAGGAGGGAGAAAGCAAGGGAGAAAGGATGGTCTGCCCCATAGCAGGAGGGAGAAAGCAAGGGAGAAAGGATGGTCTGTCCCATAGCAGGAGGGAGAAAGCAAGGGAGAAAGGATGGTCTCTCCCATGGGAGGAGGGAGAAAGGATGGTCTATCCCATGGGAGGAGGGAGAAAGGATGGTCTCTCCCATGGGAGGAGGGAGAAAGGATGGTCTATCCCATGGGAGGAGGGAGAAAGGATGGTCTCTCCCATGGGAGGAGGGAGAAAGGATGGTCTATCCCATGGCAGGAGGGAGTAAGGATGGTCTATCCCATAGCAGGATGGAGAAAGAATGGTCTATCCCATAACAGGAGGGAGAAAGGATGGTCTATCCCATAACAGGAGGGAGAAAGGATGGTCTATCCCATAGCAGGAGGGAGTAAGGATGGTCTATCCCATAGCAGGAGGGAGTAAGGATGGTCTATCCCATAGCAGGAGGGAGAAAGGATGGTCTATCCCATGGGAGGAGGGAGTAAGGATCGTCTATCCCATAGCAGGAGGGAGAAAGGATGGTCTATCCCATAACAGGAGGGAGAAAGGATGGTCTATCCCATAACAGGAGGGAGTAAGGATGGTCTATCCCATAGCAGGAGGGAGTAAGGATGGTCTATCCCATAACAGGAGGGAGAAAGGATGGTCTATCCCATAACAGGAGGGAGTAAGGATGGTCTATCCCATAGCAGGAGGGAGTAAGGATCGTCTATCCCGTAGCAGGAGGGAGAAAGGATGGTCTATCCCATAGCAGGAGGGAGTAAGGATCGTCTATCCCATAGCAGGAGGGAGAAAGGGTGGTCTATCCTATAACAGGAGGGAGAAAGAATGGTCTATCCCATAGCAGGAGGGAGTGAGGATGGTCTATCCCATGGCAGGAGGGAGGAAGGATGGTCTATCCTATAACAGGAGGGAGAAAGAATGGTCTGTCCCATAGCAGGAGGGAGTGAGGATGGTCTATCCCATGGCAGGAGGGAGGAAGGATGGTCTATCCCATGGCAGAAGGAAGGAGGGTCTATCCCATGGCAGAAGGAAGGATGGTCTATCCCATGGCAGAAGGAAGGATGGTCTATCCCATGGCAGAAGGAAGGATGGTCTATCCCATGGCAGAAGGAAGGATGTCTATCCCATGGCAGAAGGAAGGACGTCTATCCCATGGCAGAAGGAAGGACGTCTGTCCCATGGCAGAAGGATGTCTAGACGTCTATCCCATGGCAGAAGGAAGGATGGTCTATCCCATGGCAGAAGGAAGGATGTCTATCCCATGGCAGAAGGAAGGACGTCTGTCCCATGGCAGAAGGATGTCTAGACGTCTATCCCATGGCAGAAGGAAGGATGGTCTATCCCATGGCAGGAGGGAGAAGGATGGTCTATCCCATGGCAGGAGGGAGAAGGATGTCTATCGCATGACAGGAGGGAGAAGGATGGTCTATCCAATAGAAGGGAGAAGGAAGGTCTATCACTTAGCAGGGGGAGAAAGAATGGTCTATTGTATAGCAGGAGGGAAAAAGCGAGGGAGAAAGGATGGTCTATCCAATAGAAGGGAGAAGGATGGTCTATCCCATAGCAAGTGGGAGAAAGCGAGGGAGAGAGGATGGTCTATCCATGGCTGGAACAGAGAGAGAGAGAGGTACAGAGACAAAGAGAGACGGAGAGAGAGAGTTATACACTCACTCACACACACACACACACTCTCTCTCTCTCTCTCTCTCTCTCCCTCACTCACACACACACACACACACACACACACACACACACACACACACACACACACAAACACAAAACAAACAAAACACACACAAACAAACACACAAACACACATACAAGACAATATCAATAATGATGATACACTGATGTCTTTGTGTGTGACACAGGTGTACACTATTTCGGAGTCTGTCCCCGGACCTGCCGTGTGAGATGTTGTACCCGGTGTTCCTGATGTACAACCAGGATGGCTTGCTGGGGGCTTTTGGCTGGCTCTTCCAGGGCTCACCTGCCTATTACCCCTTTGAGGACGAACTGAGCTGGTTTAAGCTGGAGCCTTCTATCTACCCGGTAGGTGGTACTTTTGTCGTCTTTTCTTCTGTCTGTGTGTCTGTGTCTGTCTGTCTGTGTGTCTGTCTCTGTCTGTCTGTCTGTCTGTCTCTCTCTCTCTACATATATATATATATATATGATGTATATAGATAGATAGATATCCTCCCTCTCTCCTATCGCTCTCTCTCACTCCCTCTCCCTTTCTTTCTCTCTCTTTCTCTCGCTCTCTCGCTGTCTCTCTCTTTCTCTCTGTCTTTCTCTCTCTCTCTCTCTTTCTCTCTATCTCTCTCTGTAGATAGATAGATAGATAGACAGACAGATGTATATATCCTCTCTCTATCTCTGTCTAACTCTCTATTTCCTCTGTCTCTTTCTCTCTCTCTCTCTCTCTCTCTCTCTCTCTCTCACCTCTCTCTCCTTAAACAACAATAACAACAACCGCTTTTATATATATCTATAGATATAGATAGAGAGAGAGATAGACAGTCAGATATTTAGAGAGAGAGAGAGACTGAGAGAAAGACAGGTAGATTGATAGACAGACAGATAGAGAGAGAGAGAAAGACAGATAGATTGATAGACAGACAGATAGATAGACAAACAGATAGATGAATTGGTGGATAGATAGATGGATAGATAGATAGATAGATAGATAGATAGATAGATAGATAGATAGATAGATAGATAGATAGATAGATATTTTCTTCTTTTTTTTCCAGTACACGTTCGACGAAAACATGCTGCCCAGCTGCATGTTCAACCCGGACTTCAGAGTCTTCGGCCTGCGCATCTATCTCCGCAACAAGGACTCCATGATCTGCCCCATTCGGACCCCCCAACCCACCCCCCGCACCACCGCCCTCTCCCACGTCACCACCACCACCCCTGGCGCCACCCGCTCCCGCACCCCACACTCGCCCCATCCCCACCGTCCACGGCGCCCGCATACGCGCCGGCCGCTGCCCCCGGGGCGGTACAACACGCTGAAGCCCCCTTCCTACGATGAGACGGTCATTCTGGACGAGGACATCCGAGAGAGGGAGAACGGCGCCGGTCCTTCATGTTACGTCATCCGCGCGCGGACGGCGGCAGCGTGACGTCACTGGCGCGCGCCCTGGTCGTGGCCTTGACCTTGCTGGGAGCACACGCGCTGCTGCAGCGTTGCCTTCTGGGAGGAGCGGTGGGGTTAGGGTTGGGTGTGGGGGTGGGAGCGGAATTGCGTGGGAAGAGGTAGCGAGGATGAATGGAGGTGTTTTTTTTGGGGAGGTGTCGAGTTTTAACCATGTGTATATGTGTGTGTGTGTGTGTGTGTGTGTGTTGTGTGTGTGTGTGTGTGTGTGATGTGTGTGTGTGTGTGTGTTGTGTGTGTGTGTGTATGTGTTGTGTGACAGCCTGTTGCTTTGATTTGATTTGCTTTGATTGATTGATTGATTGATTGATTGATTGATTGGTGGCTGAACTGACGATGGTGAATATGTGTCTGTGTTTGTGCGTGCATGCACCTGCGTGCGTGCGTGTGGGTATACACAATATACGGTGTGATCTGTCTTAGGGTCAGACTAAAATTCTTCTTCATCGGGACTTGATGATTATGGTCTGTTTGTTTGTTTGTTTGTTTGTTTGTTTGTTCGTGTGCTGAGTACATATAAACGATGTTTTTTTTGTTTTGTTTCCTTAACGGTCGCTGGATAGGAGGATAGTCACGTTGTATTTGTGGGTATGGGGGTTTTGAAGAAGGGGGGGGGTTGAGGGGGGTCTTGGAGGGGGGAGGGTAAAGAAGAATTTTTTTGCTGGTTTGTTTTTCTTTCTTGATGATAATGATAGACGACGCAGTGCTTGTTGCATGTCCTTTTCAAAAAAAATACAGTTTCATCTTTGTATTGTTTCGTGTGATTTGATTTGAATCTCCTTTTTCGTGTGCGGACTGGAGAGAGGATGGTATTTTTTAAACCAACCCACGACTTTTCTTCTATTTTTTTGGACAGCCATGATTTTGCTTGTTTGTTTGGAAATAACATATTGTATTGATTGTATTGTATCGTGTGTATGTGTGTGTGTGTGTCTGTTGTGATATACCATGTAAGCTTGGCAAGCGTGAGAAGAGGGGCTGTGACGAGACAGACCTTGTGACAATTTCAAGCGCTAAAAAAACTGTTGTTGTGTATTCTCAGTTTGTTGTTAACTTCTTCAACTTCGGCAGTGCTTGTGAATCTCCATTTAAATTAAGGATGATTTCCCATAGCACACGGAAAAAAAACCCGTCTCGTTTTTCCCAGCGTTGTTGGACAACGGCCGGCAGAACTTGTTGGCCAACACCCCAGATACAGATGGATCATTTTCTTTCACCAACTGTTGGCCAACTCTTGATGTCAAGACAGTGAGTTGCTGGTTTCTTGTGCTTTATTATGATCATTGTTTTCACTTGATTTATTGATTTCTTGTCATTTTTTGCCTCACGTTTGGACGATACAGTGTTTTCAATTGTGCTCGTGTGGTGGCGCTGTTGGAAGAAAATTTTGTTTTTTTTTTGCTATACACGTGTTTAAAATGAAGGGCGCTTATGCTGAGAAAGTGCATGTTTGTGTGAAAAAGAGACACACTCGCTCGCTCCTATCCTACTCACGTAAAAGCTTTTGTGTGAAGAAATATCGTGTTCTGAACCTGCTTGCATGCAAAAATAAACAAAACCAAAAACGGACACGTCATGTTTGTGAAACAGGTTCTATCATGCTAATACATTTGTGTGGAGAAAGATGCCAGTACGATTTTATGGTTTTGGTTTTCAAAAAGAGACACGTTATGACAAACACGTCGGTGTAAGGGGACATTTTGTGCGAAGCGGTGTGGGACTTATCATTACGTTTGTGTAAAAAGCGTGGTGTTTCGGATATATCGTATGAAGGAATATCGTGACACTGGCCTGTGTTCGCACAAACCGAAACTCGACACGCTTGTATGATGGACAGGAAAAGAGATACCCTGGTAACCGCAACCTCAGTGTTGAAGGGAAACCTAGTTATCCTAAACTTCTTGAAAGAAACGGTGTGGTTTGACTTACGCGCGTATGCCCGAGACATCCGTGTGTCCAGAAGTTGTTGTTTTTTTTTTTGTTGTTTTTTTTTATAAAGGACATGGTCATGGAGAGACGTGGTGATCTTCACGTTCTGTTGGAACAGACTTTCAATGGACTTCGTCTGTTTGTGAAGATGGTACCTTGAAGATGTGGCACCGTCCACTGTTGTTTGTATAAAGAGACAGTCTGATGGCCATACGTCTGTGAAGAGACAGCCATGATGGTCACGTGTTTGTGAAGAAGGCATGGTGCTATCTAGTGGCGTCAAGCAGTTAGTTATAGCACAGTGAACGGGAATGTTTATGGAAGAGTCGAGCTGGATTCCACGTGTTTGGAAAAGGAATTTGACACGTTTGGAAAAGAGAACTCTACTCGTTTGGGAAAGAGGATTCCACACGTATGGGAAACAGACTCCACACGTATGGGAAAAGAGGACTCCACACGTATGGGAAAAGAGGACTCCACACGTATGGGAAACAGGACTCCACACGTATGGGAAAAGAGTTCCACGCGTTTGGGAAAGGACGGTATTGTGTGTGATTCACGTATAAATCCAGGACGTGCAATTTAATAGCATGTTTGTCAGTCAAAGAACACGAACGTTATATTTTCTTTCTTTTCTTTTTTTTTTCTTTTGGTGTATTTGAGAAATGACGTGAAGTCAATCACACATGTATAAAAGGACATCAAATCAACAAACGTGTGAAAAAACCTTCGCTCGGTGCACGCGTTTGTAAAAAAAAATGGCGTCCTATTACTAACTGAATATCTGTGTTGTAAAAACATGTTCTGTCCACATTTTCTGTACAAAAGTCAGATAAATTTTTTTATGTGTAAAGGGACTCCAAGCTTACCGATGTTGGCAAACGAACACTTGTCTCACAGACATGTTTGTAAAACGGGGCATGAAATCATCCACACCTTTGTGAAGAGAAACTTTTAACTTGATGCTGTTTACGATAATGTGTTTATCAACATATGCCATGCTGGTCTTTATTACGTAGGTTGAATTTTGATGTGATGAGGTCTGAGAAATCGGAAATCAGTGAAGTATCACGTAACGTGTACAGGCTCTTGAAAACCAAACGAAACACTGTTTTAAGTTGCCACCTTATCGATTTTTTTTCTTTTTTGGGGTGGTGGGTGGGGGTGGGGGGGATGCATGATATTCAGATACTGATCTGCATAGGCATGATGTACAGACATTTGTAAAGGTGACTTACTTATCGCAGATACTCAGTATCTGGCTGTCAACACGTCAACATAGCTGTTCAGAATTATACAACTTATTTTTATTTCATTTTGTAAAAGGTCAATTAGTTCACGTGTTTAATGTGAAGGAGACATGTTGTCGTTATCCATAGTTGATTCCAGAGACTCAGTCAAGTGAACACAGTTTATTCCGATATCAGTCTTTTTAAACTTAAGCTGTTTCAAGACTTACAGAGAAAAAAATGTTGTTGGCTTTTTTTGCTTTTTTTTTTTTTTTTGTAAATAAAATGCCATGATCCATCAGCAATTATGGGTGGCCATCACAGCTCGTGCAGAAATTATTTCTAAAGGAATTAATCTGATCTACGTTTTCATATTGTGTTTGCTTGTTTTTAGATTAGAATTATAAAAAATAAAAAAAGAAAGGCCAGAAAACAGGCAAAGATCAACCGATCACTTTGCTTGGGGTCCACGCTTCTCATGAAGGATTTCTCTATGTAGATGTTGAATTCTTCTCATGGAGGATTTCTCTATGTAGATGTTGAATTCTTCTCATGAAGGATTTCTCCATGTAGATGTTGAATTCTTCTCATGGAGGATTTCTCCGTGTAGATGTTAAATTCTCTATGGGGATTTCTCTATGTAGATGTTGAATTCTTCTCATGGAGGATTTCTCTATGTAGATGTTGAATTCTTCTCAT
>JAPXFY010000024.1:51560134-51580134 GCA_030674185.1 Monoplex corrugatus
CAAAAACCAAAGTATTGATGTCGAAATTGTCTCAGTCTTACTGCTACTCGACGTTTCGTTTTAATTTCATCACATGTCCTGGTTGAATTTGTTTTGTTTGGTTTGGTTTGGTTTGATTTGGTTTGTTTGTTTGTTTGTTTGTTTGTTTGTTTGTTTGTTTGTTTGTAAGCAAACATGACCTGCTTGATTAAAAAAGAAACTGAAAACGTTTTGTTTGTTTGCAAGCACACGATCATGATCTGGTAGATAAAATAAAACTGACAACATTGTGCAACGCTGGTATTTGGCGCTAACCAAAGAAACGGAAGACAAGCATCATTACGCACAGCCGTTCTCATGTGCATTATCTTTTTATTTTTAAAACCTGTCTTTTTCAGTGACTTTTTTTTTTTGCTTGTTTGTAATTTTTGTTTGTTTGTTTGTTTGTTTGTTTGTTTGTTTTATTTTTATTTATTTTTGTTTGTTTATAATTCTGCTGTACTCTTCGACATCACCATTAATTTAATTTTTTTTTGCCACCATCACGGTCACCAGCCTGACTATGAATGCAGTCTTATTCATGATTACAATATTACTTTACTTTTCAATTATCGGACCACATATGGACAGCTAGTTCCGAGGCATGATGAGTTGTTTTGCTCTGTAACTCTCTGCCTTTTCAGCAAAGGTAAAACAGAAGCTAAAACAAAAGAAACAATTAGACGTTATGCATCGTGCCACGCTTGAGACAGTTTTTGTTTCAGTTTCTCAAGATTACGTCTCCGCGCTCGGAATGAATTCCATATGCACTAACGTCATAAGTGCCATGTGATGGAGAAGATCCAGAATGATCACGGCACAAGCCCTAAGCCTGCACATAAATCCACGAGCTGGCCAGGTCCTGAGGCCCTACCTAGATAGTTCTATACCCCTGGGGTCGTAGGGGAGTGAGGTGGCAGAGACCTCAACTTTTCTCGGGCCCAGCACCACGAGGGTGGCGCCCTTCCCCTCCCCCCTCGCTTCAAATTCATATTCATTTCACTTTTTTTTTCACCAAGACTTCAGAAAGGCAAGAAGACTAACTCGTCTTCAAGGGGTGGGATCTGGGAAATCAACTTATCTCGCCAATGTTTTTTTTTTTACCAAGACAGCCGGGCAATGCCCTGCTCTTCACGATTTTCAGCTGCCGTGGGATCTTTAGCGTGCACAGCCAGAAGGCACACGGGTCCGATTCGTTTTTCGTCCCCTTCCGGAAGGACTAGACGTTCAGTTCGATTTTCCGTGTGTGTGTGTGTGCATGTTTGTGTATGTATGTGTGTGTGTGTGTGTGTGTGTGTGTGTGTGTGTGTGTGTGTGTGTGTGTGTATGTGTGTGTGTGTGTGTGTACACGCACGCAAAACATCACAAGCGAACAGATACCCAGTTACCAACATCACCAGCAAGCGTCGACCGAGTCGGCTGGGCCTTGATTAATTTAATCCCGTTCTAAAATTTGTTATGATTTACACGAAACTGACAGTACATTTACCAGAAAGCATGCTATTTCGTCAAATACTTATATTATCAAATTATATTATCAAATAAACACCATAACACTCAGAAATGTTTGCAGTTTCAAGTGATGTATAACATGCAGCCTTTTTATTGATAGATTTTATAGATCCTAATGGTAACGATCAACAAACAAATCCAGAACAAGATTGAGGCAGCCGAGATGTGGTTTTTAAGAAGAATGTTGAGAGTTCCATGGACAGCAAAGAAAACAAACGAGACAGTCTTGATGGAGGCAGACACAAGTAGATCACTCATAAGGAAGATTAGGAAAAGACAGGGGCAACATTTATAGGCCATTTTATGAGGAAGGGGGATTTGGAGTACCTGGTCACAACGAGAAAGCTGGAGGGAAAGAGAGCGCCGGGTAGACCCAGGGAGAAAATGCTGGACGGACTTGCAGAGTGGCTGGGGACAAGGAGGGTGGGGGAGATGCTAAGGGCAACGAGAGATAGAGACAGATGGAAGTCCATGATCGCCAACGCCATGCGGCAAGGCACCTGATGATGATGATGATGAATGGTAACGATGTCGCTGTGGGAGAATGGAAGGGAGTAGGTCTCCTGTTGTGCATCTTTTCATAATGACAGTGTTTCATACTCTCTTGATCGCAGTGGACATGTAGTTGCTGACTGAAGATGGTTTGGGGGCCACAGTCAGTAATGAAGTTGCCTGCAATGCAAAATAAAAACTGGCCTCGTTCGCTGCCCATCTTAATAATGCTTCCATTATCATTCTCGTGGTGTGGGCCCCAGTAGCTCAGTTGGTTTGAGCGTCGGATTCACATGCTAATGATTGTGGGTTCGAATCCTGGGGTGTGCTACATTAAAACTGGCCTTCTCACTACTGTCCCATCTTAACATTTTAACATCATTGTTGTTCTGGTGGTGTCAGTATAGGATTAGATACATTAAAACTGGCCTTCTCACTGTCCCATCTTAACATCATTGTTGTTCTGGTGGTGTCAGTATAGGATTAGATACATGAAAACTGGCCTTCTCACTGTCCCATCTTAACATCATTGTTGTTCTGGTACAGTCAGTATAGGATTAGATACATTAAAACTGGCCTTCTCACTGTCCCATCTTAACATCATTGTTGTTCTGGTGGTGCCAGTATAGGATTAGATAGGTTCCTCCTTCCCTCACTTCTCTGGGATGGTTATCCCCGTCGGCCATATCACTTGAGGTGGGTGTCGACGTAAAACCTGAACCAAATCAATCAATCAAAAAAATCTCGTGGTGTCAGCTTAGGTCCCTTACCCCACGTTTCCATTTCAAGATCCTGCCAGTGCCAGTTCAGGGTGTCTGCCAGATGATCGCTGGTAGGTATGGGAGTAGCGCGCATATGGAATTGCCCGATTGCAATGACTCCCTCATGGAGAAACCCTAAACGAAAATCCGACACCGTTGTGTTAAGCATTTCGCAACGCTGAATGGTGATTATAAAGTTGTTGTAGTTTTTGTTGTTGGTGGTTTTTTGTTTGCTTGTTGTTTGTTTTGTGTGTGTGTGTTTTTTTGTTTGTTGTTTTTATTTGTTTTGCTATTGTTTGTTGTTGTTGTTGCTGCTGCTGCTGTTGTTGATTTTTTGTTTTGTTTTGTTTTGTTGTTGTTGTTAATATTTTTAAGCTTTCACAGTCTACTGAGTTCGCCTATGGCAGATTTACTTTTTCTGGGATAGGTAAGCGAAACAAAACAAAACAAAAACTGGTTCAGTTTACTGTGCGTATGTAATTACAATATCTTTTAGGATAGAAATGATATCAACAGTTTTATGACCATCACAGAAACAATGGCTTTTGAAAGAAAGAGCTGATATTGGTGTGCTCGTGTGTGTGTGTGTGTGTGTGAGAGAGAGAGAGAGAGAGAGAGTGAGTGTGTGTGTGTGTGTGAGAGAGAGAGAGAGAGTGTGTGTGTTTGTGTATGTGTGTGTGTGTGTGAAAGAGAGAGAGAGCGTGTGTGTGTGTATGTGTGGGGTGTGTGTGTGTGTGTGTGTGTGTGTGTTCGTTATTTCTTTTAACGTTTATTCACATTTGTGCTTTTAGATAGTGTTTGTCTGTCTGTCTATCTGTCTGTCTGTCTGTCTGTGTACATATATATCCGTGTTTTATGTCTATCTGTCTGTCTGTCTGTCTGTCCGTCTGTCTGTCTGTGTCTGTATATGCATTCGGTGTTTAATGACACTGATCACTGCTTTCACTTTTAGCACAAATACATATTATTCATAAATGTTTACATATTTGTACAGAGCATGTAGAAGAAGAGGACTTAGCCTAGCAAACACAACACATGTGTTAATTCATAGTTGTCTACTTTTCCCTTCACTGAATTGCGATAAGGTCGCTTAATACAAGATTGCAAGTAGAGATAGTCTTTACTATCGTCATAACACCGTTTCATTTTTTTTCTTCTGAATTCGTATGTATAATTACAGGGAAAGCAGATGCCATCTTTCAAATACACATTTTTGTGATGGAAAAGGTAGACAAGTTTTAATATATTTCAAAATGCATGTTTCTAATCATAAAGAAGATTGAGGCAGCATAGATGTGGTTTCTAAGAAGAATGTTGAGAGTTCCGTGGACAGCAAAGAAAACAAACGAGACAGTCTTGATGGAAGCAGACACAAGAAAATCATTGATAAGGAAGATTAGGAAAAGACAGGCAACTTTCATAGGCCATTTTATGAGGAAAGGGGAATTAGAGCACCTGGTCACAGCAGGAAAGCTGGAGGGAAAGAGAGCACCAGGTAGACCCAGGGAAAAATACTGGACGGACTAGCAGGGTGGCTGAGGACAGAGAGGGTGGAAGATGTGCTTGCAGCGACAAGGGATAGATGCATAATTATGGAGGGCCATGATCACCAACACCAGGCGGCAGGCACATGATGATGAATCATAAAGGGTTTGGATGGATGGCGAACCTTTTTCAGATTTACTTTAACATTACGTTCTTTTAAAATTATAATTATATAAAAGATATAATACTAATAAAAAAAATTAAAAAAGAAAGGATTTAAAGACAGCAAGCACCTCTGTGATCTTCAAGAGAAATTACAGCAATGAAGAAAGTTCAAATGACGCAAGTTTGTGAATAGGAAATGTTCGTTGTTTGTTTGATTATTATATTTGTGTGATTTTTTATTTTTTATTTTATTTTCCTATCAAATTCAGAATCACAGTTCCAGGAGAATATGCTGAGTTCTCCTGCTTATTTGGACCTACTGAACTGAAACTAATGACAGACCGTTCCACTTCCAAGGCTGAGAGGAAGGCTTGTCTCGTGTGTGTGGTTGTTTTAGAACTACAGTCGTTATCGTGCGGTTATTTTCAACTGAATTCTGTAGTTGCTGACATTTATGATGTGCCAGAACACAATGCGCAGAACTTAACTCCCTTTTTTTTTTTCTTTTGGTTGTATTGTGTTTATTTTATTATTATTGTTGTTTGGTTGGTTTGAGGGTTTGTTATTGTTATTTATTATTATTATTATTATTATTATTATTATTATTATTATTATTGTTATTATTATTTTGCCAATGCTGGGGAAATCTTGTGGTAATTCTTCGCGGTTGTTTTGTTGTTGTTGTTTTGGTGGTTGTTGCTGTAGTTGTTGTTGATTCCGCCCTCCCCCCCCCCCTTTTTTTTTTTTTTTTTTTTTTTTTTTTTGTTTATTTTTATTACAGTGTTGTTATGAAAAAACAGCAACAACATGAGTTCTTCTGGTCTAGTTGTCATTTTTTTAAAGTCATCTCTCTGTGTCTCTGTCTCTCTCTATCTGTCCTCTCTCTCTCTCTCTCTCTCTTCTCAGTCTCTGTCGTCTTCTCTCTCTCTCTTCTCTCTCTCTCTTCTCTTTCTCTCTTCTTTCTCTTCTCTCTTTCTTCTCTCTCTCTCTCTCTCTCTTTCTCTCTCTCTTCTCTCTCTCCTCTCTCTCTCTCTCTCTCTCTTCTCTCTCTCTCTCTCTCTCTCTCTCTCTCTCTCTCAATACATATGCTAATATGTTTTCCTCGAAAGTGAAGCGAAAACTAATGATATCTTGTCCTATCTTGTTTGTCATATCTCATCTTGTCATGTCTTATCGTATCCCATCTCATTTTATCTTCCTTTGTCTTGTCTTTGCCTGTCTTGTCTTATCCTCCGGGAATTTTGCGTTTTCTCAATGTAAACCCTACCTCTACCCCCACCCTTCCAGTCCCCCAGCCCAACCCAACCCCCGAACCCCGAACCCCCCCCCCCCCACACACACACACACACACTCACCCCGAACTCCCTTGCAGATCAAAGAACCAGAACCAATATTGCGGTATAGGCAACCTACAGTGAAATCCACCCGTTAATCTCAAGTCAGCTGTTTATTTATACTTGTGTAATACGGAACGTCGCAAATGTTATCAAATGACGATAAAAGAATAAAGACAGAAATGTTATGCCCTTCAGGACTGACTTAGCGTCAATTATCAATGAGTTGATCGAATTGATGGGCATCTGTTTGTTCTTGTTGGGACAGAAACACGTGTCTGGTATGTGTGGGCTTTTGTGTTTGTTTGTTTGTTTGGTTGGTTTGTTTGGTTGTTTGTTTATTTTGTTTGTCTGTTTTGTTGTTAGTTTCGTGGTTTGTTTGTTTGTTTGTGTATTTGTTTATTTTGTTTGTCTGTTTTGTTGTTAGTTTCGTGGTTTGTTTGTTTGCTTGTTTGTTTGTTTTATTTGTTTGTTTGTTTGTTTGTTTGTTTGTTTATTTATTTTGTTTGTCTGTTTTGTTGTTAGTTTCGTGGTTTGTTTGTTTGTTTGTTTGTTTTGTTTTTGTTGATTGTTTTAGATCGATGTGTTCGTTTGTTTGTTTGTTTGTTTGTTTCGTTGATTGTATAAAGTTCGTTTGTTTGTTTGTCGTTTGTTTTGTTCGTTGTATAAGGTTGGTTGTACAAGATTTGTTTGTTGTTTGTTTGTTTGTTTGTTTGTTTGTTTGTTTGTTTGTTTGTTTGTTTGTTTGTTTCCTTGGTTGAATAAGGTTGTTTCTTTGTTCGTTTGTTTGTTTGTTCGCTGCTTTGCTTGTTTATCTGCCTTTTCAATGTGAGTTTTGTTTGTTTCGTTTGGTTGGGGATTTTTGTGTTGTTTGTTTTGTTTTCTTAATGATTGATAATAACTGTTGCGTTCTTATGGCAATTTCTGATAAATTTTCGAATGAATAAAAACTAATGACGTTCTCTGCGATTGACAGCAAATCTAATAAATAAAAACTTGATCGTAAATGAGTTCTGTTGTGCGATGAATAATGTTTTAAGTGCCTGATTGCTTATCAGAATTATATTACTCTATTTGTATTAAGCTTATGCTATGAGAAATACGACGCTGTCTGTATTATGCGTATAATGAGTTTATTGCCCTTCTTAATTAAGTTATTCCAGTCCATACATAACTTCTGTTTGGTTTTTGGAGCAGATCTGATAATTGTTTGTGGTCGTTTGTGGGTTTTTTTTTTTTTTCTCATTCATTTTTATTAGTAGTCTATTGAACATCCTTACATTATTTCTCCGCGGGTCTAAGTATTGATATTTTGCCTGCATCGTCGGTGTCTACGCTTTAGTTATAATTATGTATGTATGTATGTATGGATAAAATATATACATACATAGAGAGAGACAGAGAACAGCAGCAGCATGTGTACAGAGAAGACCACAAAACGACGCAAATGTTTCCACAATTTTCGGCGGTATACCCGCCTTCCTCATGGGGGACTTATATCACTGACTACGGTAATATATATATATATATATATATATATATATATATATATATATATATATAGTATGTATATGTATTATATATTATGTATACATATATGTATATATGTATGTGTATCGATGGATCATGTAATAATGTATATATTTGTGTGTGTCGGCGCGCGCGCCGTCGCGTGCGTATGTATATGTATATATTTGTGTGTGTGCGCGCGCGCGCGCGCGTGCGCGTGCGTATGTCTATTCACAAAATAACATGTCACCTGTGATTTTTCAGCTGTTTTGGGTGGCGATATGATTTGTGTATTTTCCGTTTTGTTGGGGCATTAGATTCTTTGTGTATTTTCCGTTTTGTTGGGACATTAGATTCTTTGTGTATTACGTTTTGTTGGGACATAGATTCTTGTGTAGTTTACGTTTGTTGGGACATTAGATTCTTTGTGTAGTTTTACGTTTTGTTGGGGCATTAGATTCTTTGTGTATTTTCCGTTTTGTTGGGGGCATTAGATTCTTGTGTATTTTCGTTTTGTTGGGCATTAGATTCTTTGTGTATTTTCCGTTTTGTTGGGACATTAGGTTCTTTGTGTATTTTCCGTTGTTGGGACATTAGATTTTGTGTAGTTTACGTTTGTTGGGACATTAATTTTTGTGTATTTTCCGTTTTGTTGGACATTAGATTCTTGTGTATTTTCCGTTTTGTTGGACTTTAGGTTCTTTCGAATGGTTTTGTGTCCATTGCTCGTGTTTACATGGGTCTGACTTTGCTTATTTGTCTGTCTGTCTGTCTGTCTGTCTGTTTGTTTGTTTGTTTGTTTGTTTGTTTATTTGTTTTTTGTTTGTGTTGTAATTGTTTTTTGTTTGTTTGTTTTTGTTTTTTGGGGGGTGCTGCTGCATTGACCTTCTCAAAAGGGAAATCTTATCGTCACTAACATGCCACGTAAACAATTATCAGAAATGAACCCTTTGATTCCCACACCCTGTCGACCAACATCCTGCATTGTGAACCATGCTAGCAAAGACAAAAACTTAACCCTTTGACTCCCTGCAGGAAGCTGGTGGGTCGGGTGAAGGAATCAAAAGGGTTGAGCTTTTGCAGTTGATGAATTTGGTGCGGGAGTCAAAGGATTAATCCAGTTTTTTGACAGACACAAACAACACACGCTGATAAACCCTCGATATGTTAGAACAGCTGGCCATAAGAATTATCTACAAAATGAATCAGTTTGTGTATGTGTAGATAAGAATGCTTCTACGGCTGTGGGTCTTGTCTTTTTCCTCCTTCAGCGAAGATGTAATTTGCCAAGCATTGTTTGCATCGTCTGTTTACATATTGTGTTGTATCAAAATAAATATCTACACATGATTGCCTGTTGTTTGTTTGTTTGTTTGTTTCTGTCGTTCGTTCTTTCTTTTTCTTTCTTTGTTTCTTTCTTTTTGTCTGTCTTTTCGTATGTCTGTCTGTCTATTTCTTTCTTTGTTTCTTTTTTTTTCTGTCTTTTCGGTATGTCTTCTGTCTATTCTTTCTTTGTTCTTTCTTTCTTGGCTTTTCTGTATGTCTGTCTGTCTATTCTTTCTTTGTTTCTTTCTTTTTCTTCTTTTGTCTGTTGTCTGTTGTCTATTTCTTTCTTGTTTTTTCTTTTGTCTGTCTTTTTTATTTATCTGGTATCAAATTAAATATCTACACAGGGTTTCTTTCTTTGTTTCTTTCTTTCTTTGTTTCTTTCTTTCTTTCTTTGTTTCTTTTCTCTGTGTCTGTCTGTCATATTGTATCAAACTAAATATCTGCACAAGATTTCTTTCTTTCTTTCTTTTTTATCTGTCTGTCTGTCTGTCTATCTGTCTGTCATATTGTATCAGACTAGATATCTACACGGGATTGCTTGTTTGTTTGTTTGTTTCTTTCTTTCTTTCTAACTTTCTTTCTGTGTATCTGTCTGTCTGTGTCAGTCTTTCTTTCTGTTTGTCTGTCTGTCTGTTGTCTGTCTGTCCGTTGTCTGTCTGTCTGTCTGTCTGGTCTGTGTGTCTGTCTTTGTTTTGTTTGCTTGTTTGTGTGTGCGTGTATGTCCGAGTAATGCTCAAAATCTGTTTGGACCCTGATTGCCTCATGGGTCAGGCCAATGCTGCGCTTGCGCTTGCATCAGTTCAGAACCAAATGGTTTGGTTGCTTTATCATATGAAGATGATCATATTTGCAATAGAATTAATAGTTAGTAGGTCGAATGCGCATGGTTTTCCATTTTTGTATAATACATATGTACATATGTGATTGTTAACACTTTCCTACAAGGATTATTCTCTGCCACTTAAGTCGAGAACGAGATAAATCAAGGTTTCGTTTTGTTTTGTTTTTTGGTTGGGTTTTTTTTTTTTTTTGGGGGGGGGGGGGGGGGTTTTTGGTTTTGTTTTCCATATTTTGCAACCTTTGTTTGTTATCTCATCTAATGCGAGCTTATTCTTTACAAGACAGGCTCCTTGGCAGTCAACGGCCAGTTGTACTCGTGCATTTCATTCCCCCTCCACGTCCACCCTATTTCTCACTGTGCAAGAGTTTTATATAGAATTGCTGGTTTTCGTGTCCTTTGCAAAAAAAAATATATAATACTGTACTCCTAAGGATGAGAGGAAGGAAGGAAAGAGAAATAGGGAAAGAGGAGAGGAGAGAGGGGGGGAGAAAGAGGCGAGAGAGGAGAGAGAGGGGGAGAAAGAGAGAGGAGAGGAAAGAGAGGAGAGAGGGGGGGGAGGAGAGAGAGAAGGAGAGAGAGGAGAGAGAGAGAGAGAGAGGGGAAGAAGAGGCAAGAGGAGAGAGAGAGAGAGAGAGAGAGAGAGGGAGGAAACGGGAGAAAGAGACAGAGAGAGGATGAGAGCGAGAGGCATGGACGGTTAGACAATGAGCGATTAAGGGAAGAGAAGACAAGAGAGAGAGACAAACACACAACACAAAACAGACACAGAAGAAAGAGACAGAAGTGGGGTGTACAAAGACACAACAAACAGCAAAACATGAGCAACAAACAGAACACAAAAGAGAGAGACGAAACATACATAGCATAAGACAACGACATGAACACTCAACACTCACACACACACATACCAAAACATACTACACCATATTACACACACCATACACACACACATACATACACACACATACACACACACACATACACACATACACATACAACACATCCGTCTAATATCACTTATAGTGAAAAGACGTAAATTAAGACGACGAACATACATACACACACACACATACACACACACATACACACACACACATACACACACACAACATACACACACATACACACACACACATACACACACACATACACACACACATACACACATACACACACATACACACACACACACACACACAATCACACACATACACACACACACACAATCACACACACACATCACACACCCATACACACACACACACATACATACACACACATACACTCACACAACAAACACAAACACAACACTACACATATATATATATATATATGTACATTCAACAACAACAAAAGAAAAAAAAAGAATAAATGAACCAATACACACAAAGTGTGTAAACAAAATAAACACAAATAAGTTGCAATCAAATACTGACTTTCGTGTATGCCAACAGATCGTACGCTTTCCAAAAGCATAAGAGACAAAGACAAAGAGATATGTACAGCAATATATGTCGAATATGTCAACTTTTAACAATAACAACAAAAACAGCATAAGTAATACGCTAGCAGTTGCAACAGAGAGCTAGAGAGGACAGACAAAGAAGCAGAGGCACAGAGAGAGAGAGAGACAGAGAGAGAGAGACACAGAGCACGAAGAGAAGAGAGAAGAGAGAGAGAGAGAGAGATGAGAGTAGATGAGAGTAATTTTTTTTTTTTTTTTTTTTTTTTTCGTGGTGGTTTCGATATCAGCATACCGTTGGAAACTAAAGATTCATGAGAGAAACTCTGATCCTCTTCAGGGTCAAACTCATAGATATTAGAGTTAGAGAGAGGGAGAAAGAGATAGGCATGAAATGAATCATAATCTTCTAACCGTGTAGATACAGGTACATTGGCCAACTGACATATCTGCCGTTGCTAAGTTACTTATATTTTGTTTTAAAAGAATTAATAGAGAAATGAAGAGGAAAGGAGAGAGAGAAAGAGAGAAAGAGAGAGAGAGAGACAGACAGACAGACAGACAGAGAGAGAGAGAGAGAGCTACTTATTACCAATGCAAAGCGACATTTGGTTATAACAATATACGTATGTCTGCTGCCTGTCTGCCTTGTGTTTCTTCTATTTGTCTGTCTGTCTGTCTGTCTGTCTGTCTGTCTGTCTGTCAGTCATTTCACAATGTGGCCTCAACAGATATGGGACAGACGATGGCTGGATATATATTTTTATTCCCAAATGAATGTAGTTTACACATCTGCTGTAACACACAGTGGCGAATATTGTGGCGTGAATGGGTATGACATATACTTATATTATATATTATTTATATATATTAATATATATTATTATATTTCGTATACTTTGGGTAGCAGTGACATTGATAATTATACAGACCGGATTACAGTTCTTGATAATTATACACACAGAACTACAACGTCGGGGATAATTACATACACTGAAGTTACAGTGTCATGATAATTATGCACACAGGATTAACAGCGTCGTACTAATTATACACAGGATTACGCTTTACGATAATTGCACACATTGGATTTAAGAGTTTCGTGATAATTATAAAGTATGGATTACAGTGTCGTGATAATTGTACTTATGTGATTACAGAGACGTGGTGATTATGCATTCTCATTAGTGTGACGATAATTTTACTCTATGAATTATCATGGAATGATAATTGTACGCTGTCGGTTACTCTGTCGGTTACTCTGACCTGATGATTATACACTCTGGAATAGAGTGTCATGATAATTATACCTACTGGATTAGTGTCGTGATAATTGTAGGCTATTAGTTACAGTGTCTTGTTAATTATTCACATTGGATTAGTGTCTGGATAATTTGAACTACGCATTAGAGTGTCATGATAATTATTCACATTGGATTAGTCTCGTGATAATTGTAGACTATGGATTGCAGTATGATAATTCTACACCCTGGATTAGTGTCATGGTAATTGTAGACTTGGATGGGAAATACCTATGTGCATGTAGTATGGATTCATATATTATACACCCTGGATTAGTGTCATGGTAATTGCAGACTATGGATTACAGTATCAAGATAATTATACTCGCTGGATTACGGTGTCACGGTAATTATGCACATTGGATTACAGTGTCATGATAATTATATGCATCGGATTAGTGTCTTTGCCGTCAGAACAACCAGACGCTATCACGCGGGAAAGATGCGCTTCCTGACTCACCAGGAAATGAGACAGTAATACATAATGACACGCACGTGGTGGATATCAGTTTTAGGTTTTCAATCGTTTGACTCCGTTCTCTCGGGTCATAGTTCACACATATGCATAAGCAAGATGGCTTCTGCATCAACCAAAATATCAGCCAATCACTGGCCGGTTCGGTTCGAGATGTAGTCGCAATACCTGGCCTCGCTTTGAGTGTAAGCAAGTAAAAACTGAAACATTCGCTTGGCAAGGGTCTTCTCCTCTGAGGACTTTCTGATGCTTTAGTGAGAGAAGAGGAAAAGAAAAGAAAGATAGAAATGTTAGCGATACTAGTGATGGCAGGAAACGCGATACAGCGATTTTTTTTTATCCAACACGTTTTCTTTATTTATAACTCTATAGGGGAGCCATACGTTAGGCATGGTATTTGTACATTTGCTTGAACATTGTACTGAGAAGGAAAACCAATACTGAACATATCTCTTATGCTAACAGTAAGTCTTCTTTTTAAATTAATTTGGTCAATAAATGAAAGTCTCCTATGATGACATTAAGCCGTCACTTTTAAATTAATTTGGTCAGTGTTCAAGATTACGAAGTACAAGAAGTTGTTATTTTATCCAAACCCAAGAAATTGAACTTATGCACCGATTAACTATACATAACTATATATAATTTGCGATTTGATCATTGTTGCCCTGTTTTTCAGCTTATGCATAAATATGTTGGTCTATTGTTTGTTATTTGAATGATCAAATTTGACGTTTGGGGTCACCATTGTTGGCAGTTGTAAACGTCTCTTAAATAGTTAATCAATCCATGACGACAACCAGAAACCAATGCACACTAAAGTCCGATATCTGTTAAGCCTAGCCCTGACAGTTTGTTTGTTTGTTTGTTTGTTTGTTTGTTTGTTTGTTCGCTGGCTCACTCGTTCGTTCGTTCGTTCGTCCGTTCTGTCGTTCGTTTCTTTCTTTCTTTCCTTCTTTCTCTCTTCGTTCGTTCGTTCGTTCGCTTGCTCGTTCGTTCGTTCGTTCGTTCGTTCGTTCGTTCGTTCGTTCGTTCGTTCGCGTGCTCGTTCGCTCGTTCGTTTGTTCGTTTCTTTCTTTTTTGTTCGTTCGCTCGCTCGATCGCTCGTTTGTTCGTTCGTTCGTCCGTCCGTCCGTTCGTTCGTTCGTTCGTTCGTTTGTTTCTTTCTTTCTTTCTTTCTTTCTTGGTTTCTTTTTTTCTTTGCTTCTTTTGTTACGTCCATAATCATACTTAGTAAAACTCATATGATCCATATTTCAGTTTAGTGTCTCGGGTGAGGCCAATTGTTATCCAGCTGTTTATGCTCGCGAGGTAGTTGTTTGTTTGTTTTGTTTTGTTTGTCGCTTTGTCTTTGTTTTGCTTTGTTTTGTTTCGTTTCGTTTTGTTTTCTTTATTTTTGCATAAACAGTATTAACTATAAGTGTCCGAATGATATGTGTGGCGTGCATTGAGAATAAGTTATGCAAAAGTCTGTAAACTGAATAATTGCTCTCAAACTTTTTTTTTTTTTAATTGAATTGTCTTTTATAAATGATAATAGTAATAATTATAACAACAACGATGACATTCTTTCGTGATATTGAATAATTTTTAAAGGCTGTAAGTTCAAAATAGCATCATTTTAAGTCCCTCCTCTTTCTTTTTCATTTGTTCTTTTTATAATATAATATATAAACACGTTTTTGAAAACGACGCAAAGTATGATTGGATATATACATGTTTTGTGTGTGTGTGTCTACGTGTGTGTGTCTCTGCGTGTGTGTGTATGTGTGTGTGTGTGTGAGAGAGAGAGAGTTTTGAACGAAAGGCCGCCCGCGTAAAGTTGTTACATTGAATTTTACTTGGTTATTGCTGCAAAGATTTGAATAAGGGATTCTCATGGACATAGTATATGCTGGTGCATTAATTGCGTAGTTAATTCTGTTGCATCAATTCCATCGTATATGCTTCTGTATTCATTGCGTAGTATATGCTGTTGCAGTAATTGCATGGTATATACTGTTGTAAAAACTGCGTAGTGTATGCTGTTGTATTTATTGCATAGTATATACTGTTCTATCGTTTGCCAGTATATGCTGTCGCATTATTCGCACAGTACATACTGTCGTATTGTTTGCATAGTATATGCTGTTGTATTAATTGTACTGTACATACTGTTGCATTAATTGCGTAGTATATGCTATTGCATAAATTGCACAATGTATGCTGTTGCATTTATTGCATGGTATATGCTGTCACAATAATTGTGTAGTATATGTTGTTGTGTTTATTGCATGATATACCGTTGCATGAATTGCGCAGTATATGCTGTCGCATTAATTGCGCAGTATATTCTGTTGCAATAATTGCGTAGTATATGCTATTGCATTAATTGCATAGTATATTCTGTTGCATTAGTTGCATATTATATGCTGTTGCATTAATTACATAGTATATGCTGTTGTATTAATTGCATAGTATATCCTGTTGCGTTAATAGCATAGCATATACTGTTGCATTAATTGCGTAGTATATGCTGTTGCATTAATTGCATAATATATACTGTCGTATTTTTTGCATAATGTAGTATATGCTGTTGCATTAATTGCATAGTTTACGCTGTCGCATTAATTGCAGAGTATATATTGTCGTATTGTCTGCATAGTATATGCTGTTGCGTTAATTGCAGAGTACGTGCTGTTGCATTAATTGCATAGTACATACTGTTGCATTAATTTGCGTAGTATATGCTGTTGCATAAATTGCATAGCATATACTGTTACGTTTATTGGACAGAATACGCATGTTGCATTAATTACATAGTATATGCTGTTGCATTTTTTTCCACAACTCAAAGGTTCACAAAGCTATCAACCAGGAAAGGTCAAGGGAACGTATTGAATTAATTTGTTACATTTTTGTTGTCGTTACTATTGTTGTTGTTGTTGTTGTTGTTGTCATCACCTGCGTGATTTTGCTGGAGATTTATGACCCCTTTTTAAACGGCAGGCTACGTCCTTAGCTGTCTACCTGTCTGTTTATCTGTCTGTTTGTCTGTCTGTATGTCTGTCTGTATGTCTACCTGTTGTTCGTCTCTCACTGTCAAACAACACGTGTATGTATGTCCATATTCCTGACTTGGGGCATAACGTATGATTTTGATTTTCTTTCCAATAACATAGTTCTAGACTGATCTGTCTAACTAGCTATCCAACTAAATGGGTGACTGAATGAATAACTTACTCACCGACCAACCAACCAACCACCAACCAACCGGTGGAATACATGAATAAGAAGACAGATCAGTAAACGTTTGAGAGAATAGGGTAAGTCAAATTGTGAGAAAAACAGAGGCGTAATTAAGCTTTTTTGTTTTTGTTTTTGTTTTGTTTTTCTTGGCCACTTTGGTCGATCATTTTGTTTTGTTTTGTTTTGTTTTTGTTTTGTTTTTCTTGGCCACTTTGGTCGATCATTTTGTTTTGTTTTGTTTTGTTTTTGTTTTGTTTTTCTTGGCCACTTTGGTCGATCATTTTGTTTTGTTTTGTTTTTCTTGGCCACTTTGGTCGATCATTTTGTTTTGTTTTGTTTTGTTTTTTGTTTTTCTTGGCCACTTTGGTCGATCATTTTGTTTTGTTTTGTTTTGTTTTTCTTGGCCACTTTGGTCGATCATTTTGTTTTGTTTTGTTTTTGTTTTGTTTTTCTTGGCCACTTTGGTCGATCATTTTGTTTTGTTTTGTTTTTGTTTTGTTTTTCTTGGCCACTTTGGTCGATCATTTTGTTTTGTTTTGTTTTGTTTTGTTTTTCTTGGCCACTTTGGTCGATCATTTTGTTTTGTTTTGTTTTTCTTGGCCACTTTGGTCGATCATTTTGTTTTGTTTTGTTTTGTTTTTTGTTTTTCTTGGCCACTTTGGTCGATCATTTTGTTTTGTTTTGTTTTGTTTTTCTTGGCCACTTTGGTCGATCATTTTGTTTTGTTTTGTTTTTGTTTTGTTTTTCTTGGCCACTTTGGTCGATCATTTTGTTTTGTTTTGTTTTGTTTTTGTTTTGTTTTTCTTGGCCACTTTGGTCGATCATTCTGTTTTGTTTTGTTTTGTTTTTCTTGGCCACTTTGGTCGATCATTTTGTTTTGTTTTGTTTTTGTTTTGTTTTTCTTGGCCACTTTGGTCGATCATTTTGTTTTGTTTTGTTTTGTTTTTTGTTTTGTTTTTCTTGGCCACTTTGGTCGATCATTTTGTTTTGTTTTTTGTTTGTTTTTCTTGGCCACTTTGGTCGATCAATTTGTTGTAAGGATTTGTTTGATTTGCTGTACGTTTTTCTTTCAAGGTGGCTATATATCTAGGTATATGTGGGGGGGGGGGGGTGTTTCTATAATAATCCGTTATTCGAAGACAGGATTGTGTTACACTACGTGCATGTTGTATGTAGCCAGAGTTAAGTTCTGATTATTCCACTTTGCTACAGACGCTGTTTTGTTTTCATTTTGCAGTTTTGTGAAGTACATACCAAACTTAACCATCTGAATAAGGATTGCTTTTTCACGTTGATTCATATTCATATTATTCATATTATTCATATTCATTTCTTTTGTCACAGTGGATTTACCGTGTGAAACTCGGGCTGCTCTCCCCTTTGGGAGCGTGTCGCCGCAATGCAGCGCCACCCAATTTTTTTAACCAAAACTGTAGAAAAGTGTGAAGGGTAATTGGCCTTCTAGGGGAAGGACCTGGGAAATAAACCTATCTCTTGGTATTTCTTTTTTGGGGAATGTTCTGAGCTTACGGTTTTGTGCTTTGTAGCTGCTTCTATGCTAGCTGAATGGGTAGCGCAAACCGTGTTGGATTTGAGAAATTCTACAACATGGGAGATAACTCCTACGTGACTCTCAAGAGTTATCATCCTTGCTTTATCTCTCGAACGTTTTATACCAGGGCAAACCGAGCGAATTCCCTCCTCTTAACAATTTTCTACTGCCACGGGATCTTAAGCGTGCGCGGGCCAGAAAGAACACGTGTCCGAGTTGTTTCTCATCCTCTTCCGAAGAACTGGACATTCAGTTCGATTTTCTGGTCAAACTGAGGAGAAAAATTGAGGCCTGAACAGGAAAGGAACTCTGGAACCTCGAGTTTGGCTACTGGCAGGCGAACGTTTGAATCATTCTGACACTCTTATTAGTGAGCATTAATTTCGAAAATACCTTTCTTCAATGGGCAAAATTGGCTAAGGCTCCTCTGGTTAAGCCGTGGTCTGAGAATATCATAAGTTGAGTACAGTCCCATGCAGGCAACATTAAAGTTGGTTTGTTTCCTGACCATCTTAACCCTTTGTCTCCCTCCCTCTATCCGCCAACATCCGGCACTGTCAGTCATGACAGCAAAGGAAAAAAAATTAACCCTTTCACTCCCTCGCCCTATCCACCAGTTTTCTGCAGGAAGCTGGCGCGATAGGGTGAGGGAGTGAAAGGGTTAATTTTGTTGGAGCTGGCGGGGGGGGGGGGGTGTACGGGGGTGAAAGGGTTAATGACCCAGTCATGCTGAAGCTGTCTGTGTGTTCGGAGATCCCGTTTTCTTCCTTATTCCAAGCTTTGCGCAGAATCAAGGAGTCATCCGCATCATTGCTATCAGATCTGGGTGAAGCGTATGTGGAAGTCTCCTTGTGCGAAGAATCCCTCTTGAAACAAAACTTGAACACGAAGGAAATATCCCTAGGTGCGGCACGAAGGAAATATCCCTAAAAGTGCAGCACGAAGGAAATATTCCTAAGTGCAGCACGAAGGAAATATCCCTAAAAGTGCAACACAAAGGAAATATCCCTAAAAGTGCAGCATGAAGGAAATATCCCTAAGTGCAGTATGAAGGAAATATCCCTAAAAGTGCAACACAAAGGAAATATTCCTAAAAGTGCAGCACGAAGAAAATATCCTTAAGTGCAGTATGAAGGAAATACCCCTAAAAGTGCAGCACGAAGGAATTAACCCTAAGTGCAGCACGAAGGAATTATCCCTAAAAGTGCAGCACAAAGGAAATATCCCTAAGTGCAGCAAAAGGAAATATCCCTAAGTGCAGCACAAAGGAAACATCCCTAAGTGCAGCGTGAAGGAAATATTCCTAAGTGCAACACGAAGGACATATTCCTAAGTGCAACAAGAAAGAAATATTCCTAAGTGCAACACGAAGGAAATGTCCGTAAAAGTGCAACACGAAGGAAATATCCCAAAGTACAACATGAAGGAAATATTCCTAAGTGCAACACGAAGGACATATTCCTAAGTGCAACAAGAAAGAAATATTCCTAAGTGCAACACGAAGGAAATGTCCGTAAAAGTGCAACACGAAGGAAATATCCCTAAGTGCAACACGAAGGAAATATTCCTAAGTGCAACACGAAGGAAATATTCCTAAGTGCAACACGAAGGAAATGTCCGTAAAAGTGCAACACGAAGGAAATATCCCTAGAGGTGCAGCACGAAGGAAATATCCCTAAGTGCAATACGAAGGAAATATCCCTAAGTGCAGTACGAAGGAAATATTCCAAAGCGCAGCACGAAGGAAATATCCCTAAGTGCAGCATGTAGAAAATATCCTTAAGTGCAGCACGAAACAGGAAATTTCCTTAAGTGCAGCATGTAGAAAATATCCTTAAGTGCAGCATGAAACAGGAAATATCCCTAAGTGCATCACAAAGGAAACATCCCTAACTGCAGCAGGAAGGAAATATCCCTAGAAGTGCAGCACTAAGGAAATATCTCTAGGTGCAATACGAAGGAAATATCCCTAAGTGCAACACGAAGGAAATATCCCTAAATGCAGCACGAAGGAAATATCCCTACGTGCAACACGAAGGAAATGTCCCAAAATACAACACGAAGGAAATATTCCTAAGTGCAACACGAAGGAAAATATTCCTAAGTGCAACACGAAGGAAATGCCCGTAAAAGTGCAACACGAAGGAAATATCCCTAAGTGCAACACGAAGGAAATATCCCTACGTTCAGCACGAAGGAAATATCCCTACGTGCAACACGAAGGAAATGTCCCAAAATGCAACACGAAGGAATATATTCTAAGTGCAACACGAAGGAAATGCCCGTAAAAGTGCAACTCGAAGGAAATATTCCTAAGTGCAACACGAAGGAAAATATTCCTATGTGCAACACGAAGGAAATGCCCGTAAAAGTGCAACACGAAGGAAATATCCCAAAGTGCAACTCGAAGGAAATATTCCTAAGTGCAACTCGAAGGAAATATTCCTAAGTGCAACACGAAGGAAATGCCCGTAAAAATGCAACTCGAAGGAAATATCCCAAAGTGCAACTCGAAGGAAATATCCCAAAGTGCAAC
>JAPXFY010000024.1:51585134-51592634 GCA_030674185.1 Monoplex corrugatus
TTAGAGTGTGTCTAACAGTGCTTCAGGCTCTTACAGTTTTATGATACAAATATGAATGAAATACATGGATAACACATTCTACTACTTATACCCAATAACATAATGCACACACTCTCAGTATACCCATTAACATAATGCAACCCACTCTCATTATACCACAATAACATAATGCACACACTCTCAGTATACCCATTAACATAATGTACACACTCTCAGTATACCCATTAACATAATGCACACATTCTCAGTATACCCATTAACATAATTCACACGCTCTCAGTATACCCATTAACATAATGCACACACTCTCGGTAGCATCCATATACCACAAAAATGAACTAGACCATATTGCGGATAGGGTCAATATGAACAAAGCTGATTTAAACCAAAGGATTCGCAGAAAAAGCTAGGCTTCAAGTTGGGAACCAGAAAACCACGAAAGAAGAATCAGAACGCGTATTTAATACAACAAGACAAGACAGGCGAAAATTTTCGGCCAACTGGTCTTTGTCAAGCGTGAATGTAAGATCACAAACAAACACCAAATACAAGACTTAAGAGAAAAAGACTGAAACTTCCCTGCTGCTTTGTCGAGTGGGAGAAGAGGACTAAATGAAGTCATAACGTGTTTGTGAATAATGGTAAGAAATAGGGAGAGGGGAGGCAAATATGATGTCAGAGGGAAAGTGATGAAAAATTCTGCAATTTGAAAAGTGGGTCATGCCATATTAGTATTGTTTTATCCTGAAGAAGGTCCAGGGCTTTAAGTATGAAAACTTCGATGCACCAGCCAGGAGCAGTTCTTGGAACACAAAGTATCTTACTATTAAATAATGCATACATATACATACAAATGCATACATACTTAAACACATATATCGATACATACACATGCATGTACATATATACATATGTATATGCATACATACATGTACATATATTTACACACATGGATACACATAAATCTCCACACAAATATATAAAAAAAATAAGAGAAAATATGAGGATAGGATCGACTGAATGGAAAAATATGTAATCAAGAGGTAAGGCTGATGTTAATGGATATTGCCTAGTGCAACGAATCCAGTTGGCCGAAAATTTGCGCCTGTCTTGTCTTGTTGTATTGAATACGCTTTCTGATTCTATTTTCGTGTTTTTTCTGGTTCCTGTTTGTTTGAAACGCGGGCAGTCACACTTGTTTTGGATTTCAAGTTATTTATAATCAGTTATCATATTCTTTATTTGTTTTGCTGTATCTATTCTTTACAATAGCTTAATATGGAATCTGCAATAAAGTGGATTCCTCTTTTTGGTCATTAATTTCAAGATGTGACATTCCCGTCGCCATTTTTCACTGTTCATTAAAAATACGGCAATTAACACGGAAAGGGATAAGGCTTACACGCTCTCAGGAACATCCGTATACTACAAGAATTCACTAGACCAGGATGCGAATAGGATGAATATAAACAAATTTAAACGAAAGATTCAAGGGAGGGGGGGGGGACCTGGGTTTAAGATGGTTGGTAAAGGGCAATTAACAGGAAAAGGATAAGACTGCAAGATAGCAAAACAAGTACTTTATGATATACATCGTGGCTCAAGATCAAAAATTATTCAAACGTTATATACATTTTTGCGTATGTTTTTTTTTTTTTTTATCATGGCCTCACCGCGCTGCCATTTAAATTAATAGCAAATGTTTGCATCACGTATATGTCATTCGATGTTTGTAGTTTATATAGCGGTTGTCTGATTATTATTTCATCAGTTTGACATGAATTGAGTTTACTCTTGTAAATATAATGTATGGCAAGTACTAGTACGAGATTTTTTTTTTTCTTAATTTTTATTAAATCTCATTCAGCTCCCAACGGAACTAAACGTATGGTAAACTTCAGGCTATGTGTATTTTCACGTTCGTTAATACGGTTTTCCAACTGTTTGCAGCCATGCTGAACTCTTTACATCCCCAGAATGAATGTTTACTGTTATCTTTCTCAATATCACAGAATGCACAATTTTTTTTTTTCAGTTGTTTGTCGTTTTCATTTCATTCAGAATCATGTTTTGCTGCAATGATTCTACACACAATTCTGATCTGAGACTATTTTAGGGATTATGCCATGTGTGTTTTGTATCTTCAAGAAATACGCCTTCCGGTTTATCGCTTTATCGAGTTTAGTGTCCCATTTATCGATTTATCCAATATTTTAACCGCTATTATTATAAAAAAAAAAAACCGTCATTGAAATGTTCGATATCTTTATAAACTGAGTACAGCGTCGGCAAAGCTTATGCGTGGATTTCTGTTAGTTATTTATAATCAGTTATCATATTCTTGATTTGTTTTGCTGTATCTATTCTTTGCAATAGCTTGACATCGTAAATATGCAATGAAATCTACATTCATATGATTAAGTTTTCTTTTCAACAGTGTTCAACAGTAAATTGCCCTCATCTTTCATGGAATCTGCGATAAAGTGGATTCCTCTTTTTGGTCATTAATTTCAAGATGTGACATTCTCCGTCGCCATTTTTTCACTGGTTCATTAATTAAAAACAATAGTTTCGGTCGTAAAAGAACGTCACGTGACTCCTTAGACTCACCTTAGTAAAAGAATTCGTTGTGTGCTATGAAACCATCAGTGCAGAATGTATTATCTTGTATATATGTGCAGAAATAATTTTTAATTCAAATTTTATGTGATTAATCAAGGAGATTATGATTTGTGAGGAGAACTTTTACTCTCTGTCTCTGTCCTCTCTTGTCTCTGTCTCTCTCTCTCTCTCTCTCTCTCTCTCTCTCTCTTCTCTCTCTCTTCTCTCTTTCTCTCTCTCTCTGCCTCCCTGTCTCTCTTTCTCTGTCCCTTTCTGTCTTTTTCTCTTCTCTCCTCTTTTCTTCTCCTCCCATCTCTCTTTCTCTCTCGCTCTTTCTTTCTCTTTCTGTCTGTTTGTCTCTCTCTCTCTCTTCTCTGTTTTCTCTGTCTCGCTTTCTCTCCCTTTCTGTTTCTGTTCTCTCTCTCTCTCTCTCTCTCTCTCTCCTTCTCTTCTCCTCTCTCTCTCTCTCTGTCCTTCTTCCTCTTTTCTGTCTCACACACACACCTATGTACACACACGTACACGCACACGCACGCACAACACACGTACGCACGCACGCACACACACACATGCACACAACACACACACAAACACACACACAAACACACCACACAAACACACACAAACAAACACACACGAAACCTTGGGTGGTGTAAGCAATAGAAAATATGATTATTTTCCTCTTTGACATGCTGCGGGCTGGGATTGAAACTCGAGATATCAGATCTTGGATCCACGGTTCTATCAACAGAGCCAGCCCAGCCCGAGACACAAACCCACAACTCCAGTATTAAACTAAAAAAAAAAGAGGTATATTACATATCGTATGAATCATTTTTCTCCTTTACTTCCTAACGATCAGATCAATTACTAATACAGTGCTTGGTCTGATTTTCAAGCGGTTGAATATAACAACTTAACCCTTAAACTCTCGCACCCTTTCCATCAGCATTTTGCATTGCCAAGCATGCTAGCAAAGCAAAAAACTTCACCCTTTGACTTCCTCACCGTATCCACCAGTTTCCTGCAGGAAGCTGGTGAGGAAGTTAAAAGGTGAAGAAGTTTTTTTTGCAGATGGCGGATAGGGGAGCGAGAGTCAAAGGGTTAAATTCTGTTTCTTTGAACGTTAATGCTTAATGCCATTTTTGTTATGTATTGCATGCAATATTGATATTGAATGACGTGTAACTGATGAGTCTAATAAAAACTTTCCTTTGCTCAAGGTCAGGATGTACAAAGAAGGGAAAAAAAAAACCAATAGCATAATGCTGTTTGTATCGCACTCAAATCGGGGAAATGAAATGTTTTTGTTCTTGGTTTGTTTGTTTGTTGTTTGTTTGTTTGTTTGTTTGTTTGTTTGTTTTTTTTCTGCTCCATTTACATGTGATGATATCATATACATTTGGTAATATGACGCATAACCTTTTTGAGCAAAGCTCCCCCTCCCCTCCCCTCTCCTCCCCTCCCTCCCCTCCCTCTCCCCCCCTCCCCCGGTTTTTATGCATGTTAATACTTCAGTGTCTTCGGCTGCTTTAAGCATACAGAAAATGTGACGCAAGATACAGGAAAACTGTCGGCCAAAAAACTGTTAACCTGTAACCGCTGTTGTTATGCTTGTCCTTCAAAGAAAGGAAGGGTCGTTTTAAGTCTACCGTGGGATTTGTTAGGGATTTTTTTTTTTTTTTTTCGTTGTTGTTTGGTTGGTTGTTTGTTTGTCTTTGTTTGTTTGTTTGTTTTGTTTGTTTGTTTGTTTGTTTGTTTGTTTTTCTGGTCTGTGCGTGTCTGTATATAGTGTGTGTCTATTTATCTGTCTGTATATGCATTTATGCGTTTGTTGTCTTTTGTCGATTTTAGGCGAGTACAGAATTATATTCTTTCTAAATGCATGTGTGTATGTGTGGGGTGTGTGTGTGTGTTGTATGTAATGTATGTATGTATGTATGTATGTATGTCTGTTTGTCTTTCACCCCCTCTCTCTATATATATGTATACGCACACATGTGTACATATTGCGTGTATGTGAGTGTATTCAACTGACGGTAGACAGAATGCACCAGCAAATATATTTCCACTGCTTATTAACGATTTTCTGTAATATTTCAGTAACAAGAGTCCGTTTTGAGGAGTGCATGTGAATTTCTTAAATGCATTAACCTTTTGACTCCCGCCCATATCCATCAACTTCAAACAGTTAACCCTTTGATTCCCTCACCCTATCCACCAAGCTTTCTGCAGGAGGAAGCTGGTGGATAGGGTGAGAGGATCAAAGGGTTAAATTTTAGCTTTGCTAGCGTGGTTGACAATGCAGGTGGACAGGGTGCGGGAGTCAAAGAGTTAAATAGTTGATGCCTTGCTCTCATGGCATCCTCAGTTTCGATGAGTTTGGAAGTGTGCGTTGGAAGAGCCGAAGAAAACGAGCTATGGGCCCCCCCCCACCCCCACCCCCACCCCCCGGGGGGAGGGGGGTGATGACACAGAATTGTCCATAAATGTTTTCAGTAAGTGGATCAGTAGACAGTGTCCTTAGTCAGTTTGATCAGAACAGGCACCATTGAACTCCACTGAAATGATTCAGCGACAGTGCAGAGTCTTCTCCGGTTGGCGACCTGAGGGTGGCTTGACAACTCGGGCTTCTGTAAGGTTCCTTGATATTAGGACTTGGTCTAAACGAATGAATGAATCTGGAGTTGGTGGTGTCTTGTTCCCCACTAAACGGTTCCCTTCGTTCATTTGTTCCTTCGTTCTTTCGTTCGTTCTTTCGTTCGTTTGTCAATTTAAGTTCAAAGTCCAACCACACATCATAAATACGAGAACTAACTGAGAATTCTTTTAAAAGAGTCCTGAAAATATCTTGTCCACCTCCCTAGATGAACAGAGCTCTGAAAGAACAGGAGGTGAGAATCCTGGTAACACGGTTCCTGTGTTGCTTTTGTTCCATGTGTACTCACTTGTTCTCTCTTTAACCCTTTGACTCCCGCACCCTATCCGCCAATTGCAAACACTTAACCCTTTGACTCCTCCCTCCACCCTATCCCACCACCAAGCTTCCTGTAGGAAGCTGGTGGATAGGGTGAGGGAGTCAAAACGGTTAAGCGTTTGCTTTGCCGGCAAGAAGATGAAAAGCATTCTTACCAACAAAAGCTTATCAATTAACATCAGGAAGATAGTTCTTGAATGGTATATAGAACCGATAATGTTATACGGTTGTGAGATGTGGGCAGTCAACAAGCAAAGCCTGAACAAGATTGAGGCAGCTGAGATGTGGTTTCTAAGAAGAATGTTGAGAGTTCCATGGACAGCAAAGAAAACAAACGAGATAATCTTGATGGAGGCAGACACAAGAAGATCATTCATAAGGAAGATTAGGAAAAGACAGGCAACATTTCATAGGCCATTTTATGAGGAAGGGGGAATTAGAGCACCTGGTCAAACAGGAAAGCTGGAGGGAAAGAGAGCACAGGTAGACCCAGGGAAAAATATTGGACGGCCTTGCAGGGTGGCTGAGGACAGAGAGGGTGGAAGATGTGCTTGCGGCAATCGAGGGATAGATAGCATATGGATGGCCAGATCGCCAACTCCATGCGGCAGGGCACTGATGATGATGATGATGATTGATGATGATGATGGATGATGATGATGATGATGGGTGATGATGATGATAGATGATGATTTGTGGTATGGTGACAGTGCAAGACGCTTGTGAACAGGGTGCGGGAAATCAAGAGGTTTAAATGAATTTTCAGAGTATGCTTCTGCTTGAACTTGTCCTAAAGATTAATGCTTGCATATGCATGTTTTGTTCCCGTTGAGAAGAATAAAGACTTGCATATGCATGTTTTGTTCCCGTTGAGAAGAATAAAAACTTACACATTTTGTGTCTGATGATAAAAACCAGTCATGTTACTGCTTTCGATGTCTGTGAATATCCCACGATTTAAGAATAATTGTTCTACTTCTCAAAAACGAAAACAAAAACCCACATTTTTTTTGTGTTTGTGTAAGAGTTTAGAGCAAACAGATAAGCAGTGAACTTAATTGTTTGTTTTGGTTTTGTTTGTTTGTTTGTTTGTTTCGCACATGCTGTGTTTATTATAAAACCAATATGTTACTGGTTTGAATGTCTGTGAATAACTGAACCATTGAGAATGATTGTCTACTGAAAAAATTCACAAAGATCACATTGGTTTTTTATTTTAAAGTTTTAGAGCAAAGCAGATGAGTAGTGGACTAATTTGGTTTTTGTTTGTTTGTTTTTGTTTGTTTGTTTGTTTGCTTTGTTACTTGCTTGCTTGTTGTGTGTGTTTGTTTCCTTTCTTTGTTTCTTTGTTTACTTATGTCTTTGTCATTTGCTTTTTTTGTTTCTGCGCGGTTTGACTTGTTTTCGTTTTCCATCGAGCTGTTTAAATTGAGAATATTATATTAATTTGAGGAATTTAATAGGAGAAGTGTATTCCTTCTGTTTTTCTTTCGATCTTCGTAGGCTCTATGCTGTTGGTGTTTATGTTCCTTTTGTTTTTGTTTTTTGTGTGTTTGTTGTTTGTATTGTTGTTGTTTATTGCCGTGTTTCATTTTACTACATGAATCGACATTATATTTATTTGTATCTTGTTGTTTGGGTTTTCAAACGGAAGTGTCACACGCACATTCATATATACGTGTCCTACCTGCATTTATGCATTCACGCGAGTATGTTTACTTTTCGCATGTGCGTTTGGGAGTGGGGAAGGGGGTGAGGTGTACGGGAGAGGGCATATGCGCGTGCATGTGCAGGCTTCTGTGTGAAACTAAATTAAGATCACACAACAACACGTGAATTGAGCAAAGAACACATTTGGCGGATTTTCTTTTTCTTTTATTAAAATCACATCACTGGCCTTCCGTATACATACGTATGTAACC
>JAPXFY010000024.1:51600134-51662634 GCA_030674185.1 Monoplex corrugatus
TGGCTCTGTGTGTGTTCGTGTGTGGGGGGGGGAGGGGTATGTGTCTGTATTGTTTCTGCAAACATGATCATTACTTACTGATGTTATTTCATTTGATTTTGTTTTAGATTAGTTTAGTTTAGTTTAGTTTAGTTTAGTTTAGTTTAGTTTAGTTTAGTTTAGTAAAGTTTAGTTTAGTTTAGTTTAGTTTATTTACGGTACCTCGCGTACGCACGGCTGATCGACACACGTAGGCATGATTTTATTGCCATTTTCAGTTGTTAATCGTAACCGACTGTGTCTCGTTTATCAATCTCGCCGCTTTGCGATCGTCTGCCACAAGCCAACTTCTCTCCCCCTAGTCCAAGATATTGGATAACGAGGGTGTCCATTGATCACTCAGCGCGTATTTGGCTGTGTGTGAGTGTGTCTGGCTGGCTAGCTGGTTGGTTGGCTGGCTGTATCTGTCTCTCTGTCTGCTGTCTGCTGTCTGACTGGCTGTCAAGTTGTCTGTCTGTTTGCCTGTCTGCCTGTTTGCTTGTTTGTCTGCCTGCATTTCTGTCTCCCTACCTGTCTGTCTGTCTCTCTGTCTGTCTGCCTCTTTGTCTCTCTGTATCTCTATATCCCTCTCTGTCGTCCTCGAAGGTGTGCGCGCCTGTGGATGTATGTATGTGCGTCTGCCTGTTTGTACAGTTGTGTGTGTGTGTGTCTTTGTCTGTGTCTGTGTCCGTATGCCCGCGTATGCACGTGCGCGTGTTTTTTTTAAAACTACTAATGATAAGATGCGGGGGGGGTGTTTTGTAAACATACAATTATAAAAATGGTGCTTATACTATGGCTTGTTTTTATATTGAAATGGCAAAAAACAAATACGACATCTAACCTAAAGTTTTAGGAATAGCAAAACGAAAAGTACCCCCATAGTGTCATTGAGACAAAACTGTCTCCGGCGAGGTAAGATCAAATCCTTGTAGGAATGCCGGCGACTCTTTCAGTATAAATTGTATACCCACCTTCTGGAAATTCTGTGCTCGAAATTTCCTCTTTTCTCTCACTTTCTTTGTTTCTGCCTTGTTCCTTTGCTTTCTGTCATTTCTTCCTGTCAATTTCTGCCTTGCTGGTTCCCTCACCTGTATATGTTCGATAACGTCTTACGTACTTGTTCTTGGGACTGATAATTGGGTACGTATATTGGGTGTGTTTTTCGTTCTAAGGAAATGAAATATGCAGAAGTAATGTTAGATAACTTAGGCCCGTTTTCCTGTACTTATATGTATATATGTATATTTTTTATTTTCTTAGTTATGCTTAAATATATATTCAGGTATGTTTTTTCAAATCACTTGCAAGACAAATTGAACAGAGTGGTCAACGCCATGGACATCTCCTTAGATTATTTGCATTATAATGCTTTGAAATGTGTACTTAAATTTTCTTTTCCGTTTTTCCCCCTGTTGAAGTATTGTATATGTTTTGAAATGTTTATAGCCCTGATATGGCTCTACGCAGTCGGTTGGGCTTTAAACAAAAATAAGAATAGCAGGTAAAATCAAAAGCAGTCCTTTTGCATGGCATATTGGTCGATTTCCATCCACACAGATAATTTTTATTATGTTTGCATTCTGTTTATTGGTGAAATGATATTAAGGTTTGTATCAGTTTTCCACATATATAATCCATAATTTTGATAGTGATCTACACTGATGACTTTTTCTTGCGAATGATAAAAAAAAGAGTTTACTTTACATGCGTTTTCCCCCCATGAGAACAATTCAGAAATTTTGCAATTGAAATCCGGACATTGAAATGATATTGTTTATGAGGCTCGTTTTTGTTTTTTTGTTTGTTTGTTTGTTTGTTTGTTTGTTTGTTTGTTTGTTTGTTGTGTTTTTGTTTTGTTTGTGTTTTGTTTGTGTTGTTTGTTTGTTTGTTTGTTTGTTTGTTTGTTTTTTTTTTTTTGTTTGTTTTTCTTTGCTTCTTACTTGCTTCGTTTATGAAGGAACACAAATTTTTATTGTTTGTCTTGTGGTATATTCGTGTATTTTGTGGTCAAAAGATACATTTATCTAAATGATATAATGACGTGTTAAGCGGGGAATGTAAACGCTTATTTTGATGAACATAGCAATGTTAGCATGCCCCGTTTATTTGTTGTTGTTGTTGTTTTTTTATACTTCCAGGTCAGATTGATTTGAACTCAGGCGATTACTTTGACCAGGATGACGCAGTGTCCACCAGACCATTAACCCTATGAGTACCGCACCCTATCCACCAACTACAAAAACGTAACCCTTTGATTTTTCTCACCCTATCCACCAGCTTCCGGTAAGATGCTGATGGGATAGGGTGAGGGAATCAAAGGGTTAAGTTTTTGCTTTCCTAGCGTGGTTGACAATGCAGGATGCTGGTTGACAGATTGCGGGAGTCAAGGGTTAATTGTTTGTCTCCTGGAGATGTATTACTACTGTGTAAATTGTACTCAGAATCAGTTTCTTGCTCACCGTAGAAAGGAAGACAGAAGATGTGTGTATAGCATACCAAAAGGTTTTAAACAAAAACAGATGAAAACAAACAATATGATCAAGCCATTTTAACAATCTCACTTTTCATACAAAAAAGCTTTAAAAGAAAATCCAAATTTTGTACTTTTCAAGGTCGTTGTGACCTTGAAGAAACCTCAGTAAAAGAAAATTAAACTTGAAGTTTATCGAGGACAACGGCATATTGTCACAAAGAGTGAAAAATAGATTTTAGATATTGAGAAAGTGCTGTTTAACCACCGGTTTTCAAAGACATATGTTTATTTTAGGTACTCTTTCTTTTCGTCCGTGTGACTTTACCTCCATGTCGTGTCCTGCAAACTTGAGATCTGGTGATTCCTTAATGGTCCACAGTTTTGATCCAAGATCTTTGCTGGAACAGCTGAGAAAATGCTGCTAAAATGTGTTGGTCATATGGTTGTAACACACACACTCACACACACAAACACACACACACACACGCACACACGCACACACGCATGCACGCACACACACGCATACACATACACACACACACAGACATACATACACTCAAACACACACACATACACACACATACACGTACAAACACACACATACACACACACACACAACCACACGCATGCACGCACACACACGCATACACACACTCACACACACACAGACATACATACACTCAAACACACACACATACACACACATACACATACAAACACACACATACACACACACACACACACGCATGCACGCACACACACGCATACACATACACACACAGACATACATACACTCAAACACACACACATACACACACATACTCACACACACGCACACAACACACACATGCACGCACACACACGCATACACATACACACACAACGCTCAAACACACACACATACACACACACGCGCACACACACATACACACACACACACACACACACACACACACACACACACACACACTCACAATCACACTCACTCCCACCCAGAGCAGAATTTGTAAGGTTTGTGATGACAAAGCCTTTAGCGATAAGTTTCTCTTTGTTTTCGAATGTCCTAAATTCCGTGATGTCTGAATGCAAGTTTATTCGGAAAAAAATATCTTTCAGTTCAAATGATATTCTCGTTGCAGTAACTTCATGTCTGGAAGGAAAAAAAATAGATGAATGAAGGACTAGCATCATTTATCAAATGTTATAAAAATTATACTGTTATAGTCTGAACATTTGACTATCCTGGCGTAAAACAGTTTCAAATGGACTTTTTTTTTCTGTGCAGCAAATTCTTTTTGCTTAATGTTATCGGTTGATTCTGCTGGATGTTGGTTAATTTGCTGTTATCCTCTATGCCTCGTCTCAATATTGGGGTTGAAAGATCTATAAAGCACTGATCATTGAATATTGAGGTTGATACGCCAGGATGGATCAGTGAGCCATCAGTAGCTCAGTGGTTTTAGAGTTCGATTCACATGTTAATGGTTGTGGGTTCGAATCCCGGGGTCCGCTACATTAAAACTGGCCTTCTCACTGTCCCCATCTTAACATCATTGTTGTTCTGGTGGTGTCAGTGTAGGATTAGATAGGTCCCCCTTCCCCCTTCCCCCTTCCCCCTTCCCCCACTTCCCTGGGATGGTTATCCCCGTCGGCCATATCACCTGAGGTGAGTGCCGACGTAAAAACTGAACCAACCAAACCAATCAACCAAACTGCCTACATTAAAACTAAGACAGGCCTATATTAAGACTAAAACAGGCCTTTATTAAGACTAAAACAGGCCTTTATTAACTAAAACAGGCCTTTATTAAGACTAAAACAGGCCTTTATTAAGACTAAAACAGGCCTTTATTAAGACTAAAACAGGCCTTTATTACTAAAACAGGCCTTTATTAAGACTAAAACAGGCCTTTATTAAGACTAAAACAGGCCTTTATTAAGACTAAAACAGGCCTTTATTAAGACTAAAACAGGCCTTTATTAAGACTAAAACAGGCCTTTATTAAGACTAAAACAGGCCTTTATTAAGACTAAAACAGGCCTTTATTAAGACTAAAACAGCCTTTATTAAGACTAAAACAGGCCTTTATTAAGACTAAAACAGGCCTTTATTAAGACTAAAACAGCTTATTACTAAAACAGGCCTTTATTAAGACTAAAACAGGCCTTTATTAACTAAAACAGGCCTTTATTAAGACTAAAACAGGCCTTTATTAAGACTAAAACAGGCCTTTATTACTAAAACAGGCCTTTATTAAGACTAAAACAGGCCTTTATTAACTAAAACAGGCCTTTATTAAGACTAAAACAGGCCTTTATTAAGACTAAAACAGGCCTTTATTAAGACTAAAACAGGCCTTTATTAAGACTAAAACAGGCCTTTATTAAGACTAAAACAGGCCTTTATTAAGACTAAAACAGGCCTTTATTAAGACTAAAACAGGCCTTTATTACTAAAACAGGCCTTTATTACTAAAACAGGCCTTTATTAAGACTAAAACAGGCCTTTATTAGACTAAAACAGCCTTTATTAAGACTAAAACAGGCCTTTATTGACTAAAACAGGCCTTTATTAAGACTAAAACAGGCCTTTATTAAGACTAAAACAGGCCTTTATTAACTAAAACAGGCCTTTATTAAGACTAAAACAGGCCTTTATTTAAACTAAAACAGGCCTTTATTACTAAAACAGGCCTTTATTAACTAAAACAGGCCTTTATTACTAAAACAGGCCTTTATTAAGACTTAACTAACAGGCCTTTATTACTAAAACATGGCCTGTTATTAGCTAAAACAGGCCTTATTAACTAAAACAGGCCTTTATTAAGACTAAACAGGCCTTATTACTAAAACAGGCCTTTTTAAGACTAAAAAGCCTTTATACTAAAACAGGCCTTTATTAACTAACAGGCCTTTATAAGACTAAATCAGGCCTTTATTACTAACAGGCCTTTATTAAGACTAAAAAGCTTTATTATAAAACAGCTTTATAACATAAAACAGGCCTTTATTACAGACACAGGCCTTTATTAGACTAAACAGGCCTTCTATTAGCTAAAACATATGGCCTATTAAGACTAAAACAGGCTTTATTACTAAAACAGCTTATTAGATAAAAAGGCCTTATTAAGACTAGAAACAGGCTTGATACTAAACATGGCCTTTATTTAAGACTAAAACAGGCCTTTATTAAGAACTAAAACAGCCTTTTTACTAAAACAGGCCTTTTATTAAACTAAAACAGGCCTTTAGTTAGAACTTAAAAACAGGCCTTTTACTTAAAAACAGCGCATATATAAGACTAAAACGGCCTTTATTAAGACAAAAAACAGCGAACGTTTATTTAAATACACAGCTTAAGGCAAAACAAGGCCTTTATTAAACTAAAACAGGCCTTTATTACTAAAACAGGCCTTTATTAAGACTAAAACAGGCCTTTATTAAGACTAAAACAGGCCTTTATTACTAAAACAGGCCTTTATTACTAAAACAGGCCTTTATTAAGACTAAAACAGGCCTTTATTAAGACTAAAACAGGCTTTATTACTAAACAGGCCTTTATTAAGACTAAAACAGGCCTTCATTTAAACTAAAACAGGTCTTCTTACTACCCAGCTTAGTATTCTGATGGTGTCGGTCTAAGATTTGATAAGTCTTCCACTTCCCCTACCTCCCTGGAAATGGTCGCTGTGTTGGCTATATCAACTGACGTAAAACTGAATCAAATTAATCAATCAATCAATCAATCAATTAAAACAGATCCCCATCTTAAGATATTAGCATCCATCTTCCCATTCTGCCACTTCTCTAGAATGGTTATCTCTGTTGGCTATATGACCTGACGTAAGACTGAATCAAATCAATCAATCAATCAAATCAATCAATCAATGAAAACAGATCACTATCCCATCATATCAGCATCCATCTTCCCATTCTGCAACTTCCCTGGGACGGTCAGCCCCTTCGGCCATATCACATGAGGTGGGGGCCGACGTAAAACTTAAGCTAATCAAGCAGTGCACAAAATGACAGCATGAATCAGATAAAAATCCTAAAAGAGGAAAAGGACTTGGGAATAACTTTCGACAGGATGTTGCCCTTCGATTTACATATTGGTAAAATAGTTAATAAAGCAAATCAAATGTTGGGAGTTATTAGGAGAAGCTTTTCTTACTTAGATAAGGATATATTTCTAAAACTATATAAATCTTTTGTTAGACCACATTTGGAATATGCAAATGCAATATGGTGTCCATCCTTGAAAAGACAGTCAGCGCAAATAGAAAGAGTACAAAGACGTGCAACAAAGATATTAAAAGAATGCAAAGATAAATCTTATGCAGAACGATTGAAGTATTTGAAATTACACTCACTTAAAGGCAGAAGGACAAGAGGTGACCTTATTCAAACATATAAGATATTTAATGGAGTTGATAATATTTGTGTTGACTCCTCTTTTCTGTTTCACATTGTAATATCACAAGAAACAAGGAAGGAAAGATATTTATTCAGCACTGTCGTACTAACACAAGAAAATTTTCTTTTTCACATCGAGTAGCCCCTTTGTGGAATAAACTCCCAACTAACATAAAATTTGCACAAGATACTAACAAATTCAAGAATTTTTTTGACGAAATTCCAAAATTCAAAGAACTTTTCATCGATTATGATGATTAAAGGACTGATTAGGCTTATGCAAACAAAAAGAAAATTCGCCATTTTAACACCTGTATTAGAAATATTTGAGAAAGAGGGGACGTAAATAGGCCGCAAGGCTAGGCATTGAAAGCCAGTCCTATTCACTACTATCACTACTAACTACTACTACCTACTATACTACTCCTACTACTACTACTACTACTACTAAGCAGTCACAATAGATTACCAGCTTATCTTCTCAACGTCCATTTTCCCATTCTCTGGAGTGGTGAGTACCCACTTCCCCTACTTCCTTGGATCGTTATCTCTGTTGGCTCAGACCTGGCCAGCTCAAGGGTTTATGTGCAGGCTGAAGGCTTGTGCCATGATCACTATACACATGGCCAGCTCAAGGGTTTATGTGCAGGCTGAAGGCTTGTGCCATGATCACTATACACATAGCCAGCTCATGGGTTTATGTGCAGGCTGAAGGCTTGTGCCATGATCACTATACACATGGCCAGCTCATGGGTTTATGTGCAGGCTGAAGGCTTGTGCCATGATCACTATAGACATAGCCAGCTCATGGGTTTATGTGCAGGCTGAAGGCTTGTGCCATGATCACTATAGACATAGCCAGCTCATGGGTTTATGTGCAGGCTGAAGGCTTGTGCCATGATCACTATAGACATAGCCAGCTCATGGGTTTATGTGCAGGCTGAAGGCTTGTGCCATGATCACATATACATGGCCAGCTCAAGGGTTTATGTGCAGGCTGAAGGCTTGTGCCATGATCACTATACACATGGCCAGCTCATAGGGTTTATGTGCAGGCTGAAGGCTTGTGCCATGATCACTATACACATGGCCAGCTCAAGGGTTTATGTGCAGGCTGAAGGCTTGTGCCATGATCACTATACACATGGCCAGCTCATGGGTTTATGTGCAGGCTGAAGGCTTGTACCATGATCACTATACACATGGCCAGCTCATGGGTTTATGTGCAGGCTGAAGGCTTGTGCCATGATCACTATACACATGGCACCTGTGACGTTAGTGCATACGGAATTCGTTCCGAGCGCGGAGACGTCATCTTGAGAAACTGAAACTGAACTGTTGGCTATATCAACTGACGTAAAATTGAACCAGATTAATCAATCAATCAGTCAGTCAGTCAGTCAGTCAGTCAATCAGTCAGTCAGTTAGTCAGTCAAAACAGATCACAGTCTCATCATCTGGACATCATCTTCCCATTCTGCTTCTTTCCTGGAATGTTTATTGTAATGTATCAGCAAAATGAACGTTTTTACTGTCTAAATTAATGTCTAGAAGGAAAAAATGAGAAATTGAAATAAACAAAATTCAACACGTTTCCTTCAAAATGTATAGTTATATTCTCAGTTTTTGAATATCCTATTGTAAGATAATTTTGTGTGTGTGTGTGTATTTTTCATGTTGGACTCATATTGATTTGGTTGGATTTTCGTTTATTTGCTGCTTTCCTCCGTATCCCAGTCAGGGTTAAAATGATTTAGTACACCTAATTGTGTGTTGTGTGTGTGTGTGTGTGTGTGTGTGTGTGTGTGTGGTGTGTGTGTGTGTGTGTGTGTGTGTGTGTGTGGTGTGTGTGTGTGTCTATGTCTGTGTGTGTCTGTGTCTGTGTCTGTGTTGTCTATGATGATATATGTCTGTACATATAAATAAGTTGCATTTTAACAAAACCAAGTCAAATAGATTGAACACATGAATCGATTTTTTTTTGACACTCTATCAGGGAGAGGTGTAAGAGAACATCTCATCTCTGCTTTTAATGACAAATTATATTGTTACGACTGTGCATTTGTTTTAAAGAAATACCTGTCTGCTTTCGTTAATGCTGTTTAAGATCTCATGCTGTTTGCGTATATTTTATCAGTTTGTCTGTTACCCTGTGTCAATGTATGTGCGTTCTTCAGCATTGAGTCCCTGCGTGGGGGGTCCTTGTCTGTCTGCGTGCGTGCCTACATACATGCGTATCTGTACGTCTGTGTGTGCCGAGGGTTTATGTGCAGGCTTAAGGCTTGTGCCATGATCATTTTGGATCTTCTCCGTCACATGGCATCAGTGGCTAAGGTGCATATGGAATTCATTTCGTGCGCGGAGACGTCATGCTAAGAAACTAAAACTGAATTGAGAAATTCTACGTGGGCGATAACTCCGTGACTCCAAGAGTTATGTTACTTAGTTGAATGTTCCTTATTAACATAACATGATTTTGTTTTTCTCACTGTCATACGATACTGTTGTTTTCTTTAGATGTTCTGTGTCATGTCATGCTTTTATCATTGATTTATCGTTGATTTACATCGTTATGTATACATTTTCTGTAAAATGCAGGACACTTAAAGCTTGTTGCTTGCCGGGATTTTGTGCTAAACATTTTTTTCATTATCATTAATAGCAGTAGCAGTAATAGTAATAGTAGTAGCGGCGGTGGTGGTGGTGGTGTTTCGATGTTTGTTTTGGGGGGGGGGGGTTGTTTCTTTTGTTCGGTTTTTGTTGTTGTTGTTGTTTGTTGTTTTTGTTTGTTTGTTTGTTTGGTTTTGTTTTGTTGTTTTGTTGTTGCTGATTTGTTGTTGTTTTTTGAGGGGGGGGGGTGTTTTGCTTGTTTGTTTGCTTTGATTTTTTGTGATTTTTTGTCATGCCTTCCTTGAAAAAAAATTTTGTTTGTTTGTTTGTTTGTTTTTTTGTTTGTTTGTTTGTTTGTTTGTTTGTTGTCATGCCTTCCGTAAAAAAAAATGTGTGCATGCTGAAGGCTTATGCCATAATTATTCAGGGCTTCTCCATCTCATGGCATCACTGGCATCAGTCGGTCAGTGCAGAATGGAATCCATTCTGATGTAGCTGATGGTGGCGTTACAAATCTTTAAACTGAATCTGAAAGTACCGAGCCTGGCGTTCATTTTTTGTTATAAACGTAACAGTGTGACAAATAGGAAACCTGCGTGACTTCTCCCGAACTGGCTGTTACGTGTTTGTTTGTTTGTTTGTTTGTTTGTTTTTGTTTGTTTGTTTGTTTGTTTGTTTGTTAGATTTTTTGTTTTGTTTTTGTTTGTTTCTTTCTTTCTTTCTCTCTCTCTGTCTTTCTCTCTCTCTCTCTCTCTCTCTCTCTCTCTCTCTCTCTCTCTCCTCTCCCTCTCTCTCTTTCTCTTCCATTTGCTCTCTCTGTCTCTGTCTCCCTCTCTGTCTCTATCTTCCTTTCTCCTCCATTCGCTGTCTCTCTCTCTGTCTCTCTGTCTCTCTCTCTCTCTCTTTCTCTCTCTCTCTCTCTCTTTCTTTCTCTTCCTTTGCTCTCTGTCTCTGTCTCTGTCTCTCTGTCTCTCTCTCTTTCTCTTCATCTCTCCCTCTTTATCTCTCTATCTATCTATCTTCCCCCCTCTCTCTCTCTCTACCTCACTCTCTCTCTTCATCTCTCCCTCTTTATCTCTATCTCTCTCTCTCCCTCTTTATCTCTATCTCTCTCTCTCCCTCTCTCTCTCTCTCTCTCTCTTCATCTGTCCCTCTTTATCTCTTCTCTCTCTCTCTCTCTCTCTCTCTCTATCTATCTATCTATCTCTCTCTCTTTCATTCTTTCTTGGTTGGTTTGTTCGTTAGTTTCTTGTTCCTTTGGATTTATTGTGTGTTTCTTTGTTTCATTCTTTCTTTCTTTGTCTTATGTGTGTTACAACACAATGACTTTGTGTGTGTGTGTGTGTGTGTGTGTGTGTGTGTGTGTGTGTGTGTGTGTGTGTTTCTTTGTTTCTTGTTTCTTTGTTTGTCTTGTGTGTGTTCCAACACAATGACTTGTGTGTGTGTGTATGTGTGTGTGTGGTGTGTGTGTGTGTGTGTTTCTTTGTTTCTTTGTTTGTCTTGTGTGTGTTCCAACACAATGACTTTGTATGTGTGTGTGTGTGTGTGTGTGTGTGTGTGTGTGTGTGTGTGTGTGTGTGTGTTGTGTGTGTGTGTGTTGTGTTTGTGTATGTGTGTGTGTGTGTGTGTGTGTGTGTGTGGTTTTTTTTTTCTTTGTTTGTCTTGTGTGTATCACAGCACAATGACTTTTTGTGTGTGTGTGTTTCTTTGTTTTATTGTTTGTCTTGTGTGTATCAGAGCACAATGACTTTTTGTGTGTTTGTTTGTTTCTTTCATTGTTTGTTTCTTTGTTTGTCTTGTGTGTGTTACAAGACAGAATGACCTTCCCTGCAAAATGCTGTCGGCTGTTTCTGCGTACATTTCGTAAAGAAGATTCCTGCGTGCATTCGGCGAATACGTTTTGTGTGTCGTCCGATCCCACAGTAAGGCTTCAGGACATAGACTGCTTCTAATAAGTTGACTCTACCATTTTTGAGTGCAGTACTCTCCGTGTTAGTGTGTGTGTGTGTGTGTGTGTGTGTGTGTGTGTGTGTGTGTGTGTGTGTGTGTGTGTGTGTGTGTGTGTGTGTGTGTACATATATATACATATATAGATATATATAGATATGTATACACATACGTATATATATACATACATACATATATATATATATATATATATTGTGTTGTGTGTGTGTGTGTGTGTGTGTGTGTGTGTGTGTGTGTGTGTGTGTGTGTGTGTGTACATGCACGCGTGCAAATGCGTGTGCGCGTGCGTGAGTAATAAGTTGACCCGACAATTTATGATTTAAAAGCTCTCTGCGTGTGTGTGTGCGTGTGTGTGTGTTTGTGTGTGTGTGTGTGTGTGTGTGTGTGTGTGTGTGTGTGTGTGTGTGTGTGTGTGTGTGTGTGTGTGGAAATGCATGTGCGCGCAATAAGTTGACCTGACAATTTTTTAATTCTACAGTCGTTTGTGTGTTTGTTTGTTTGTTTGTTTGTTTTTGTTGTTTGTTTGTTTGTTTGTTTGTTTGTTTGTTTGTTTCGTTTGTTTGTTTGTTTGTTTCGTTTGTTTGTTTGCTTCGTTTGTTTGTTTTTTTGTTTGTTTGTTTCGTTTGTTTGTTTGTTTGTTTGTTTGTTGTGTGTGTGTGTGTGTATGTGTGTGTACATACGTACGTGCCGTGCATGCAAATGCATGCGCGCGTGCGTACGCGTGCTTAATAACTTGACCCAACAGTTTATGTTTAGAACTCTGCACATATGTGCGTTTGTGTGTAAGCCTACATATTCGGTGCATATAAGTGGTTGGCTGCATAAACAGTTTAGATGAACTTCTCTCTATCTCCGACGAATCGTTTATTTTATCTGCTTAAGGGCAGTTTGGTTTTGTATAGAAATATTTTACTGTATTCCCCATAATCATACTGGTCTGCATTTTCTTTCAACGGGTTTTTCGCTTGTCCTTCATATACTGTTTTTTGTTTGTTTGTTTGTTTGTTTGTTTGTTTGTTTGTTTGTTTATTGTCAAACGCACGTGTATCTATTTCTCTCCTCTCTCATATTTGTGTGTAGGGTAGTTGCAGAGTATAAAGGTAGGCTTGGGCGCTCCTTTTTTTTTTGAGGAGTGCTCTGAGCTTACTGTTTTTGTACTTTGTATCTGCTTCTATGCTAGCTGAATGGGTAGCGCAAACTATGTTAGATTTGAGAAGTTCTGTACAACATGGGAGATAATTCTCAAGAGTTATGTCCTTTGATTATATTATAAAAATTCTCCCTGCTTCCTTTCTTATTTCTTTGGTATTTTATGAGGGTGTTTTTGTGTTGTTGTTTTTTATCTTTAACATTTCTACTATCGTGATATACTACTACTAGTGATAGAAATAGTAGTAGTAGTAGTATGGTATGATAACAATGATGACAATGATAATGATGATGATGGAATGTGATGATGATGATTCTAATACTCGTTTATTAATATATTAGTGATATGTAATATTATTATTATAACTGTTGTTCTTATAGTGTATATTTGTTATTATTATTTATTATATTATTATTATTATTATTATTATCATCATTATTATTATTACTATTATTATTTTATTATTATAACTGTTTTTGTTGTTGTTATTATCATTATTAATAGTACTAGTAGAATTGGTAGTAGTTGTAGTAGTAAAGCAAGTAGCAGTTATAGTAATATCGTTATTATCATAACTGTTGTTCTTGCTATTATCGATGTATTATTATCATCATCGTCATCATCATCGTCATTATTTTTTCCATTATGATTATTACTATTGTTATTATTATTATATTACTATTATCATCATCATCATCGTTATTATTAGTATCATTCCCATCCCACAGCATATATGTGACCTCCCACCACGAAATCAGTCTTAACTCGCAGTCAGTCGAACAGCACTAGGAGCTGAAAAGGTGACTGAGGGTCTATCTGAGGTGTTTTGACTATTTCTCAAATTGATTTCTGTAGACTATAATCTATCCCCCCACAGAATTTTTTTTCTTGAAAAAAATATTATTAATCAATTTAAATCGGCATTTTAATGCACTGATCTCAGCAGAAAGAACGCAGTTTCCTACCAGAAGTACCTATTTTTGTCTCTTACTATGAACCGTAACCTGTACAATACCCGCACGTGTAATATACTGAAGGAAAGCTCTTTGGTGCACCTTTCAGATAATGACAGCGAAAATTAGAAAACAAACTGGGTCAAAGCCACCAAATAAAAAAAATTAAGGAAAATGTGTAGGAAGCACACAAAAACTTAAGAGGCCGTTTTCTCAAAATGGCTATCATACAACTTAATGACTTTAAACATACATAACTTCTACTTTTTTTTTTTCAGTACAAGCTTTATTCAAGTACCAAAATAATCAGCAGAATGTACACTTTCCAATGATATGTATATCTCAAAATGCCCAAAATGCTAGTTAAGACTGATTTCGTGGTGGGAGGTCACATTTAGAAAGATGGATTGAAGCCATGGAAATGAGACGTTTTCGCAAGATGCCAAACACCCCATACTCTGATCGCCAGTCACCAATGGACCAAGTTCGCCAAACCATCAGGCAGCACACTGGGCCATATGAAGTTCTGCTGGCAGCAGTTAGAAGGGGAGAGAAAAAAGGAAAATATGTTGGTATGGCCATGAAACAAGATTTAGTGGCCTTGCTGAATCAATATTCCTAGGAATTGTTGAGGGTCGGAGACAGAGACGACGACAAAAAAAGGAAGGAGGGAAGGATACAGAGAGGACGACAAAAAAAGGAAGGAGGGAAGGAAGGAAAAAAGAAAGAAAAAGAAGAGGGACAAAGAAAGAAGGAAAGGGAGAAAGAACGAAAGAAAAAAAGAAAATGAAAGACAGACAGAAAGAAAAAAAGAAGAAAAAGAAAAGAAAGAAAGGAAGGAAGGAAGGAAGAAAGAAAGAAAAAGAGAGAAGAAGAAGAAAAAAAAACGAGTGGTGCTTAACAACATTGCGGAATTGACCAGAGAAAGTATGTGCAGAAACCCAGGCTTCGGCACACAGCCGACAAAGCTGGAGGAGTCTAGTGAATGGTTCTTTGGTGAAGCGCCATAATGAAGCTTCGTGGAGTTACGGGCGAAAAAGATCGTCTTTAATCACCGCCATATTGGTGAATTGCCATAGTGACCTTTCACGGAGTTACAGGCGAAAAAAAATTGTCTCCATCATCGTCATAATCGTCAACATCATCAAAATTGTTATCTTTATCACTTACAAGAACACCAATATAATCTACTGATTCATGCACTTACTTGCAATGTCCTGATTATCACTGGTTCAAGTTCCGTTTTGTTTTCGCTCGTTTGTGTGATAAGTTTCTTTGTTCGTTTCTGTGATTGGATGTTTATTTTTCTCTTGTTTTCAATCTCACTTTTCATTTTTTAGCTGAGGGGGGGGGGGGGGGGGGTGGGGGCGGGATTGTAATCTATACATTGGGACAACCTTGTGTGTAATTAGAGGGTTTTGAGAATGGGGTGACGTTGTTTGTTGGATGGATGGATGAATGGATGGATGGGCTGATTGATTGATTGATTGATTGATTGATTGATTGATTGATTGATTGATTGATTGATTGATTTGATCGTTCGATTGATTGGTTGATTGATTGACGATCGGTCGGTCGGTCGGTCGGTCGGTCGGTCGATCGATCGATCGATCGATTGATTGATTGATTGATTGATTGATTGATTGATTGATTGACATTTACTTCCTGTTTTATTCACTTTTCTTTTTTATAGTTTCCTTTCTGTGTTTGCTTGTCTGTCTTTCTCGTGTATTATGTTTTCCCGTGGTTTTCGTTCTTCCTTTTTTCCTTTCTTTCTTTCTTCCTTTCTTTCTTTCTTTCTTTCTTTCTTTCTTTCATCAATTCTTTTTTTTTCTTTCGTTGTTTCCTTTTTCTTGTTTTCTTTCTTTCTTTCTCTTTCTCTTTTTCTTTCTTTCCTTCAAATTTGTTTTTTATTTTTTCCCTTTTTTTCCTTTCTGTCTTTCTTTCTTTTTTGTCCATTCCTTCCTTGCAATCTTTCTTGACTTTCTTTCTTTCTCTCTCTTTCTTTCTTTCTTTCTTTCTTTCTTTTATTGTTACTGTTCCCTGTTTTTCCCCTTTTTTCTTTCTCTATTTTGTCCATTCCTTCCTTCTAGTCTTTCTTGACTTTCTTTCTTTCTCTCTTTGCTTTCTGACTTTCTGTCTGTCTTTGTTTTTGTTTGTTTTTTCATTGGATATTTACAAACTGAATGTCAACCTTTGTTTGGTTTGTCATTGGATATTTACAAATCATATACTAGATGGTAGTGTTGTAAAACGCTGGTAGAGTCCAGTTTCTGTAATAATCTTTTCATATACTTGCCCAACTCAAACTTTGGATGAATACTTTTGAAGTACTTTCAGATGAAATGTTGTTTTAGAGTGTCGTCGGCTTCCTGTTGGTATTACGTACCTATCACACAGTGACCACCATATTGCCCCTCTTCTCCCCCCCTATTTCGTGTTGGTTGGTTGTTGTTTGTTTGTTTTGACTCTGTGTGTGTGTGTGGGGGGGGGGGGGGGGTTTGCTTTGTGTGTTTGTTTTGTTTTGGTTTGGTTTGGTTGTTTTTGTATTTGTCATGGTTTGGTTTGTTTTTGTGTTTGTTTTGTTTGTATGTTTGTTGTTTGTTTGTTTTGTTTTGTTTCACGTTTTTTCGTTCGTTCGTTTGTCTGTCTCTGTCTGTCTGCCTGTCTGTCTGTCTGTCTGTCTGTCTGTCTGTCTGTCTGTCTGTCTGTCTGGTCCGGTCCGGCCTTGTTTGTTTTGTTTTGTTTTGTTTGGCTTGGCTTGGCTTGCTTCTCCAGTCTTGTCTTGTTTGTTTGTTTTGTTTTGTTTTGTTTGTTTTGGTTTGATTTTACTTTTTCTTGAACAAGACACAATTTCAGTGCCAGAGTGGGAAGAATCGATGTTCTTTTACCTTCTTCTGAAACAGGATTTATCACTGCTGCCAACTCCCATGCTAGTGCTGCTCGTGCTGGTATTACTTTTGGCCAGAACTCATTACTACTGCTACTATTGCGACTATTGTTACTACTACTACTACTACTACCACCACCACCACCACCACCACTACTACTACTACTACTACTGACTGCTGCTGGCTGCTGCTGCTACTACTACTACTACTACTACTACTACTACTGCTGCTGCTGCTGCTGCCGCTGCTACTTCTACACACTACTACTACTACTACTACTACCACCACCACCACCACTACTACAACTCACTACTAATACTACTACTACCAGTTCTACCACATCGTCTTTTTTCCATCTAGCTGCCTACTTTTTGCTGCTATGTACGTTTTTTCTTGGATAACAAAAGCAAAAACAGTGACTACTACTATTACTGCCACTATTACTGCCGCTACTACTGTTACTGCTACTATTACTGTCACTACTAATATTACTGCCACTACTAATATTACTGCCACTACTAATATTACTGCCACTATTACTATTACTGCCACTACTACTATTACTGCCACTACTACTATTACTGCCACTACTACTACTATATACTGCCACTACTACTACTATTACTGCCTCTACTACTATTACTGCCACTACTACTATTACTACTACTACTACTACTACTACTACATGTGCTGCTACCACTACGCTAACTGCTATAATATATTACTACTATTACTACTACTACTACTACTAACTACTACTACTACTACACTCTACTACTACTACTACTACTACTATATACTACTATGTGCTGCTACCACTAACTTTCTGTTATACTATTATAACTATGTTATCATTACTATACTACTACTACTACTACTACTACTACTACTACTACATGTGCTGCTACCACTAAGCGTACTGTTATACTATTATAACTATTGTTATCATTACTATACTACTACTACCTACTACTACTACTACTACATGTGCTGCTACCACTAAGCGTACTGTTATACTATTATACTATGTATATTACTCAACTACTAGTACAACTACTATGTGTGCTATACTACACTACTACAAGCGTACTCTACTATACTATTAGAAGTGCTGCTATACTAAGCTTATTACTGTAACTACTATTAACTACTATCGTACGTTATTATTACTTCTTACTACTACTATAAATACTACTACTGCATGCTGCTATACTACTACGATTGCTGCTACTGTTGCTACTACAGTTGCTGCTAATTCTTAAGCTTATTACTATTACTACTATATATTATACTACTCTCTACTATACTATTTCTACTCTGTTGCTGCTGCTACTATGTAAGCTTACTACTATAGTATTATTACTTCTATATTATTATTACTACTGCTACTACTACAACTACTACTCTTCCTACAACTACTGCTCCTGCTACTACTATTGCTATCACTACTATAAGTGCTACTACTACTATGCTTACTAGCATACTATTACTACTAGTAGTACTGCTGCTGCTACTATTACTACTACTACCATTACTACTACTATTACTACTACTACTACTACAGCTACTGCTACTATCAGTTCTACAGCAACGTCTTTTTGTTTTATATTTGTCAAATTACTTTGCATCACTTTTCGCTGCAAGGTACATTATGTCCTGAACATCAAAAGCAACAACAGAAACTAGTACTGGTAATGCTGCTACTACTAATTTAACTATACTGCTATTACTTCTACTACTATTACTACTACTAACACCACTACTATTACTACTACTACTGCTACCACTATTACTACTACTATTACTACTACCAATTCAATCACGTATTTTGTTGTTGTTGTTTTGTTTCGTTTTGTTCTTTGTGCTAATTGCCAAACTACAGTACTTACATCGCGTTTTGTTCCTAGGTACAATATCCCCTAGACAACAAAAGCTACAACAGAAACTACTACTAGAAGTGCTACTGCTACTAAGTTCACTCTACTACTGCTAGTACTACTTCTGCTACTACTACTACTATTTTCACTATTACTATTACCGCCATCACCATCAGCATCATAGATACTATCTGTTCTTTCATAACTGCTACTACTTTCTTTGCAAAAATGTTCCAGATTCTCTGTCTCTGTGTCTGTCTCTGTCTGTCTGTCTGTCTGTCTCTCTCTCTCTCTCTCTCTTCTCTCTCTCTCTTGCTCTCTCTCTCTCCTCCTCACATTCTTTCTTTCTCTCCCCCCTCCCCTCTTTCTCTCTCTCTTCTCTTCTGTTCTCTTTTTCTCTCACACACGTTCTCTCTCTTTCACCCCTCTCTCTCTCTCTCTCTCTCTCTCTCTCTCTCTCTCTCTCTCTCTCTCTCTCTCTCTCTCTCTCTTACTCCCTTTCTGTCTTTCTCTCTTTCTGTCTGACTTATTCTCTCTCTTTCTCTCCCTGCTGTTTTTTTTACTTTTTTTTTTTTTTACTCGTTTTGCTTTTCATACCAATTTTTTTCTGCATGGTGTTATTTTACACCACCACCATCACCACTACCCAACGCCCTAAACAATGATCACTCATTCCATTTCTACGCTGTTGTAAGATATTGCGGTATCCAACTACCAGCCATCTCTGCTCCCCCCCCCCCTTACTTTGACCCCTGTGACGCAAGACATATCAAATTGTTTAATTTTTTTATTGTTGGTATAGTGTTGTTATTATAACAATCTTCAACATTTTGTGAATGGTTTTTGTCTTGGGTCAAAGCAGACATTTGTCTTGGGTCAAAGCAGACATTTGTCTTGGGTCAAAGCAGACAAGCCCCACTGTTCATAACTTTGTACGACAATTAGATATCGTCTTTTTTATAGAGTGTGTGCGTGCACGTGTATGTGTATGTGTGTGTGTGTGTGTGAGTGTGTGTGTATATGTGTGTGTGTGCGTGTGTGTTTTTGTGTGTGTATGTGTGTGTGTGTTAGTGTGTGTGTGTATGTGTGTGTGTGTGCGTGTGTGTTGTGTGAGTTTGAGTCTATGTGTGTGTTAGTGTGAGTTAGTGTGTGTGTATGTGTGTGTTGTGTGTGTGTGCATGTGTGTGTGTTAGTGTGTGTGTGTGTATGTTTGTTTGTGTGCGTGCTTATGTGTGTGTGTGTTAATGTGTGTTTTTGTTTGTGTGTGTGTGTGTGTTAGTGTGTGTGTGAGAGAGAGAGTGTCTGAGTGTGTTTATGTGTGTGTTAGTGTGTGTATGTGTGTGTGTGTTAGTGTGTGTGTTTGTGTGTGTGTGTATGCGATTGTGTGTTAGTGTGTGTGTACTGCTGACGACAGAGCGCATGATCAGTACTCTTTCCTTCAATTGAAAACAAAACTGTATTTCACGACTTATTCAACACTATTGTACTTTTGATTCCTTTATGGAAAAAAAGTAATGATTGTGGTGTGTGTGTGTGGTGTGTGTGTGTGTGTGTGTGTGTGTGTGTGTGTGGTTTTGTGTGTGTGTGTGTGTGTGTGTGTGTGTGTGTGTGTGTGTTCGAACGAGGATAGATCAAAATATGTGTGACATACCTATTGGGCAATGTCAAGGATATGATATTATGTGCTTTTTCCCCAGCATCTGTTTACACCTCGTGGGATGTGTATTTTTCATTTCATCTGCTTTGTTAGAAAAAGCTTTGTTTGCAACTTTATTCGTAAGAGAACATTTTCTTTTTTTTTTAAAAAGGTATTCTCCGGGTGCGTACAGATCCATGTAACTGTCACACGCGAACACACACACATACATACACGCATAGAAACGCATAAACACACACACACACACACACACACACACACACACACACACACACACACACACACACACACACACACACAAATTGTATATAGACATTTACGTACTTACTCACTCACTCACTTACCCACTCACTTACTGAATGAATGAATAAATGAATGAATGAAGAAAGGAAGGAAGGAGCGAACGAATAAATGAATATATGAATGAATGAAGATGAATGAATGAATGAATGAATGAATGAATGAATGAATGAATGAATGAATGAATGAATGGATGAATGAATGAATGAATGAATGGCTTACGTACTTTATAACTTACTGTTGTCTGATTTACTTACTATTTATTTCTTTATTTGATTATTTATTTAAGTACTTACTTACGTACGTGTACCTAATTTGCATTGGCATAAAGGTCAGCAACAAAGATAAGACAACTCAAACACAGACGACTAATACACCATCCACTTATTACTGTTATTGTGTTCTAAACTTTTTTGTGTAACTAAACGATCATGTACGAAAACAAAACGCAAAATGACTGGAGCTGAAACGAGAATAGATAAAAAAAAAAAAAAACTACACGATAAAACATAAAGAATTTTGTACCGGGTATCCTCAAAGAATGTTGTTTGTAGGTATATAATCAAAGTCCTGTTTTTAAAGTTTTTGAATGTGTGACAGTTGTTTGGATATTTACTTCTTTTTTTTTTCTTTTTTTTTTTTTTTCAATGGTCGTTTTTGTTAACTGCTTCTTAATTAAGCAAGCCGGGGAGTCCTCCCACAGTGCACTAACAGAATATTGCTGCACCATTATCACAAGATTCGTGCGAGGACGCGCGTCCTTGTTCAGATCGCATTTGAATTTATCTGTTGGTCTGTCAGTTAGTCAGGCGTGACTATCTTCTTGTCTGTCTGTTTGTCTGCTTGTTTATTTGTCCATTTCTCTGCTGTTGGATTGAGTGGTTTTTTTGTTTGTTTGTTTGTTGTATTGTTGTTGGTTTCTGTTCTTTTGTGTGTGTGTGTTGTGTGTGTGTGTGTGGTGTGTGTGTGTGTGTGTGTGTGTGTGTGTGGTGTGTGTGTGTGTGTGTGTGTGTTGTTGTGTGTGTGTGTGTTTTGTTTGTTTGTTTTGTTTGTTTGTTGTTTGTTTGTTTTGTTTGTTTTTGGTTGTTTGTGTGTTTGTTTTTTGTCGTGTTTTGTTTCTCAGGATATTCGCTCTTCTTTCATGCATATATTGTTCAGTTTTTGTGTGTGTGTGTGTGTGCTTTGTATTGTTAGGATTTTGTTTTGTTTTTTTATTTTTCTTGTTCTGTTTTCTTTTGTTATGGCGGGCGTTGTTTACTTGATTGATCGTATAGTTTCGAGGGGTTTAATTACTAGTTTATTTACTCATTTATTTGTTTTTTATTTGTTTATTTATTTATGATTTATTTATTTATTTTATCTTATCTTATTTTATTTTATTTTATTTTATTTTATTTTATTTTTATTTTATTTAGTCTTTTTTTTTTTAATTTCATTTGCTCATTTTTTATTCGTTCATGCATTTCTTTATTTTTCATTCCTTAAGTACTTATGACAGTGATGGGCATGTTTTGGACATTGTTTTATTTGCTTGTTTATCCAACTATTTTGTCAAATTATAATTGATGGGCATTTCGGACATTTTGGGCCTTTTTGATTTGGTTTGTTGTTGGTTGTTGTGTTGTTGTTGTTTTTTATATACATGAACTTAACCAAAGTGTCATAGGAGATGGACGTGCTGTATCTAAAGCAGATAACTTTTATTTGGTATTGTCACTTTCAGCTCTAACGGAACTTTTTTTTTTTCAGCTCTCGATTATTTGTCTTCTCTTTGTCTACAAAGCTGCCAGGTATACAGTCATATTGTCCATATCTGACAATTTTTGACCTGACCAACTTTTTGGTTGATTGCAACGATGACACTGTTTGTTAAATGCTGTGAGTGTTGATGTCGATTTTGTGCCTTTGTTTCGATCTTTCTCGCGTCTTATGGACTATGTATCATTCTATATATATATACATCATATATACATGTAGGTTTTCATCTTAAACTGAGTACAAGCATTACTGTTGGTTTGGTTTCTGTTTCTGTTTCTTTCTGTTAATTGTGTATGATGGTGTTCTCATGTTTTCTCTGCCTGTCTCTATCTGTCTCTCTCTCTGTCTCTGTCTCTCTCTCTCTCTCTTCTCTCTCTCTCTTCTCTCTCTCTCTTGTCTTTCTCTCTCTCTTTCTCTGTCTCTCTCTTTTCACTGTCTCTCTTTCTGGCTCTGTGTCACTCTTTCTGTCTCTCTCTTTCTTTCTCACTCCTCTCTCGTTCTCCCTTTCTCTCTGGCATACGCATATTCACACACACACACACACACACACACACACACACACACCACACACACCCCACTTAACACACATACTAACACACACTAACACACTGACATACACACACATACTCACACTCCTCTCATTTTTTTCGTCTTGTTTTGTTTTTGTTTAATTTTTTTTTACCTGTGTCTGATCTTATATGCTCAGGTTTTGTTTTTCTATTTTTTTCGCCTTTTTTTGTTTGTTTTTGGATTACAAGCATAAAAGAAAATTTGTTTTCTGATTACAAGCACAAAAGTATTCTGCCTACAATTCTTACTGGGGTTTTTTTTTTCCCTTGTAATCTGCTTTTTTAAGCTTGAGATGAAATTGTGTGTGTTAGTCATTGGAAAAGCAGGACTGTTTTCATTGTTCTGTTGTAGTTGTCAAATGTCGTGTCGTAAGTGGACATAGCCATCTTTTTTGCTTGTTTTTAATACAGAATGCTGTTGTTTAATTGTCTCGTCTTACTTCGTTTATATTAAGTACACGTTCTGATTCTATGTTCGTGTTTTTCTGGTTTATTTTTCTTTTAGTTGATTATACTTAGATGCCATGCATTAAGCATGTTGTGAATGCGTGCATATATATATGTATATACACATATACGCATATATATATATATATATATATATAATATATATATATATGTATGTATGTATGTATATATATATAATGTATATATATATATACATATATGTATGTAGGCCTATAGGTATATATGTATATATATATATATATATATGTTGTGTATGTGTGTGTGTGTGTGTGTGTGTGTGTGTGTTGTGTGTGTGTGTGTGTGTGTGTGTGTGTGTGTGTGTGTGTGTGTATGCGTTCAGAGCAAGGAAAAATTCGAATCTGAAACATCTGAGCTTCCATTTTCTCAGTTTTATGGCTAAAAGCACACTTTACAAACCATATGAAAAAAAAAAACATTATGTTTCAAAAATTCATAAGTATATTACTTCCCTTGTCAGAAACAGTTACCACGTTTTCTATAGCAGATAACGTGTTTCTAGTTTGTTTGTTTGTTTGTTTGTTTGTTTGTTTGTTTGTTTGTTTGTTTGTTTTGTTTTTGTTTCTTTTTTGTTTTTTTGTTTCTTTTTTGTTTTTTTGTTCGTTTGTTGTTGTTGTTTGTTGTTGTTTGTTTTGTTTTGTTTTTTTTGTTTCTTTTTTGGTTTTTTGTTCGTTTGTTTTTGTTGTTGTTTTTTGTTTGTTTGTTTTTTGCTTTTGTTTGTTTGTTTTTTTTGTTTGTTTTGTTTTGTTTTGTTTGTTTTGTTTTGTTTTTGTGCGTTGATTCATATATGGTGAAATGTACAAAATGACTTAAATTTCTGAAATAAAACCTTGGTACTTTTTAGCTTGGTTTCCTGTGGTGTGTCACGTATGGAATTCTAGATGGCGAGCTAAATAATGTCAGCGTGTTAAAAAAATTTAAAAAGGGGGATATTGCTTTCTGGTCTGGTGGCTTTTTGTTTTGTTTGTTTTGTTGTTGCTTTTTGTTATTGCTGTTTCTTTTTTGGACAATTGGCTTCCTTCTTCCAGTCACTGACGCTGTTATATTGTCCTGCTTATACCCAGCAATGCCATGTTTATATCATTTTAGTTTAGTGGTCTATGGATTGTAGTGAGACCCAACAGGGAGACAGGATTTCAGAATCCGGCAAAATTGTCTTGTTATTCTATTAGAACGTGGATTCAATTGCTTTATATACTCTCGTTGATTTTAATAACATATCCTAACTGAACTCTGATTTATTCATGTAAAAGATTTCTCATTTTTCCAGCGAAGCACTCACTTTTTTTGGTAATATGTATGCTGTAAAAATTGTCAAGATTTGGTCTGTATACTCATCATGCAAACAGTGTGACGCTTTTTTTTCCTTTCTAATCATGATGAATATGATATTGACTCAAATAATGATTTCCATTGTAGCGTTGCTGACGATGATGATGATTCATTATTGGTTTTTTATCGTTGCTATTATTATTATTATTGTTATTATTATTATCATTATTATTATTATTACTATTATTATTATTATTATTATTATTATTATCATTATTATTATTTATTGTTGTTGTTGTTATTACTATTACTATTATTAGTATTTTCATCATCATCATTACCGTTAATCTTGTAGTTGTTAATATTATTCAGAGCAACACAAACATGTATATTTTTTCAATATTATATTATGATTATGATATAATGATGATGATAATGATGATGATGATCATCATCATCATATTATCATTCTTCTTGTTATTATTGTTGTTGTTGTTGTTGTTGTTATTATTATATTATTATTGTTATCATTATTATTGTTATTGTTATTAGTATTAGTATTTATTATTATTGCTATTGTTGTTATCATTATTATTATTATCATCATTATTGTTGTTGTTGTTGTTTTGTCATAACTAATGTTATTAATATTATCATCATTATAAAGATTATCATTATTTTTTTCTTTCTTTTTCGTTTTGAACTATATTTGTTTGTTTTTCTGTAATAAGCCAGTGAGCTCTGAAACAAAAAGTAACCGTATTCTATTCTACGTCCTGCTGTGTACATGTTGTCGTCCTTCCAGATGTCTTGGAGGGATTTCTGCATCCTATGATGATAATTCTATGCTCTTGAGTTTTCGGGTGGGTCGCTGGGTCGTGGGGGGGGGGGTAGGTGGGTCGGTGGGGGGGTCGCTTTGTGTACTGTGCGTTCACGTAGTCGTTGGTCGCCTGTGTTGAAGGTGGCTATGACTGGTGATGTGTTTTTTCTGCCTTGCACTAAAATAATCCTGGCCTGTGTCAGTCATGTCTGGATGTTCTCTTCACCACGTCCTTGGCCTTTTCTCTGTGTTGGTTGGTCGGTTGGTCGGTTGGTTGGTTGGTTGGTTGCCTAGTTTTGGTAGTATGTTGGATTGTCTTTTTTTTTTTTTTTTTTTTTTTTTGTAAGTTGCTTGGTTGGTTGCTTAGTTTTGATAGACAGCTTTTATGTTGGATTGTCGTTTCTCTTTTTTTTTTTTTTCTCTTGGTTGGTAAGTTGCTTGGTTGGTTGCTTAGTTTTGATAGCTAATATGTTGGATTGTCATTTCTGTCTTTTTTCTTCTTTTTTCTTTGTTGGGTAAGTTGCTTGGTTGGTTGCTTAGTTTTGGTAGATAGCTGTTGTGTTCGATTGTCATTTCTCTTTTTTTTTCTTGGTTGGTAAGTACAGTTGCTTGGTTGGTTGTATTGTTTTATATTTTGTTTTGTTTTTCCTTGGTTGGGAAGTTGCTTGGTTGGTTGTATTGTTTTATATTTTGTTTTTGTTTTTCCTTGGTTGGTAAGTTGCTTGGTTGGTTGTATTGTTTATATTTTGTTTTGTTTTTCCTTGGTTGGTTGTATTGTTTTTTTTGTTGTTTTTTTTCCTTGGTTGGGAAGTTGCTTGGTTGGTTGCCTAGTTTTGATAGACAGCTGTTATGTTGGATTGTCATATCTCTCTTTTTTCTTCTTTTTCTTTTTCTTCTTCTTCTTGTTCTTTCTGTTTTGAGTCGTTTTGGTTTGTTTTAGAGATTGTATTTCAAACAAGTGTTGGTTTTTGAGGAAGTAGCGTTGTAAAAACAAGATTTATGAGTACAAGTTTCAGTTGTTGTTGTTGTTTTTTATGTTCGTTGTGTGTCTTCAGCTGTTCATCATCAGCTTGAGTTTTAAGTAAAAGAGTCCCGTATACAAGGCATTGGCCATTATAGATGTTTCGCGTCTTCTTTTTCTTTTTTTTTTTCTTTTTTTTAAGTTGACTGTTAGTCTCAGACTGCTCATTTTCACCCAGAAACATATTACATTCGTATCAGTCGTACAATTTGTAGGCTGTTATTCGTGTTAAATGTCCTCTTTCTTTTTTCTTTTTTTTTTTTTTTTTTTTTTTTTACTTGGCTGATAACCGACAATTTTCTCTCTCTCTCTCTCTCTCTCTCTTTCTCTCTGTCCTCTCTCGTCTCTCTCTCTCTCTCTCTCTCTCTCTCTCTCTCTCTCTCTCTCTCTCTCTCTCTCTCTCTCTCTTGATTTCTCTCTCTCTCTTGATCTATCTATCTCTAACTCGTGTTGCTGATGATACTAATGACGATGATGATAATATTCTCTCACTAATCTATAAATTACATCTTCGTGAATGTGACGTTCATTCTGTGCGAGGCCCTCCCAACAAGTAAACAGCGTCTCTATATAAACACAGTCATCACGGCGGTGACAGTGATGTTGTGGTTGTTGCCTTCGTGGAGACGGCTGTGGTGACCTTTTGTTTCATAAAACAGAAAAAAAAATATTTCGTTCCGTTTTCTTTGGATATATTGTTGTTCTTGTTGATGATGATGTTGTTGTTGTTGTATGTTTGCTTGTTTGCTTGTTTGGTTACACACGTTTAAAGGAAGACCACAGATATTTAATAGGCTAGTTATTTAATTTGTTTTTGGTGGGGGGGGGGGGTTCTTCTATTTCCCACCGTTTCTTTTCTATAGACAGTTAGTGTGTGGTGGGGGTCTGTCTTTTTTTTTTATAGATAGTTTGTGGTGGGGGTCTTTTAGTTGGGGGGGGGGGGGGGATCTTCTATTCCCCGCCGTTTCTTTTCTGTAGATAGTTAGTTTGTGGTGGGGGTCTTCTATTCCCCCCCCCCTTTCTTTTCTGTAGATAGTTAGTTTGTGGTGGGGGTCTTCTATTCCCCCCCCCCCCCCGTTTCTTTTCTGTAGATAGTTAGTTTGTGGTGTGGGTCTTCTATTCCCCCCCCCCCCCCCGTTTCTTTTCTGTAGATAGTTAGTTTGTGGTGTGGGTCTTCTATTCCCCCCCCCCCCCCCCTTTCTTTTCTGTAGATAGTTAGTTTGTGGTGGGGGTCTTCTATTTCCCCCCCCCCCCCCCCCCCGTTTCTTTTCTGTAGATAGTTAGTTTGTGGTGTGGGTCTTCTATTCCCCCCCCCCCCTAGTTTGTGGTGTGGGTCTTCTATTCCCCCCCCCTTTTCTTTTCTGTAGATAGTTAGTTTGTGGTGTGGGTCTTCTATTCCCCCCCCCCCCCCCCGTTTCTTTTCTGTATATAGTTTGTGGTGTGGGTCTTCTATTCCCCCCCCCCCCCGTTTCTTTTCTGTAGATAGTTAGTTTGTGGTGTGGGTCTTCTATTCCCCCCCCCCCCCCCCGTTTCTTTTCTGTAGATAGTTTGTGGTGTGGGTCTTCTATCCCCCTCCCCCCCCCCCCCCCGTTTCTTTTCTGTAGATAGTTAGTTTGTGGTGTGGGTCTTCTATTCCCCCCCCCCCGTTTCTTTCTGTAGATATATTTGTGGTGTGGGTCTTCTATTCCCCCCCCCCCCCCCGTTTCTTTTCTGTAGATAGTTAGTTTGTGGTGTGGGTCTTCTATTCCCCCCCCCCCCCTTCTTCTAGTAGGGGGTCTTCTATTCCCTTCTTTTCTGTAGATAGTTAGTTTGTGGGGGTCTTCTATTTCTTTTTTTTATAGTATTGTCGGGGTCTTCTATTTCCCACCCCCGTTTCTTTTCTTAGGATAGTTAGTTTGTGGTGGGGGCCTTCTATTTCCCACGTATTAGTTATTGGCCGGGCCTTCTATTTCTAGTAGTTAGTTTGTGGTGGGGGTCTTCTATTTCCAGTTCTTCTATGTAGTTATAGTTTGTGGTGGGGTCTTCTATTTCCCACCGTTTCTTTTCTATTCAGTAGTTAGTTTGTGGCGGGGGCCTTCTATTTCCCACCGTAGTTAGTTTGTGGCGGGGGCCTTCTATTTCCCACCGTAGTTAGTTTGTGGTGGGGGCCTTCTATTTCCCACCGTAGTTAGTTTGTGGCGGGGGCCTTCTATTTCCCCCGTTCTTCGTAGATAGTTTGTGGTGGGGGCTTCTATTTCCCACGAGTTTTTCCTTTCATGTAGTAGTTATTGTGGTGGGGTCCTTCTATTTCCCCCGTTTCTCTTCGTAGATAGTTTGTGGTGGGGTCTTCTATTTCCCCTTCTCTGTAGATAGTTTGTGGGGGGGCCTTCTATTTCCCGCCGTTTCTCTTCTGTAGATAGTTTGTGGTGGGGGTCTTCTATTTCCCGCCGTTTCTCTTCTGTAGATAGTTTGTGGTGGGGGTCTTCTATTTCCCATCGTTTCTTTTCTATAGATAGATAGTTTGTGGTGGGGGGGTGTTCTATTTCCCACTGTTTCTTTTTATAGATAGTTTTGGTGGGGGTCTTATATTTTCCGTCGTTTCTTTTCTATAGATAGATAGATTTGTGATGGGGGTCTTCTATTTCCACGTTTCTTTTCTGTAGATAGTTTATGGTGGGGGGGGGGGTCTTCTATTTCCCCGTTTCTTTTGTAGATAGTTTTGGGGGGGTGGGGGGGTCTTGTATTTCCCGCCGTTTCTTTTCTGTAGATAGTTTATGGTGGGGGGGGGGTCTTCTATTTCCCGCCGTTTCTTTTCTGTAGATAGTTTATGGTGGGGGGGGGGGGGTCTTATATTTCCGCATGTTTCTTTTCTCATGTAGTAGTAGTTTGTGGTGGGGTCTTCTATTATCCATCATTTCTTTTCTATAGATAGTTTGTGGTGTGGGTCTTCTATTTCCCACTGTTTCTTTTCTTAGATAGTTATAGTTTGTGGTGGTGGGGGTCTCTTTTCCATGTTTCTTTCATGTTTTTTGTCTTTTTTCTCATGTTTTTTTCTATAGATAGATAGTTAGTTAGTTTCTTTGTGGAGGGGGGGGGGTCTTCTATTTCCCACCGTTTCTTTTCTATAGTTTTTATTTGATCTTATTTCTCAGTTCATTCTTCTGCTGTTTCTTTGTTGCAGATTTATATTTCTTTTTATTATTTTCAAGAAACCTTATTGATGCCCTTGGTAGGGATGAAAGGAATCCAAGCAATGCTTTTTGGTTCTGTTGATAGTTATTGAATTTTAGTTCTTGTGATTCCTTTAAAAAATACTATATCATAATGGCGTGTTTAGGGAAAAAGGAAATTTCTTCAACTTTTGCGTCAGAACAAATTTTTTTGAGAAATGTTGATCATTAAATTTTCTTTTGTTGAGTTCACTGATAATGAAACAGGAAGGAAGGATTGTGGTTAATTGTAAAGGAAACAAGTTTAGTAATCCACATTGAAATTGTATCCCCTTTCCATACATATCTTTTGTTTCTTTTTTATTATTATTATTATTAAACTTCCGTCTCTTCTTCGTAGTCTCTTTCTTTTAACAAAACTGTGGGCTTTCTTTAAACGTATGTGTGGATTGCTTGTTTTGATGATGTAATACCTGAGGTCATAGTGAGGTAGTCACATCACCCATAAACGTGCATTGACGTCATAATTGCAAGTGTGACGTCATTGCCTCCAAAAGTGACGCAGTATGACACCAGGGCTACTAAGCAAAGGGGTGTTACATGACGTTAGGATACTTCTTTATTTTCTGTGCTGACTAACGCCACACGAACGACAAAGCGTGCTTCAATGACGTCACTCTCATGACAAGCCTTGTTGTAAATGACGTCATTGCGTCATGACGCATGCTTTTAGTCATGTCAAAGCGTGAAACATGCGTGCTTGAAATGACATCACCACAGTGTGACGAGGCTGCTAAAGTGACGTCACGGGAGGGCGTCATCCAACCACGCCATCCATGCTTTTTAAAGAGACAGGGACACGATGATTTGTTTTGTTTTTGATGATGTGAGTGTTGATGTGACGTAATACAATCTGATTGTGGCGTGATTCTTGAGAAAGGACAAATAAAAAGTACGTAGATCATAAGGAGTGTCAGGGTGAGTTGTGTATGTGTCTCTGTGTGTGTGTGTGTGTGTGTGTGTGTGTGTGTGTGTGTGTGTGTGTTGTGTGTGTGTGTGTGTGTGTGTAGTGTGTATGTGTGTGTGTGTGTGTGTGTGTGTGTGTGTGTGTGTGTGTGTATGTGTGCATACATAAATACATACATACATACATAGACAACCAGACAGATTGATACATACATACATACATACATACATACATACATACATACATACATACATACATATACACATATATACACACATACATACATCATATATACATACATACACAGACAAGACAGATTGATACATACATACATACATACATACATAAATATATACACACATACACATACATACATACCTACATACATACATACATACATACACAACCAGACAGAGAGACAGATTGATACATACATACATACATACATACATACATACATACATACATACATACATACATACACACATACACACACTTACATACATACATAGACAACCAGACAGAGAGACAGATTGATACATAATACATACAAACATACATACATACATAATACATACATACATACATACATAGACAACCAGACAGAGAGACAGATTGATACATAATACATACATACATACATACATACATACATACATACATACATACATACATACATACATACATACATAGACAGATAGACTGACTGAGATATAGACAGGGACGGACCGGCGAAGTAATCAGCGCAGTAGTAGTAGTAAAGGCAGCAGTAGTAGTATAGGCTGTAGTACTAGTAGTAAAGGCAGAAGTAGCAGTAAACGCAGATATAGTAATAAAGACACCAGTAGTATTAAAAACAGAAGTAGTAATAAAGGCAGAAGTAGTAATAAAGGCACCAGTAGTAATAAAGGCAGCAGAAGTAATAAAGGCAGAAGTAGTATTAAAGACAGAAGTAGTAATAAAGACAGAAGTAGTAATAAAGGCAGAAATAGTAATAAAGGCAGCAGTAGTAATACAGGCAGAAGTAGTAATAAAGGCACCAGTAGTAATAAAGGCACCAGTAGTAATAAACGCACCAGTAGTAATAAAGACAGAAGTAGTAATAAAGACAGAAGTAGTAATAAAGACAGCAGTAGTAATAAAGGCAGCAGTAGTAATAAAGGCAGCAGTAGTAATAAAGACAGAAGTAGTAATAAAGACAGAAGTAGTAATAAAGGCAGAAGTAGCAGTAAACGCAGAAGTAGTAATAAAGGCAGAAGTAGTAATAAAGACAGAAGTAGTAGCAAAGGCAGAAGTAGTAATAAAGGCAGAAGTAGTAATAAAGGCAGAAGTAATAAAGGCAGAAGTAGTAATAAAGGCAGAAGTAATAATAAAGGCAGAAGTAGTAATAAAGACAGTAGTAGTAATAAAGGCACCAGTAGTAATAAAGGCAGAAGTAGTAATAAAGGCAGAAGTAGTAGCAAAGGCAGAAGTAGTAAAGGCAGAAGTAGTAATAAAGACAGCAGAAGTAATAAAGACAGTAGTAGTAATAAAGGCACCAGACGTAATAAAGGCACAAGTAGTAATAAAGGCACCAGTAGTAATAAAGGCAGAAGTGGTAATAAAGGCACCAGTAGTAATAAAGGCACCAGTAGTAATAAAGTCACCAGTAGTAATAAAGGCACCAGTAGTAATAAAGGCAGAAGTAGTAGCAACGGCAGAAGCAGTAAAGGCAGAAGTAGTGATAAAGGCAGAAGTAGTAAAGGCAGAAGTAGTTACAAAGGCAGTAGTCGTATTAAAGGCAGAAGTAGTAATAAAGGCAGAAGTAGTAATAAACACAGAAGTAGTAATAAAGGCAGAAGTAGTAAAGGCAGAAGTAATAATAAAGGCAGCATTAGTAAAGGCAGAAGTAGTAAAGGCAGTAGTCCTTTTAAAGGCAGAAGTAGAAATAAAGGCAAAAGTAGTAATAAAGACACAAGTAGTAATAAAGGCAGAAGTAGTAATAAAGGCAGAAGTAGTAATAAAGGCAGAAGTAGTAATAAGGCAGCAGTAGTACTAAAGACAGAAGTAGTAGTAAAGGCAGCAGTAGTACTAAAGACAGAAGTAGTAATAAAGACACAGTAGTAATAAAGGCAGCAGTTAGTACTAAAGACAGAAGTAGTAGTAAAGGCAGCAGTAGTAATAAAGACAGAAGTAGTAGTAAAGGCAGCAGTAGTACTGAAGACAGAAGTAGTAGTAAAGGCAGCAGTAGTAATAAAGACAGAAGTAGTAGTAAAGGCAGCAGTAGTACTAAAGACAGAAGTAGTAGTAAATGGCAGCAGTAGTACTAAAGACAGAAGTAGTACTAAAGACAGAAGTAGTAATAAAGGCAGCAGTAGTAATAAAGGCAGAGGTAGTAAAGGCAGAACTAGTAATAAAGGCAGAAGAAGTAATAAAGGCAGAAGTAGTAATAAAGGCAGAAGTAGTAGTAAAGGCAGCAGTAGTAGTAAAGGCAGAAGTAGTAATAAAGGCAGAAGTAGTAAAGGGAGCAGTAGTAATAAAGGTAGAAGTAGTAATAAAGGCAGAAGTAGTAATAAAGGCAGAAATAGTAAAAGGCAGCAGTAGTAATAAAGGCAGAAGTAGTAATAAAGGCAGAAGTAGTAATAAAGACAGAAGTAGTAAAGGCAGAAGTAGTAATAAAGACAGAAGTAGTAAAGGCACCAGTAGTAGTAAAGGCAGCAGTAGTAATAAAGGCAGAGGTAGTAAAGGCAAAAGTAGTAATAAAGGCAGAAGTAGTAAAGGGAGCAGTAGTAATAAAGGCACCAGTAGTAATAAGGGCACCAGTAGTAATAAAGGCACCAGTAGTAATATAGGCAGAAGTAGTAATAAAGGCAGAAGTAGTAATAAAGGCAGAAGTAGTAATAAAGGCCGAAGTAGTAATAAAGGCACCAGTTAGTAATAAAGGCCCAGTAGTAATAAAGGCACCAACAGTAATAAAGGCACAGTAGTAATAAAGACAGAGTATTAATAAAGGCACCAGTAGTAATAAAGGCACCAGTAGCAATAAAGGCACCAACAGTAATAAAGGCACCAGTAGTAATAAAGGCAGAAGTAGTAAATAAGGCAAAAGTAGTAATAACGGCAAAAGTAGTAATAAATGCACAGTAGTAATATAGGCAGAAGTAGTAATAAAGGCAGAAGTAGTAATAAAGGCAGAAGTAGTAATAAAGGCAGAAGTAGTAATAAGGCACCAACAGTAATAAAGGCACCAGTAGTAATAAAGGCACCAGTAGTAATAAAGGCACCAGTAGTAATAAAGGCACCAGTAGTAATAAAGGCACCAGTAGTAATAAAGGCAGCGATAGTAATAAAGGCATCAGTAAGTAGTTATAAAGGCAAAAGTAGTAATAAAGGCAGAAGTAGTAAGAAAGGCAGCAGTAGTAATAAAGACAGCAGTAGAAATAAAGGCAGCATTAGTAATAAAGGCAGCAGTAATAATAAGGCAGAATAGTAATAAAGTCAGAAGTAGTATAAAGGCACAGTAGTACTAAAGGCAGCAGTAGTAATAAAGGCAGCAGTATTAATAAAGGCAGCAGTAGTAATAAAGACAGAAGTAGTAATAAAGACAAAAGTAGTAATAAGGCAGAAATAGTAATAAGCAGAAGTAGGAATAGGCAGAAGTAGTAGTAAAGGCGAAGAAGTAGTAAGGCAAAGAAGTAATAAAGACAGCAGTAGAATAAAGCAGCAGTAGTAATAAAGGCAGCAGTAGTAATAAAGGCAGAAGTAGTAATAAAGGCAACAGTAGTAATAAAGGCAACAGTAGTAATAAAGCAACAGTAGTATAAAGGCAGAAATAGTAATAAAGGCAAAGTAGTAATAAAGACAGAAGTAGGAATAAAGGCAGAAGTAGTATAAAGGCAGAAGTAGTAGTAAGGCAGAAGAAGCATAAAGGCACCAAATAATTAGGCAGGCAGTAGTAATAAGGCAGAGTAGTAATAAAGGCAACAGTAGTAATAAGGCAAAGTAGTATAAAGGCAGAGTAGTAGTAAAGGCAGAGTAGTAATAAAGGAAGTAGTAATAAAGGCAGAAGTAGTAATAAAGGCACAGTAGTAATAAAGGCAGCATAGTAAAGCAGCGTAGTAATAAGGCAGCAGTAGTAATAAAGAGCAGAAGTAGTAGTAAAGGCAGCAGTAGTAATAAGGCACAGTAGTAATAAAGGCAAGCAGTAGTAATAAAGGCAACAGTAGTAATAAAGGCAAAGTAGTAATAAGGCAACATAGTAATAAAAGGCAGAGTAGTAATAAAGGCAGCAGAGTAATAAAGGCAGAGAAGTAATAAAGGCAACAGTAGTAATAAAGGCAGAAGTAGTAATAAAGGCAGAAGTAGTAATAAAGGCAGAAGTAGTGATAAAGGCAGCAGCAGTAATAAAGGCAAAGTAGTAATAAAGCAGAAGTAGTAATAAAGGCAGCAGTAGTAATAAAGGCAGAGTAGTAGTAAGGCAGAGTAGTAATAAAGGCAGCAGTAGTAATAAAGGCAGCAGTAGTAGTAAAGGCAGAGTAGTAGTAATAAAGGCAGAAGTAGTAATAAAGGCAAGTAGTAATAAAGGCAGACTAGTAATAAAGGCAGAAGTAAGTAATAAAGGCAGAAGTAGTAATAAAGGCAGAAGTAGAAAGTAGTAATAAGGCAGAAGTAGTAATAAAGGCAGAAGTAGATAGTATAAAGGCAGAAGTATAAAGGGCAGAAGTAGTAATAAAGGAGAGTAGTAATAAAGGCAGAAGTAGTAATAAAGGCAGAAAGTAGTAAAGGCAGCAGTAGTAATAAAGGCAGAAGTAGTAATAAAGGCAGAAGTAGTAATAAAGCAGAAGTAGTATAAAGGCAGAAGTAGTAATAAGGACAGAAGTAGTATAAGGCAGCAGTAGTATAAAGGCAGAAGTAGTAATAAAGGCAGAGTAGTAAAGGCAAAGTAGTAATAAAGGCAGAAGTAGTAAAGGAGAAGTAGTAATAAAGGCAAGTAGTAATAAGGCAGAAGTAGTAATAAAGGCACAGTAGTAATAAGGCAGAAGTAGTAATAAAGGCAGAAGTAGTAATAAAGGCAGAAGTAGTAATAATAGGCAGAAGTATAATAAAGGCAGAAGTAGTAATAAAGGCTGAAGTAGTAATAAAGGCAGAAGTAGTAAGTAAAGGCAGCAGTAATACTGACTATAGCAGTAGTATTTAACGGCAGAGGTAGTAATAAAGGTACTAGTAGTAATAAAGGCAGCAACAGTGGCTGCAGTAGCAGTAGTAGTAGCAGCAGCAGGAGAAGCAACAGTAGTAGTAGTAGTAGTAGTAGTAGTAGTATAGTAGTAGTAGTAGTAGTAGTAGGAGGAGGAGGAGGAGGAGGAGGCAGGGAGGAGAGAGGAGTAGTAGTAGTAGTAGTAGTAGAGTAGTAGTAGTAGTAACAGGAGAAACAATAGTAGTAGTAGTAGTAGTAGTAGTAGTAGTAGTAGTAGTAGAGTAGAGTAGTAGCAGGAGAAGAAACAGTAGCAGTAGCAGCAGGAGAAGCAACAGTAGTAGTAGCAGGAGTAGTAGTATAAGTAGTAGTAGTACAGTAAGTAGTAGTAGTAGTAGTAGTAGTAGTAGTAGCAGCAGCAGGAGAAGCATAGTAGTAGTAGTAGTAGTAGTAGTAGTAGTAGTAGTAGTAGTAGTAGCAGGAGAAGCAACAGTAGTAGTAGTAGTAGTAGTAGTAGTAGTAGTAGGAGGAGGAGAGGAGGAGGAGGAGGAGGAGGAGGAGAAGCAACAGTAGTAGTAGTAGCAGCAGCAGCAGGAGAAGCAACAGTAGTAGTAGTAGTAGTAGTAGTAGTAGTAGTAGCAGTAGCAGCAGGAGAAGCAACAGTAGCATTAGTAGCAACAGCAGCAGAAGGAGAAGCAACAGTAGTAGTAGTAGTAGTAGTAGTCAGCAGCAGGAGAAGCAACAGTAGCATTAGTAGCAGTAGCAGCAGGAGAAGCAACAGTAGTAGTAGTAGTAGTAGTAGTAGTAGTAGTAGTAGTAGTAGTAGTAGTAGTAGCAGGAGAAGCAATAGTAGTAGTAGTAGTAGTAGTAGTAGTAGTAGTAGTAGTAGTAGTAGTAGTAGTAGTGGTGGTGGTGGTGGTGGTGGTGGTAATAGTAGTAGTAACAGCAATAGCAGTAGTAGTAGTAGTAGTAGGGATGGTAACAGTAGTAGTAGTAGTAGTAGTAGTAGTAGTAGTAGAGTAGGTAGTGGTAGTAGTAGTAGTAGTAGTAGGAAAGGCAACAGTAGTAGTAGTAGTAACAGCAGCAGCACTTGTAGTACTTGTAGTAGTAGTAGTATTAATAATGGTGGTGGTGGTGGTGGTGGTGGTGGTGGTGGTGGTGGTGGTGGTGGTGGTGGTGGTGGTGGTGGTGATGGTGGTAGTAGTATAGGCAGTAGTAGAGATAGTAAAGGCAGCAGTAGTAATAGAAGTAGTGGTGGTAGTAGTAGTAGTAGTAGTAGTAGTAGTAGTAGTGGTGGTGGTGGTGGTGGTGGTGGTGGTGGTGGTTGTAGAGTCGGCGGTAGCAGCAGCAGCAGCAGTAGTAGTAGTAGTAGGAGAGGTAAAGGAGGTAGTAGTAGTAGTAGTAGTAAAGACACCAGCAGTAGTATAGTAGTATCAAAGGCTGTACCACTAGTTGTAGTAGAGTAGTAGTAGTCGTAGTGGTGGTGGTGGTTAGTAGTAGTAGTAGTAGTAGTTGTTGTTGTTTGTTGTTGTAGTACAGGTGGTAGTAGTAGTAATTGTAGTAGTAGTAGTAGTAAAGGCAGCAGTAGTTGCAGTAGTAGTAGTAGTGGTTGTAGCAGCAGCAGTAGTAACAGCAAAAACAGCAGCGGTAGTAGTAGTTGTGGTAACAGCAGCAATGAGTAGCTACAGCAACAATAGTAGAAGTAGTAGCGGCAGTAGAAGTAGAACAAGTAGTAGTAGCAGCAGCAATGAACAGTAGTAGTAGTAGTGATAGTAGTAGTAACAGCAGCAGTGGTAGCAGTTATAATAATTATAGTAAAGGCAGCAGCAGTAGCATACAGGTCCATTCTCCTGTATGTTTTCGATCAAGTCTTATTTACTTTCTCTTAGGATAGATAATTGGGTACATGTGTAAAGTGTATGTTTGGCTCTAGGAAAGTGAAATTTACATATGCGGAAGAGATTTTAGGTAATTGAGGCCCGTTTTATATGTTTCAGTGTTCTTACTTATGTTACAATTTGTATTCAGGTATGTTTTTTAAATCCTCTGTGCAATAAATTGGACGGAGAGGTCAAGGCCAGGGGCATCCATTTAGATTCACCTGTTCACCTGTCGGCGACATCATTCATGATGGTAGCCATTGATGCATGCCCCGTCAGCTGTCTCCATCCCCTTCTGTCTACAGTCCTGTAGATTTCATCTTTCAGCAACTTCATCCACTTAGCTATGGTTTCTATGTAGGAAATCGGCGGTCTTCCTTGTCGTCTCTTGCCCTCCATTTTTTACCTTGGGCCACAATCTTCATTACATGGCAGCTCTGATGTCGCATAGCATGTCCAAAGTATTTCATTTTCCTTCTTCTAACCAGGCCTAAAAATTCAGGTTGTTTGTTCAGTTCTTCCAGAATGCTTTGGTTTTTTCCTCTTTCAGTCCAGCTTATTCTTAGGAGTCTTCTGTAGAACCATATCTCTGCACTTTTGATTCTGTTTTCATCTGCAGTTTTAAGAGTCCATCCTTCACTTCCATATAACACAACGGGCCAATTTAGTGTTCACAGTATTTTAAGTTTGAGCTCATTTCCTAAATGTCTGTCTTTCCAAATGTTAGTAAGATGGACCATTCTTTCTTTGGCTTGGGCAATTCTTGCTTTGATGTCTTTGATACACGAGGCATCAGCTGACTTGTATGACCCAAGGTATTTGAAGTGTTGTACAACTTAGAGGGGTTCTCCACTGAGTGCTGTTTCCATCCATGATCTACCAATATGCATTACCTTGGTCTTCTTTGCGTTGAGTTTTAGGCCTGCATTCCTGCCTGCTCCATTTACTTTGTCAGTGATTGTTTGCATTTTGTCTTTGCAGCTTGATACGAGAGCAGTGTCATCTGCGTGCTCAGGTTTGTGATTTCCTCCCCGCCAGTCTTTACACCAAGTTCTTCAACTTCGTGCCTCTCTCATTACCTGTTCTTTTTAGATCATGTGCGCGAATGCATTGATATGTGTACTTAACATTTTTTTTCCCCTGTTAAACTATTGCATATGGAATATCAAAGGAAATAAGAGGGAAGCAGGGAGAATTTTAAATATCAACTAAGTAACATAACTCTTGAGATTCACGGAGTTATCTCCCATGTAGAATTTCTCAAACCCAACACAGTTTACGCTACCCATTCAGCTAGCATAGACGCAGCCATAAAGCATAAAGTGGTAAGCTCAGAACATTCCTTGGAGGGTTTCTCTACTGGTGCTGTTTCCATCCAAGATCTATCAATATGCATTACCTTGGTCTTCTTTGCGTTGAGTTTCTGAGCTTACCACTTTATGCTTTGTGGCTGCGTCTATGGTAGCTGAATGGGTAGCGCAAACTGTGTTGTGTTTGAGAAATTCTACATGGGAGATAACTCCGTGACTCTCAAGAGTTATGTTACTTATATTGTATATGTTTTGAAACGGTGATAGCCCTGATATGGCTCTATGCAGTCGGCTGGGCTTTAAACAACAACAAAAATAGATAAATAGAATAGCCCAACAAATAATAGTAAGCTGATGTGTATCAGGAAGGCCGTGGCTTTCACCCACGGAGTAATGTAAGGGACATTACTCGGTTGAAACTTTGTTTTTAAAATCAACGAAGTTAGGAACCTTGGAAAGGGTTATCGGCAGAGTTGCCGTTGATGAAAGGTCTTCGTTGTAGTGATGGTGGTAATGATGGTGGTGGCATGTAGTTGTGTATGTGTGTTTTGCTGCTGTTGTTATTGTTGATGATGAGACTGGTGCTGATGGTGGTGGTCACAATACACCCCAAGTTCTGTACATAAAAAGTTGACAGTGTAGAGCAACGTTACTGCATATGACAATAAAACAATAGGTATGAATATTGCCCTACAGAGAGTTGTCCTCTGTTACCAAAGGTAGGCCTACAAGGTTGTATGATTCTATACCGGTACTTATTAAGGATGATGCATAGGCATGCTGCTGTGACAAATGGGTGGAAACTTAGTAGATATATCAATTAGAATTCTTCATAAGTTTTTTTTTTTTTGGTTTGTTGGTTGGTTAGTTGGTTGGTTGTTGGTTGATTGGTTGGTTGGTTGGTTGGTTGGTTGGTTGGCTGGTTGGTTGGTTGGTGTTGCTTTTTTGTATTTGGTTTTTTTGTTTATTTTTTCTTTTCGTTTTGTTTTGGTTTGGTTTGGGTTTTTTGTGGGGTTTTTTTTATTTGTTTTGTTTAGTGTTGTTTTGCTTTTTAGTTTTTTGTTTGTTCGTTCGTTTTGGTTCAAAGTAAAAAAAAAAATAAAAGAAAGAGAGAAACAGACAGACAGACAAACAGACAGAGAGACACAGACAGACAGACAGACAGACAGAGACAGAGAGAGATGTCAGAATGAAGAGGTTTCAAATTAGGATCATACACTGCATTAAGGAACAAATGTCATTCCTGGAGAAATGGGATTAATAAATACCGGTGTGTGTAGTTTCTGTGATCTTGTAAAGGAAAGTAGTGAACACATTTTTGGAAATGTGAAATCAGTTGCACTTTTTGGCAAATGATCAAAAACATGGTTAACACTTAATGTGAAACAGCTTCAAATGTAAGGATTACTGTGGATATAGTTCTTTTTCGTACTGAAAAAAATGTTCACATTGACGTTGTAGGCCTATTTGACTTTATCATATTTTGACTATGCACTCTTAGTAGACATGCAAGAGAAAACATTACCAGCTAAATGTACATGTCAGTGGGGAAGCAACTACACTCAAAAAGTTCCTAGTTGAAGAGTTTAACACAAAAATTATCTTAAGCTTTCGCAGTTTTCTGCCCACCTGTATCTTTACCTGTCTTACATTCCTGAAAATTAAGTTGTGTTTCCATCATTCTCGTGGTGTCAGCTCAGCGTTTCAAGGGTTTTCTCCCTTTTACGCTCCTTGGTTCAAAACCTTGCCAGCGCACAGGGGTTTGTGCTGGCAGATTTCGGTGGAGCACATATGGAATTGTCCAAATGCAATCCCTCTTGAACAAACTCCAAACTCCATTAAGTTATTGTTCTTCCCAGGAAAGCTTGTTGCCACAGTATTGCGCAATGTTCGTTTTTCTTCTCCCTGTATTCATATATTATTGCTTAACCAGCCAGTGGAGAGCTTTTTTTTCAGGATCATTGCGTTCAGGGAGGTTACCTTTTTTTCTTTTGTTTTGTCCCAATTTGTACGCCACCTTGATGACCACAGAAGCTGGCATAGTTTTTACAATGCAATGATGATGTTGATGAGGATGATAATCGTGATGCTATGGAGTTCCATTTAGGATCGAGACTGTGACAGGGCTGTACTCTACACTTACTATCATAATATATCCTGGCGCCAACCAGGCCCAAGAGATACCTGCAGTGCTGGTCAGTAGATTTGAGCAACATCTTCAATGGCGCATCCGTGAAGTGGATGAGACCAGACTGTATAGTCCCAGTCTTCCCAATGAGCCCATGGCACCCCGAACTCTGGGTAGGAGCAGGTTACAGCTGAAAAATCCCACAATGATTTTTGAAGGGACTGATGGGCATTCGAATCCACAACCGTCCAGTCGGTAGTCCTTTACGTTAACCACTACACTACAGTGACTGGTAAGTGGATGGAAGTTTGCTGGGGACAACTCTTTGTTGCCATGGTATCTTTCACATGCGACAGGTGCATTCATGCACTACACGAGACCTTGGTTTATTTTCTTTCTTTGGTCATGAACATTTGATACTTGATGTGATGTGAAACAAAGACTAGCACCAGAAACCACTCAATGTTGATACGAGTGTGGAAGGCAAAATGAACATGGCAGATAACTTTTCTTTCAATGAACTAGGCCATCTCAGGTAGGCTACAGTACCGTACTGCACTGCTCAGTAGATTGCCAAGGCGTTCAGAAGCATATTCATTGTGTTCACATAATCCGGGGAAATTTGATTTTCTGTTGCAGAAATCCATGGACCTACTGGGAATTCTCACCCTTGATCATAGCATTGTGAAAAATTGTCCTGTCTCTGTAAGCCTTTGAGCCCTGTTTTCATACAATGGTGACTCTAGTTTTGGTCTATTTGGATGTGTATCAAAACTGAAATGAGCTCTATGGGAGCAATAACAGATGTGGTCCAACAGACTAGACAACAAAACGGACAACCAAAAAACAATCTTCTTAAGCCTGAATTCATACATTAAAACTATCAACTGGAAAGAGTGTGCGACATTTACTTTTTAAAAGATCAAGTTTGGGGGTTTCTTTTGTTTTGTTCAAATTAATACAACAGATACTTTAGCAAATTTAGAATTCTACTTGGCATTTTACTTTAGCAATCAAATTTAGAATTCTACTTGGCATTTTACTTTAGCAATCAAATTTAGAATTCTACTTGGCATTTTACTTTTGCAATCAAATTTAGAATTCTACTTGGCATTTTTCATACAATGCAAGAATAAAAAGATACATATGTAAGAAAGACTTTCATGTATCAACATCCAAGTTTGGAGAGATTCTTCAGTTAATCTCGATTGTCATTACTTGCTTTAAAACTGTTTCCCATTTTTCAAAATATACGAAAAATTTGGACATCTGCCTCCCACTTTTCTTTGGGTATAGACCATTTTATGAGGAAAGGGGAATTGGAGCATCTGGTCACAACAGGAAAGCTGGAGGGAAAGAGCGCCAGGCAGACCCAGGGAAAAAATATTGGACAGACTTGTAGAGTGGCTGCAGACACAGGATGGAAGATGTGCATGCGGCAACAAGGAATAGATTCATATGAAGAGCCATGATTGCCAACGCCGTGTGGCAACGCACTTGATGATGATGATCGTACATGTGCAACCAGTATGTGGTACAGATGCAATAAACAAGACAGCTGACAATGTATTCACCATCTTTCGTGCCCTCTTTTGTTTCTTTCCCTTCATCCCTCCATTTTCACTCTTCAATCATCCATACACACACAAAGTAAAACTGGTCACTGATGGTCTGAACTTTTATTACATATTTGACAACACAGAGTGAAAAGGAGACCAGCAGATGCACCATCTTCATATGCTTTTCCCCTCCCTATGTTTACTTGTGAAGCATGAGAGAACAAAACTGACAATGTGCCTTTATAGAGTTAATTAAAAACAGACCCTCAAATACAATCATAAACGCTTTTCAAGGATGGAGTGGAGTGGAAAGATACCCAACATAAGCATTAGCAAATCTATATGCACCCAGAGAGAAAAGAAAGAAAGAACAGATGGGGGGGCTGGCTGAGCAACTTGCATCCTACCGTCTTCCCAAGCAGCATAGCCAAACCGAAAATGAAATAAACTTGTCATCGTTTATTCTCTTGCTATCGCCCCCAATCCCCAAATCCATCTAAAGCAATCAAGACTCTCCAATGCAATACTCAAATGTCTGTAAGTACTTTTGACCAACACTGTCATACTGCAACACCAGCTTGCTCAAACACGCCAACTGTCCTTGAATAAGAAGCCATGGTACAGCAACACATACACTTAAAACAACAATAAAATATGGATATGACATTATGTGAGCATCTTTCATCGCTTATACTATGTTTCTGTAAATGACAATATGCAGCTTCCACATATCATACCATGTTTCTATAAATGACAATACACAAGTATCTTCCATAGATTATACATTTCACATGACACAAAATCTCTGATAATACCATAGACATATACATGCACAGAAAGCTGGAAGGGAAAATTATTTCAAAGGAATGGACCAACTCATCAGGCCAGCTAAATTCTCTCTGTGTTGATATTGTCCATCAAACAACACCCTTGTTCCTCTTTCCAAATTTTGAGGCTAATAATAATCAGACAGTAATGGCAACCATTTGTGAATGTAAGAACAGTTTGGAGAGTCAAGGCAGTAAAATGGACCAGGAGACCGATCCACCATGGTTGCCTTTTCACGTGGCTGAGCTTCTCAAGATAGCGTCTCTGCGTTCAGAATAAACTCCATAAACACCAACACCACAGCTGCCAGGTAATGGAAAAAGGAAAAGGTTTCTCCCCCAACTTACAGAAAGGGCTGAGTAGGTGATGGCAGGCGTGGCTACACAGTACAAAACATAGCTGCCTAGATGAAAGTAAGCAAACTGAAAATGAAGGAAGGAAAAACAACTGGTGTGAACAGGTAAAAAATCTGATCTAAAATAAAAAAAATGTTAAAAAAAAAAATAGCCTCAAAGATCATGGTTATCTCAGGCTGTACTATAAACCTTCAGCATATCTGCAAGGAATTCTGGTGTTTTTCTTGACGAATCCCTGTCCAGATACAATTGGACTAGATTATTGTTGTGAAATCTAACAGCAAACTGGCTCTTTAATCCAGGCTGTGATAAAACACGAGTAGTGCCATGATTTTTAATTCAGCCCTTGAACAAGTTAAAAGGATAGCGCTAGAAACTTGGAGTGTGATTACTCATGTGTGCAGACGTTTCTTCTATGGTGTCTTGAAAACAAAGCAGTTGTCTGCTTTTACTTTCAAAAAGCACCTCAAAACGCATCTCTTTCAGAAATACCTAAAAATTCACAGATTAATATTCCTGTCTCTTCAAGGTCCAGTCATATTGCAGTTTGTGTATGGGTGTGTCGTGTGTGCATGTATACATGTATGTGCATACTTGTGTGTTTGTACATATATGCAATATACAAACCTAAAACATTCATTTCTTTCTGTGCATCTTCCTTCTAAACCATTTGTATTTGTATTAGTAGTATTATCTTTCCTTGCTATATTATTGTATTGACTCGGTAACCCATCCACCCCCTGTGCGTATCTATGCATGAAGATTTGAGCATCTTCAATTGCTTTCTTGTGCATGTGTGCGTATATTTTATTCATCAGTTGACTTTTCCTTTTTTTTTGGGGGGGGGGGGGGGGGGGGGTCTTTTTCAGTACCACGTACCAACTATTTCAAGTGTGATATTTGACGAACTATGATTAATGCTGCACTGGTATGTTGGTACAAGTATCTGACTATGCAATGCACTGCATGAATGCACTGACATGCCCCCTTCCCCATTCCAATTTACATGTAAGTGCAACAATCTCTGACATCAACTGTCTGCACTAATACAAACAGAATTACTGGGAAGCAAAGTTACTGTCATTATGATCAGTTACACAGAGGGAGATAAGTGTCTATGATGCTGCTGAAAATGCCACAGAGAAATATTCATTTCCACCCATCTGAATACGTTTATGTAAGCATCAGTTCAATACAGGTTTCGATGCTGCTGCATCAGTTCAATACACATGCTGATACTGTTTGTTCATACACAGACCTTCACTTTAGCTTCCTTGAAAGTTTTACTCAGGAGAAAGTAGATATTATTTATCCTAATGCTGACAACTGTAAAACAAAAAGTGGAAGATCAAAATAATTCCAAATCAATACAACTATTACAAGATTTAAAAGAACAAAAAAGATTACTCCCATTTCAATAACTAAATACGTTAAAACAAACGGGAAAAGCCTGTTCGTCTATTAAAAAGCAAACACAACCAAGAACATGCAAATACCTACTCCAACCTTCAAACAACACAAAACAAAAGAAAAATCAAGGTGTATGTGTGTGCATGTGGGGCGGGAGGTGGGTGGGTGGATGGGAGTCTAATTCCTATGGTAAAGAAACATTCAATTTTAAATCAGCAGCTTCAAGGGCATGGGGCAATTTAGAAACAGTCCTAAATGAATAACTAAAATGCTGATTCTGAATCTGTACTTTGTATTACCACCAGAATGTGGACAAGTTAGAAAGTGGTTTCCTTCTCAATACAAAACAAAATGAATGTTTTCTCCAAACAAACCAGTTTTAAGTCTCAACCAAGTTGCTATCAAAATGACCAAGTGTTGCGTCTTTGACTGAACAATGGAGGTGTCCCTACATCCCTAGCAACCTCAGCATTTGTACTTGATGATGAACCGGGGGGTACAGGGAAGGGATACCAAGAAAAAAAAAAGCAAACAAGAACAGAGCCATCAATACAGACAGACTTCTGACAGACTTCAGTTGTATGCAATGCTCAGCAACTGACCCTCCTTTCTGCATGTTCCCATGACCATTCCAACAAGGCTCTATGGCAACTGGTTTTTTTTAGTTGGCACTGCCCGAATGGCTCCTGGCAGGGCTTCCACCTTCTTCTTCCTGCTGGCCTGTGTCTCCACCATCTCCTTCCCCATTCTGTTGCTCAGGGGACCGACTGTGGGACTTGGACCTGGACCGAGACTTGGACTTCGATCTTGAATGGGAACGACTTCTTGATTTGCTGCCCGACTTTCTCTCTCTTGACTTGCTTTCCTTGCGGTCATCAGACTTCCTTCGAGATGACTTACGATCATGACTTTTGCTTCGAGAGCGAGAGCGACGATCCCGGGATCGTGAGCGTCGTCGGCGGTCTCTCGATCTTGACCTTGATCGCCGGCGACGATCTCGGGACCTTGACCTTGAATAGCTGCAGACATAAAAAGAAAACATACACTAACATGCCTTCAGAAGCCATGGTGTTTCAATGAACATGTAATTCCCTTCACTCACTTTTAACTGATGATCAAACAATACTAACAACCTGATTTTTCTTGCACCATTTTGCACCCTTTTTAAACGCTTCATTTATAATGAATCTGCCTCGTTATGTTTCACCCCTTGACTGCAGATGCTTTTTGATGTCTGACGTTTTCCATATGCTGAGAAAAATGTTACGTCACTACCTTGTACACTAAAACTATTGTTACTTCTATATTTGTGGGAATCTATGCATGAAATAACACAGAATGTGGTACTTTCAGATGATTTACTAATAATTTCTTAAAATTACGACATAAAGTGTTCAGACTGTGCATGAACACCTACTAATAGATCACTGACAGCTGACATGCTACACAGAGCAGCAGCCTACTAGTGCACGAATAGTCTGACTGGGTCACGTTGTCCGCTACTGCCAAGCACCCCCACCCCAATATCACCCTAGTCCACCCCTTACCACTAGTATTGCTACTCCCTGGAAACGGTGAGTGATGTTGTACTATCAGGACTATGTACTTCAACACTTTGAAGGTGCTGGATGGTTGCCAGAATCACCTGAGGCCACAAACCTTTTGTTATGTGCTAGTAGGATCAACACTTGGGGCGTCAGCTCTGTATGAATCACATTTCACTCCAGCAACCAGTACTTACTGGTAATCTCAACCTCTTCTTGTGTCAGAATTGTCCTCTGAATCATCTTACACTCATTCATCATTTCTTCAATCAACTCACATGCTTTCAAAGGTAAAAATAAAACTTGTGAGACAGTCCTGACATCACACAATAGAAATGGGCCAATTCTGTCATAGTTGAAAGGTACCACATCAAGAAAGTAAATCAGTGGCTGCATAAGTTAAACAAACTGACTGACTGAGTAGCAAGCTGCAATTTACACTGCAGTGAGATTCAGAAAAACCAAACTGATCCCATGCACAGAAGCAATATGGGGATTATTACACAGTAAAACATTTTCCAAGTACATGAAAGAATTAGCAAAATCACAATACAACCAAATCTAACGGTTAACTGAAACAAAGTTATCACCCATGGTTTGGCACAGGCGGAGACCAAAAATGACAGCACATGCCACAATTACTTAATAAATATATTCAAAAAGTTCTATATCAAATATTATACACCCACACTACACTGTCATCACAGTTGTTTTTTAAAGATCACAATTCATTCGAAAAGATCAAGACCTTAGCACAGAATTACTAGCACTTAGTGTTAAATTGCTGTCAGTGCATAGCATGGCCTGTTCTGACAAACTCCATGCTTCCATGCTCACAATAACTTCATTCCTCTTGGAAACATGGGAAGAAAGGTAGCAGTACAAGCCCATTCAAACTTTCACAAAAGGCTGAAGAAAGATCCATCAAGCAGCAGCTGATAAATCCTTGCACACACACACACACAACACACACACACACACACACACACACACACACACACACACACACACACACACACACTACAATATATGCACACCACAGGTCAATTTCAACAGACATATTCTTTCATTTTGTGGCTAACTCAAAAGCATTTACTCTTCTAATTGTCTTACCTGCGCCTCCTACGAGGAGGAGAGTAGCCACGGCGGCCTGATCTGCCACTGCGGAAACCGCCCCCACCCCAACGGTCATCTGGACAGTCTCTGGCCCAGTGGCCAGATCGATGACAACGGTAACATTCATCATAGCTCTGCACATGTGAGGACAACAAATTCAAGACACGTTATACAGTTCCTCAGTCTGTAGTTAAAACAGGGGGATCTTTTCACAAATCCGCGTTTAGTTATATGCGCTTACCTTTTCTAACGTGTGCTATCCTAGCTAGCTCATTTTTTTCTTGGCAAGAATTTCTGTCCATGAACTCTTTGGGTCTTGTTCTGGTAAAGCTCATTCCACCTTACTAGCCTCTAGTCAATTTGCTTTGTTTCATTCACTCACCTGTCCCTCATGAATGCCCATTCCACCTTACTAGCCTCTAGTCAATTTGCTTTGTTTCATTCACTCACCTGTCCCTCATGAGAACCAGCGCAACACAAGCAGGGATGGTTGGGCTGTAATTGCTGTTGGAAACAGTAAGTAAATAAACTAAACAGATCTGAGGGGAAAAAAACTTGTTTCAGCTAATTAACAATAGATGTTTCAAACATGTGCGAATCTAAAGTGTGAAGGAATGGTGTGTTGCCCCTGAAGGTCGAACCGAGGGCTCATGGAAGAAATGGTGACATCTGAAGCCACACCACATGTCAGATTCCTTCAGAACCATCTGCACCCCAAATAAGCACAGATCCCTAGGATAATGGTTTATAAAAGGTTCTCTGAGCACCAATACACTGCTGCTACAATGTCCTGCAGAAGGACAGAAGATTAAAGGCCAAAGACGAAGCCAGACCCCACACTTCATGGGCTCTGGAATTCAATATGCCCGTATCTTTAGTGGTGGACTGGTGAGTCGAGGAGATTGCTTTGAGATTAACTGGGATACTGTGGCAGCAGTAATGTCTTTTTCCATGGTTCTACTTGACCGAGATAAAAGGCAGCATGTGCACGTGTTTTTTTTTCAGCGCGCTTCCTGTACCATTTGAAACAGCATGTCAGTGAGAGGCAGGGCAGTGTTCCTTAAAACGCTACTCAAGGCAGGCAGATTCATGTCTTGAGGTGTTGGTGGTCATGCGATCTCTGCCATCATCTAACTGATGTACAGTAGAATCAGACAAGGGAATGACAGCGGTTGGAGTGGCTGAACTAGCCACACTGCTCCTGCCTGAATGTTCTGGAATTTCTGAACGCTTGAGAGGTTGCTGGACTGTCCCGAATCATGCTTCTGAGAATTTTGAAGAAATGGAAGAGGGATCTTCCCTCACAGGTATTAACCCTTTAACCTCCAAAACCTGTCTGTAAGCTACAAAATAGTAACTCCTGAGAAGCTGATGGGTAGGGTGAGGGAGTAAAAGGGTTAAATTTTTGCTTTGCTATCATGGCTTCCAATGCAGGATGCTGGCGGATAGCATGAAGGAACCAAAGAGTTAAAATGAATTGATTGATCTGAATCTGTACCGAGTTCTTCAGCACAAACATCTGAAACCGGCTGTAAAGAAAGATTGGGGACTGCGCTCAGAATTTCATCGTTGAAAAATTGTTGCAATTGCTGTTTGAACTGATCATGACTGAGGGAGGATGAAGACCAGTAAATAAAATTCTGAATCTTATCTAAAAACAAAAAACATCAGCAGAGACAGAGTGAAAACCCAAAGACATCTGCATAGGGAAAGAATGAAACCAAGTTGACTATGGCAACTCGGGAGGGACGGGCACTGATCATTTGAACCACAATGAGGCCCAGGGATCTCACTGACCAAAATTCTGGCTAAAACAGAGAAATGAGCTAGCCAGGGTGACATATGTAAGAAACAGTTTATCATTATCACTAGTGCTTAAAGCCCAGCTGACAGCTCAGAACCATATCAGGACTACGAGTATGAAACTAAACATACATCATATCCAAAGTCAGCTATTTCATGTTGTTACAAAATCTGTATGGACACACAACAGCAAAGATTAAAAGTAGGCCTACATGCTCAAAATAATTGTTACCTCTTTAACAAACGTTTTACATAAATGCAAGTTGCTTTCATGTGCGTTTCTAATAACTGTTAAAATTATCTATCAAAATAAAACAAATAAATAAAAAATGCCTACGGGAAGGCAAGTCTGAAATGTGCAAGAAGAAAAGTAAATGCTTTCATCTTACCAAAGGCCTGCGAGGACTGCCCTTGGCCCATTCCACGATGATGCTTGAGCCACAGACATCACGTCCATTTTCGTACTTGATACAGTCCTGTTTTAGACAAATGCAAACTTTCACTGCAAGAACAAAGCATGCCAATCATAGACTTCTGAAAATGAAGTAACATGTCACGTCATGATAAGGCATCACCCCGCATGGCATGTTCGATTGGCGGGGATAATGGCGAAAACTCTCTTAATTCTGATTTTCATACTTTTCTATTTCCTTTACATGGGAACTGGGGGGGGGGAGCAGAAGCAGTAGTAACAGAAATAATAATGATCATAATAATAATAACCAACTGTTTTTGAAACAGTAGTAGTAATAGTAATAATAATGATTATAATAATAATAACCAACCGTTTCTGACAGTCTCAATTGTGCAACTACTAATGATCCAGCAATAGTTCTACACTATGAGAATGAGCAAAAGTGTTCTACTAGGTCAACCAAAAAAAGTGGAAAGTCTTTCAGTCATATGAAATTAAGGGCCAGCTCCTTGAAAACAAGCATATTCCACGTAAAGAGAGAGAATGTAAGAACCCCAAGTGAGAGTTCCAGGCCCCCAAGTAAAATCCTCGAGTCCGAAAAGGTGATGTTCTATCATCACTCTTTCTATCATCTACATGGACAAAATTACTCAAGAAGCAAACCTTGATCTTGAGGCTGTCAATGAACTACTATTTGATAATGATCAAATAATCATGAACCACAACAAACACAGCCACAAAAACATACAAACCACTCAAACAGCTGCCACTTGAAAATAGGCACCAGCAAGATAAAAAGTTATGTCAGAAAGATGAACACCTGACAAACTGGATATCTGAATCAAAGGGCAATCAATAACTTAACTAAGGAAGGTGAACACCCGACAAATGGATATCTGAATCAAGGGGCGATAACTTTAACTAAGGTGAACACCCGAAAACTGGATATCTGAATCAAAGGGCAATAACTAACTTTAGAATTTATGTAATCTGGAAAGCTTATCTGCTGAAGATGGAAAAATAGACAAAGATTGCAAGTCCAAAAAGCACACACTGTGAGCTACCAACTTTCAGCCTTCTAAAACACCGAAGCGTCCCTATGGAAAAAAGGACTATGTAGTTATGTGTATGATGTTTGTATGCACACCGACTTGCAAAAGCCAGGCCTGGACTTCAATCTTTGGATTATCACATTTATATACTTCTGTGTACACTAAATCTCTTTAATTTTCTTCTAAATCTTTTAACACTAAATCTTTCAAATTGTCTTCAAAACCCTTAACTAAATCTTTCAAATTGTCTTCAAAACCCTTAACAGAAACATCAAAACTGTAAGATGAGATGCCTGAGAAAAGCAGCAGGCAAAAAGATGTGATCAGAAACGAAGAAATCCAAAAAATGGAGATAGGATTTGAAATGAAGAAATCCAGAGAGTGGTTAGAACAGCACCTATAACTTACCATTACATGAAACAACAATGGACGAGATAGCTGCAGACCTTCAACTTCATCTACCCTTGACATCATCCAGCATAAACGGACAGAAAACAGTAACGAAACATAAAAATAATAACCATTAAATATATGTCTTAAAAACGTATTTGAGTACAAGCTGATTTTGTCAAAACTGTCTTGCCAAGATTCTCTGCCAATACTCGTAATTCTTTGTGCACTATTTAAGACAGAAAATACCCTCTCCACTAAACTGAAAAAAAGATCTTGAAACAACGCTGCTTCCACAACTTCCTTCTATTGTCCTAAACTGTCAAACTTACTTTAGTCTAAAAATTATTGCTGTGTAAAAAAGAAGAGTACAAACCAAATATGAACACAGGGCTGCAACAAACACAACAGCCATGTTTATGACTGCTTTTTTATCCTTAATTATGATGGCAAGCTCTCAAGTAGCAACATTCAGGATATTGTATTGTACTTACAGTAACGAAAATATTGGGAAAGGCAGGGAAGGGAATTATTATTAGAAGAGTGGTGTTTGAAAAGATTGCACCTGGGGATATTCACCAATACTACTAACCAAACAACACCTGCAACACCTTCCAATGCAATTAATATACTGCTGTTTGAACTCAATAAAATATGGCATGAGGTGGGGTAAATGATGCCAAAAGTAGAGTGTGGATGCATTTCAATGTGCGTGTTGGAGGAAGTGGGGGCCAAAAATTTTACAAAGGGAAATGAGGCAGACTCTATGATGAACTGAAATCTGAATTCATCCAGCTATCTGCAGCAATTCTGAACAATTTCCTTATATGACATGAGAATTTAATACAAATGTTCGAAAAGTTGTACAGCACTCCAGTTGGATGTTTTCCCAGTCATCTGTTAGGGGCTCAGACGGAACAGTAAAGGCTTGAAAACTACAGATACAATCTAAGCCTTACACGGACTTGCACAAATCTGTCTCGCTCATGTTGTATGCTCATCACCTCCTGTGTTAATTAAACAGGCTTTCACAAACAACACACTTTGGATAGATCAGGGTTTTTAAGACTATCATAAACACTCTTTATTACTTCCAGAACACCATAATGGAGACAATGTATGTCTTTGATTATGTCATATTTCAAACCGTTTGGTTTGGATATTTTTCCGAAACTTATCGAGGCATCTGCTGATATATGTTCAAAGAAGCCATCTTTACACTAATCGGACATCACAAAATCATGCAGCGTGTCTACATTTGCAACATTTCTTCTCTCATTTGTCTAAATGGCCAGGCCACATTTGGCAATAAATGGTTTGTGGAATGTCAGTAGACATTCTGTTCTTCACTACTTCAAGCATGTAGAGTAACTAGAGGCAAATACATATTTAACCATGTGAACGCCCTCCCCCCTTACACACACACACACACACACACACTCCAGATATATTCCGTCACAGTAACGGGACAGGAAAGCACTAAATTCTGTATACAGAACTGTTACAGAAATTACCAACAAATTTAAGTTCCAACAGCTTACAATCAATCCTATGCTGTGGTCATTTGGGATCTTTTTCTGTTTTGTTTTGCCTGATTGATGTTCCTGTTATTTTATAGAATACTAGTGTTGCACCGCAAGAACTTGGTACACAACATAATTTAAACTGTACTGATATAGGTTGGCATGTATGCACTGCAGATGAAAATCATTTTTCTGCCAAATTTAAAATTAAGAATGGGTCAACTGATGCCAAGTATAACATTTGCAGTATGAGGTTTTACCCCCACCCCAAATATTGTTTTTCAACGCTGTCTCTTCCTGACCATAACAACAACACTCATCAACACGCACATTCATAATCTCTATAAACCAGTAACAGGTCAGACACATACACACATACACAGAGAAGGCAAAAAATAATAACACATCTACATATATGACAAGAAACAAGAAAGCTGCACAAATGACTGAAATTTGACAGATAACACCTACTCAGTCCAATGGACCAATGGCTCGCAGTCACATGACCCCCTGGCTGGCTGAGGATGGAGCCTGGTCAGGGTGGGCATTGGACTGGCAAGGGCATAATTTCAATGGAGGAATGCAAGTCGCGAGGCCTGGGCCGGTGCCATAGGCATGGTCAGGTCAAAAAAGGTTAGGTGGCATTGGATTTGTGGTGTCGGGACGTGAACCCTTGAAAACACCCTGGGTGCCGCAATATAAAGGCTACTCATGGTTTTAACGCTGGCTAGGGGAAGCCTGGGTTCCACGGGTCTAGCTTTGTCAAGAAGCTGATCGGTAAGGCTGTCTGGTGTGGGGCTGAATTCTTTTTGACTTTGGCTTTGTGTTGAGCCGAGATGTGCATGGTATGGCAACAGGCAAGCCAGGCATGGCAAATTACAAGGGTCATGGTCATAACTGATAAATAGAACAAGTGCAAAACAATTATCATCACATATCAAAATTTCTAAATCAGTCTGAAATCATTTTAGCAGTGAAAGAGTGACCATTTCATTGCAAAAAAATGAAAAGAAAAAAGACAAACAAAAATTTTCAATAAGCTCTTGGAGACTTATGGAAAATGCAAACAGATCTCCCCTCATCCCTTCTTTTGTTTGTTTTTTTTAAGTCTAAAATCATCCACCCAGTTTCTAACCATTATATTCTGAATCCAAGTAACATGACAGTTGAAAAATAAGTGTTCTTTCATACTCCATTTTAAGGTCAACATAACTTTGAAAATGTGCCATGCCAACTTACCAGCCCACTCTTGTCATTCAAAATCTTTGAAAAAACTGGAGATCAGTGGATTTGTTTTCACAAATGACCTTCACTTTATGTCAATGTAAGTGGTAAATTTAGTCTTGCAAAGGAAACTCACCTCCAACACTTTCTAAAAAGGGATGTTTTATACAGTCTACAAATGGCAAGGTCCATTCAAAATACCAACCCTAATTTATGATTCTTTGTTTATTTAATCATTCAGTCAATCCCAACATAGACCTGTAAATAATTTCAAGCATGCTTGCTTTCTTAGGCCACTTTATGTTTCAAATGGGCTATCATCATCATCATCATGTGCCTTGCCACATGGTGTTGGCGATCATGGCCTTCCATCTGTTTCTATCTCTTGTTGCCTCAATCACTTCTTCCACCATCTTTGTCTTCAGCCACTCTGCCAGTCCATCCAATATCTTCTCCCTGGGTCAACCTGGTGCTCTTTCCCTCCAGCTTTCCCGTCGTGACCAGGTGCTCTAATTCCCCTTTCCTCATAAAATGGCCTATAAATGTTGCCTGTCTTTTCCTAATCTTGGGTTATACCAAATGAAATTTAAAGGAGGGATGCTTTATTGCTTTGTTGACGAGACCTACAATCAACACTTTTAAGATCAAAGAGTTGGGAGAAACTGGTCATGAGACTTTTGTTTGCAGAAACGCAGAACATAGTCATATGTGTATTTCTTCCTTTTACAAAACATCGATTAAAAAATGTTCAGCGGTACACGGAAAAATCTTGACAGATTAAAAAGAAGACACCCCCCCCCCCCCCCCCCCCCCCCAAAAAATACAAACGCATCTTCACTACATAACTTTTTTTTTTTGGTGCAAAGATTTTTTTTCGTTTCTTAAAGTATAAAGATAAGCAGCAACTTTCATAAATCAATGCTTTTCTTGTTTCCAACTAGACTATTAACCCCAAAGAAACTAAATGGGGATCCTTAAAACAAAACAAAAAATCTTACCTCAGCATCTCTGTAGTCTTCAAAGTCCACAAATGCATATGCTGAAAAAGAGCCACACTTGATTTAAAAAAAAACATTTGTTCTGCTGTTGTTTAGAATATATAACATTTGTTTTGCTGTTGTTTACAAGTAAATCTGTAAAATATGCTACCAGACAATTAAAACATCTTACCTGCACAGCCTATACATTTTCACCAACCACTCTGCCAACTACAAGCTTTCAGGTCTCATCTGGAATTTTCATCAGGTGGAATAAGTCATCTCCAATGCATCTGAAAGTTTGGAGCTATGTCCATATGATGCAAGGACTGCTTGACAGATCATTAATGTGAGCACTTCATATCCAACGTTTCTGTTCAAAGACAAACTGTGCTGTATTTTCATATTCTATATCTTCACTTTCTTTTCTTCACCATGTACATGATCAGGCCATACGAACAGTTTGGTGGCAAGCAAGTTGTAGTTGGCCTTGCTTAAGGTGTAGTTGACCATGCCTCTTATTGATCTGCTTGACAAATGTAAAATCCCTGCCATATATGTTCAGCTGTTTGGTCCTCTTGAAGGCGTAATTTGTACTTCCTGGTTCACATGTGCTTAACTCTTTGGCGTCTTGACGGCAGTCTGCTGCCGCCTATCTGTACGCGATCTTAGTCGTGACGGCAGGCTGGTGCCGTCGGAAAATGCCATTTTTTTATTTTTAACATGAGCAGTATTCGAGGGAGAAAACTCCTGAAAGTCAAAGTATAATCATCTATGCATCGATTGCTTCGCCTTAGACCGTATCTAATCATCATACAGTCTTTGTTTTCACGAAGTTTCTAGAGTCAGTAAGCGAATCTGTATTCACCTATTTTCAAAATGGCGGCACGGCGACTTCGAAACCGGCGTATGTTTTCTGTGCAAGAGGCGATCGATATCATCCAAGTTGAAGGATCTGATGATGAATTAGAGCTTGTTGGTGAATTATCTGTCGAAGATAGGGAGACTTGTTGGATTCAGATACGAGTTTGTCCCTAGCATTGGCTTAAGTGACATCGCTATGTGGTCGATCATGTGGTTCAAAACTTTTGTTCGGAATGCTGTTTGGATACCCTAATTGGAGTAATTTCTACATTCAAGTGGGAAATCAGCACACAAATTGTGAGTAGAATCTAATGTAGCAAGCTTCTGCCTTTCTTTTGCACTTTACTGTTTGTTTCTATCTTGTCTGGTTATTTTGTAATTTTTTTTTAAAATTGGCCCAAAACACGCGATTTCAGGGGTCGACAAGCACTATTTGACTGCGACTCCATTGAGTTAACGTTAAGCTGGTTGTGCTGAATGGGTGTAGTCTTATCAGGATCACTTGCTGCTTTCTGGACAGAAGGTGATAAGACATTCCTTTCTCTCCATGGCTTAATCAAGGAGTATCTCATGATGCTTCCCTTCTCACAGTTGTTGTTGCTGTTGTCCGATTATAATCAGTTTTCATCAGCTCCTCTTTGTGTCAGCTCGTCTGGGATCTATGTATGGTTTTCTATTCTTTTATATTTAAAGTATATTTCCCTAGCCAAATTTTTCATATTTTTCTTTAAGATAGTGCGACAATTATCTCTGCAATGGTCCCCTACTGCTGTCAAAGATCCGTTAGTCCACTGCTGTGGGAGCCTGTAAGAGCTCAGGTGTGCTTTTCCTCTGCTGCCCTTTGTTCTCACCATTACACTAATCCTTTACAGCATGTCACATTTATAGCAAGATAAAAAAAAAACTGCCTTTTCTTTCTTTTTTCTTTTTCTCAATCTCAAGTTGACTCTGAGCTAGACTAGTCCCAGGTTATGTTGGTATGGCGAAATCTGACAAAAGAGATGTATATATATTCTAACTGAACTGCTCAGGCAAGCACAGGTGCAAACATACACTTTGTCAACAAGAAATAATGTTGGTAATGAAAATGTATTACACTAGTATTACTAATACTAGTTACCAGAAGTCAAATTCAGCTTGCTTACTAGTGTGCTTTTATAATTATTTTCTAACTAAATCACAGGTAAACAACAGCTCATACCCAAACCTTGCAAGCCTTTACATAGCCAAAACTTGCAAACCTTCAACTACATAAAGATATCGCCATTTGAAACTGCAACTTTTCGAATGCCAAAAATTACAACCAAAATATGGCAAGTGAAGAACGTGCTATTACCTAAAACTCTTCTTAGTTCTGACCTCAGTAATTACTATCTTTACTAGTCCATCATTTACTGTTCAAACCTCTTTGGAACTGTGACCTTTTCCACATCCATAAACCAACTGTCATCACAAGAAACCTCAGGAGCTATGAACATCAGAGAGGCATCAATGGGAAAAGTGCAATTTCAATGAGTGCAACAGAAAAATCTGTCTTTTAATCTTCTTATAAAACTATGCATTAGAACACTTTTCCCTAAATACAATGATAAAGATTTGTTTGGTGAACTCCATGATTTATATAATCCCTATAACAGTGATCTTTTGTGAACTTTACAATTTGCAACAAGAGCACTAAAAAACTGGAAAAAAAATTTCTGCATGATCCCCTAATACTATTACTAGGCTATAATTCATAAGCACTGATAAAAGCAAAATACATAAATGAACAAATAAATTAACAAATAAAAACAGTTATTTTCAATTAAAATCATTTTACTAAATAGCAACATTTATACAATTTGACAGTGTTCTTAAAACATAATAATGAAGCCTCTTTCAAACTAACAAAACCATTAGGCCTAAATAATAAATATGTGAACAGATTAAGTGAAACTGAAAGTGATACTATGGATGTTTTGTTGATCAACACTGGATAAAGGGCCTCACCGACTTCAACACCTGCAACAAACAGAACAGAAAAAACATTACTGTAATATATACTAAATACGACTAGATCTAGTAATAATTCAAATTACAATCCACTTAAAGTCTTAATTCAAAACAACAGTCAACAGCCAACATTTAAACAAATCAGGATAAAAAAAAAAGTGATCCCAAGTTTCCATCTTCATTAGGCCTAAATTCAATAAGACAATTTAAGAATCTGGAGTTTGGGGTTTATTCAAGAGATCCATTGCACAATTCTATATGTGCTCCACCCATATCTTGCCAGCTATTATGATTAGGCCCCTATCTGGTGAACTCTGAGCCTGCGCAAAAACCTACACGCAGGCAGTCTTTGAACTGGGAGGGGGGAGGCAAGGGACCTGTGAAACACTAAACTGTTTCTTGTGAATTCAAATTCAAGGGACTCATTCTCTAGATTTTCCGGGCTCCCTTACCTATTTCTGATAGTCCTCTCCCAATTTCACGAGTCCTGAAAGAAAATCGGTACTGCGTGGGCCTAGATCTAGATCTAACAAGTCACGTGTGAAATCATAAAAACTTCCTTTTAGGCTTTTATTGAAAACTTCCTTTTAATTTAAAGAATAATACAAACAAAAGCCATAATACAGACAGAAGTTTTAACAAACGTATTAGCCTATTCAATTTCATATGACCTGCAGAAATGAGACCAAAACTGGACCTTCATTGCCAGGGTAAGAATGCCTTGCCTGATGGCGCGTTTTCTTAGAGTACAACGTCAGCTCAACGGTCTAACCGTTCAGTTCCCACCAATGCGATTTCGAGCTGCACACACAAAAATTATAGAACTGTTTTCAATTTTTTATACGTACCATATTTCACTTCACATCTATTAAGTCTTCCATAAGGTTCAAAGATTTCTTCCAAATCGCGGGTGCGAGTAGTTTTACTCAAACGCCCAATAAAAAGTTGGCCTTCACGCCGCGACATGATGGCAGTCGACCCAAATCGCCCGGATGTTGGACCGGTCGTCTTAATACCCAAAGAGCACACATTAGGCTAAGACCGACGCGAAAGTTAGTGGGTAAAACAACTTCCACTCGGAAGATCTGCCTTGGTACCATCCGTCTGGTGGGTAAAGGGTACAGATTTTTCCCATCTCCCGTGTGAACTTGTGTAGACCTGTGAGTGTCTAAACCCATTTCATGTGTACAGGCAAGCAGAATGCCAAATATGCATGTTGAAGATCATGGAAAGACCCAGTTTGCACACCAACTGAAGACGGAGAAAAGACTTTTGGCAAAAGAATGTGCATACATGCCTCCCCCTCACAAAAAAATCAGAAGGTTAACACACACACACACACACGCGCGCACGCATGCACACACATACACACATACACACACACACAAGCCATGTGTGTGTGTGTGTGTGTGTGTGTGTGTGTGTCTGTGAACACGTTCGGGTATATAGTTTAAAGTTATGAAGTTTAGAAATAATATGTAAAACTTCTTTTTTTCACTATTTTCAGATTTTTTTTCACGTGACATCAGTTAAATAGGTGGAGTTCCAACTGCCCCTTGAACTTATACTTCAGTGAATTTGTGAATTCCCTGGGAATAGTGTGAATGCCATACTGCAGCGCCACTCACTACTCAAAACACTTTTGATTTTTTTTCTCCGAGTTCTGCAGCTTACAAATGTAGACGATGATTAGACATTGGAAAACACAATATTTACACACATAATGTTATAGTGTGATAACAATAATGTCATGTGATGTAAAACGTTTGGTAGACAAGCACACATACACCTCTGATATTTTAGAGAATAACTTTTAGGATTGTCAAACATTTCTTCTGTTAGACTGAGGGTTTAGATCTTTTAAAAGCATTCTTTTTAAACATGAATTTAAGAAGTTTTTGCACAAATCTACGTACTCTGTCTTCAGTGGGTGTGCATGCTGTGGTTTTAGATTTTTTTTAAAGCATTCTTGTTAACCCTTTGACTCCCACACCCTGTCCATCAGCATCCTGCACTGTCAACCATGCTAGCACAGCAAAACCTTAACCCTCTGGCTCCCTCACCCTATCCATCAGCTTTCTGCAGGAAGCTGGTGGACAGGATGAGGGAGTCAAAAGGTTAAGGTTTTGCAGTTGGTGGTGGATCGAGTGCAGGAGTCGAAGGTTATACAGAAATTGAAGAAAACGGGTGCTTTTTTTTTTTGCTTTTTTTTTTTCCATAAGGCAGAAACCGACTGATGACTTACAGGCAATCTTTGTTGTGCATATTTGAGATTCTGTATGCGTAGAGGCCTAAACAGAAAAGGGACTGAGGCACTGGCAAGTCTGCAAACACGTTGACCTGGGAGGTCAAACTTGGACCATGTGTTTCAGGGGTGTTTTATGGTCTGATTCATGTCCTAGTTTGATTGGTTTCGCTGTTCATGACTTATGATGGAGTGATTAGACCTCATCCCTTTCATTTTAAATATATAGAAATCTTAAAACCGCTTGCCTGCTGATCAGTAATTTTACAAACGTGTGTGTATAGTTTTGTCATTATGCTGTGAACAGCGAAGAAAGAAAATGAGACAGTCTTGAATGAGACAAGCACAAAAGAAAACAGCAATGAAGAAGAGTAGGAAAAGGCAAGTAACATCAAAGGACATTTTATAAGGCAAAAAGAAATTTAAGAACTTAATCACAACAGAACAGCTGGAGGGAAAAAGAGCACCAGGTAGACCCAGGGAGAAAATACTGGACAGATTTGCGGAGTGGATAAAGACTGTGGCAGTGTGCTTCGATTGCAGCCAAGGCACGTAGCAGATGCCTTTTTTCAAGCGCCCTCAATTATGTTGCTTCTCCTGGTTCAGTGACTCTTAAAATATTAAAAGCTAGGAAATGAGGAATTGATGCATTCTATTTTTGAAGAAAAATGTATAGGCCTATTTTTTAATGAAGTTTCTCTTGTTTTCTGAGAACACGATCAGAATATTGTTATTCTAATCTTTCCTTTGAAATACATCACACCTTTAATTGTTAAGTATTCTAAACTGGCCTCAAAGAAAGTTCAGGTCAAGTCACAGCTGAACTCAAGGATCAGCAAGGCATCTGCAGCAATGGCCCACCTGTCAAAGAGATTGTGGGAAAACTCCATGCTGACCATCAAGACAAAGACTAAAGTGTACCAAGCTTGCGTGCTGAGTACACTGTTGTATGGGTGCGATGACCTGGACTCTATACTCCCGTCAAGAACGCAGGTTCAACACCTTTCACCTACGCTACCTCAGAAGGATTCTTGGCATTTCATGGCAGGACCACGTCCCCAACAAGGACGTCCTAGCAAGTGCAGGAACTCTCAGCATGTTTGCCCTGTTCACAAAGAGACGCTTGCGCTGTCTTGGCCATGTTACCCGCATGAAGATGGCAGAATACCCAAAGACATTTTGTATGGCGAGCTTGCTACTGGCTCCAGACCCACGGGAAGGCCCATACTCCGCTACAAAGATGACTGCACTCTCGATGTGATGGAAAGCTTTAAAACATATGATGTCCAGGATAAGGATTAACACATGGACAACCAAGTTCACTCCATTAGGTGTTCTTGTATGAAGGAATTCGTCTCTTTCCAGCACTGTCTTTTGATTGCCTGACCTTGAGCAGTCATTTTCGGCCTCTAAGGACTCTATTCACGGGGCAAACAAACCTCTTCAGTTGTTTCAATTCACTAATCACGACAGCGTCCACGGATGGGCACATCTAGTCCTAACAGCCAACCTTTCCCACTCATCGACAGTTGGACCATATCTCTAAAGACTCCCAGCCACTTCCAGACTCACCCTCATCTGTAACTTCTTGAAACCCCTCCCATCTTTGACATGGAAACTACAAGACAACGCTCTCCTTCATTAATTTAATTATATGACATGGTTCATCCTCAAGACAGTCCCTAATCGTGAACACGCTGGGACGATAATACAAAACAAGAACAAGAACAAGTGCCATGTATACCTTTCTCCTTTGGTCTGGTCGTGAACGGCTGGGTCGGAATAAAGAGAGAAACACCAGCTCTGCTTTCCCTGGGTCTTCTTTGTCAGGCTGCCTCTTCTGCTCTTCTGCCTCTTGTCTTCACCTTCATCCTTACCACCATACCATCACAGATCTAAATGACTGTTATGCAAAATGATGTAGATACAATAATCTGTGTGCTGTGCAGACTGTTCTGGTGTATAATATGTTCACATTTATTATACGAACCGCAAGATAAACACCGCTGAGCTTGCACGAAAAAACACAAACCGGGCCAGCAGGCTCGTTGTGTTCTCATTGCGATTGATTGATTGATTTGGTTCAGTTTTTACGTTGGTACCTACCACAGGTGACATGGCCGACGGGGATAACCATCCCAGGGGAGTGGGAGAAGGGGGACTTATCTAGTCCTATACTGACACCACCAGAACAACAATGATGTTAAGATGGGATAGTGAAAAGGCCAGTTTTAATGTAGCGCACCCCGGGACTCAAACCCATAACCATTTGCATGTGGATCCAACGCTCAACCAACTGAGCTGCTGAGGCCCGCAGTTTTTATTGCGGTTCACTTGTGGAGTATATATGTCACTG
>JAPXFY010000024.1:51667634-51675134 GCA_030674185.1 Monoplex corrugatus
CGTACACATACATGCACATACACACATGCGCGCGCACACGCACGCACGCACGCACGCACACTCACACACACACACACACACACACACACACACACACACACACACACACACACACACACACACACACACACACACACACACACACACATTGTGTGTGTGTGTGGCTGGGAAATTAGTAGGGCATGCTTTAACTTGTTGACAGCATTGATATGTTTCATCATATGACTGGTCACACAGTTCTTGGGTCTGCTCGATAACATTGAAAATGGTGACCTCTCCTCTCTCTCTCAGCAAATTGATTGAGTATATATATACAGTGGATGAAAAGTTTAGAAATTGTTATGAGTCTTTTGATAGTTTTCCATTTGTTTTCTGAGTTCTAAACCCTTGAAATGGTTTCCAACACTCATGAGATACGGTAATTGTATGTGTATGTTACATGCAAGTTTAACCCCCACCCCAACCCCCAGCCCAGTCAACTTCCTTCCCCCACTCCCCAAAAATGTGTTTGTGTCATTAGTAACAACGGGTCTAGATTTTCTTTGGTTCTGAACATGAATTGTAGATCCTGTTGCTTGATATATTTCATTTTTGTTTTCGCAGTGATCTATTGCATTTTTATGTTTTCACAGTGATCTATTTCATTGTTGTTTTTTCACAGTTGTTATGGATAAAATATGATTGCAGGCCATACTGGAGGTGCTACTACTCTAACACAGATGCCATCATTTATGTGGTGGATAGCATGGACAGGGATCGCATTGGCATCTCTAAACAGGAATTGGTGGCTATGCTGGAGGTAAAGAACGGAGGTTTTTGTGTTTGTTTTGGTTTTCTTTTTCAGGTGTTCTGATTGAAGATGAAAGTGAGCGTAGTGTTTAAGTGAACAGATGACGCATTCTGGCCTGCAGGGTTCATACAGTCATGAAAGTCTGGAAGAACCTTTGAAAAACTAGATAATCTTTTCCAGGCTGGAAAAATTGTGGAAAGTGATGTTTTGCCCTTAAGGGTCTGGAAGAACCTTTGAAAAACTAGATAATCTTTTCCAAGCTGGAAAATCATGGAAAGTAATGTTTTACCCTTAACTCTTTGACGACGGGCTACTTTGATTGAAGTAACAGCTGATATCTCACTGAGGACGGGCTACTTCGATTATAGTAACAGATGGTCTAGGGTATATAACTCCCTCTACTTTTGTTATGCTAATGATTTAGTAGTTGGCAGTAGCTTCCCTTGTGGAAGGAACTTCCGTTGCACGCTTCAGCTACGTTTTGCCGGTTTTTTTGTCTAAAATCAATGGATGAGTTCACTTGCATCCAGTTCTCGGTGATTTCACTGTGGCAGCCCTAGGCCAGCAGGAGAGCTCAGCTGTGGCAAGTGCAGTCACAATAGAGTTAAGAGTCTGGACACGTCTTGGAATTTTCATGAAACATTTGAGCAGTACTATTTACCAAAGAGTTTTTATGCAGTTAGATCATAGTTTCCACAGTGTAGCAGACGAATTATCAAGCCTGCAGTGATCTCCCATGGCATGAGTGTGCAAGCTGACAGAAGTCACAGACTTGTTGAGTTGTTCACTTGTTTTCCATTTCTTTGGAAGTCATGGTGAAGAATGCTAAGAACAAAAGAAATAGGCAAGTGTGTGTTGAGCCAAGATTGGTTAATTCATAATCAGTGCAGGAAATAAACAGTGTCAGTTATGCAAAGAAGACTTTGACATTTTGAACATGGGCAAAGATGCTGTGGAAAGCTAATGAATAGAAGAAAAAAAAATCTCAAGCAGCTCAGTGAGTCAGCAGAAAAGGTTTCGACTGGTCCAGCCTTGGCAGTGAATGCTTTTATGATGCCTCATACATCATCATATAGGACCATTTATCAAGTATTGGAGGTATACATAATGTGCACATTTCCATAGTTCTGCTGTTTAGTGCTGCATCAAGACAAACAGTGTTAAGAGATGAAAAAGAGAAGCAAAAAGAGACTGAAGCAGAAGTGAAGAGGAGAGCAGATTTGTAAGAAACAGAGAATCTAAAAATAAAGAAAAAAGAGATTGGATAAAAGTGCTGCTGGTATGCTGTGTTCTGCAGATGACTTTGCAGAGAAGGCAGAAAAGAGAAAACTTCATTTGTTTCAAAATCTAATACACACAGGATAATGGAAAAGGATGAAATTCTGTGGAAATCTTAGCCTTTGACAAATAACTGGATGAGAAACTATCAGAGCTCAAGAAATAAACTGTTATCTCTCATTGTATCACATAAAGTTTATCCGGGTACATTATCGCAGTATGTTTTAATTGTTCGTACGTGTAATTTTTAAAGTGTGTTGGCTGAAGTTGAGTTGAAAGTGATCATAGTATTTTTGAAATAAATTCATGTGACTGACAGTATGATTAACTGACAATATGAATAATTGAAGACATTCACATACATGTCTGATACTGTACGTAGATACAGCTGTGAATGTTGATATGAATGTGTTGGGAGGCTTTCCATTTACTACAGGATCTGCCTGCTTTTGGTAAACTTGTACTGCAGTTGCCATTTAAGAAACTGCAGTTTTCAGTCCTTATATGTCTTATATTTACATATTTACCAAAATTTGCAATTTCTTGTGCATGATTTTATATATCTTGTCTGAAATCTTCAAATATGCCATTTTGAAGAGATTTTTATTTCGTGTCTAGAGCAGAAACAGAACTTAAATATATCTCTGTGTGTGTGTGTTTACAGGAAGACGAACTGAAGAAAGCCACACTAGTGGTATTTGCCAATAAGCAGGACATAGAGGGAGCCATGACTGTCACAGAAGTTGCCAACGCTCTTGGTTTGCCATCCTTGAAAAATAGGAAGTACCAGATCTTTAGGACTTCTGCTATCAAGGGAGATGGTCTGGATGAAGCAATGGAATGGTAATGCTGTGTGTGTGTGTGTGTGTGTGTGTGTGTGCATGTGTGTGTGTGTGTGCATGTGTGTGTGCATGTGTGTGCGCGCTTGTGTGCATGATATTTGTGTGATTTCTTAAGTTTGGATGTGAAACCCATCTCAGTGCTAACGCTGTGGGAGTAGCAGGATTTCCTGATGGTGGCTCGGCAACAGTTCTGTAGAAAAGACTTTGGATTTCAAAAATCCACATGGCTAAGCTTGTGTTTGTAATCCAAAACTCAACATCCACAAAGGGATCCTCAGTTCATTCGATGATATGGGACTGGCTGTGGTAGAGCTGAAGTCGGCTTGTCATTGTGTGTAACCATGCATCTAGTCTGTATAGTTAACGGTTGATGCAAAATGGCCAGTGCTCCACAATCTTCATGTTCTCTGTGCACATCAAAATATTCTCACCAGTTGCTGTGGCATCTGTAGTGGTTAGCTCAACAGACTACCGACTGGAAGGTTGTGGATTTGAATCCTCATCAGTCCCTTCAAAAATCATCACAGGATTTTTGGGCTTCAGCTGGCTCCTACCCAGAGTTGAGCATGCTATGGGTTCTTTGGGAAGACTGGGACCACACACACAAGCCTCATCCATTTCACAGATGTGTCATTGAGGGTGTTGCTCAAATCTTCTGACTGACACCACAGGTGTGTGTATCTCTGGGGCCTGGTTGATGCCAGGATATACATGTATTAATTTTGATAGTAAGCGTCGAGGATAGCCCTGTCGTGCAGTCTGAATCCTGGATGGAACTCCATAGCATCATGATTATCGTTCATGACTATCCTCATTGCATTGCAAAAACTGTGCCAGCTTCAGTGGCCATTAAGATGGCATAGAAAATGGGACACACACATGAAAAAGAAAAAAGGCGAGCACAAATGAAATCTCCCAAAGTGTGATATTCAAAAAAGAAAAAAAAAAAGAAAAGATTTTCCCCAGAGTTATTTACTGGAAGATGCAGTAGCAATGGTCTGAACAATTGGATCAGATGATAAAGAGGGTAATTATATGAATTCATATTGCTTCTACAACAGGAGGACACAGGGAGATGAGATTAGCGATAGTAATGATAACCAAGATGTAGCAGTCAATTCATTTGAATGTGATGTGTCTGACATGTCAGTTGGTGACGGTGAATCAGAAGATGATTTTATGTGTTCTTCCCAGTGACTGGATTGACAATGTAACTTTTCCCCTTTTGTACTAAGATAGAGGCTGTGTCGGAGCCAGTCATCTTGGGCATTTTTTTTCCAATCAGTTTCAACTACTTCGCAGAATCTGATATAGTATTGTAATGTTTGGGTTATTGGGCACTGGTATGTAAGGCGCACCCAATGAATTATAGAAAAATCTTAACTGTATTCATACATAAGCTGCACTGGTTTATAAGCCGCACTTTTTCAATGGCCAGGTTGATCGCCTTCAACTTGAAGGCTGCTTCGTAGGCATTATGTTGCATTTTTGGCATGATGAGGGTGTACGCTTGAGGAGAGCAGATCTGAAAATGATCCGAATGCTGCAATGTGTGCGGATTTGATTTAAAAGCGTGAACAGTTAACGTTTAACATGAACAGTTAACACTTTAACATGGAGCTCACCGAAAAATTCATGAATGGTAAACACGATTTTGGTGAGTTGTAAAGAGAAGCTAAGAGTAGACGAGAACGTGACGCAACTGGGATCGGGAAAATATGCAAATAAGCCGCAGGGGTTAAAGCTGAGGGGAAAGTCGCGGGTTATAGCCCGAACTTTACGGTAGATGTAAAATTGTAACTTTTCTTCCCTTCCTAGGCCTTGAGGCTGGGATGAGTATGTTCTTTATGGGGACTTTATCTCATGTCATGTCATGTGAGAAATGTTTGCTGGATGATGAATTCTGTTTGATGTGACATTAGCTATGTACATGTTACAGGTTAGCAAACACACTGCAGCAGACCAAGTAGATGGAAACCCTTGAGTCCAGAGAGACGGACGGACGGACAGACTGCCAGACTGACAAGAAGACCAGGAGCAGCAAAACATCACCCCTGAAACAGCCATAGCATTATTTATTCTCTTTTCCATTCTCTGTTTCAGTACGAATCGTCACAGTTCACTTTTGTCGTATTCACTGACTGTTTTAATTAAGGCACTCTTTCTTTTTCTTTCACACTTCTCATCAGATGAAATATTGCAAAGTTCTTCACTACAATAGTATGTTTCCTTTACTCTTCCTAGTTGTCATTGTAACTGGAAATCTGTGTTAGGATATTGTATTGAATGCTGTGGTTCTTTTGTTCTGCTTGTTTTTTGTAACAAAACTAAAAATGTCTGATGACAGTTGTGTGTAATGCTGTATAGTGTTTTTTTGTTTTTAGTAAAATGTGTATGAGCATGATTTATGCATATATCTGAAAAAATGTTAAATGTTAGAAAATATTAACTGACAGTTTTGAAGAAGGTATAGATTATATGCATTATGACATGCTTTTGAAACCACTGGACATGAAAACGACAAAGAAATTGAATTGTTTGTTGTTGTGTTTGCACCTAAAAGAAAAAAAAGGAGAATTCTGTGAACTCAAAGGTTTTTTTGTTTGATTTTTTTTTAGGCAGGGTGTTTCTCAGTATGTATTGGAGGCTTTGTGTTCTTTATTTACTCACCAGACTTGATATCCATTTCTGCATTTACTCACCAGATTTGATATCCATAACAGGCAAAATAAGTAATTTGAAGTTTGTTAACAATTTAACAAGAAATATTGACAAAATTTGATTCCGTGTTGCGTTGCGTATCTCCAGTGTATTTTTCATTACATTTTCCCAACGTTTCTTCTGTGAAATTGGAGTATGTCCTGTCCCAGTTGTACAAAGGTTTTGTCATAACATCTGGGCCTCTAGTAATAAGATTTACAAGTAGATTTCATGTATTTTTTAGCATATCAGTCTTTGTAGGAGAAATGGTTATAAATCTGCATACCCTTGCTTTGGGGCAATAGATCATTTATCCATTGATTTCGCATGTTACTGAAACAGATGCTGATTACCCCACGTGAATCAGATCCTCTCGTTCAGATGTCCAGATCTGTGCAGTCATTTTTAACATTTGACTCCTGCACCCTATCCACCAACTGCAAAAACTTTGCCCTTTGACTTCCTCGCCCTATCCACTAGCTTCCTGTGGCAGAGTCAAAGGGTTAAGTTTTTGCTTTGCTAGCATGATTGACAATGCAGAATGCTGATGGACAGGGTTCAGGAGTCAAAGGGTTAAAAACTCATATCTCAGCTCTATAGTTGTCGTAGTAACTATGTGTGAATACAGAAAGACATAACGGAGGATACTTTCAGCATATAAGCAAAAAGGGGGTCACGTTTTGACAAGCATCGTGTCATGATAAAAGGACTGTAATAGGAAGTGGCCAAGTCTGGCCCACTGACCTTGCATTTGGACAACATTGCTACCGGTAACACTTTGTAGTTGTCATCATACATTGTAACTAAAGTGGAATTTGTGTGTGTGTGTGTGTGTGTGTGTGTGTGTGTGTGTGTGGGGTGTGTGTGTGTGTTTTCCATTTGCATTTACACATTTTTTTCTCTAATGCAGCAGAGTAGCATTATGGTCATGATTAAGCGTGTGAAAAAATCCAAGCGTAATTGGTACCAAAAAAATGCGAGTGAGAATATTTTAGATGAAATGAATTTTGACCAGCAGTGTTCTGCATTTCATTTCTGGGTTTGTTAAGTCACAGATGCAACTTGGTTAGTAAATATAATTGAGACTGTGGTCAGCAAAGAGAGTAGGTCATAGTAAAAAAGACTATCTGTGTTTGACAGGTGGATGCTACTTCAAAGTGCCATCCATCATACAGTGGAGTATCCCTGTGTGGTAGCAGTCATGTGACAGAGGTCATAGTTCGGTAACACGCATGAACGCACCTCATATTTTCAACAACCTGGCTGCTTCATATGGTTATGGTTGCCCCATTGTAACGCTGTCAGCTTTCATTATTGCTGTCACATTTTTTTGATGCGATCAATACACACACACTGTCATGTCTGTGAGGTATGTGAAAACAGTGGTGCTACAGCACTCGTCTTGGCTCTGTTTGTTTCGAAAATCACAGTCCCAGAAGCTGCCAACACTTTGTTAACTCTTTTGATTCCTGCACCCTGTCCACCAGCACCCTGCATTGTCAACCATGCTAGCTAAGCAGAAGCTTAGTCCTTTGACTCCTTCACCCCATTCACCAGCTTTTTGCAGGAAATATATACCGGTGGATAGTGTGAGGGAGTCAAAGGGTTAAGTTTTTGCAGTTGGTGGATAAGGTGTGGGAGTCAAAGGGTTAATTTGATTTTTTTTTAATGTATACTGAAAGTCGTTGTTCCAGAGCTGCCAGCCTTTCGTTAAATTGGACAAAAAAGAATAAGTGTTATGATTTTGATCTGATGCATGCATATATGTTGTTTTTGCTCATAGTGTGCAGAAGGTATTTTACTGCACAGTATGCATAGACTGTCTTCAGTGAGTGTGCATGCTGCGTGTTACTGTATGTCCATAAGCCATCCACATGATCCACAGAATGC
>JAPXFY010000024.1:51680134-51707634 GCA_030674185.1 Monoplex corrugatus
GATGTACAGAAATTTTTTTTCACAAAGTGCCCATGTTTTCAAAATAATATTAATCCTTTGACTCCCACACCCTGTCCACAAGCATCCTGCACTGGCAACCATGCAAGCAAAGCAAAAACGTAACACATTGACTCCCTCATCATATCCACCGGCTTCCTGCAGAAAGCTGGTGGATAGGATGAGGGGGTCAGAGGATTAAGTTTCTGCAGTTGGTGGATAGGGTGCGGGAATCAAAGGGTTAATAATATACTCTGTCCATAGACACGGTCTCTGAAAGCTAGCTTGAAGCAAGGAACACATTTTCTGTCTCTGAGACTCGCTCTTCAGTTTCAAAAATCACGAACTGAAGAAACACAAGTAAACAACAGTGTGTTCTTCACAGGGGATCAACAGCAATGACTTTCTGCTTTCGAAATTGACCAAAGTCACTCCCTTTAACTTTTTCTGGTTTCTAAGCAAAATAAATGAAAATCACTTTTGCATGTGCAAAGACCATATCACACTACCTTCACACCCATGGGAAAGTAGAACATTCTTTTCTTTTCCTGAGGACACAAACCTGTAGACATTTACTGTCCTTGCCAATTCGGTTCCTGGCAACCATTTTCTATTTACAATCACACAAGCTTAATTTCAATAGTTAGATGTATCCTTATATCTTTATATCTGGCATTGTTACCTGCATGCATGGTGACATGACATGCGGAGTATGTTCTTATCTTTCCCTGAGGACACAAACCTGTAGGCATTTACTCTTCTTGCTAATCAAATTCCTGGCAATCATTTTCTATTCACAATCGCACAAGCTAAATTTTAAGTTAGACGTGTCCATATATAAATATTGTAATTATTGTTATTATTATTATTATATTATCATTATTATTATTATTATCATTATTATTATTATCATCATCATTATTATTATTAATATCATCATCGTCATTATTATTATTATATATTTTTATATATGTCATTGTTGCCTACATGCATGGTGACATGACATGCAGAGGGAACCCATACTTTTTTCATGATAGACTTGTCACTGCTTTGCCAAGACGATCATGGTGTGGCCGGCCCATAGCACTGGTATGACCTCTCATTGTAAGTTTATGTTCTCTGTGTGTGAGTGTGTATGTGTGTTTTTTTATGATAGACTGTTACTGTGGAAGATGTGCTTGCAGCAACAAGGGACAGATACATATGGAGGGACATGATTGCCAACGCCATGTGGAAGGGCGCTTGATGATGATGATCACTATTACTGCTTTGCCAAGATTATCATGGTGTGCCTAGCCCATAGCATCGGCATGATCCCTCCATATAAGCCTATATTCTGTGTGTGAGCATGTGGTGGTGGTGGTGTTTGATTTAATGTCTATTCACTAAAGTGATTTTAGACAATAATGTGTGAGCGTGTATGTGTGTGTGTGTGTGGTGTGTGTGCGTGCGTGCGTGTGTGTGCGCGTATGTGTGTTGATTATCAGATGTGCGTCCAATTCTTATGGTAAAATCACTGGTAATGATGCAATACTGAGGTAAGTGGGTTGTCGGTCTTGCTGGAGGCTTCATCGCAGGAGACTGATGGGGTGCTACATGGATCTTGCCGGGGTACATCGACCTAGTAAGTAAACGGTGGAGATTTTCTGATCTCCCAGGTCTGTTTGCCCAAACCTTCTTGGTACGTATATGAACATAAACATCAAATATGCACAACTGTACTGAAGTAAATCGATCATGTCAGTGTCAGGTCATCATCATCATGAAGTGCTCTGCCACATGGTGTTGGCGATCATGGCCCTCCATATGCATCTATCTATCCCTTGTTGCCGCAAGCACATCTTCCACCCTGTCTGTCCTCAGCCACTCTGCAAGTCCGTCCAATATTTTTCCCTGGGTTTACCTGGTGCTCTCTTTCCCTCCAGCTTTCCTGTTGTGACCAGGTGCTCTAATTCCTCTTTCCTCATAATGTGGCCTATAAATGTTGCCTGTCTTTTCCTACTCTTCCTTATGAATGATCTTCCTGTGTCTGCCTCCATCAAGACTGTCTTTTTTGTTTTCCTTGCTGTCCATGAAACTCTCAACATTCTTCTTAGAAACCACATCTCGTGTCAGGTGGCTTACGGAAACATCAAAACACATCATGTACTCCCACTGAAGACGGATTATGCAGACTGAGAAACAGCGTGCCGTCTGCCAGTGCCGGCAAACACAACGTGCACTCGAGTACCAGCATCTGCGGAAAAATTAAAAAAAAAAAAAAATGGAATGCATAACGCTTTGACTCCCGTACCCTGTCCACCAGCATCTTGCAATGTAAACCATGCAAGCAGAACAAAAAAAAATTATTCCTTTGACTCCCTCACCCTATCCACCAGCTTTCTGCAGGAAGCTGGTGTATAGGGTGAGGGAGTCAAAAATGTTACAGTTTTGCAGTTGGTGGATAGAGTGTGGGAGTGAAAGGGTAACACAACACTGAATATCAACAATAACACAACAACAAAAAGAACAGCAAACTGTTTCTTTTTGTTTGTTTGTTTTACATTTTGATCAAATAAAACGCGAAGACACCACAGGCTTTTTGAAATACTAATTCCATTTACCAAATATATAACAGGATTAGTTCATTTTCCCCACAAATATTGAACTATTTTATCAGTAAGCACTGTTACTTGAAATGTTAAAGGAAGCCTGGCTAAATAAAGCCTTGGATCAGTTGAGGATCAGTTGAGAAGGGAGCCCACAGAAACAACCCATCATTGTCTGAGGCCCTGTCAGCGTCATAATCATTGCTACTTTCATATTTATCGTGTGGACGTATTTCGGAGAGTCATTCGTTGTTGTTGTTTGATATGGTTTACGTTATGTTTTCTCCACCTTATTCCCTCATCGAAAAGGCGCTTTGTCATTTCATATCCATATGTATGCATTGTTTTGTTTGTATTTTTTGTTTTCTTGTGTATATATGCACACAGGATAATTATAAACTCTTCGTGTAACATTTCATATTCGAAACGAAGTCTGTGCGCAGCTGAATAGCTTTATCTTAAACTGTTTACAATAGGCACAATGGCTTCAACAAGGTGGCTGGTAAATGTTTGCCGAAGATGCCCAGTAGCATTCAGACGCATGGTGTCAGCACCACGTTTACGAGTGCCACTTATCGGTCACAGTTTTGCAAAGAAAAGTTCTGGGCTTAGTATTCTAACTTCCTCAGCTTTTTATACGTTCTGTCAAGCCAAACAGGTACTTGACTCAGACCAACACATTTTAATTAAATCTTATTACTGTTTAACTGAGTGTTCGGTGTTGAGCCTAACTTTAGGTAGTCTTAGGGTCCATTGATTGATACGTTGATCGTAGCTGTAGTTTTAATCAATTCAAAATTCGTTTTTAAGCCTTCTGTTTTTGTTTGCTTGTTTTTTCGGATGCGCGTTTTGCCCACACTGTGAAGGCGGTATGTTGCTGCACACTCTCATTTAGCCGGTGACTGATCCAGTGATTGGGCATAAAATGATCTGCACACAATCGCGACAATGTCATGTTGATTTGGGAGGTATGGAAAATATCTCCACCCTTTACCCACACAGCTATATATATAAAAAACAACAAACAAACAAAAAAACAGCTAGAGGTAATCAGATTAGGTTCTGGTCAAAACTGTACATGTTGGCGCTTGGTGTATCAACTGAGTTGATACACATTGTATGTGTTCGGTGATCCTGTTATTTCAGTTGGTTAGAGCACCGTACTGTTAATCCTTTGACTCCGCCACCCACCTGTCCTGTAGGCAGCTGATGGATAAGGTGAGGGATTCAAAGGGTTAAGTTCTTAGCATGGTTGGCAGTGCAGGCTGCTCTTGGACAGGGTGCAGGAGTCAAAGGGTTAACATGGGGGTCATGGGTTCAATCCTCCATTCAGGCTATGGCAGTTGTTTCTTTAATTAAGTAATGATGAGGATAATAACAGTGATAATGATAGTAATAGTGTACATTTCTGGTGCGTTGAATAATGCTTTAGTTGCTTACAATTCTACAGTACAAAAAGAAATGAATGTACATGTAACACACATTCACTTATTTTACCCATTAACATTATGCACAGACTCTAAATAATACCCATAAACTAGTCGAGGGTTAAGAAGATTTCGTCCGCCGAATTCTCAAACCCACAAAGGGGTGGTTCCACCGGTGCACAAACCGCTCTCTCTTCAACTTCGTCTCTCCCTTTTACGTCTTCTCTCTTTCACACTATCGACGAGTCATCGCAACCCAGCTACGGTTCGGTTGCGGTGACCACGAGCCCTCAACTCAGCTCCGGCTCAGTTGAATTTTCGTCATTTTACGGCCCTCACACTGCCCGGCACGGTGATCGACTCAACTCTCTAAATAATACCCATAAACTAGTCACAAGAAGAATGCACTAAAACAGGATGGGATAGGTTAAAATTATTTCAAAACAGGAGTCACGAAAGAAAAAAAAAAAAAAGAAGGGGGCGAGGCTTTAACCCTTTGACTCCTTCACCCTATCCACTGGCTTCCTGCAGAAAGCTGGTGGATAGGGTGAGGGAATCAAAGGGTTAAGTTTTTGCTATGCTGGCATGGTTGGCAATGCATGATGCTGGCAGACAGGGTGCAGGAGTCAAAGGGTTAAGTTAGATAACAAAAGAGGAAAGGTTGGGCAAATGTTTTAGATTTAAGTGCAGGTTAATCCACAAAAATTGTCCAGAATGGATAAATAATCAGAAAACATAAATATTGTGTCTGTATTGAGAGATTTTGAACAGCTGATTACTAGGAGAAGAGTGAAGAGTATGAGATGGAGAATAGGCTTGAAGCAGTTAGTTCACTTGTTAGATTGTCATGCTGATTGTGCAGAGGTCATGGGTCAACACTGGGCAAACCATAGTTTTCTCAAAATTTATGCCACTGACATGGTCATTGTGCAGTAACCAGTTTTATTTGTTTCTGTCTGCATGTTTTGTTGTTTTTTTTTACCTGTGAGTGGATTTTTCTACAGATTTTTTTTTCAGGGACAGCTCCTTCATGCATGTATCATACAGAACTTTGGTTTAATGGCTCCTAGACCATCACTTGAGCAAAAAATTGATGTCTGACCATATGTGCATCTCAGTTGGGGTGCTTTACTCCCTAGGCCTCACACTTCCACTCTTTAGTTAAGTTATTTGTTGAAAATTCCAATAATGATCATAGGTCACTTTTTTTTGTCCTGTCAAGCTCATGGATGAAGATGCCTTGACACATGAAGATGTGTTAAAAGCTGCATCTACCGTTACTGCTGATACAGTGACCACGCTGCTCACACAGACTGCTTTCTCACTTATAGAGACTCGACTGGACTACATTATGGTAACTATTTTCGGGACCTTTTTTTTTTTTTTTTGGTAGAAGTGAGATGGTGGATTGGTTGAATAAACTTTAACCTGTTAACTGCTTCTGACCAAATATTTTGTCAGAAGAAACATACACCTCCAGTGCCTCCGACTGAATATTTGGTCAGCGCTAACTTTTTGTGGCCACTTATTTTTTCAAATTAGCATGATTTGTGTTTGATTTGGATTTCATTTGAAAGAGTAAAGTATACTGCGCAAGAAAATATATAGTTTTGTGGGGTTTTCTGGACTGAATGAAGAGATACGAATAGTGTTTAAAATTCCTTGGCACAAATAATTTACCTCTTTATTTTTATTTTGGCACTTAAGGGGTTAATACATTGGTTGAAGTGTATATTACATTGACCAAATAGATTCTCAGAGGAAGTTAAGTTGAAATGGGTAAGCAGTGATATTTTGTTGGCTTCCGTGAGAAGATGAAAATCTCTGTCCAGTCTAATTTTAGTATGTTTTAGTGTCCTTTGTTATGTTTAAATTTGTATTCAGGTTTGTGTTTTAAATCTCCTGTATGATAAATTGGATGGAGTGGTCAGTGCCAGGGGTATCTCCTTAGATTATGTGCGCAAATGTGTAGATAAGTGTACTTAATTTTCTTTTCCTGTTTTTTTCCTGTTGAAGTATTGTGTATGTTTTGAAACGGTTATAGCCCTGATACAGCTTTATGCTTTCAGCTGGGCTTCAAACAAAAATAACACTAAAAAAATAACTGCATAGCTATTGCTCTTTCAGTTTGCCAGATCCAGGAATGAATGGAAGACAGTTGGTCCTAAGACGAAATGCAAAGAGATCATATGACTGACTAATATTTTGTCATGCTGCATAAATTGATTGTATCATGTGATAATGACTGAATTTAATGTCTCATAGGACAATTCCTTTATCTTTCGCTTTGATTGATAACTGAATTAGTCAGATGATGTCTGTCAGATTGAAATCAGTTTGTTATCCAGCATTTGAGACAATTATATCATCGTAAAAAGACCTAATGAAATGATCATATAGCTTGAAGAAGACCTGAATGACTTGCATTGTTGAAGGAGATGATGAAGGAGGATAATGTTTCATAACACTGTCTCTACAGTTTTAATACAGAAAATTGTTATTTGTTATCGTCTAGTTTTTATAAATGGTAATGCATCAATAGATGTTGTTTGTTTGCTTATTATGTGATGAATGGCAGTGCCTCAGGCATTATTGTTTGTGTGTTTGTGTAAGCATTTGGCTGTACCCTTAGACACATGTTTTGATGAACACATGGGTGAGATCGAACACCAGAGAGACAAAACAGTTTTCTGTCATTTCAGCCTTTTGAACTACTTAATCAACAACATTTATATTTGAATGTTCTTTGTTTCCTCTACTGTGACAGCATATGTGACAGAAAAAACATTGCATTCCCTTTCATAGAAAAACTCAGAACATGCAAATTTGATGGCCTTAACAACAAACTGTAACTCTGTTTTTCATCATACTCGTTACAGAAAGCAGTTGAGATCAGTAACTTCCCCCATGGGGATGTCGGGAGCTTTTTCAGTGTAAATTGTAGTTTCATCTTCCAGAAAATGGATGCCGGGGGATTTTTCAGTGTAAATAGTATCCTCATCTTCCAGAAAATCTTTGCTAGAAATTTCCTGTTTTCTGTCACTCTCTTTGTTCCTACCTTGCTCCTTTGCTTTCTGTCATTTCTTCCTATCATTTTCTGCCAAGCTGGTCCATTTCCGGTATGTGTTCTGTGAAGATTTTCTCTTAGGATTGATAATTGGATATGTATATTAACTGTATTTTTGGCTCTAAGGAAAGGCGACAAGCAGGAGCAATTTAAGGTAATTTAGGCCACTTTTCATGTTTTACTTTTAGTGTTTTTGATTATGTGTACGTTTGTGTTCAGGCTTGTTTTTTTTTAAACCCACTCATGATAAATTGGACAGATTCATCAGTGCCAAGGGCATATTCTTAGATTATGTGTGTGAATGCATTGATATGTGGACTTAATTTTCTTTTCCAGATGATTTTTTTCAAGGTCAGCAAAATGTGTACTTTTTGAGAGGGTTATAGCCCTGATATGGCTCTGAGTGGCCAGCAGGACTTAAGTCAGTATTAATGTAAGGTTAATTACAGATTTAAGACAGGTTTGTGATGGAGTCAAATTCAGATTCAGAAAATGTGTGTTTGTGTGCATGTTGTGTGTGTGTGTGTGTGTGTGTGTGTGTGTGTGTGTGTGTGTGTGTGTGGTGTGTGTGTGTGTATGTGTGTGTATATGTGTGTGTGTGTCTGTGTGTGTGATGTATTTTGTGTGTGTGTATGTGTGCGTGTGCGCACACATGCCTCTGTTTGTGTATGTATGTGTGTGTGTGTGCATATGCAGGTGCATGTGTGTGTGTATGAGGGAGAGAAAGAGAGGAATTAAAACTGTATACTTCATCATCATGTGTGACATTGTCTGTGTTACATGAATTAAAATACAGATTGAATACATCTTGTTTGCTGTTTGTTTCAGAGTGTCACTAGGTTAATGGAGTATCTGGAATATCACGTCACTGTGTTAGGCAACAAAGATGCGGAAGAGAATGCACTAAGCTCCATTGATGAGATCAGAAACTGCATAGAGAATTGTAAAGATAAAATTGAGGTACGTTTTGTTTGTTTTTGTTTTTATCCCCAATGTCCCATCTTTCATGTGGCTTGGTTATTGTTTCAGTCATCATCGTCTTCATCATCATGATGTGCCCTGCCGCATGGCATTGGTGATCATGTCCTTCCGTGTGTATCTATCCCTTGTTGCTGCAATCTCATCTTCCACCTTCTCTGTCTTCAGCCACCCTGCAAGTCTGTCCAATATTTTCTCCCTGGATCTACTGGGTGTTTCAGTGCTGCTTATTTTAGCTCTCCTCTTGAACACACACTAAAACAAGTCTTGATGTATGTATGTTTTCGTAACAGTTTTATTACACACTTGCATACCTACACCTACACATTGTGTTACAGAAAAGCTCTGGCAAGGTATAGTGTCATGAAACACTAATAAAATTGTTTTCAAATTTTCCAGTTCTACATGGAAATAAGACAGTACTATGCCAGCACTTCAAGTCTTTAAAAATAGCGACAAAAAGAAAGGGAAAAAAATTAAAAAAGAAACAAGAAAAAGATTATTCAGAACCCAATGGTCATTAGTGTTTCACAACATTTGTATCTTGCCAGGGTTTTCAGTGACTAATGTAGGCCCTCTATGTAAAGGCTGATTCTAAAGTCTTTTCATTTACTTCTTAAAACAAAAATGGGAAGTCTGATGTGTGTGAAATTTTCGGTCTTTCAAAATACTCTGCTTTCTCCATACTGTTTCAGCCATATCAGTCAAGAGTCAAACACTTTCTGATTGTATGATTGACGTATATGGTTGGAAGCTGTGATTTCACTGCTTATCCCAAGTCCTGGATTCTTGAAAACTTTTTGTCAGCCAGGTTTTGCTTCAGAAGTGGAAATAGTCAGAAGTTGTATGAGGCTATGTCAAGGATGTAAGGTAGGTGCTTCAGAAGTGGAAATAGAAGTTGCATGAGGCTATATCAAGGATGTAAGGTAGGTGCTTCAGAAGTGGAAATAGAAGTTGTATGAGGCTATGTCAAGAATGTAAGGTAGATGCTTCAGAAGTGGAAATAGAAGTTACATGAGACTATGTCAAGGATGTAAGGTAGATGCTTCAGAAGTGGAAATAGAAGTTGTATGAGGCTATGTCAAGGATGTAAGGTAGATGCTTCAGAAGTGGAAATAGAAGTTGCATGAGGCTATGTCAAGGATGTAAGGTAGATGCTTCAGAAGTGGAAATAGAAGTTGCATGAGCTATGTCAAGGATGTAAGGTAGGTGCTTCAAAAGTGGAAATAGTCAGAAGTCGCATGAGGCTATGTGAAAGATTGAGGGGAGTGAGGAAACTTGCATGGTTTCTCTTGTACATACGTCGAGTGGCATTGCCATTACAGGCACATTAACCCATTGATTCCCGCACTCTATCCCCCAACTGCAAAAACTTAACCCTTTGACTCCCTCACTCTATGCACCAGCTTGCTGCAGGAAGCTGGTGGATATGTTGAGGGAGTCAAGGGTTAATTTTTTTCTTGGCTGGCATGGTTGACAATGCAGGATGCTGGTGGACAGGGTGTGGGAGAAGAAATAAGATTAAATGACAATACTCCACTTGGTTACACATAACCGTGCGGATATTAGTATTAGATTTCTGTACATTCTGTAGACATTTCAATTAGCAGTAGAACTCTGCATATGTATGGTGTGTGTGTGTATGTGTGTGTGTGTGTGTGTTGTGTGTGTGTGTGTGTGTGTGTGTGTGTGTGTGTATGTGTGTGTGTTGTGCGTGCGAGTGCATGCATACTTGTGCATGATATGTGTGGGTGTGTAACATAGTGCATTTCTATTAAAATGTATGTGAAATAGATGTGTGTGTGTGTGTGTGTGTGCACGCACATGTTTATGTATGTGTGAGTGCGCGCGCACACAAACATACATTTAAAACAAAGACATATGTACCTGTATATGTGTGTGTATACATGCACAAACATGCATATTACATAGTTTGTGTCTAATAGTAATACTGATGTCACATTCTGTCATTCTGTCCTGTTTCATGTAACAAGTGTTTCAAATTGTTTGGCAGGAACTGGAGATATTGATGTTGAAGTACAGGATCTTGCTGATGCATCGGCTGAAGTGGCTTATTTGGCAAGTGAGAATTCTTGGTGTAATTTACCGTTTATTAACCCCCGTGGGGATGTCGGGGGCTCTTTTCAGTATAAATAGCATCCCACCTTCTGGAAATTCTGTGCTAGAAATTTCCTCTTTTCTCTCACTCTCTTTGTTTCTGCCTTGTTCCTTTTCAGTGATGTCGTATAGTTAAACTGGATATGTATGCGTTAATAACGTGAAGGCTGTACTTTGTCTCAATGCAAGTTAAAAGTATTTAGTATAAGCAGTTTAGAAATGGCAGCCCAGCCAACAAGACTTGGATGAAGTCTTTGTATTGCACCTGTCCTGCAGTATTGTCCTGTCAAATACTCTTGTTTTTGCAAGAGAACAGACTACTTTAGTATGTATGGATCTGGAGAAATTCACCTTTTGACTCCTGCACTCTATACACCGCGGAGACTCTGAAAACAGTCATGACATCTTAATTAACAAAGTTCCTTTAGAAAATGTTAAGGATTCAAATATCTGGGTTCTGTAAAAACATCAAAATAAGAATTGGAATGGCAAAGCAAAAAAATGATCCAACTCAACAACATCTGGAAAGACAGAGGGGTACCAAATGGCCTGAAAATTAGACTTTTAAAGTGTTTTGATCTTGCCAGTCATGATTTATGGCTGTGAAGCCTATACTCATAGAAAAACTGATTGCAGAAGAATTGAGGCAGCAGAATGGTGGTTTTATTGGAGACTACTGTGTGTCAAATGGACAGATAGAAGAACTAATGAAAGTATTCTGGAAGAACTTGATACCACCAGAAAACACTGGCACACATCAACAAGAGAAGACATTGGCCATGTGTCACACAGCAAGAACACAGACCTCATGGCAATCTTTCAAGGAAAAACAGTGGTAAAAAGGAAGAAAGATAGACTTTCAGTCTCATGCATCGAGAACATAACCATCATCAGTGGCCTACATATTCAAGAAATTATCCACAGAAGTCAAGACAGAGTGGTCTGGAGGAAGATGGTGGTGTCTAAGTGTGCAGCAGCCAGCACTGAACCCGGTGACGCCAACAGGTGAAGACAGGTGAGATTGTATCCACCAATTGCAAAAACTTAACCCTTTGACTCCATCCCCCTATCCACCATCTTGCCGCAGAAATCTGGATAGGGTGAGGGAGTCAAAGGGTTAAGTTTTTGCTTTGCTTGCATGGTTGACAATGCAGGATGCTGGTGGGCAGGGTGCAGGAGTCAAAGGGTTAAGATATGGTATGTAAAATAGACAAATGCTATGATCACAGTCATGTAATGTAAAACAGACAGATTATTATAAATAAAACAGACAGATTATTATAAATAAAACAACAGATTATTATATAAAGGATCAAGATATTATAAATAGTAAATAAGGTATAAATAGACTTAATAGTTAAAAAAAAATAATAAATCATTATACAGCAGTTCACCCCCCCCGCTACAACAATTATAATAAACACAGATTATAATACAACATTAAAAACTAACAGACAGATTATTATAATAAACAGACATTATTAACAGCATATATAAATCGCATTATAATGGAATACGTTTCATACACACACACTAGACACACTCATATGCTATGTAGTCATAATACACAAATCATCAGTATGTCGTCATTAATCTACAACGCATATTCTTTCATGTCATTATTAATACATCTTTAAAGATATGATGCAAGGTATTAATACAAAACGCTTGCTGTATGCACTGTGTGTTTGCTGTGCCAGAGCGGAATTCACGGCATGACGTAGGTGAACGTGTGTATCATGCACAAGTCACGTGACATCGCTCGTGGAAAAAGCAGACAGATAGAAGAAGAACTGCAGAAAGTGAAGCAATGTAACAGGCCATAGCAAGATGCTGAGAAAGAAAAGAGATTAGAAGACGAACTGTTTGGTGGAGACTTTTCTGATGAGACACAAGATGGGACACAGGAAAGAGACGTGTTTGGTGAAGATTGTGAGAAAGAACACTCTCAAGAAACAGCAGGAGAGACAGATTTATCTGATATAAAGTCTGAGGAAGGAGAGAAATCGAAGAAGCCCAGACTGTGCCGACCTTTTCTATTTGATGGTGTCTTTCAGCGTTGTTTATTTTTCATATTCTGTCTTGTGGGATTTGCTGTGTGAAATTTGGGCTGTTTTCTGTTGAGAGGACACATCCTGTAATACATTGCCACCCACTTTTCAGCTACAGCAATGTGCCTTGAAGGGATATCAGAAGATGGTGTGACATCCTGTTGGAGTGATATGATTTGAGTGATGTCCATTGAGGACTTTGCCTCCAGCTTGTTGCTTTGGGTGAAGGCAGAGTGGATTGAGCTAGCTGGCATATCTTGGGAATGTGTGTGGAATGAGATAGATGCTGGATGACATTCATAGTGCGTGCATGTTCCTTGAATGTGTGTGGAGCGAGGTATGACATTGGATGACATGAATGGTGCATGCATGTGTCTTTGTACATATTGCATTGTTCTTTCATGTCTTTTGTATAATATGGGGATGAAAGAGTATGTGTGTATGAAGGCTGATTGAAACGTCTTGTCCTCTCATCACGCAGTGTGTCAGCCTCCTTAGCCAAAAGCCAAATGCTTTTTGCTAGTCTGATTGAGACGACTGAGATATGGGTAGCAGGCTGTAATTTCATTTGCTTTTCCTAAGTCTTGGGTTCTTGAAAACGTCTTGACAAACAGGTTTTGCTTTAGAAGGGGAAGCAACCAGAAGTCGCATGGGGCGGAGTCAGAATTGTACATGTAATGCGGGTGAGGGAGAACTTGAATTGATTGCTCTAGTAAATAGGTCATCGTAACCTTGGTCTTATGGGCTCTTAGGGTGTCATAGAAGGAGCATTTTGCTGGTGCCCACATGCGGGTGCTGCTCATGGATGGACTGGGCAGCTTTGGGCAAAATACTTTCTACATGATATCTAGCCGTAAGGGTAGATTTTCAGGCAAAATATTGATTAGGAGCGTTGGGCATTGAAGAAATGGGGAAAAGTCTTTCCAATCTTTCAAAGCCAAGTCTCAGTACAAACTGGTCTTCTGTCATTAGCGCCTACCTACTTTGGTTGGACTGTTTATTAGGGATGCCAAAGAAGGTGGTCGATACGTCACCACTGTGATGACCAGACATGAACACTTGGGACTCTCTGGCTCAAACATTTCCAGTATTCGCTTAGAACTATGAACCCTCTGTTTTTTTTCCCTGCTCCCCTGTTACAAGATGAGGTATCCATCTCGCATCCATTTTCCTCATTTCAGGATCATACTGCAGGATCTACAGGATCCATTCAACGCTGGTTTAAACAGTGTGAGAATTCTCTTACTTACTTCTCCATGCTTCTTGATTACAGACGGAAATGAGTTTCATTTATTCCACAAACTGAAACACAGGAATCTTCTTGAACTAATCTCTTTACAAGTGGAACAGGTTGCTCCTTCTGGACCTCGGTTGGATGTCCATATTGATGCTTGTCTCTCTTGTCGATTTTTACTTGTTTGAAGCTATTGGTTGAAAAAAAAACTGTTCTGTTTGACACACACTTGTGTTCATGCACAAGTCAAATCAGCATGAAGTTTGAATGGACAGGCTCCAGGTTTGAGTGTTGTGAAGACCTAGCATCTGAGATGCTTGACGCTAGCATCCAGTTTTGCAAACGCACAGTTAGTCATATTTTTTAGTGACAATTGTAAATTAAAGTAGAGACGGTATAATCATGATTTTGTGCATATTAGTAGTGCAAAGGCTATATGTTAGCTTGATACAAATTAAAAATAAACAGTATTAACCGATAAGAAATTGCTGCCTAACTGACAAGAGTTTTGGATCAGCCCTTGTGTGTGTGTGTGTGTGTGTGTGTGTGTGTGTGTGTGTGTGTGTGTGTGTGTGTGTGTGTGTATGTGTGTGTGTATGTGTGTGTGTATGTGTGTGTGTGTGTGTGTGTGTGCGTGTGTGCGTGTGTGTGTGTGTGTGTGTGTGTGAGAGAGCATGTGTGCCTGCATTTATATGTATGTCATAATGCATAATACACAGCTGGATTGAGAAAGGTGGTGATGAAAGAAGATGATGATATTAGTATAGATTGATCGTCTGTTTTGTTCTGGGATATGGATTCTTTTATAAGAGATAAGTGAGTATGACAGCCAAGAAGAAGTTGAAAACACCACAATTTTCGTGTTCATTAACAGTCTTTAAGGGCACTTGGGGCCTAATTGTTGTTTTATTTGAGATCTCTTCATTGGTTTATGGTGCTACAATATTCTGCCTGACCTTGGCTTACAAACGTATTGATTCTGACACACACATATTCCTCATATCTGCCACCTCTGAGCATATGTCCTCTGTGTAAGCCTGCATGCTTCAGAATGGGAAAAGAAAGGATGACAAATGACAGAGCACACAAAGATTACAAATTGGTCATATCCAGTACCTGTACGGTTTACTCTTATTGTCTAAAATCAAATTTCATAAATACAAAAACAAATCAGTGAGAGGATAGAAGTGTTTATTTCAGATGTCGTTTGTGCAGGAAGGAAAGGGAGAATTGTAGGTTCCCTCTGAGGTGCGTGCACAAGTGGTGGCTCAAGGCAGGACGGACACAGCACAGGGGTTTTATTCACTCATCATCATCATCAGGTGCCTTGCTGCATGGCGTTGGCGATCATTGACTTCCATCTGTCTCTATCTCTTGTTGCCTCAAGCTTCTCTTCTACCCTTTTTGTCTTCAGCCACTCTGCAAGTATGTCTAGTATCTTCTCCCTGGGTCTTCCTGGTGCTCTCTTTCCGCCAGCTTTCCCGTTGTGACCAGGTGCTCCAATTCCCCTTTCCTCATAAAATGGCCTATAAATGTTGCCTGTCTTTTCCTAATCTTCCTTACGAATGATCTTCTTGTGTCTGCCTCCATCAAGACTGTCTCGTTTGTTTTCTTTGCTGTCCATGGAACGCTCAACATTCTTCTTAGAAACCACATCTCGGCTGCCTCTATCTTCTGTCACTGTCTTATCAAAACCATACATAGTAGGTTTGAGTGAGACTGCCTCAGATCCAGACTCATCTGTGTTCATTCCCAGGACATTGGGTCTCACCTGTCTTACCTGTCAGCATCACCGGGTTCGGTGTTGGCCACTGCACATCTGGATGCCACCATCATTTTACTTCTGTACCCAATGTCCTCTGTCCTGTCCAGAGGAGATTGAGTACAGAAGTAAAAACTATAGAGCATAACATCTTTCCTAAATAAAGTTCCCTTGTCCATGATGACCTCACTGCTTTTTTTTTATTAGTTTCATAGAACCTTGAGTTAGGAATTGTAAAGGCAGTAGGGGTGATTTTCTTTCAGGGTTTACTCCCATAGCCTTATTCTCTTCCAAAATAACCACAAGGCAGTGGTGCTGTTTACCCATAGCTGGGGGTCTGGTTCGTGGGCACCAGGGCATGTCCACACGCCGGTGGGCCTACGTGCTGCATGTCTGGGGGGGGGGGGGGGGGCAGATCTCCGAGTCCTTTGAGTTTTAGCCTGAGTCTGTGAGGTGTTCAGTTACCACATGTTGCCACGAGGGGGCACAACGTAGGACTTGCTGATGGAGAGGCTGTGTACTGACAGGAAGAGACTTACGCATTCTGCTCTCCTTTTTGCATAGCTGCAAGCAGCAGTGCTAGCCAGTGGTGCAGGCTGAAAGTGAGAGGTGACAAGCACGCAGTCACTAGCCAACACACTAGACACATCACATCAGCCATTTGGCACACATTAGGATTGATAATTGGGTACATGTATTAAATGTATTTTTGGCTCTAACTTGTCTAAGGGTCTGTGACGTGCAGAAGCAATTTTAGGTAATTTAAGGCCGTTTTTATAAATGTTTTAGTGTCCTTAGTTATGTTTATATTTGTATTCAGGTTTGATGATTTATATCCCTTGATGATAAATTGGACGGAGTGGTCACACCAGGGGCTTATCCTTCAAGTATTGCTGGAATGCATTGATACATGTACTTAATTTTCTTTTCCATATGGTTTTTTGTTATTGTTGAGGTATAATGTACTTTTTCATGTGGTTACATCCCTGATATGGCTCAGTGCAGTTGGCTGGGCTTTGAACAATAATAACAGTGTTGCAAACAGATCGAATTTGAGGTAATGGATCTTGAATTCTCGGCTTTATCGAAAGAACCAACCAGTTGTTTTAGAATCTGAGTAACCTCCCCTTGCAGCTTGACTGTCCACACTTAAGAATGAAAGAAATTCTCCCATCTGCTGCAGAGAACTGTAAGAAAGAGACAGTGTCATGTAGGTTACACACGGGTCACACATACTACACTCATTCGTACCTTTTAAAAAATGAAGAAGCACCATGGTGTATACCATGCGATGAACCGTTGAGCATCAGACACCACCTCCTTTATTGCTGGGACTTGTACGATTTGAGACAAAAGCACTACACAGCGGACTCTTTAAAGAACCTCTTCTGAGACGTCCCTCCTCATGCAATTTTCCAGTTTTTACACGAGATCAGTAGATTTCACCTGATATGATTTTATGGCTGTTTTTCTTTAATTGCTTTTCAGACTTGCAGGATTAACGGTGAGCATGGTTTTTAACTGTTGTCTTTTATCTTAACTGGGTTGTTGTTTTTGACGTGGTGTTAGCGCTGATATGGTTCTAGTAGTCAGCTGCGCAGTTTGAACCTAAACCTGAACCTGCACCTACCCATTTCCTGTTGGGCAGTCTTTTGGAATTTGTCCTGGTTTCTAGCACCTTGGTACATCTCCTGGGGTGGATTGGCTGTTTTAGGTGACCCTTTCCACCATTTGTTCTGACAGAGGGTGCTTGTAAGTACTCTATCATGGAAGGGGCTCGGTTTTCACTCTCTTCCAGGATTGTCAGGTGAGACTCTGGCCTTGCAAGCTGCCCATTAACTGCTTGATAGCATGGTCACTGTGACATCCTGGACAAAGGTATCATTTGTCTTTGTTTGAAGAGCATTGTTTAGTGATAGACTGATGGTGTCGGCTACATTTCTCTTACCTTCTCTAGCATTCCATGGGAATGTTTCATTGTGGATGTCCAGTAATGGTACATGGGGATAACAATACACCCATGCACTGGGCAGGCCCTGGACATGATCCTTGTTTAACTGTAAGATGAATTGTATCTTCCAGAAGTCAGGGCTCCCACTTTTCCGCGAATTTGCGATTTCCGCGAAAACCAAGAGTGAGAATCCGCAAAAAAAAAAAAATTTCCGCGAAAAAAAACACTATAAAAACTATAAATTAAGCTCAGATATGTGTCAGACTGCGCCATTTTAAACATAAATTTTCAAAATTTTCCAGGTGGGCAAGTCCCCCCCCCCCCCCCCCCCCCCCCCCCCCCTGATTTTCAGGGATTTTTACTTTTCCTCAGTGGGAGCCCTGAGAAGTGGTTATTTCCTGCTCGAATTTCCTGTTCATATTTAGGATGAGGCAGTCAAAGTTTTTTTGACAAGGTTTTTGCTTTGCTAACATGATCGATATTGCAGGATGCTAGTGGACAGTGTGTGAGAGTCGACGGGCTAATTCTAATTGCTTGAACAAGGTAAAGTGAAATGAAAGTTAGAGATATTGTCTTTTAGAGATTTTGTCTTTCACAACTATTAACAAGAAACCCTAGGTAATCTTTTTACACTAAAAACAAAATATGAGTAGCAATATGATATTTACTGTTTTTGAGTTTGAAACTTCATTGAATGAAAATCAGTACAAATGAAAAAAATCTTAGATTGGTTTTGTTGGATTTACACTCACCTGAAACAGCATGCACAGGGACTGGTCAACCACCTTGCAGGTGCAAACCCACACCCATCGTATATACTGAAATAAGACATATTGACACATACATACATGCAGGTGACTTCCAAATTAACAGCTGTTTTCATGTCACCAATGCCATGCCATGCGTTCTGACTAAAAAAAAAAAAAGTTCCATGCGATCTGTGCAGGCTACATGGACACAAGGTTTCGCATCAATATCTTTATCATAATCAGTGTACAGCGAGTTCTTGGTAAATGTCACCGTAATGTGTTACTTTATTATCATGCTATGCATGCTATTGACATCACTAAGAGTGCATTTTGTTCCAAGGGAATGAAGCCCATTTAATGTTTTTATTTAACAAGTAGGAAGAACACACACACACACACACACACACACACAGAGACACACACACACACACACACACACACACACACACGCACGCACGCACGCACGCCGCACACACGCACACACACGCACACACAGTCATTCTTAAGACAACATGAAAAGGTGTAACAGTTGAAGCAATTGTTTTGCAATGAGAGTTATTTTAAGAAAGATTTAACTCATTTTTTTAACATTTACACTGTTGATTCGATCTTTTCCAATGTGTATTAAATAAAGCATATTTGTTCATTAATTATGTATTCTTTGTTTCTCTATTAGTATCACAATAATTTGTTGGTAATCACTGAAAGTGTCCATAGTGACTATGTGTGTGTGTGTGTGGAGTGGGAGAGAATAAAATGGAATGTTATGCAGTGTGTGTGTGTGTGTATGTGTGTGTGTGTGTGTGTGTGTGTGTGTGTGTGTGTGTGTGTGTGTGTGTGTGTGTGTGTGTGTGATTTTAATACTATATACTATATTTCAGTGTAAGGGACAGAGTTAAAAAAAAAAAGCTTGTATGAATACATCTTAAATATGTCAGCAAGTCTGCAGGTAAGAAAATGCTTCTATAAGATTTATTGTATTTATTTATTTATATTTTTTCTTTCTTTCGTCACTTATATTTTATTTGTTTTTGCTTCCCCATCCGCTACACTGTTTTAGTGGCACTAATCCCATGTTGCTCATTCAGTGTTTCTCAGCATTCCATACACCTCAAGTTTTTTTCAGTCATAGTCCCAATATCAGGAAACCCATGGGAGCCAGCGGTGTGAAGCCTCTGTGGAGCCACACACCAGAGAAGACTGCATTGCTGCCTGATTACTTGGATGGAGTTCAGCATTGCCTGTTGTGATCCAGCTTACCAAGAATGCCACCTAGTGACCTACTAAGCCCCATATTACACGACAGTAATTGCTCAGTAGTAGAGCCGGACCGAGGGAGAAACTGCAGTTAGCAGATCACCAATATGCCTGTTCAACGACAGTTATTATATCATCAACATGTGCTATGCCGTATGGCGTTGGCGATCATGGCCTTTCACATGAATTCATCCTTTCTCAGTGCAAATATATCTCCTACTCTTTCTGTCCCCATCCATTCTGCTGCTTCTTTCACATTTACATCAACAACAGGGAAAAAAAATGTTAGCACTTGCTTTGGAGTCTCTCTAGGTGCACAAATTCCATAGTCCTTTGGAAGGAGGGCAAAAAATCCAGCCTCCAAGCAAACAGTATGTGGTGGAGTTGGTCATTTGTTCAAGAGGGATTCATTGGATTCACACTGCTCCATATGTACTCCATCCAAATCTGCAAGTAATTAATAGATTCTGAGAGCCTGTGCAAAACCACATGTGCTGGCAAGGTCTTGAAAGGGAGAGGGACCTATGTAATACAACGCTGACACCACTAATATGATGGAATTAAGATGGGCAGTGAACAGGCCAGTTTTTAATGTTGCAGGCTAGGATTGTACTCGAGATACAGATCTTGAGTCTATGGGTCTTTCAAAAGAACCTGTGGACGTAAAGTATGTCACTTTCTAGAGAATGAATATGTTTAAATATTACCGTTGTCTGGGAAAAATTGTGAAGTCTACACACTGATATTGCCACTGTTGAAAGACTTGTTGAGTGTGTGATAAGTAAGATCCTGAATCAAATACGATCTGGATTATATGAAATATTTTTTTACATAATTCTGCAGCATGAGTGCCTTTATTTTATTCATCATCACGAAACATTTAGGAGGGGGAGCCAACAATTTTAATCATGGGATTGCACACACACACACAACACACACACACACACACACACACACACACACACACATGCAATTTTGTTTTCTTCATCATGATCTTTGTTATCGTTTTTAATAAGGATCATGTGCAGCACAGTGACATGAAAATCACCGGCAAAACTTTAAAGAAACCCCCCCCCCCCCCCCCACACACACACACATACACACACACACACGTGGGGGAGAGCAGGAAGACGCACTCCATCTGCTGAAAAAAATCTAAAGGGAAGGAGACGACGAGGAGCAGCAGGCGTCAAAATATTTTAACGTACTGCAGGAGGAAAACAAATTTACTCGCATTATCCCCCCCTCATCAAACAGATTATCTGCCTTATCCCCCTTCGTTCAAACAACATTGCATCAATCTTAGAAACTGGAAAAGAAGTTTCTACAACTTTTAGCTTCTATCTTACGCAATCGGCAGCAATGTTGTTTTGACACCAATGACAGAAAGATACGTGGACATGTTGTGTCAAGGCAAACCGCCTATATATTTTAACGTTAGCAGCAAAAACACCACAGAAATCGCACAGATCAAGAGCGAGGAAGGCAGGCACTAACTACTAAGGACAGTAGGCCTACATCAGTAATATCGTACGGGGGGAAAAATCCAACTTTAGTTTACTGTGAGCGCTTCTCATTTTAGAGGGTGTGTCAGAGTGACTTCCGACGTTTAGGTCTTCGTTTTACTATTTAAGCTTGAGATATGGTAGTATAGAGGTGTTTCGTCTAGACTTAAATGAGACAGTCTGATGTAGGCATCCAGAGTCACCAAGTGACAAGCTTGAAAGATTTTGTTTTCGAGACGACAGAGGGTGGGTTTGTTTCTTGATTCTGAGGTGTGATTGTGAGTTCTAGAAATTGGTGGTATGACAGAACGGAGAAAAGCCATGGAACTTGACACGTTTGATGGGTGCCAGAAATGTGGCATTCTCTTTACCACTGTGCACAGACATAGAGAGAAACAACTATGCAAGGCATGCAAGTGTGCAGAAACGGCAGAAATGGCCTCGCAAACGCCTTGTGGTCAGCGGTATTGCAAACTGTGTGGCTTTCTTATTGAGCCCATGGTGCCTCAGGTGTATGAGCCAGACTACTGTTCTGCTTGTACTTTAAGACGAAGCACTTTTATTCGACCTGAAGATTTCAGCAAAGCTGTTGGCACATGTAAGTGTGAATTTTGTAGCAATGACCATAATGTGTCTTCGCAGTGCAAGTTTATGAAGATAAGTTTGGAGCCCACATCAAAGACCATGAGAGAAGGAACCGGTAACGCTGAGAAGATAAGTCGTGAGCCAGGTGGACCTCGTGAAAATTTGGTGAAGAAGAGCTGAGGAACAAGTGGGAGAGGTGTGTACATTGTAGTTTACTTTGTGTTGAAACTGAGTAGTATGTGAAAAGAACAAGCATATGATATGTATTGTCACACCCATGGCCATATATTTTGTGATATATTACTTTGGTTTTACCTTTCAGTTTCACCTTTGTGCAATTTATCAGACAACTTCGAGATATATATATATATATATAGATATTTGAATATAAGAAATATGCGCACATGTATACACACACAGACCGCGCACACACACACACACACACACCACACACACACACACACACACACACACACACATACACACACACACCACACACACACACACACACACACACACACACACACACACATGTTCACTGTGTACACACTTGTAGGCACTTACATACACATGTATGCACTTGCACAGTACAAATACACTTGCATTTTTATTTTGTTCACTTTTTTTTCAAACAAGTAAAGGTTTTTGTTCTATCACAAAATATTAGATTGAGAAAAAAATGTATGTATGGTTGTGTATGTATACTTGCATTATCATAATACTATACTTTGGAACTGGCAGTTATACTTATAGGCATGAAGAATGGGATTGTTGCTGAATTTTTATTTAATTGTATATAAGTTATAACACAAATATAAACTTACACAGCATATTAATACTGGAGATATATAAATTCTGAAAGAATACACAGTTATTAGTTCAGCTGTTTTTTTCTCCGGTCTCCGATCATTTGTTAGCAAGGTGATATAATATTTTGTGTGCTGTTAATTGTAAGATTATAAGTATTTCATCAAAAAAAGTTTTTGTTAGATATGAAATAAACTTTTTGTGTTCTTAATTTTGAAATGGTCTTTGTTATTTTAAAAAAAAATTGTTTGTTTGATAGGGTGTTCTGAATTTTGAACAGTCTTGTTATTTATTTTCAAAAATTATTCATTTGATAAGGTGTTCTTAACTTTGAAACAGTCTTTGTTATTATAATTTTAAAAATTTGTTTGTTTGATAATAATGATAGGGTGTTCTTAATTTTGAAATGGTCTTTGTTGTTTATTGTAAAAAATTGTTTGTTTGATCATTATCATCATGTGACCTGCTGCATGGCGTTGGTGATCATGGCCCTCCATATGCATCTATCCCTTGTCGCCGCAAGCACATCTTCCACCCTCTCTATCCTCAGCCACCATGCAAGTCCGTCCAATATTTTCTCCCTGGGTCTACCTGGTGTTCTCTTTCCCTCCAGCTTTCCTGTTGTGACCAGGTGCTCTAATTCCCCTTTCCTCATAAAATAGTCTATCAGTGTTACTTTGTCTTTTCCTAATCTTCTTTATGAATGATCTTCTTGTGTCTGCCTCCATCAAGACTGTCTCTTTGTTTTCTTTGCTGTCCATGGAACTCTCATTATTCTTCTTAGAAGCCACATTTCAGTTGCCTCAGTTTTGTTCTGACTGTTTTGGTGGCTGTCCACACCTCACAACTGTACAACAGTTTCAGTTCTATATAACACTCAAGAACTCTCTTCCTGATGTTAATTGATAGGCTGCTTCAATCTTGTTTGTTTGTTTGATAGGAAACCCATTTTTGAAATCATCCTCTTGATGTATGACGCATTCTTTCTGTTTGCCTCACTGGGCACAGGGAACAGCTATCCTTGAAGAAACGGCTTGTGGCAAAAGATTCTCCGGCGGTGAAGAAGATTCTGCAGGCAATCAAAACCTGGAACACTAGCAAGACATTTTACATCGGAGGCGTTGACATTTCCTTCATCAAAAACAACAATGTTGATGCCTGTGCTGCTCTCATTATTATATCCTTCCCAGGCCTAAAGGTAAATTAACAGCCCCTCTGGAATAAGCAAGTAAACAAACCAACCACCAACCACCACCTGGATCAAACAAACAAACAACCCCTCCCCCCTTTGGAACAAACAAACAAACAAACAAAAGATAAAGAAATGATTCTAAAGCAATACTCTGTTTTAGAGACGATAAAGTAGTGAGATAGAGAAAGATAAATTGATTCATTATCCTTTTGACTTCTGCACCCTGTCCACCAGCATCCTGCTTTGTCAACCATGCTAGCAAAGCAAGAACTTAACCTTTTGACTCCTTCACCCTATCCACCAGCTTCCTTAGGAATCTGGTGGATAGGGTGAAGGAGTCAAAAGGATAGGTTTTTGCAGTTAATGGATAAGATGTGGGAGTCAAAAGGTTATCAAGCAAAACAACATTTTATTCATTTGAAGTGTACTCCATGCGTAATATTGTTAGTCTTTTAAGATACATTGTGGGGAAAAAACATTAAGATTTAAAGTGATAAAAAAGTCGCAGTAAAAGTATTTAAACAGTATTGAAAATATCACTAGTGTAACAATACTTATGAAAAAAACAACAACAAACAAACAAACACTGCCAGGATGTGCATTACTACATAAAGTAAATGAAGATGCATTATTGCAGTCTGAAGAAGGGGAAAATAGAGTTGTCTTCCTTATAAATAAAAGGTGAGAAATAAACAAAGATGAAGACAAACAGATCATTTATTTGACAGAATGAACAGTCTGGTCTTGTTTTATTACATTAGAATCTAGATATATGTTTTGATTCTATTTTTGTTTTTTGTTTTTTTTCTGGTGCCTATTTGCTAGAGTATGAGCAGGTTTTTTATTTCAATTTTTTTTGTCTGGTCTGCAAAAAAAAAAAGGGGGGGGGGGAAAGCAGAAATCTTTGAGGAAGTCAGTGCTGTGAGGAGAAAGAAACATGCTGAGGGATACATAGGCTTGCTTCCTGACCCCCAGTATTTTTTTTTTCTTCTTCTCTCAGTCTCTCTGTCTCTCACTTTCTCTCTCTTTGTCTCTGTCTCTCTCTGTCTCTGTCTGTCTGTCTCTCTCTCTGTCTCTGTCTGTCTGTCTGTCTCTCTCTTGTCTCTGTCTCTCTCTCTCTCTTTGTCTCTGTCTCTCTCTGTCTCTATCTGTCTGTCTCTGTCTGTATGTCTGTCTCTCTCTTGCTCTGTCTGTCTGTCTGTCTGTATCTCTGTCTCTCTCTGTCTCTCTGTCTCTGTCTCTGTCTCTCTCTCAGTGTTGTTTTCCTCAAAAGTTTGTTTTATTTGTGTTTCAGACTGACAGTGAATTCTGTCAAGATAGAGGTCTCCTTCGCTTTGTCTTTCCATTTTGTTGTTGTTGTTTTTATTTTTATTTTATACCAGATATACATAAAAATGAGTCGGAACAACATATTTGACATAACAAGACAGACAGGATGACACTTTCTTGATCACGTAATTATGATCATTTTTTCTTTCTTCTGATCACATTAATTGTGATTTTTTTTTTAATCTTTCTTCTGATCACATTAATTGGTTATTATTTGATCTCAAATCGCTTAATAATTGATCAATTTTTTATCTTTCTTCTGATCACATTAATTTGATAATTTTTTCTTTCTTTCTGATCACATTAATTATGATCTTTTAATCTCATCATCATCATTATCTCGTCGTCGTCGTTTCGTTGTTTGTTGTTAGTTGTTTTTGTCATCGTCGTAGTCGTCGTCATTGTCATCATCACCACCACATACACCACCACCACACTCTCCATCATCATTCATCATTCATCATCATCTATCATCTTTCGTCTGATCACATTAATTATAATCATTTTTATCTTTCTTCTGATCACATAAATTATGATATTTTTTTTTTACTTTAAGTCCTTCTGATCACATTAATCTGATTGTTTTTATTTTTTATTTTATCTTTCTTCTGATCACATAATTATGATCATCCCCACCTTTTCATGAGACCCTACCTAGACAAGGTTAAATCAGAAACTTCTGATCAGAAGTCTTGACATCTTAACTACATGACCCTAGCTTGTACCTAACCCTTTGACTCCCGCACCCTGTCCACCAGCATCCTGCTATTGTCAACCATGCTAGCAAAGCAAAAACATAACCCTTTGACTCCCTCATTCTAACCACTAGCTTCCTGCAGAAGCTGGTGGATAGGGTGAGGGAGTCAGTTGGTTAAGGTTTTGCAATTGGTGGATAGGGTGCGGGAGTCAAAGGGTTAACCATTTCACTGCTAGTAGCAATGATTGTTGACTACTTAGCTAGCTGTCTTATTAACCCTCTGACTCCCGCACCCTGTGCACCTACTGCAAAAATTAACCCTTTGATTCCCTCACCCTATCCACCAGCAAGTTTTTCAGGTTATGTACAAACTGTTTTATTTACAAAAGAGGCTGTGGTTATGTCTGTCGCCAGGTCGTATACAAACGTCTGGAAATGATTCAGCTGACGGCGCCATACATCCCAGGATTCCTGGCGTTCAGAGAAGTTGATTCTCTCATCCATCTGTACAACACCATGCTGAAGAATGCTCCTCAGTACAAGCCAGATGTACGTACACATAATTTTTGTATTTAACCATTTGACTCCCAGCATCCTGTCTACCAGCACCCTGCATTGTCGACCATGCTAGCAAGGCAAAAGCTTAACCCTTTGACTCCCTCACCCTATCCACCAGTATCCTGCATGATGCTGATGATAGGGTGAGGGAGTCAAAGGGTTAAGTTTTTGCAGTTGGTGGATAGGTGCAGGAGTCAAAGGGTTAACTATTGTGCAGCAACAAAGCAGTCGTTATGTATTCAGCTTGACAAGAACAGGGCAGTCCATGTTGTGTTTATTTTTGTATATATATATATGCACTAGATTTTCTAACTGTGTGTATTTTTTTTTCATGTTTGTTTGTGAAACTTGGTTGTTTGTTTGTATGAATATTTGAAGAGGTAAAGGATTGTTTATCAAAATAAAATCAACGTAAGGCTGTTAACCTTTTGACTCCTGCACCCTGTCCAACAGCATCCTGCATTGTCGACCATGCTAGCAAAGCAAAATCTTAACCCTTTGTCTCCCTCACCCTGTCCAGCAGCTTCCTGCAGGACGCTGGTGGGTAGGGTGAGGGAGTCAAAGGGTTAAGTTTTTGCAGTTGGTGGATAAGGTGCGGGAGTCAAAGGGTTAAGGTTCTCCATTCAGGCTGCTGTCGCATTGCTTTATTTTTTAATCTGTGTTCAGTCCTGAAGAAGAGAAGTGTTGATCACTAAAGTAACAGGACTGCCAGTCTGTAGGATGTGTGTTTTAACCCTTTGACTTTTGCACCCTGTCCACCAGTGTTCTGCATTGTCGACCATGCTAGCAAAGCAAAAACTTAACCCTTTGACTGTCACACCCTATAGAGTGAGAGAATCGTGTTAAATTTTTGCAGTTGGTAGACATGGTGTGGGTGTCGAAGGGTACATATTGAAAATATGTTAATCTGACATTAAACAAACAAACAAACAAACAACAAACAAACAAACAAACAAACAAGCATGCATACATACATACATACTACATACATACATACATACATACATACATACATACATACATACATACATACATACATACATACATACATACATACATACATACATACATACATACATACATATCATAATACATGCATGCATATGCATGCATGCATGCATACATACATACATACCTACATAAATGCATACATATCTACATACATATCTACATACATACATACATACATGCAAACAAACAAACAAACAAACAAACAAACAAACAAACAAACAAACATGCATGCATACATACAGTCATATACATACATACATACATACATACATACATACATACATACATACATAATAATACATACATACATACATACATACATACATACATACATACATACATACAAACAAACAAACAGAGTAAGGTGCAGGAGTCAAAGGGTTAACATGGCTGGTTGGTAGTGTGAAGAGGGGAAAATTCCACCATAAATATCTGGTCCTCTTCTCCCACTGGATGAAGCAACAGGGAAGTTTCAGTCTTTTTCTCCTAATTTGGGTATTTGGTGTTTGTTTGTGATCATACATTCATGCTTGACAAAGGCCAGTTGGCCGAAAACTTGCACCTGTCTTATCTTGTATTAAATACACGTTCTGATTCTATTTTCCTGTTTTTCTGGTTTCCGGTCATAGGTTGAAGA
>JAPXFY010000024.1:51710134-51725134 GCA_030674185.1 Monoplex corrugatus
GACTCAACTTTTCTCTAAATGTCTAGTTCTTCGGAAGGGGATGAAAAACAAATTGAACCCTTGTACCTTCTGGCATGTGCATGCTAAAGATCCCAAGGCAGTTGAAAATCATGAAGAGCAGGGCATTCACCTGGCTGCTCTGATATGAAACACTGGAGAGATTGGTTCATTTCTCGGGTCGCACCCCTTGAAGGCCAGTGAGCCTTCTTGCCTTTCTAAGATCTTGGTTAAAAAAAAAATTGGGTGGCGCTGCACTGCTGCGATACACTCTTAAATAGAAGAGCAGCCTGTGTTTCACATGGAAAATCCACTGTGACAGAAGAAATGAATGATTGATTGATTGATTTGGTTCAGTTTTTACGTCGACACCCACCTCAGGTGATATGGCCGACGGGGATAACCATCCCGGGGAAGTGGGGGAAGGGGAACCTATCTAATCCTATACTGACACCACCAGAACAACAATGATGTTAAGATGGGGCAGTGAGATGGCCACTTTTAATATAGCGCACCCCGGGATTCGAACCCACACCCATTAGCATGTGAATCCGACGCTCAAACCAACTGAGCTATCGAGGCCTGCAAAAGAAATGAATGTGAACATGAATATGAATAAATAGTTGTTGGCTGGAGATGGTGTTGGGCTAGAAGATTTGTATCATTCTCTGAAGGTTCAGCATGAGGAAGGTTGATGGATGGATGGTTCATATGGTTCTTCAAAGATTTTTTGTGTGGAAGGTTGAAAGCTGATGGATGAGGAACGTACTTCATTATTATATATGAACGACATGATTTTGTTGTTGTTTCAGGCTGATCTGTATTCACGTCAGTACCTGATGGATCAGAAACAAGACCCTGAGGAACTGATCATTGCGGATGAAGACAGTTCTTCTGATGACTGGATGTGAAAATGATGCTGATGGAGATGGTCCTTCCAGTGACTAGCAGTGAAAATGAACACAAAACCTAATACTGAACGTCATCTGTGTTGTTTCTTAGTGTGTGTGTGTTGGTGGGGGGGTTGGAAGTATGGACAGTTTAGTTTTTATATAACGAATGGCAGCAAGAATGAAGGGTAGGATTTGGCTCTAACTACTTTCATAAAGAAACGGAGTGGTCAAGGCCAGAGGCATATCCTTAGATTATGGTGCGTAAATGCATTGATATGTGTACTTAATTTTCTTTTCTTTTTTCCTGTTGAAGTATTGTGTATGTTTTGAAATGGTTATAGCCCTGATGTGGCTCTACACAGTCAGCTGGGCTTTAAACAACAATAACTGTAACAATACATTTTTGGCACTACTGTGCCTTTGTCAGGGCCACAAAGGACACATCTAGTCACCACACACACACTGGCCCTCACAGCCATGTAAAAATTGCATCAGTCCACTACAAACCTTCCCAAACTATCACAAAGGCCACCTCCCCTAGTTTGCAACAATATTGCATTTCACAAGTAAAAACAAGAACAAGAACAAGAAATAAACAATGTATGCGCTTTTTTTTTCAAATCCAGCCCTAACCTTCCCTTATAGGGTTGCTGGGGCTCTTTCGGTATGAATAATATCCCCACCTTCTGGAAATTTGTGTCATAAAAATTTCCTCTTTCCTGTCACTCGCTTTGTTTCTGCCTTGCTTTTTTGCTTTCTGTTGTTTCTTTCTTTCTATTTTCTGCTTTGCTGGTCCATTCACCTGTATGTGTCTGATAAAGCCTTATATACTTAGGATTGATAATTTGGTACATGTATTTAGAACATTTTTGGCTCAAAGGAAATGTGATATGTAGAAAGAATTTAAGATAATTTTGGCCTGGTTTTACATGTATGTGTTAAAGAGTACTTAGTTATTTTTTTTTCAAAGAGGTATTGTGTGCGATTGAAATGGTATTAGCCCTGATATGGCTCTGTGCAGCCAACTGGGTTTTAAATAATAAGAATAAGCCCTCACCTAAAGAGGGTCTACACTAAGTGTAATTTATAATGAATCAACATATTTCGTTGATGCAAGCAGTGAATATCAGACCAAAGAAATAAATGTTAAGTTTTTATTCTAAGTAGTCAGAGACTACAACAAATTGTGTTAGTGATTGAGCTGATTACTAGATACTAGAAGGGTTTGTTAATCCATGAGATGTAATAACCCATTCACTCCCTCACCCTGTTCACCAGCATTCTGAATTGTTAGCCATGACAGCAAAGCAAAAACTTAACCCTTTTAATCCCTCACCCTAGGCACTAGCATCCTGCATTGTCAGACATGATAGCAAAGCAAATAATCTTAACCCTCTTCCTGCAGGAAGCTGGTGGATTGGGTGAGGGAGTGAAGGGTTAAGTTTTTGCAGCTTATGGACAGACCTTGGGAGGGAAAGAGTTAAGTATCTCTTCTTAAATGTTGTTGAACTGAGACATTTTCGCACATTTTCTGGTAGTGTGTTCCAGAGGGTAGCTCATGGGTACATGAGGCTGGTTTTAAAGATGTTAAGAATTGGGATGGGAGATGTGTTTTTCTGTTGTTATTGTCGGATTCATAGAACAAATGTTGGGTATGCTATTGGTGCATGTCTGTTCATTATTTTGTGCATAACATTGTTGTACTAAGTTTTGAGTTTTGATGGTGAAATATTTAATTCTCTTATGGTTTGAATCTGTACATGCATAAACATTCCTTTGTTGTACTAAAGTTTTGAGTTTTGATGGTAAAATATTTAATTCTCTTTAGTTTGAATCTGTACATGCATAAACATTCCTGTGTTGTACTGAAGTTGAGTTTTAATGGTAAAATTTTAATTCCTTATAGTTTGAATCTTGTAATTGTGGTTTTCAATCAGGATGATTTTAAAACTGTTTATGCAGATGATGACGATTTTGAGAACATTTTTTAGGCTAAATCCCTGAGGGTAGTTGCATATATGCACTTTTATATAAATGCTATTATTATTTTGTTATTTTTGATGTAATTTTTTAAACCTTTCTCCTGTTTTTAATAAATGGCAAGGCAAGATGGAAAGTGGGAATTGAACTTTTACAAGCATCATTGATTACACTTTGTTAAAAAGATGAATTGTTATTCAATATAATCACATTTTAAAAAAGGGTGTAATTCCATTTATTTTTGTTTATCATTACTATTAGTTGTAGTAATTAGTTGAAGATAATTGCTCAGAATTTGCAGTCACTGAGGTTGCGCGTCAGTATCTTTTATTATAAACAAGAGCAGAATGGGATACTAATCAACATTTCATCATCATTATCAGGTGCCCTGCCGCATGGCGTTGGCGATCATGGACTTCCATCTGTCTCTATCTCTCATTGCCCCTAGCATCTCCCCACCCTCCTCGTCCCAGCCACTCTGCAAGTCCAGTCAACATTTATGGTTTTGATTATTATCACATTCTTGTTATTATTCCCACATGGTTGATGTTTCAGTGAGAGTGAAAGTGTTGTTCTTTTGGTGCTGGGACCAATTTCCTGATCAGATCATTTGTTTGATATGGTGGTTTTGCTTGCAGATTGTTTTCATTTTACTTGGAAATGCAAAATTGAGAAGATATTCCTCCCGCTTCATGTCTTCAGACATTCCCTGAAATATGTTTATGATGTACAAAAATACATCATAATGATAAATTCACTTTAAAACACCTTACGTTAGGTTAGGTACTCCGAACATTGGTTTGGTTTGGTTCAGTTTTTACGTCAACACCCACCTCGGTGATATGGCCGACGGGGATAACCATCCCAGGGAAGTGGGGGAAGGGGGACTTATGTAATCCTATACTGACACCCCAGAACAACAATGATGTTAAGATGGGACAGTGAGATGGTCAGCTTTAATATAGGCACCCCGGGATTCGAACCCACAACCATTAGCATGTGAATCCGACGCTCAAACCAACTGAGCTACTGGGGCCTCCCTCCGGACCTGGCCAACTCAAGGTTTATATGGGGCTTAAGGTTTTGGCCATGATCGTTTTGGATCTTGTCTATCACTTGGCACCAGTGACATCAGTTATCTGGAATTCATTTCAGGGCAAGAGGTTATCTTGAGAAAACTGAAACTGACGTCATGATTTTATCATGAACTGTTTGTAACATTGTATGCGTTGTAATAATGGAGTATTTAAAGGACAAAGTCAAACTGGTTGTGTTATTTACCCCATGGGATGCCGTGGCTCTTTAATTTAAATAGTATCCCCAGTTTTGGACATTCTGTGCTGGAAATTTCCTTTTTTTTCTGTCATTCTTTTGTTATTCTTTTTCCTTTGCTTTCTGTCATTTCTTTCTGTCATTTTCTGCCTTGATGGTCCATTCACCTGTATGTGTTTGATAAAGTCTTACGTACTTTCTCTTTAGGATAGATATTTGGGGACATAAGTGTATTTTTGGCTCAGTGAAATGAGATATGCGGAAGCAATTTTAGGTAATTTAGGCCTGTTTTTGTGTATGTTTTGGTTCTTAGTTATGTTTAAATTTCTATTCAGGTGTTTTTTACATCCCCTGTGTGATAAATTGGATGGAGTGATCAACACCAGGGGCATTTGCTTGGATTATGTGTGCGAATGCATTGATATGTGTACTTAGTTTTCTTTTCCTTTTTTGTTGAGTTTGTGTATGTTTTGAAATGTTTATAGCCCTGATATGGCTCTACACAGTCAGCAGGGCTTTAAACAAAAATAACAGTAACAGTGGTTGTATCAGTTGATTGAACAAATACATTTAAACAAGATACAGTGGAAATTGTTCATTCAGTTTAATTATAAATTGTGAATTCATTTGTTATTGCTATTGTTGTTTGTGCTGCTCTAATTTTTGTCCTTGTTGTTTATTTGTTGTTGTTTGCTGTTTTTGCTGTTATTATTGACTTTGTTATGATGGAGAGACTTATTTTGTACAGTGTTTTCTGTAATGTAGATATAATTATGGTCGTGTTTGCAAAGGAAGGCATGCAAGAATCATCATTATCATCATCAAGTGTCTTGCCACATGGCATTGGCAATCATGGCCTTCCATCTGTTTCTATCCCTTGTTGCCTCAAGCACCTCTTCCACCCTCTTTGTCTTCAGCCACACTGCAAGTCCATCCAGTATCTTCTCCCTGGTCTACCTGGTGCTCTCTTTCCCTCCAGCTTTCCTGTTGTGACCAGGTGCTCCAATTCCCCTTTCCTCATAAAATGGCCAATAAATGTTGCCTGTCTTTTCCTAATCTTCCTTTTGAATGATCTTCTTGTGTCTGCCTCCATCAAGACTGTCTTGTTTGTCTTCTTTGCTGTCCATGGAACTTTCAACATTCTTCTTAGAAACCACATCTCGGCTGCCTCAATCTTGTTCTGGCATTGCTTGTTGACATTATTGGTTTTATATAACATTCAAGAACTCTTTCCTGATGTTAATCGATTGGCATTTGTTGGTAAGAATGCTTTTCATCTTCTTGAATGCTGTTTTGGCTTGGCTGATTCTGCTGGCTATTTCTGATGTGCATCTGCCCTCTGATGAAATGGTTGTTCCCAGGTATTTAAACTTATCAACCTGGCATGCAGGAATAGGAAACACAAAAAATAGAATGTTATTGAATATAATGAAACAAGACAGTTACAAAATTTCGACCAGTTTATCCTTGTCACACTTAGTCAAGAGACATCACACAACAAATATAAAAATTTTACAGAAAAATCAGCGAGACTTCTCTGATGTTTTGTCAAGCAGGAGAAAATGATATGAAATCATGAAGTGTTTGTGAATTGTGGTGACTGGGAGGCAGGGGAGACAAATGTGATGTCTTGTGAGAAGTGAGATAATTTCTACAGTGTGAAAGTGGTAGTGCCATATTATTTTTGGTTTTATTCTGTGAATGGCTTAGGGCCAAACTGTTGGAAATCAGCAGACTACAATGCACTTGTTGAGTGTCGTTTCTTGAAGTGAAAGTGTATAGATATGTGTATTTACACACTCATGCACACACACACACACACACACACACGCACATAGGTATGCATGCACACACACACACACACACACACACACACACACACACACACACACACACACACACACACACACACACACACACACACACACACTCACTCGCTCACACACACACACACACACACACACACACACACACACACACATGTAGAGGTATGACTTATGTACACGCACGCATGCATGCACACACACACGCACGCACGCACACACGCATGCATGTACACACACACACACACACACACACGTAGAGGTCTGACTGATGTTAATGGATTGTGCAGCAAATCCAGTCTGGCTATCCTAATCCAACAGCCAAGGGGCTGAAAAGAAAACTGGAGTAACTGGAGAGAAAATTTTTTTTAGGCATTGTATTTGTGAATGCTTATCTGTGAATATTGACATAGCAATGTACAAAATGATTGAGGCTTTAATAATAAACTATTGTTTACATAGCAATGTACAAAAATGGAGCTATTATATAAACATTAGTTGTGACATAGCAATGTACAAACAGAGCGACGCTATTATATAAACATTGTTTGACATAGCAAATGTACAAAAATGGAGCTATATATAAACATTGTTTACACATAGCAATGTACAAAAGATGGAGCAATAATATAAACATTGTTGACATAGCTATGTACAAAAGATGAGCTATTATAACAGCACGACACACAATGCATGTAAAACAGACCATAGCACATGTACAAAAGATGGAGCTATTATATAAACAATTGTTTGACATGGAATGTACAAAAGTGGACTATTAATAAACATGTTTGACATAGCATGTACAAAAGATGGAGCTATTATAAAACATTGTTTGAATAGGCAATGTACAAAAGATGTAGTTTATAAACATTGTTTGACATAGCAATGTACAAAAGATGGAGCTATATATAAACATTGTTTGACATAGCAATGTACAAAAGATGGAGCTATTATATAAACATTGTTTGACATAGCAATGTACAAAAGATGGAGCTATTATATAAACATTGTTTGACATAGCAATGTACAAAAGATGGAGCTATTATATAAACATTGTTTGACATAGCAATGTACAAAAGATGGAGCTATATATAAACATTGTTTGACATAGCAATGTACAAAAGATGGAGCTATATATAAACATTGACATAGCAATGTACAAAGATGGAGCTATATATAAACATTGTTTGACATAGCAATGTACAAAGATGGAGCTATTATATAAACATTGTTTGACATAGCAATGTACAAAAGATGGAGCTATATATAAACATTGTTTGACATAGCAATGTACAAAAGATGGAGCTATTATATAAACATTGTTTGACATAGCAATGTACAAAAGATGGAGCTATATATAAACGTTGTTTGCAAAAGCACATTTCATCAGATATGATATATGCTTTTTAACCCTTCAACTCCCGCACCCTGTCCATCAGTATCCTGCATTGCCAACCATGCCAGCAGAACAAAAACTTAACCCTTTGATTCCCTTACCCTTCAGGAAGCTGGTGGATAGGGTGGGGGAATCAAAGGGTTATGTTTTTGCATTTGGTGGATAGGGTGCAGGAGTCAAAAGGTTAACCCTTTGCTCCTGCACTCTTTCCAACTGCAAAAACTTAACCCTTTGACTCCCTGACCCTATCCACCATGGGATACCAGCTTCCTGCAGGAAGCAGGTGGATAGGCCAGGATGAGGGAGTCAAAGAGTTAAATTTTTGCTTTGCTAGCATGGCTGACAATGCGGGATGCTGCTGGACGGGGTGCGGGAGTGAAAGGGTTAAGGAAGACATGTCACCAGAAATGCCTGTGATTGTTTGTGTCAACAAGGAAAAAATAAAAACAAACCACTATGCAAAAGGTACACTTTGTTGGTGTGAGTAAAATTGAACCACTATGCAAAAATCACACTTGTTGATGTGTTGATGTTATTTTGTGGTATACGTGTTTCGTTGCCAAGTCTCAAACTAGATATGTTTTTTGTTGGTGTTGACTGACTTCTGCTGTGTGACTTCTAAAAATTGATACACTTGTTTATTTGTGTTTCTCTCTGTGTCTCTGTCTGTCTGTCTGTCTGTCGCTGTTGTCTCTCTCTCTCCTCTCTTTCTGTGGATATATACACACACACAACACATCACACACACACACAGACACACAGACACATACACACACACACACACACACACACACACACACACACACACACAAACACACACACAAAAACACAACATACAACACACACACACACACACACACACACATCAAAAAGTAAATGTGCTGGATTGAAAAACAAATCTTTCATGCTGAATAAACCCAAACAATTAAACAAAAATTCCTGTCACCTCTTGCTGATGATAAGAAGACATAAATATCAATATTATAATGAAATTAGTTTACCTTCAAAGCCTGAAAGGTAAAATTCACTGGTCTTCAGTCTCATCTTAAGACTTTAACTGAGAAGAACAATTGATTTTCTTCTGCTTCTTAATATTTGCCATCATCTTAGAGTTAAGTGTCGAGGGTGTAATAAGTCGTCATCTTCTGCGGCACATCCAAGTCCTGTGCAGGTTTTCCCGCAGGCTCAGAAGTGTCAGCCAGTTCTCCTCTCTCAGCGACTGGTCGCTCTCACAGTCCTGGAGAATGTGTTCTGCTGCCTGGTCAACTTCTCCACGGGGACACTGAGGGGATGGTACGAGTAGGAAGCACGTGTTCATGTGGGGGTAAAGTGGAACCAGTCTTCTCTTTTCTTTTTTAAGGATCATCGCTCTTTAAGGAGATTTCCTTTGTTCTCACCCTTATTCTTGTCCCATTGTCTATGCCACCTTAATGGCCACAGAAGCTGGGACAGTTTTTTACAACGCGATGATAATGATGACGATGAAATGATAACCGTGATGCTATGGAGTTCCATCTAGGATTGAGACTGCATGACAGGGCTGTACTCTACACCCACTTTCATACTATATTCTGGTGTCAACGAGACCTCAGAGAGACACAGACACCTGCAGTATTGGTAAGAAGATCTGAGCAACATCTTCAATGACCATCCACAAAGTGGGTAAGACTCGACTGTGTTATCCCAGTCTTCCCAACGAGTCCATAGCAGGCTCAACTCTGGGTAGGAGCCGGTGGGAGCCCAAAAATCCCACAAAGATTTTTGAAGGGACTGATGGGGGTTTGAACCTACAATCTTCAAGTCGGTAATCTGTCGCACTAATCACTGCACCGCAGCAACCCAAGCCAGTATTCTGTGTTCCAGCCAGATGTAGGCTCTGTGTTCTGTGTTCCAGCCAGATGTAGGCTGTGTGTTCTGTGTTCCAACCAGTTGTAGGCTCTGTGTTCTGTGTTCCAGCCAGATGTAGGCTCTGTGTTCCAGCCAGATGTAGGCTCTGTGTTGTGTGTTTCCAGCCAGATGTAGGTTGTGTGTTCTGTGTTCCAGCCAGATGTAGGCTCTGTGTTCTGTGTTCCAGCCAGATGAAGGCTGTGGTGTTCTGTGTTCCAGCCAGATGTAGGCTCTGTGTTCCAGCCAGATGTAGGCTGTGTGTTCTGTGTTCCAGCCAGATGTAGGCTGTGTGTTCTGTGTTCCAGCCAGATGTAGGCTCTGTGTTCCAGCCAGATGTAGGCTCTGTGTTCCAGCCAGATGTAGGCTCTGTGTTCCAGCCAGATGTAGGTTCTGTGTTCCAGCCACATGTAGGCTGTGTGTTCTGTGTGTTCCAGCCAGATGTAGGCTGTGTGTTCTGTGTTCCAGCCAGATGAAGGCTGTGTGTTCTGTGTTCCAGCCAGATGTAGGCTCTGTGTTCTGTGTTCCAGCCAGATGTAGGCTCTGTGTTGTGTGTTCCAACCAGATGTAGGTTCTGTGTTGTGTGTTCCAGCCAGATGTAGGCTGTGTGTTCTGTGTTCCAGCCAGATGTAGGTTTTGTGTTCTGTGTTCCAGCCAGATGTAGGTTCTGTGTTCTGTGTTCCAGCCAGATGTAGGCTGTGTGTTCTGTGTTCCAGCAAGATGTAGGCTCTGTGTTCTGTGTTCCAACCAGATGTAGGCTGTGTGTTCCAGCCAGATGTAGGCTGTGTGTTCTGTGTTCCAGCCAGATGTAGGCTCTGTGTTCCAGCCAGATGTAGGCTGTGTGTTGTGTGTTCCAGCCAGATGTAGGCTGTGTGTTGTGTGTTCCAGCCAGATGTAGGCTGTGTGTTCCAGCCAGATGTAGGCTGTGTGTTGTGTGTTTCCAGCCAGATGTAGGCTGTGTGTTGTGTGTTTCCAGCCAGATGTAGGCTGTGTGTTGTGTGTTCCAGCCAGATGTAGGCTGTGTGTTCTGTGTTCCAGCCAGATGTAGGCTGTGTGTTCTGTGTTCCAGCCAGATGTAGACTCTGTGTTCTGTGTTCCAGCCACATGTAGACTGTGTGTTCTGTGTTCCAAGCCACATGTAGGCTCTGTGTTCCAGCCAGATGTAGGCTCTGTGTTGTGTGTTCCAGCCAGATGTAGGTTGTGTGTTCTGTGTTCCAGCCAGATGTAGGCTCTGTGTTCTGTGTTCCAGCCAGATGAAGGCTGTGTGTTCTGTGTTCCAGCCAGATGTAGGCTCTGTGTTCCAGCAGATGTAGGCTGTGTGTTCTGTGTTCCAGCCAGATGTAGGCTGTGTGTTCTGTGTTCCAGCCAGATGTAGGCTCTGTGTTCCAGCCAGATGTAGGCTCTGTGTTCCAGCCAGATGTAGGCTCTGTGTTCCAGCCAGATGTAGGTTTCTGTGTTCCAGCCACATGTAGGCTGTGTGTTCTGTGTTCCAGCCAGATGTAGGCTGTGTGTTCTGTGTTCCAGCCAGATGAAGGCTGTGTGTTCTGTGTTCCAGCCAGATGTAGGCTCTGTGTTCTGTGTTCCAGCCAGATGTAGGCTCTGTGTTGTGTGTTCCAACCAGATGTAGGTTCTGTGTTGTGTGTTCCACCAAGATGTAGGTTCTGTGTTCCAGCCAGATGTAGGCTCTGTGTTCTGTGTTCCAGCCAGATGTAGACTGTGTGTTCTGTGTTCCAGCCAGATGTAGGCTGTGTGTTCTGTGTTCCAGCCAGATGTAGGCTGTGTGTTCTGTGTTCCAGCCACATGTAGGCTGTGTGTTCTGTGTTCCAGCCAGATGTAGGCTCTGTGTTCCAGCCAGATGTAGACTCTGTGTTCCAGCCAGATGTAGGCTCTGTGTTCTGTGTTCCAGCCAGATGTAGGCTCTGTGTTCTGTGTTCCAGCCAGATGTAGGCTCTGTGTTCCAGCCAGATGTAGACTGTGTGTTCTGTGTTCCAGCCAGATGTAGGCTCTGTGTTCTGTGTTCCAGCCAGATGTAGGCTCTGTGTTCCAGCCAGATGTAGGCTCTGTGTTCTGTGTTCCAGCCAGATGTAGGCTCTGTGTTCCAGCCAGATGTAGACTGTGTGTTCTGTGTTCCAGCCAGATGTAGGCTCTGTGTTCTGTGTTCCAGCCAGATGTAGGCTGTGTGTTCTGTGTTTCCAGCCAGATGTAGACTCTGTGTTCTGTGTTCCAGCCAGATGTAGGCTCTGTGTTCTGTGTTCCAGCCAGATGTAGGCTCTGTGTTCTGTGTTCCAACCAGATGTAGTTCTGTGTTCCAGCCAGATGTAGGCCGTGTGTTCTGTGTTCCAACCAGATGTAGGCTGTGTGTTCTGTGTTCCAACCAGATGTAGGTTCTGTGTTCCAGCCAGATGTAGGCTGTGTGTTCTGTGTTCCAGCCAGATGTAGGCTCTGTATTCCAGCCAGATGTAGGCTCTGTATTCCAGCCAGATGTAGGCTCTGTGTTTTGTGTTCCAGCCAGATGTAGCTCTGTATTCCAGCCAGATGTAGGCTCTGTATTCCAGCCAGATGTAGGCTCTGTATTCCAGCCAGATGTAGGCTCTGTGTTTTGTGTTCCAGCCAGATGTAGGCTCTGTATTCCAGCCAGATGTAGGCTCTGTGTTTTGTGTTCCAGCCAGATGTAGGCTCTGTATTCCAGCCAGATGTAGGCTCTGTGTTCTGTGTTCCAGCTAGATGTAGGCTCTGTATTCTGTGTTCCAGCCAGGTGTAGGCTGTGTGTTCTATGTTCCAGCCAGATGTAGGCTGTGTGTTCTGTGTTCCAGCCAGATGTAGCTGTGTGTTCTGTGTTCCAGCCAGATGTAGGCTGTGTGTTCTGTGTTCCAGCCACATGTAGGCTGTGTTCTGTGTTCCAGCCAGATGTAGGCTCTGTGTTCCAGCCAGATGTAGACTCTGTGTTCCAGCCAGATGTAGGCTCTGTGTTCTGTGTTCCAGCCAGATGTAGGCTCTGTGTTCTGTGTTCCAGCCAGATGTAGCTCTGTTCCACCAGATGTAGACTGTGTGTTCTGTGTTCCAGCCAGATGTAGCTCTGTGTTCTGTGTTCCAGCCAGATGTAGGCTCTGTGTTCCAGCCAGATGTAGGCTCTGTGTTCTGTGTTCCAGCCAGATGTAGGCTCTGTGTTCCAGCCAGATGTAGACTGTGTGTTCTGTGTTCCAGCCAGATGTAGCTCTGTGTTCTGTGTTCCAGCCAGATGTAGGCTCTGTGTTCCAGCCAGATGTAGACTGTGTGTTCTGTGTTCCAGCCAGATGTAGGCTCTGTGTTCCAGCCAGATGTAGACTCTGTGTTCTGTGTTCCAGCCAGATGTAGGCTCTATATTCTGTGTTCCAGCCAGATGTAGTTCTGTGTTGTGTGTTCCAACCAGATGTAGACTCTGTGTTCTGTGTTCCAGCCAGATGTAGCTCTATATTCTGTGTTCCAGCCAGATGTAGGCTATGTGTTCTGTGTTCCAGCCAGATGTAGGTTGTGTGTTCTGTGTTCCAGCCAGATGTAGGCTCTGTGTTCTGTGTTCCAACCAGTTGTAGACTCTGTGTTCTGTGTTCCAACCAGATGTAGGCTCTGTGTTCTGTGTTCCAGCCAGATGTAGGCTCTGTGTTCTGTGTTCCAGCCAGATGTAGGCTGTGTGTTCTGTGTTCCAGCCAGATGTAGACTCTGTGTTCTGTGTTCCAGCCAGATGTAGGCTCTGTGTTCTGTGTTCCAGCCAGATGTAGACTCTGTGTTGTGTGTTCCAGCCAGATGTAGGCTGTGTGTTCCAGCCAGATGTAGGCTGTGTGTTCTGTGTTCCTGCCAGATGTAGGCTGTGTGTTCTGTGTTCCAGCCAGATGTAGGTTCTGTGTTCTGTGTTCCAGCCAGATGTAGGTTCTGTGTTCTGTGTTCCAGCCAGATGTAGGCTCTGTGTTCTGTGTTCCAGCCAGATGTAGACTCTGTGTTCTGTGTTCCAGCCAGATGTAGACTCTGTGTTCTGTGTTGTGTGTTCCAGCCAGATGTAGGCTCTGTGTTGTGTGTTCCAGCCAGATGTAGGTTCTGTGTTCTGTGTTCCAGCCAGATGTAGGCTCTGTGTTCTGTGTTCCAGCCAGATGAAGGTTCTGTGTTCTGTGTTCCAGCCAGATGTAGGTTCTGTGTTCTGTGCTCCAGCCAGATGTAGGCTGTGTGTTCTGTGTTCCAGCCAGATGTAGGCTCTGTGTGTCTGTGTTCCAGCCAGATGTAGGCTCTGTGTTCTGTGTTCCAGCCAGATGTAGGCTGTGTGTTCTGTGTTCCAGCCAGATGTAGGCTCTGTGTTCTGTGTTCCAGCCAGATGTAGGCTCTGTGTTGTGTGTTCCAGCCAGATGTAGGCTCTGTGTTGTGTGTTCCAGCCAGATGTAGGCTCTGTGTTGTGTGTTCCAGCCAGATGTAGGCTCTGTGTTCTGTGTTCCAGCCAGATGTAGGCTATGTGTTCCAGCCAGATGTAGGCTCTGTGTTGTGTGTTCCAGCCAGATGTAGGCTCTGTGTTCTGTGTTCCAGCCAGATGTAGGTTCTGTGTTCTGTGTTCCAGCCAGATGTAGGCTCTGTGTTCTGTGTTCCAGCCAGATGTAGGCTGTGTGTTCTGTGTTCCAGCCAGATGTAGGCTCTGTGTTCTGTGTTCCAGCCAGATGTAGGCTCTGTGTTCCAGCCAGATGTAGGCTGTGTGTTGTGTGTTCCAGCCAGATGTAGGCTCTGTGTTGTGTGTTCCAGCCAGATGTAGGTTCTGTGTTCTGTGTTCCAGCCAGATGTAGGCTCTGTGTTCCAGCCAGATGTAGGCTCTGTGTTCCAGCCAGATGTAGGTTCTGTGTTCTGTGTTCCAGCCAGATGTAGGTTCCGTGTTCCAGCCAGATGTAGGCTCTGTGTTCCAGCCAGATGTAGGCTCTGTGTTCCAGCCAGATGTAGGCTCTGTGTTGTGTGTTCCAGCCAGATGTAGGCTCTGTGTTCCAGCCAGATGTAGGCTCTGTGTTCTGTGTTCCAGCCAGATGTAGGCTCTGTGTTCCAGCCAGATGTAGGCTCTGTGTTCCAGCCGGATGTAGGTTCTGTGTTCTGTGTTCCAGCCAGATGTAGGTTCTGTGTTCCAGCCAGATGTAGGCTCTGTGTTCCAGCCAGATGTAGGCTCTGTGTTCTGTGTTCCAGCCAGATGTAGGTTCTGTGTTCTGTGTTCCAGCCAGATGTAGGTTGTGTGTTCTGTGTTCCAGCCAGATGTAGGCTCTGTGTTCTGTGTTCCAGCCAGATGTAGGTTCTGTGTTCTGTGTTCCAGCCAGATGTAGGCTCTGTGTTCCAGCCAGATGTAGGCTCTGTGTTCTGTGTTCCAGCCAGATGTAGGTTCTGTGTTCTGTGTTCCAGCCAGATGTACGTTCTGTGTTCTGTGTTCCAGCCAGATGTAGGTTCTGTGTTCCAGCCAGATGTAGACTGTGTGTTCTGTGTTCCAGCCAGATGTAGGCTCTGTGTTCCAGCCAGATGTAGGCTCTGTGTTCCAGCCAGATGTAGGCTCTGTGTTCCAGCCAGATGTAGGCTCTGTGTTCTGTGTTCCAGCCAGATGTAGGTTCTGTGTTCTGTGTTCCAGCCAGATGTAGGTTCTGTGTTCCAGCCAGATGTAGGCTCTGTGTTCCAGCCAGATGTAGGTTCTGTGTTCTGTGTTCCTGCCAGATGTAGGCTGTATGTTCTGTGTTCCAGCCAGATGTAGGCTCTGTGTTCTGTGTTCCAG
>JAPXFY010000024.1:51732634-51735134 GCA_030674185.1 Monoplex corrugatus
AGAGAGAGTGAGAGAGAGAAGAGAGAAAGGAGAATCAGAGACAGATGGAGAGAGAAAGGGGGGAGAGAGAAAAAGTTAGTGAGGAAAAAAATAAAAGAAAGAGAGAGGGGGGGGGAGAGATCGAGAGACAGAGAGAACAGAGAGAGAGAGAGAGAGAGAGAGAGAAAGAGAAAGAAGAGAGAGAGAGAAGAGAAGAAGAGAGAGAGAGAAAGAGAGAGAGAGAGACAGAAGACAAAGGCAGAGACAGACAGACAGACAACAGACAGACGACAGACCGAGACAGGAAAAAGAAGAGAGAATAGGTGTGAATGATAATAACTTAGACATAACCGATCTCAGAACAAGAGTCTGCAAAATCGACCCAGTCTAACGGAATGCCTGGCACTGCCTCGTGAGACACGTCCCCTACTAAGAGATTTGCATGGAACTGAGAAGACAGACAGTGAAAAATCAATACGACGACCATTCCATCACTGACTGGCACTTGAGGACCAGGACACTGGGTGTGGTTCTCTCAAAACAGAATTTGGGAATTTTCGTCGAAAGGGATTTTTCATCATACTTGGTCAATACGACGACCATTCCATCACAGGCACTTGACGGTCAGGACACTGGGTGTGGTTCCCTCAAAACAGAATTTGGGATTTTCGACGAAAAGGGATTTTTCATCATACTTGGTAAATATGACGACCATTCCATCACAGGCACTTGACGGTTAGGCCACTGGGTGTGGCTTCTCTCAAAACAAAATTTGGGATTTTAGTCGAAAAGGGATTTTTCATCATACTTGGTCAATACGACGACCATTCCGTCACTGGCACTTGACGGTGTGGCTCCCTCATGACAAAATGTGGGATTTTTGTTCAACAGGGATTTTGGGGGGGGGGGGGGGGTCATCGCACTCAGGGAGGTTACCTTTGTGCTCACCTTTTTTCTGTTTTTTTAATTTTTTAATTTTTTCCCCCATCCTATTTTCTACGCCACCTTAATGACCGCAGAAGCTGGAAGAGTTTTTTTACAATGCGATAATGATGATGTCGATGAGGATGATAATCATGATGCAATGGAGTTCCATCTAAGATTGAGACTGTGTGACAGGGCTGTACTTTACGCTTACTATCATGACATACCCTGGCGTCAACCAGGCCCGAGAGATACAGACACCTGCGGGGCTGGTCAGAAGATTTGAGCAACACCCTCAATGACGCATCCGTGAAGTGGATGAGACTCGACTGTGTGGTCCAGTCTTCCCAGTGAGCCCATAGCACGCCCCAACTCTGAGTAGGAGCCGGTCAGAGCCGGAAAATCTCACATTGATTTTTGAAGGGACTGATGGGGGTTCGAACCCACGACCTTTTAGTCAGTAGTCCGTTGCGCTAACCACTACACCACGGCGACTGGTGTTCAACAGGGATTTCATCATGTTTGGACGGACAACGCGCCATAGACTTATAATGCGCTCCAACTAAATCTGCCAGACGGCACATAACAGTTCACTGTCATACCACGTAATAGCAGTCTCCATAGCATACCTCTCAATTATGTATTTTTCCATTAAGTGGATCATTTGTTTATATATTTCATATCAAAATATTTTTGTATTATGTGGAGTTGTGCGTAAGCATATGCATGCATACATGTATGTATATGTGCGTTATAGTTTTATGTATGTATGTGTATGTGCATTATAGTTTTATGTATGTATGTATATGTGCATTATAGTTTTATGTATGTATGTATGTATATGTGCATTATAGTTTTATGTATGTATGTATATGTGCATTATAGTTTTATGTATGTATGTATGTATATGTGCATTATAGTTTTATGTATGTATATATATGTGCATTATAGTTTTATGTATGTATGTATGTATATGTGCACTATAGTTTTATGTATGTATGTATGTATATGTGCATTATAGTTTTATGTATGTATATATATGTGCATTATAGTTTTATGTATGTATGTATATGTGCATTATAGTTTTATGTATGTATATATATGTGCATTATAGTTTTATGTATGTATATATGTGCATTATAGTTTTATGTATGTATGTATGTATATGTGCACTATAGTTTTATGTATGTATGTATGTATATGTGCATTATAGTTTTATGTATGTATATATATGTGCATTATAGTTTTATGTATGTATGTATATGTGCATTATAGTTTTATGTATGTATATATATGTGCATTATAGTTTTATGTATGTATGTATGTATATGTGCACTATAGTTTTATGTATGTATGTATATATATGTGCATTATAGTTTTATGTATGTATATATATGTGCATTATAGTTTTATGTATGTATGTATATGTGCATTATAGTTTTGTGTATGTATGTATATGTGCATTATAGTTTTATGTATGTATATATATGTGCATTATAGTTTTATGTATGTATGTATATGTGCATTATAGTTTTATGTATGTATGTATATGTGCGTTATAGTTTTGTGTATGTATGTATATGTGCATTATAGTTTT
>JAPXFY010000024.1:51740134-51750134 GCA_030674185.1 Monoplex corrugatus
GGTTTTGCAGTTGTTTCTCACAGAGAGATACTTCCTGATCAGCCTTATACGATGGAGATGATAGTAGCAAGATCTGGCAGCTTGAGAAACAAAGTTGTTCATGGAGAGGGTAGAGTCAATGCAGACACCAAGGTTTTTTAGCTGAATCAGAAATTGGGACTGATGTGTTACATAATGGGATAGAAAGAGGAGGCAGCTGAGAAAGTTTCTGATGGGTGCCAATGAGGATAGCTTCTGTCTTGTCGTCATTAAGCTGAAGTTTGTTGAACGTCATCCAGTTCTTAATGTCCGAGTAACACTCAGTGGTGCGAGTCAACAGGCGCTGTATATTATCAGGTGAGTCACTGTCTTGAAGTTGGGTGTCATCAGCATAGAAGTGGTGTTTTATAGAGTGGGAGTTGATGATGGTGGACAGGGGGGAGGTGTAAAGAGTGAAAAGAACAGGACCAAGGACAGATCCTTGTGGAACACCACAGGTCAGGTATGCAGGTTGAGAGTAAGTGCCATTGATGAGAACAGTTTGTTTTCTGTTTGATAGATATGAAGTGAACCAGGAGAGAGCAATGTCAGAGATGCCAAAAGTATGATGAAGTCTAGAAAGGAGAATGCCATGATGAATGGTATCAAAGGCTGCAGACAGATCAAGGAGTGTGAGGAGAGAGACGTTGCCAGTATCAGTTGCAAGGAGGAGATTGTTGAGAATGTGTAGTAGGGCAGTTTCAGTGCTATGGCACTGGCGGTAGGCTGACTGGAAAGGATTGAGGAGATTGTTGGCAGACAGGTGAGAGTTCAGCTGGTTGAGGACGACTTTTTCAAGGAGTTTTGACAAGAAAGAGAGATTAGAGATAGGCCGGTAATTTTTCAGTTCATTTGGGTCTAAATTGTGTTTCTTGAGGAGAGGGTGAACAATAGCAGACTTGAAAGAATCTGGGACAGTTCCAGTTTGAAGAGAAGTGTTGATGATGTCAGTGATGAATGGGAGGAGAGTAGGGAGACAGTCGGAGTAGAGAGAACCTGGAAGAGGATCCAGTTCGCAGGTTTTGAACGACATGGATCTGATTGTGTTGAAAATTTCTTCTGGTGAGACTGGGGTAAAAGTAGTAAGAGGTGTGCCAGAGAAGGAAGGGTCAGGTGGGCATGGTTGACAGGGTGTCCTGTCAAGCCTGTCACGAAGAGTTTGTATTTTGGTGGTGAAATACTTGGAGAATACAGATGGGAGTTCTTCATTTGTATGTTTTGTTGGGAGAGGTAAATCTTTTCGTGTGCCAAGGAGATGATTCATGGTTGTAAAGAGTTCTTTTGAAGAAGAGGCATTCAGGATTTTGGTTTGGAAATAGCTTGTTTTTGCTGATGCAATGAGGGTGGATACTTTTGTTTTAGAGGCTTGGAAAAGTTGCCTGTGTACAGCTTTAGAGTACTTCTCACTCACGTTTGGTACCAGGTATGGTATTAATCTACTACTGTTTGTGATCTGTCTGTTATTTTGTGTGGGGAAAAAGTTTATTCTGGTGCAATTGCTGTAATTGTGTCTGTAGATCTAATATTGACCTAGATCTCTGTCGCCTATCCGCGATTCGTTTACGGAGAAAATAATGCGGTTTAGATCTAAGTTTCACTCGTGCAGTTTAGATCTCTCTTCGCATGAGAAACCTGCACCATTATCCTACCAACTGCACGTCCCCTGATTCATAGAAAAATTAGTCATCAGACAAATTTCCAAAGGCCGGGTCATACTTTGTATGTTCCGGTAGGATGCAGGGGTGGGAGACAGGACACTACGCAATGGAATTTCAGCTGATTGTATCAGCGGACGTGACCCTGTTTTGCGTTCTTAATGCGTCGTTACAACAGCATTCTAAAATCAAATCGGAAAGCCATAATTCTTACAAATACAAGTTTGGGCAAAATATTGGACCGTGGGTGTGTTCTGTAGATGTGTGAATCCAGCTGATGTCAGCATTCGCGGTTGGTTTTGATGCAAAAGCATCCGCAAACCCTCTGACTCCCACACCTTAACCACCAACTGCCAGAAACTTAACCCTTTGACTCCCGCACCCAATCCCACAAACTGCAAAAACTTAATCCTTTTGCTCCCTCACTCTATCCACCAGTTTGACTCCCTTATTCTATCGATCAGCTTCCTGCAGGAAGAGAAGCTGGTGGATAGGGAGAGGGAGTCAGAGGGTTACGTTTTTGCTTTACTAGTATGGTTGACAATGCAGGATGCTGATGGACAGGGTGCGGAAATCAAAAGGGCCGAGCGAGCGAGTGTCACGCTGTAAGCATCACATCAGTAGACCTTTAATTGACAACCGCTTTTAGCTTCATGCCGCCATTTCCTGTAGGTCTGACAGAAGCAGGGGATTTATTCAGTCTACGCCTCATTAGTACCGCTGGTCGCATTCTGAACACTTTTTCCATGATTAGTTTTGTACCTGAACTGTAGATCTGGGTGAGCTGGGGAGGTGAGTGGGTGGGGGGGGGGGGCGGAGGCGCATTCTATGTTTGTGTGTGTGTGTCTCAAGCCAAGTCAGCATTAACATCTTCAAAAGAGGAATGGTGATGATCTTTAAAAATGCAACACAGACGTAGGCCTAAAACATTCACATTGAAACACGCTCACATGCAAAATAAACTTATTCATTATCATGTGAAAGAAAATCATGTAGAAGCAGTTGTGGACATCTATGTCTGTCACACACACACGCGCGCGCGCACACTCATACACACACACACACACACACACACACACACACACACACACACATACACATCTCACACACACACACACACACACACACACACACACCACACACACACACACACACACACACACACACACACTCCTACCATCACCATTACCATCACCACCATGTAACATATTCAGTCGGTTTTTTTTTTCAGCGTGGTATTTTGGCAGGTTGTAAAGTCATAGAAAGACGGTGGTATGGTTTACTGTTCAGCTTTTAACCCTTTCCCACCGTCACAATATTTACAAGTATCTTGCAAGAAGATGGTGGTGGCTTTGGTGAGGGAATGAAAGGGTCACCAGTTTCTTATTCAGATGTGTTGGTGTGTTTGTCTTCTTTGTTGTTGTTGCTGCTGTTGTTGTCTTTTATTTTGTTTTCTGTTTCATTTCCCTTTTGTTTCTTTTCCCAAATTATACAGCATTGTTGGGTTATGTGTCATTTTAGTAAATCTCCCGGTTCTTTCTGACAAATAACGAAAATGTGTAGGCAGGTTTTTCTCGGCTCTTTATGGGTAGACCTTTAGTGGCTTTACCGACTTTTGGTCAATGCTATAGGCTGTTGAAGAGTCGTGAAGGAATAAGTTTAGAAGTTAAAGCACTAAGTTTAAGATCACTGGAACCCAAAAAGTGCCTAAAATCAGCATTTGACAAGGAATGATGCGAACAGCACTTTCTCAGAAACTTCTCACAATATTTTTTTCAAGTTTGTTTTCTAATGTCTTGACAGTCGGCCATTACCTTCACTGCACATCGTGTTTTATTACATCTGAAGTTTCTTGAATGTCAAGGAGACATATTTGAAACTATCTGTACATCCACGACCCTTTTTGTACTATAGAAAAAAAAGAGAAAGATTGATAAAAAAAAATGGTTTGACTTTATTTTAAAGCTATTTTGCTGTTTTTCCCCTTTTTTCTCTATCTTTTTTCATGTCTTAGTTTGACTTTACTTTAAAGCTGTTTTGCTGTTTTTTCCCCTTTTTTCTCTATCTTTTTCTCTATCTATCATGTCTTTCCGTTTTTTTCTTTTCTTTTTTAATCGTGCACCGGTGACTGTGGAGGCACTGGGGTAGGAATGAGTCAGAGAGCAATGACACGACCCAGAGATCAACTGGCTTGCCTGTCTGACTGTCGCCTCCAGCAAGTTGTGTAAGCTTTCAGCCAGTCTGACCACAGACCTCTCAAGACTCTAGCAGCAGCTCGCGGGCAGCGAACGAGATCAGCGATCGTATTCCACCTGAGCAAACCAGGGACATGATCAAAGCTTTCGCCTGACGAACCGCCTTCGCCGCCAACACCGTTTCCTTACCAGACCTCCTCCGGTTGAGAGGGTTGTGTATTACCGGCATAGGAGATCGAAGTCTAGAAAGGTTAACCGCGAGCGCGCGCGCGGATTAGCGGGGTACAGATCCTAGGGAGAAACCCAGCGACAGGATTAACCCGCAGAGACTGGATCGCGAGTGTGTGTGTGTGTATATTATAGACATACATACCAATGGGTCGTTTACTTGACTGACTGATTCAGTTCTGTGTCATTGACTCTGTGTCCACCGACTTGCGGCGGCCACTCACCGATATAGATCTGTGGTCTGTGCAACAAGGTGTTGTGTTTTGAGTTTTTGCGGTCTGACAGGGAAAGAGAGAGGGTAAGTTAAGGTAAAAGTAGCCTGCCTGACCTGTGTGGCGGTGGTGTGTTTTTCTTCTTCTGTCCCACTGACTGTAAAATAAGAGTTGTGTGGCAGTATTCATCGTGGCCGTGCGTGTGCCCGTGACTCGCGACTGGCGGTGTGACAAGAAAGGTGGCCCGATCTCCCTCTCCTCCTCCTCTTTACTAACCATACTACCGGCCGCTCTCCCATTCACGCCTGCAGCGCTTTCAAAACGCAGACCGCTTGTTTCAAGCTGACGGCGACACAGTTTGAGACTGAGATTGTACCGCTTCAAGTGGTCATTATCAGTGTGACAGCAAACGCATCAACACTCGTAGTAGACAGAGGTTACAAGGGTAATGGAAGTGTAACGACTCTCTCAACCGTCGTCGGCGTTTTACCTGGTTTACCTGACTGCAGAGCTGACTAAATCCGCTCAGGTTTTAACAGATTCCTAGCATTTCTCGCTAGTTTTGCACCAAAAATGTAAATAAAGATTCTTTTTTAAAATTGTGGTTTAGTTTTAAGTGTGCTGGAAACCGACGTACCTAGTGGTTGTAGGTTTCGGTTTACGCACGTGTTGTCAGTCGCAAGAACTTAACGATTTCATCTCTGTAGGCTACATAATTGACGTATTTGAAACAGGCCCCCACGCGACAGGTGAACTACTGTTAGCTCATGAACACACTGAAAATAATACTACACGCAAGCGGTGTGTTGTCCCTCGACATTAGAAGTAGATTACTCATTGGAAGTGACCTATTACCTTTCAGACACGTTGGAAGCGTATCTCTTCTTTTTAGCTCATTCGGAATACACTTACACATCCCAAGTGTTTTGTGCCTCTTGAAAACACATTGAAAGTAGGTTACACGCCAGAAGTGTGTTACTTCGTGAAACACGTTTGAATTACAACTACACGTCTTGAATGTGTTTTTTTTTGGCCAATGAGTGATTGAACCTATACACCAACAGTTTATCTGACATTGTCAAGTTGGTGGTATCATTGTGCCACTGAAGATTGTGTCGACAGTGATTTGTGTTGTGTATTTGTGCGCGCGTGTGTGTGTGAGACAAAGTGCAGGTGACACGGAACCTTGGAGTAGTAGTACCAGACCACGACGATCAGTCGGCATAGTTATTCAAGTGTGTTGGTGGGTGCGTACGCCAGTGCCTTTTTCATCTTGCCTGTCATGCGGACCTCCTACTCTTTTGCTGTTTGCCTGTTGGTCTGCGGCGTCGTTGCCGTCACTACGGGTAGGTGGGCTCCTTAAATTTGTGTGTGTGTGTGTGTGTGTGTGTGTGTGTGTTGTGTGTTTGTTTGTTGTGCGTGTGTGTATGCGTGTGTGTGTGTGTTGTGTGTATGTGTGTGTGTTCAGGTAGTGTCTGTACGTCTGTATGTATGATCTGTCTGCGTGTCTTCATCTCTGTCTGTCTGTCTGTCTCTCTTTCTTTATTTCTATCTCTCCCTGTCTTCATCTGTGTCTCTGTCTCTGTCCGTCTGTGTCTGTCTGTGTGTCTGTCTCTCTCTTTATCTCTCTCTGTTTTTCTCTGTGTTTCTGCCTCTCTATCTGTCTGTCTGTCTCTCTTTGTTCCAGTATGTTTTTTGTCTGTCTCCGTTCCTGTTTTCAATGTCTGCCTCTGCCCATTTCCGTTGCAATTGTTCTCCTGGACGTACCGTATTTTCCCCCTTTATCAGAGACATATAATAAATACCTCATTAACTGTTATGCCAATTTGTTGAACACCCTTCCCCCCCCCCCAAGTGATAACAACAAAACCAAATCCCAAACCAACAACAACAACAACAACAACACTGAACAACAGCAACAAACCGCTGTCTGCTATGATGCCCAGGCACCGCTGTTTCTGTATTTTACATTCACTATGGTGTTGTTGTGTCAGCAGAAATTCACTTCAGCACTTTACTGCATGTGCAGCGTTCAGTGAACTGCAGTTGATGGCTAGGCTTCATCGATAAAACTCGATAACGGACGGAGGGTGGGGATGGGATGGGGGGGGGGGAGAGGGGGGATTGGAGTACAGCATGTATCTTTGAATACAGTGTATAAAACAGTTTTGAAATAATACAGGATGATATTTTATTTGATATCGAGAGTCACGTTTTAAAAAAAAAAAATGTTTTGTTTCATTTGACACCGGCTGCCGTGGACATTGGTGGCTACTGGCCCACATTTTAATACGTGATTACATGTTTTCATAGTCTCCCTTCACATAGACAGAGATAGCCCTGATAAGGCTGTAGTAGTCGGCTGGGCTATATGCAATATGAACCAAGCTGTGACAGGATCAAATTGTTATTGATATGACGATGAAGCTGCACTTACACAGCTAAGTGATCGGCCAAACTAAACTAAACTTTTTCACTTTATATCCATTGTCAACCGATAGATTAGTTTTGAAAACGACAGCAACAGCAACAACTCACCACCACCACCACACACACCACCACCACACTACCACCACACCATCCACCACACCGCCACCACTACCACCACACCACCACCACCACACCACACACCACACCACCACCACACCACCACACCTACCACCACCACCACCACCACACCCCCCAACAACAACAACAACAAAGACAACAACAATAACAACATCAACAAAACTGAGTAACGTTATGTCAGTTTATCCATTGTCATGGTAGGTATCTACTAGACATTCTAATTACAATAAGCCTACGGCTGTAGATTATAGATTTGATCAGAATGTCGGTAAGTGAGTGGTTATCTGATTCACCCAGGGGCTTCGTAGAGTCAGTTTTTTTCCAATTCAGATTGGTTTGCCTTGTGACTCTACCACGCCTGTGCCGGTATGTTCTTCTGCCCTGACTTTATACATTCTGAAATTAATGGGTTGGTTGAGGTATAGGTCCTGTTGCACGCGCGTGCACGCACGCACACACACACATACGCACATGTACACACACATACATATACACACATATACATACATTCACACACACACGCATACACACACAAGCACACACACACATACACACACAACACACACACACATCACACACACACACACACATTCACACACACTCACACACACCACACACACACACACACATCACACACACACACACACATTCACACACAAACACACACACACACACACAACACATCACACATCACACACACACATTACACACACTCACACACAGACACACAGACACTACATACACACACATTCACACACACACACACATTCACACAACACACACACACACAACGCACAGACACACAGACATCACAGCATACGCACACACATTCACTCACACAGAAACACAGACAACAACACACACACACACACACACACACACACACACACACAACACACACACACACACACACACACACACGTAACACACACGTGCACACGCCCGCACGTCACCATCAGCACACAAGAACGAACCAGAAACACACACACACACACACACACACACAACACCACACACACACAACACAACACACACTCACACACACACAACACACATCACACACACACACACACACACACACACATACACACACACACACACACACATACACACACACAACACACACACACACATAACACACACACACACACACACACACAACACTAACACACACACACACACACACACAACACACACACACACACACACACACACACACACACACACACACACAACACACACACACACACCACACACACACACACACACACACACACACATACACACACAACACACACAAACAACACACACACACAACACACACACAACACAACACACAACACAACACAACACACAACAACACACAACACACACACCACACACACACACACACACACAAACAACACCAACACACACACACCCACACACAAACCAACACACACACACACACACACAACACACCACACAAATTAGAAACAATTTAACTATTATAACACAACAAACAATAGTAGATTTATTGACAGACGTATAATGACATGTCTACCATTTTCTCCTGCTCAAGGCCACGTTAGGGAAGTTGTCTACTGTTTTTTTTTTTTTTTCTTCTGCTAAGGATTGTGCATTTATTCTTTCTTGTCTTCTGTATTAATAACTCCCGTGTGGATGCCGGAGGCTCTTTTAGTATAAACAGTATCCCCACCTTCTGGAAATTCTGTGTTAGAAATTTCCTCTTTTCTGTTACTTTGTTTCTCTCTTCTGTTACTTTGTTTCTCTCTTCCTCCTTTGCTTTCTGTCATTTCTTCCTATCATTTTCTGCCTTGCTGGTCCATTCACCTGTATGTGTTCGATAAAATCTTACGTACTTTCTCTTAGGATTGATAATTGGGGACATGTATTGAGTGCATTTTTAGCTCTAGGGAAATCAGATATGCGAAAGCAGTTTTAGGTAAATCAGGCATCGTTTAATATATGTTTTAGTGTCCTTAGTTTATGTTGAAATTTGTATTCAGGTACGTTTTTTTAACTCCCTGTGCGATAAATTGGACGGAGTGGTCATCGCCAGGGGCATCTCCTTAGATTTTGTGCGCGAATGCATGGAGATATGTGTACTTAATTTTCTTTTTCTTCCCCCCCCCCCCCCCCTGTTGAAGCATTGTGTATGTTTTGAAACGGTTATAGCCCCGATATTGCTCTACGCAGTCGGCTGGGCTTTAAACAAAAATAGCAGTAAAAAACCCCAAACAAATAAATAAAAAAAAGTCTTCTGTATACACCGGATGAAAACCTGTTGGCCGAAAATTTGCGTCTGTCTTGATTTATGTAAAATACGCGTTCTCATTCTGTTTTATGCCTTTGATTCATCTGTCAGTAGTAATATATTATTTTGTGTGACACCGTAAAGCGGACATCTGGTTGTGTCTTTCTGTCCACAGCAGCTTTTGTTCTTGTGATGATTTGGACTTGACTGTTCCGCATTTAGATAGTTGTGTGCCAGGTGCGGTGTGGTGGCTCTTCCTATAAATCATTAAGTTGTATTGATTTTACACCGCTTGCAGAGAGCACTTTTATCTAACAGTTCTGTTTTCAACATGTAGGCTTTCTTTGTATCCCTTATTGATTTTTGTTTGTTTGCGTTGTCTACGTTTTTTTTCCCCCCTTTCGTTTTGCCTTGGTATAAAATATTGGAGAGAGGAATTAATTTCCCAGGTCCTTAACCTTCTTGACTTTCTGATGTATTGGTAAAAAAAATTTAGGTGGCGCTGCACTGCGGCGACGCGGTCTGAAAACGAAGAGCAGCCCAAGTTTTCACGTGATAAATCCAGTGTGGCGAAAGAAATGAGTATGAATATGAATATTTTAGATAAGACGTTGGTTTTATATTTTATATTGTCGACCAGTTTAGTTTGTCGAGTGAAAGGTCTGTTTTTGTGTCTGCTTATAAATGTAACAAACATTCGTTTTGTGTTTTGGAACAGATAGTTTAGCCTGTCCATTAAAAGTGTCTATTATGTCTGCTTGTTTTTCATTGTCTGTCTGTTCGCATCATTGCAAGGGAGAAACTCTGCATTCTCTCTGTTGGGGTTGTACTAACATGCCTACGTTTACTTTATTCGGCAGTTGCTAC
>JAPXFY010000024.1:51760134-51765134 GCA_030674185.1 Monoplex corrugatus
GTTCCTATGTTCTATGTTTTTCTCGGATGCTTGTATGCACGTTGTTTTTGCCCACATGTGCAGGTTGTATATTGCTGCACAGTCTGCATACTCAGTCATCGGTGGGCGTGCGTGCTGTCTTTTCATGTTTCCATGAGCCTCAGAGCACTGACATGATTTTACAGGATCATTATACCCTCCGACACCCGCACTCTGTCCACCAGCATCCTTCATTGTCAGCTATGCCAGCAAAGTGAAAACTTAATTCTTTGACTGCCTCACCCTACTCAACAGCTTTTTGCCCTTTGACTCCCTCGCCCTATCCACCAGAAAAGGGTTACATTTTTGCCACTGGTGGATGTGGTGCAGGAGTCGTAGGGTTAATGTGCATGCTTGATGTTTTTCGAGCGTACACACACAAAGGGGGGCTTAGGCACTACTAACAAGTCTCCTCACGTGTTTATCTAAGAGATGAGAAAAAAAATCCCCCTTTTTACCAACCGGGGGAACGGTATCCAGGCAGGATCGAACCTCAGACCTTCCGATTGGAAATCTGACGTCTTGCTCACTTGACTAACGTGCCCGTTTAGGCTGTATGGAAATTCAGGGTATTGATTTATCAAAGAACGTTCTTTCATTCCGTGGTCTCTCTCTTTTGGACCGTTCCCCTCTCCCTGTGTTGTCTGTCTTTGTCTGTATCCTCTCTCTGTGTTGCTGTCTGTCTGTCTGTTTGTCTGTCTCCTTTTGGGCCGTTCCTCTCTCCTTGTTTGTCTGTCTTTGTCTGTATCCTCCTCTCACTGTTTTGCTGTTGATCCTGTCCCTTTCCTGTTACTTTTTGCCGTTTTTGCATCATTGGATATGTGTCTGTAGTTTTGTCCTGTACACACCTCAAGGGGTTAACTTCCAAGTCTCCTCACTGTTTCTAATGTCCCCTTTTTGGGACGGTTCAGGCATCACCTCCCTTGATTGGTCTGCTCTTGTCATGTATCCTTAGTCGTATGGTTGTTTCTGATTTTCGACGTCTTTTTCCTGGTTCTCCTTTTGAGCCGTTCCTCTCTCCTTGTGTGTCTGTCTTTGTCTGTATCCTCTCTGTGTGTTACTGTCTGTCTGTCTGTTTGTCTGTCTCCTTTTGGGCCGTTCCTCTCTCCCTGTGTTGTCTGTCTTTGTCTGTATCCTCTCTCTGATTTACTGTCTGTCTGTCTGTTTGTCTGTCTCCTTTTGGGCCGTTCCTCTCTCCTTGTTTGTCTGTCTTGTCTGTATCTCTCTCTGTGTTGTCTGTCTGTCTGTCTGTTTGTCCTGTCTCCTTTTGGGCCGTTCCCTCTCTCCTTGTTTGTCTGTCTTTGTCTGTATCCTCTCTGTGTGTCTCTCTGTCTGTCTGTCTGTCTGTCTTGTCTGTCTGTCTCCCCTCTCTCTCTCTCCCTGTCTCTCTAATTCGCTCTTTCTCCCTCCTTCCCCCCGCCTCTCTCTCATACGTTGGATAGGGTAAGTGTACTAGCTAAACGGGAGTTCATATGTAAAAAAAAAAAGCCCTCTTATTGCCACTATTACCAGTATTACTATCACTGTATCAGTGTTATGTTATTGTTATTGTTGTTGTTAAGAGCGGACATGTAATTGCTTTATATGTGTCTACCTTTGTCTGTCATGCTTTTGGTAAAGCGCTATGATCTTATTGGTTACAACAGTCAATATTTTATTATGATTTATTTTTATACCTTTTGTTTCACATTGTATGTAGTATGGTCCTTCTGGAATTTTTATTTTTAGAGTGCTTAAATTGTATTGTAAGACAAAATCGAATGGAACCTGATGCTATTATCATTTAGTAATAAAGTGTTATGAAGTCGAACACTCTCTCTCAGTCTCTGTGTCTGTCTCTTCTGTCTGTCTGTCTGTCTGTCTCTCTCTGTCTGTCTGACTGTCTCTCTGTCGTCTGTCTGTCTGTCTACTGTCTGTCTGTCTGTCTGTCTGTCTGTCTGTCTGTTCTGTCTGTCTTGTCTGTCTCTGTCTCTGTCTGTCTGTCTGTCTCTGTCTGTCTGTCTGTCTGTCTGTCTGTCTGTCTCTGTCTGTCTGTCTGTCTCTATTTCTATCTCTCTTCGTGATCAAAGTTTTGCCAACAAAAAATTCTCAGCTGTTTGCTGATACAATTGTTCTTACCAAATCTGGACTACACGAGAAATCAGACGCTTACGGACATTTTACGGAGACTACTCATCGCCCCAGTTATATTTATGAATTTATCTATCACCATGATGAAAACTTAAGAAAAAAAAACAAACATAGATTTCTCGGTTGTTTATCAACGTAGAAAAACAATTAGATTGCACGTTTGTCCTTGTCAGAGACTAACCCCCCGTAAAGGTTATGATTCAAAGAAAGATCACTATAACTTAAGACTGTGGGCCATATGTCCACTATTGTAACTGTCTGTTTTTCCAGTCGTGCGATTAATTCGGAAGAAAGGATTGTCGGTATGGCTTGATTTTCAAAAAATGGTTGATTATACACTTCTTTTTTTTTTTTGACGTGTTAAAGTGTACCAGGTATCTGTTTCGTTTTAAAGTTAAGTGCATGCCTTGCTTCTTTGTGCTGTGTATTTCGCCGGAAAGGGGGGGGATTATCTTTTGCCTTTGTAAGCTTAGATGTTTTTTTAAAGCTTTGTTCGCTGACTCAAGTGAGATCCGGCTGCGAGCAAGATAGGGAGGGTTTAAAATTATGGCAGTTGAAAGCAAGGGGCTAATTAACACAACTTTTCGTTTCTTGCTTTTTTCCTTTTTTGCCCCATTTTTTAAAACAAAGCGAAAATGATAAACATCTGATGGTAAAAATCATCATTCAAATTCTTCCTTTGCGCAAATCGAGGTTTATTATTGCACAAGAGTTGTAATGTCTGCAGCGTTAACTTGTATTTCCGACGGGTTTCATTTTTGACGTAAAGCGCAAAGGGTTTAAGTTTTTGTTACTGCTGGATAGAGTGCGGGTGTGAAACGGTTAAGTAATAACATTGCGCTTTATATAAAATAATGAGACTTCCGCACCCTATTCAGCAGCTGCGAAAACTGGACCCTTTCACTCCCTCACCCTGTCCACCAGCTTGCGGTGGTGGAGAGGATGAGGGAGTGAACGGGTTAAGTTTTTTTAGTCCCATAGTTGACAAGACCGACAAGTGTTTATTCTTTCGATCTGCAATCGTGCGGTTTACGTGTAATGGCTGCGGATGGCTTAACTGCGGGGGAAATATAATCCCATATGCGCTTCATCAACTTTGCCATGTGATGAAGGTGAAAGATAATTGTGGAAGATGTCATGAACCATCACCTGTGAACAGGAAAGTCCTGAGAGTCTACCCGATTTTCAAATAGGCCTGCTGAGCCGTGCTGTCATGGTTCAACCCTTTGACTCCTGCACCCTGTCCACCAGCATCTCAATTGTCAAACCATGCTAACAAAGCAAAAACATAACACTTTGACTCCCTCACCTTATCCACCAGCTTCTTGCAAGCAGGAAGCTGGTGGAGTGGGAGGTTGGTGAAGGGAGTCAAAGGAAAGTTGGTGGATTGGGTGAGGGAGTGAAAGGAAAGTTGGTGGATAGGGTGAGGGAGTGAAAGGAAAGTTGGGGATGGTGAGGGAATGAAAGGAAAGTTGGTGGATAGGGTGAGGGAATCAAAGGGTTAAGTTTCTGCAGGTTTGGGATAGGGGGCGGGAGTCAAAGGGATAACATTCTTCTGTTCAAATGACGACAACGAGGATGCCGACGATGATGATGATGATGACGATGATGACGACGATGATGATGATGGTGGTGGTGGAAGTGACGATGAGGACTGTCCCGCCGATCCGACGGATAAGTAGGCCTACTGGTTCTCGTTTCCTGGTGTGGGTCTTCATGTAGGATACAAGACCACCTGGAGGCACGTATTCCTCCGCAGTCACTGCATGGGAGAAGGAGTCCTGCGGCTTTGGGTTCTGCCTCCGCCGGCCCCTCTGTTCAAAAGCGCTTCGTCACAATGCAGCGCCACCATCCCCCCCCCCCCCTTTTTTTTTTTTTTTTCTGTATGCATGTATTTCTGTTTATGTATGAAAGTGGATTTTTTAAAAAAAATTGGTCAGTGACTTCCCCTTTGTTGCCATGTTGCCGTGGGATCTGTAACATGTGCCGAGTGCGTGCCACACACAGGGCCACCGCTTATCTTCTTATTCGAAACATTAGTTGTAGGTCAAAGCTATCACACCATCTGTGTATGACTCAGATTGGTAAAAGTCGATCCAAATCTCACCTGGGAAATCCCTAGTGGGTATGTTAACATTGTGTCGTTATGACCTCAGTAGTCGAGTCAACAGGTTTGAGTCTTATACCAGCGTGTAGGGTTTACACGTAGGTAGTGGTGTCGAGTACCGTGATGATTAATTTGGAAAGGGATCTCATGACCACAGGCACGTATAGTGTGGCGTATATATATTATCTACGGTGTTGTGCTCATGTTTTAAAGCAAAGAACACTGAAACTTACTGTTATTTTTTCTTTCTTCTTGTTTATCTTCTTCTTTATTTTCTTCTTTCTTCTTCTTCTTCTTCATCATCATCTTTACTCTTCTTCATCAGCTTCTTCTTGTTGTTCTTTTCCTCCTCCTTCTACTCCCCTCCTCCCCTCCTCATTCTTTTCTTCTCCTCCTCTTCCTTCTTCTTTATCTTCTTCCTGAAGTCTTTGAAGAGCCATTGGGGCGCCGCATTAAAGAACTATTCACCTTCTTCTTTTCCCCTCAATCCTTGAAGAGTGATTGGAGTGCAGCACTAAAGAACTGTTCACATGAATCCTCCAGCTATAACGGTTGTGTGCCAAGCCTGGGTCTGTTCCAGTGCTTTTTTTGTCCGTTTTGAAATGTCATCAGTCCATTGTTTTTTTTTTCTGGCTTCCTGACCGTCTCCCTCCTCTCAAAAGTTCCCGGAGGACTGATTTAGCAAGTCCACTGGATCTTGTTACATGGCCATACAAACGTGGTTTTATTTTCTTAACCGTAGTAA
>JAPXFY010000024.1:51770134-51775134 GCA_030674185.1 Monoplex corrugatus
CGCGGTTACAATAACAAGACTGACAGGTTTTGGTGATGTACTTCTGTATATAGAGTTGCGGATCAAGAACAACAACAAATTTCTTGAATGAATCAGAAAGTGCAATAATGTTGTCATCTAGTTGGTTAGAACAAACGTTTACAATGTAAAGCTTGTGCTTGGTGCAAGTGAACATTGCTTCAGTCTTTTCTCCATTAACTGTAGCTTATTCTGTATCACCCAGTTCTGGATTTCAGCATAACAGAAGCTTCGTAAAAAAGAGCTAAAAGATTTTCAGGAGGTGCACAGTTGTCGAGCTGGCATTCATCACCATAGAAATGATATTTGATGTTGTGCTGACTTATAACATTGGCAAGTGTGAGATGTAGAGTGTGAAGAGAACTGGCTCAAGTGCAGAGCCCTGGGGGACCCCATATGTAACTCTTATGTCAAAGATTCAAGCATTTTGGTAGTGACCGTCATGCTTTGCTAAGTTCGTCGAATGTTGGAAAAACAAAACTGATAGGCTATCTATATGTTTTTTTTAAACAATTAATGGCTATGCATTTTGGTATGGACGTTGGACTTTTGTTCAAGAGTTATTCATCTTACCCGAGACAATTCCATATGCGCTCCACCCAAACCTGCCAGCAGTTATCTGTGAGGATTATTGATCCTGTGCGAAACTTATTCATTGGCGAAGTCTTGAAATAGGGGGGGAGACGGTGGGGAAACGACCTATGAAACAGAATGATCGAACTTTTAACTTGGGCAGCAAACGGACCACTTGTTATGTTTTTTTTTTTTTTTTTGTTTGTTTGTTTGTTTGTTTGTTTGTTTGTTTTTGCAGGCAGGGACTGAATTCAGGATGAGTCCACGGCTCTATCCAAAGAACTAGGCAATCTGCATGGAAAAACAGCAACACCACCAACCACAACAACAACAATAACAAAACAGCCAACCAAACAACCCCCCCCTCCCAAACAACAAACAAACAAACAACAACAAAAAAACAAACCACCACCACCAAACAACAAAAACGACAACAACAACTTCAACAAAAAGCGCCGAACGAGCATCAAATTCCGAACTCTAGTCTGTAAAATCAGGCTCTAACCAATGAGCTTTGAAAGGCACTTAGCTTAAAAGGGTTAAAAAAAAAAAAAAAAAGGGTGGGGGGGGGTGTTAGCACGCAGATGGGTCACATACTGGGTCTGTGGTGTTATGTCATGCCAAGAAGCTCCGTGGATTCGGTATCAAACACAGCTTGAATCATAACAATGATTCACACTCTTGAGATGGGCAGCACCAGTTTTTACGTTGTTGGCGTGAAAGTACTAATTGGACACCTGAGCCTGGACAAGCCTACGAGAGCGAGCGAGCGAGAGAGAGAGAGAGAGAGAGAGAGAGAGAGAGAGAGAGAGAGAGAGAGAGAGAGACAGACAGACAGACAGACAAAAGACAGAGACAGACAGAGATAGAGAGGGACAGAGGGACAGAGACAGAGAAAGACGCAGAGAGAGGAGAGAGAGGGAGAGAAAGAGAGAGACAGAAGGACAGAGAGAGAGAGAGAGACAGAGGGACAGAGAGAGAGACGAGAGAGAGAGAGAGGAGAGAAGAGGCAGAGAGCAGAGGAGACAGAGACAGAGACAAAAGAGACAGAGAGAGGAGAGACAGAGAGCAGAGAGAGAGAGAGGAGGAGGAGAGAGAGAGGGAGGGAGGGAGGGAGGAGAGAGGAGCTGGCATTTGTCAATGTTTGCTTTGGAAAGAAGTACAGACAAGAAAGGATGACGATAAATGAGTAATGCATCGTCTCTGATTCTTCTTTGTTCCTTAATCTTTCCTCCCCCCCCCCCCCCCTGTCTCTCCTGCCCGCCTCCCTTGCCTCCTGTTATGTAAGTGTCTTTCTGTTACATTATATTTTTTCTTGTTTCGTACATTGTACACACTACACATATTAAAACACACAGCACACGATCTCTAGTCATACACATACATGCAGTATACAGAGTCTAGTAACACCAACACTCTCTCTCACACACCACGCACGCACCGCACACACACACACACACACACGCACACACTCTCTCTCTCTCTCTCATACACAAACACACGCACGCACACACACACACACACACACACCACACATACACACACACTCTCTCTCTACTACACACACACACGCACACAACGCACACCCCACACACACAAACACACGCACCACACTCTCTCTCTCTCTCCTCTCATACACAAACACACACACCACACACACACACACACACACAGCACACACACACACCACCGCACTGGCAACAGAAGGAAGAAAAGACACGACAAAAACGAAAGGAACAAGACAGAAAAACAGTACAGAAAAGAGCACAGAAACACACACACACACACACACACACACACACACACACACACACACACACACACACACACACACACACACACAAAAACGAAAAACAAAAAAACAAAACAAAAACAAACAAAAAGAAATGACAGAAATGGAGAGAAAAGAAAATGACAGAAAAGAAGACAAAAACAAAAAACAACAAAAACAAAAAACAACAAAAACCTCGAAACGAAACACAACATCCCAGTACAAAAACTTCCCAGTAGTCAGTGACAGCGTCTACACCGGAAACTCCCGGCATGCTCTCATAAATCAATCAGACAGACATCTTGAACTTGATTCCGAGGATTTGTTATGGTTGTCAACAAGAAAAGCAACGAAAGTTTTTTTTTTTTTAAAAAAGAACAGTGACTGATGGAATGGCTTCTGAACCGTTTTGCATAAAAGAACAAATAGACTGGGGGGGGGGGGGGGGGGGGACTTGTCGTTGTGTTGTGTTGTGTGGTGTGGAGGCATGCTAGTGAATTACGTCTGTCGTGTTCTTGTGTACGCCTGACTTCACTGCTTTTGTCTTGCCGCTGTTGTTGCTGCATGCACTATTTTTGGTTTTTGGGTTTGTCTCTTATACGCATTGCTGCACTTTCCCTGTGTTGTGTTTACTTCTAGACGTCTCTTTTATGTTTCTGTCTGTCTGTCTGTCTCTGTCTCTGTCTGTCTCTATTTGTCTGTCTGTGTCTGTCGGTCTCTCTTTGTCTGTCTGTGTCTTTCGGTCTCTCGCAATTGTCTGCCTGTGTCTGTCGGTCTGTCTTAATCTGTCTGTGTTTCTATATGTCTGTGTGTCTGTCGGTCTGTCTTAATATGTCTGTGTTTCCGTGTGTCTCTGTTCTGTCTGTCTGTGTCTGTCGGTCTCTCTTTGTCTGTCTGTCTGTGTCTGTCGGTCTCTCTCAATCTGCCTGTCTGTCTGTGTCTGCCTGGTCTGTCTTAATCTATCTGTCTGTCTGTCTCTGTCTCTGTCTCTCTCTCTCTCGTGTATTAGATGTAAGGCAGGTCTAATGGGACCTAATCCTTGAGTAATAAAACTATTCTGAAGTCTCTCTTTCTGTCTCTCTGTGTCACTGTCTCACTGTCTCTGTCTCCCTTTCTCTCAGTCTTTCTCCCTGTCTGTCTCTTTCTCTCTCTCTCTTTGTCTCTGTTTCTGTCTGTGTCTGTCTCTCAGTCTCTATTTCTTTCTCTCTCTCTCTCACTTTGTCTCTGTCTCTCTTTTTCTCTCTGACTCTCTCTTTCTCTCTCTGTCTCTCTGTGCTGTTACGGTACCTGAACGTAACGTACATCACTTTACTGTGTCGTGGCTCCCTCGTCACAAAGTGTTTATTGATTGTACTGTGCTTGGATAATGCCATTAGTTTGAATTCCCGTATCCCCTGAATTCTCATGTGTATGGGCTTCGCGCAGGAAAGCATTTCGCATTCGCATTCGTATTCTCTCTCTTTCTCTCCCTCCTTCCCTCTCTCTCCCTCCCTCTGTCTGTCTGTCTGTCTCTCTTTCCATCTGTCTTTCTCACTCTTTCTCTCTCTCTGTTTCTGTGTGTATATATGTGTATATGTGTGTTTCATCACACACACACTTACGACAAACACGCACTCAGAGAGAGAGAGAGAGAGAGAGGGGGGGGGGAGGGAGAGAGAGAGAGATTAAATTAAAAAAAGAAAAAAAAAACCCTATAATATCTAACTGTAGATTACAGTGTCATCAGCATAAAGATTACAACACGAACTTTTAAACCATAAAGACCAACAAATAAAAAGACAATGAATGGACAAACAGACACAAGAGAGAGAGAGAGAGAGAGAGAGAGAGAGAGAGAGAGAGAGAGGGAGGAGAGAGGAGAGAGAGAGAGAGAGGGCGGAAGGTTTCTTTGTTACAATTTTGCGGGGAAGGTTGGTGAGATACGGGAAGGTTTTTTTTTCGTCATCATTATTCTTTGTTTGTTGTTGTTGTTATGATGGTTTTGTAAACAATCACAACCTACGAATGGACAAGAGTTTAGTCACCAAGAAGCGAGATACCTGATGGTCATACGAAGAGATGTAACAGGTGAGTCACAGGTAAGTGGTTAGTCAGGTAAATCCGGTGCTGTACCAGTTAAGAGCAGGCAGGTGGGCCAGGGAAGTGGCGTTACATCACGTCCATTACTGACTTTACTTTGATGTCCTCAGTGACTTCATACCTTGCCCTGTTGCTCCTTCATACCTGTGTAGGCCTTCTGTCTATCCCTACCACCTGCATCCTCCCTACTACTTTACTAGTTAACTCCCGTTGGGTTGCCGGGGGCTCTTTCAGTATAAATAGTATCCCCACCTTCTGGAAATTCTGTGCTAGAAATTTCCTCTTTTCTGTCACTCTCTTTGTTTCTGCCTTGTTGCCTTACTTTCTGTCATTTCTACTTATTTTCTGCCTTAATGGTCCATTCACCTGTATTTTTTTTTCCGATAAAGTCTTACGTGCTTTTTCTTCGGATTGATAATTGGGTACATGTATTGAGTGCATTTTTGGCTCTAAGGAGGTGAGATATGCGGAAGCAATTTTAGGTAATTTATGCCTGTTTTTATATATGTTTTGGTGTCCTTATGTATGCTTATTTTGTATTCAGGTGTGTTTTTTAAAC
>JAPXFY010000024.1:51780134-51785134 GCA_030674185.1 Monoplex corrugatus
ATTTGGGCTTGTCACTTGCCCTGCGTAGGTTACAAATTGACGTGTTTGAAGGGGAAAAAAAGCGTGTGTAATTCTCTGCGGTAAAGGTAATGGAAACGGCTGGCTGTTTCAATATCAGTTTGTCAAGGCTCAAAAGTTGGCCTAAAATTAGCCGTTGTCATCGGAACTATTTTCGTATCAAACATGTTGACTCTCACGATTAATCACGAGCGCTGTAATGATTCCTAGCATCTGGAACCCTTCCCACCCTTCTGGTAGTTAGATTATCTGATTCGTTCCAACCTTTTTCATTGAAGAACATTCACAGTAACAGTTTACTTTTGAGTTTGAGCATTGATTTTCTTCTCTCTCCTTCCCGCCCTCCCTCTCTCCCTCTGTCTCAGTCACTCTCTCTCTCTCTCTTTCTATATATATATATATATATAGTCTCGTTCGCATTTTTTCTGTCTCTGTCTCGCTCTCTGTCTCTGTTTTTGTCTGTCTGTCTCTCTGTCAGTCTCTGTCTCTGTCTTTCTCTGCTTTATCTCTATCTCCTCTCTCCTCTCTCTGTCTGTCTCTGTCTCTCCGTCTCAGACTATTGCAGAACCCACCCGGTGTTCCCAAAAAGAATCCCAAGTTCATCATTCTTCACAGATCTGTAGTGAGTGACACACAACGATGACTGATAACCGCGTAGTAGAAGGTGAAAGCGAGGGAACGGTAAATCAGAACCAACGCCGAATGCTCGCAGAGGGCTACGCGACCTAGCCAAGTATGTGCTGACCGAGGAGAAACTAGTAAACCACTGAGCGACGTCGAAGGAAGAAGATGGGTTTTTTTAATCTTTCCAGTCGAGCGTGTCTGTACAGCTTTTCACTTTCCGGGGTTATCCAGTATATAACGGTAGTCAACAGGTGTTCAGAGTCCTGTGTTCGGTGACCCGCAAATCCCATTAAAATACCCGGGAGTGGTTTACTGACCACCCTCACTGACCACCCCATCCCAGTCCCATCACGCTCAAGGCTGTGGGTTTGGTCTTCATTCACTGACCAGAAACTTGGACTTGAAGTCTGATGTGTCCAGTTCAGTCCAAGCCCGAAAAAAACCCCAAGCTTGCCTGTTCGCTGTCCATTTTTAACCTTTTGACTCCCTCACCTTATCCACTAGCATCTTGCTTTGTAAATCACGACAGCAAAGCGAAAATTTAATCCTTTGCAGAAAACTGGTAGATATGATGAGGGAGTCAAAGGGTTAAATTTTTGCTGGCGATGGTTTAGGTGTGGGAATCTAAGGGTTAATACTACAATCGTTCTGGTGGTGTCATCTGTGTTCGTTTGGTCCCGTCCCTCCCCTCCTTCTTCCCACTTCAAGACCTTACCAGAGGGTAGAAGTGGCGCAGGCTCAAGGAGTCTGCTAGATAATTACTGTCGTGTGGATGGGCGCATATAGAATTGTCCTAGTGCAAACTCTTTCACATCAGATAGTAGGACAAAGATCCTTGACGTGGAAGACCTGAAGCAGACTATCTCCAGAGCGTCCACATTTTTGGGAGGAAGCACAAGTTGGTGGTCTGGCTATATATTGCACATGACTAACAGTCGCCTACCTAAACAAATGCTGTATGGAGAACTGGCAAACAGACAGCCAATGGTAAGAAGAAACAATTCCAGGACAACCAGAAACCTGGCTCAAAGACCTGGACATTGACAACTCCTGGAGGAGTGGCGTGGCATTGGACCACCCTGTATGTCAGAGCAAGATCACAAAAGGACCAGCGCAGAAGAACCAGGAGAGTTCCCGACGCTGAAAGGAAGCGCACTGTGCGCAAGGCCCGAGCTGCCATTATTCCATCCTCAGCGTCTGTCTTACATGTGTCTCATATGTGGAATATATACTTCAGAGCCTAGATCGGCCTTTTCAGGTAGCTCCGGACTCAGGCAGCTTCAGCACGACCTAGAAATGAAGCTATTGTCATCTTCTACAATGAAGAACGAACATCATCCTTGAAAGAATGTAGCGCTAATCATCATCATCTTGTGCCATGTCACATGGCGTTGGCGATCATGGCCCTCCATATGAATCTATCCTTTGTCACTGCAAATACTTCTCCCGCCCTGTCTGTCTTCATCCACTGCGCATGTTCTTCAACATTTTCTCCTAAACACTGACACATTTATTATAATGGGCCCTGGCATTTGACAGTCAGCATTGACGCATTGTAGTTTTCCAAGTAAATGAATACATCAGTGGATATATTAGATAAAACAAATGAGCAGTATACAAATTGTAACAGTCGTATTTGTCTGAAACAGGTGTTCGCGTTGTCAGCATATTTACGGCAGCCATGCTAGACAGAATATAGTGAGGCCACAGGAATAGTCTAAAATAACACCGTCAGCAATGTGCAGAATTATTGTCCTGAAATGATTTCTTCCGTTATTGTCAGAATCGATTATCCTATATTATGGTTTATAGGCTTTAAGTGTAACGGACATTAACGTCAAATGAGAAGGTATAGAGACAGATAGATAGATAGACAGATAGATAGGTAGATGGATAGAAACAGATAGATAGAAATAGATGGATAGACAGACAGACAGATAGATAGATACATAGATAGATAGATTGGTAGGTAGGTAGGTAGGTAGTACACAGATAGGTAGATAGATAGAAGAGAGAGAGAGAGAGAGAGAGAGAGAGAGAGAGGAGAGAGAGGAGAGAGAGAGAGAGAGAGAGAGAGAGAGAGAGAGAGAGGAGGGGTTGATGATATACCCGGTGCATCAAAAGCACTGATTAATTTTGAAAGGAAATCTGACATCTTTTGTTTCTGCAGTTGGTTCATCACGTCAAGAACATTTTAATTTATACTGATGCAAATTTGATATCGTCAGGAGCCAGTTTGCAACAGTAAACCGGGTTGTATTTTTGTATTTCTGTGTGTATCGAAATCGGCAATTAGTATTTAAGATATTGGTGAATATGTTTCTTAATACAAGAACTTAAAACAAAACAAACAAACAAACAAACAAAACAAACAAAAACCGATCGTTTTGTGAACCACGCATATTTATGTTTTCTCGGGTAGAAAGGGTAATTATTTTGATATACATTAATCATGAACTATGATAACAAATTTAGGTTATTTCTGTTGATTTCGACTTCAGCAGCATGTTGCAATATCTTCAGTACAAAATTCCAGTGAAAGTGCATATCATCATACAGTATATTTTGGGGGCTGACGTCCATCATCCATTTTGTGGATTTTCCCCCCTCCTTCTCTGAATGATGTTCAGCTGCCAGCTGCGCGTGCATACAATCAGGTCGTGGCCGGGAGAAATGCCACAGGGAGTGGAGGAACGCGTGTGGCAGTGGCCATGTTCATCGATAATTCATGGCATTGTGCTTGACCTGACAACATGGACACACGCACATAGACAGACATACACACATACTCATACCTCCTGTTGGATGGATGATAGTCGTCTTCACGCTGAAGGACACGTCCTTCCTTGTTCCTGATGGGATGTACCCAGTCAGCACAGTCATGTTGCTTGCATGCTTTGGCAGGGGCGAGGAAGTATACTGTACTTACCGTAGATTTCATGCATGTTTTATGAAGATAGCTCGTTGTTTCTCTGGCTTACTGGCGTTTAGTTGTGACGTTGTGAACATGGAAACGGACGTGTTCATTGATGAGAAAGGTGTTGTTATGTGCGTGCGGGGTTTAGATTGTAGTGTCAGCACTTTTCCTATCTTTGATACACACGAATGCGCTCTCTCTCTCTGTGTCTGTGTCTGTCTCTGTCTCTGTCTCTGTCTCTCTCTCCTCTCCCTCACACACACACAGATAGAGATATAGAGGGGAAGAGAGAAAGAAAGAAAGAGAGAGAGAGAGAGAGGAAGAGAAAACGATGAGAGAGAAAAGAAGAGAGTAGGTAGAGGAGGTAGGAGGAGAGAGAAGAGATGGAGAGGAGAGAGAGAGAGAGAGAGAGAGAGAGAGAGAGAGAGAGAGAGAGAGAGAGAGGAGGAGAGAGGAGAGAGAGAGAGAGAGAGAGAGAGAGGAGAGCGATGAACGGTAAGAGAATACCAGAGCACCGTCGCTTTAGATAAAATATTTTCAGTGATGTCATGAACAGACTGTAATATTAGTAACACGGAACAGCCGCAGCAGCAACACAGAAACCATGACACCACCACCACCACAACAACCAACATTGTATTCATGCGGTGATATACTGATGACACAAGCCCAACAATCGAGCGACCTGCCAAGCTGATAGTTTACAAAATCTCTGACATGATATTTTATCAGGATTACTCACCACCTCAGAGTATGCAAACAATTGCAGCAACATAAGGCCAGCACGAAGAGCGTGCATACATTCAAGTGCGAAAAACATTACTCGGAATAAAACAAACAAACAAACAAACATTTAAACAAACAAACAAAAAACACCTTCACCGCAAAAAACAAAAACAAAAAACAAACAGAAACAAACAAGGAAAAAACATAGAGAAAGCACACACCAAAGCAAGCAAGCAAAGCAAACAACAACAAACAAACAAACTACAAAACAAACAAACAAACAACAGACAGACAAACAAACAAACAAAACAAAAACCGAAAAATGGCATGGATTTGGCCTTCTCGGAGAAAACCCATTCATTGATTTTTAGATGCATTTGGTGATTTAACATCTCTTGTCCCCCCCATTTTTTTTTTTTTTTTTTTGGTTAATTTTTTTTTGTCTATTTGACCGAAACAGTTTGGCTCATTCGCAGAATCCAATTCAGTTATTCTGATATGAATTTGGTAATATATTATTATAACATAACTAATATCTTTTTAGTATATTTAATCAAGGCAGTTTGGCTCAAAATTCGTTCCTGTTTATCTTGTTTATGTGAAGACATAAGCGATCATGCTCTTTTCTTATTTCTCGTTTTGAGCATCCAGGTGGCCAGTTCTGCAAGATCCAGATAAACCATTCTTCTTTGACAATGCACGGGCCATCCCACTT
>JAPXFY010000024.1:51792634-51795134 GCA_030674185.1 Monoplex corrugatus
CTAATTTTTGTATTTGGTGTTTGTTTGTGATCTTACACTTGACAAAGGCCAGTTGGCCGAAAATTTGCGCCTGTCTTGTCTGGTTGTATTAAATACGCGTTCTGATTCTTTTTCGTGCTTTTTTTTTTCCTGGGTCCTACAATTATTGAGCTGGGTCTTACGCGGTTTTGGAACTTATTCAATACACACACACACACACAATTCTACGAAAATGTATTATCATAGTTTGGTGTGACGTGTTGTATATAATGACGTAAAGTTGTGACGTGTTTGGTGTACACCCATCGTCATAAGTCAGAATCATCCTACAGTCATTGGGCTCGTTCTTTTGCGGCCCACAAAGTCTGGAACACCCTTCCTCGTCAAATCAAGAGAAATACCATCAACTCCGTCTTTCAGGTCACCTCTGAAAACTGATCTATTCAAGAAACACTACAAGCTCTAGCCTCCTCTGGCCCACCCACACCCTCTGGCTTAATTTACTGTCTCTTGTAATGCTTCTGTTGTATGTAATGTGATTTTAAAGTGTATGTGCTGTTGAGAATGGGGCTAGTGAGGAGGTGTGTGTGTGTGTATGTGTGTGTGTGTGTGTGTGTGTGTGTGTGTGTGTGTGTGTGTGCGTGTGTGTGTGTGTGTGTGTCCGTCCGTTTGTTCGTTGTTTCTTTTAATGTCCGTTCAAAGAATGTATTTTCAGACGAGAGAAGGGGGGTGGGGAGAGAGAGAGAGAGAGAGAAGAGAGAGAGAGAGAGAGAGAGAGAGAGGAGAGAGAGAAGAGAGAGAGAGAGAGAGAGGCAGAAATTAATAAATAAATAAACAAATAAGATAAAACGAAATGTGTGAAGTGGTTTATATGTTGAAGACGAAAAGTCATTGTGTCATATGCGTGTGTGTGTGTGGTGTGTGTGTGTGTGTGTGTGTGTGTGTGTGTGTGTGTGTGTGTGTGTGTGTGTGTGTGTGTGTGTGTTGGGTTTGTCTGTGTGTCACGCTGCATGTTAAATGTCTATGCATTTACTTGTGTCTGATGATGATTTGTGCTGTATAACATGTTTTCAGTTATTTTGTTTGTTTGTTTGTCTTGTTTTTTTTAATTGTTTTTTTTATCGTTGATTGCTGCTTATTGTTACATAATTATCTAATAACGCCTGTAAAGAGCACAGAGCTCTAATACTCTGTTATAGGGATGCACGACATAAATGCTTTATAATTATTATTATTATTGTTATTATTATTATTAGTAGTAGTAGTATTGTTATTGTTGTCATTATTATTGTTGTTATCATTATTACTATTATCATTGTTAGTAGTAGCAGTTGTATTGTTATTAGTAGTATTATTGTTGTTGCTGCTGCTGCCACTACTACTGCTACTACTACTACTACTACTAGTACTACTATCATTATTATTACGATGATGAGGAGGAGGAAGACGAAGAAGAAGAAGAAGATGATGATGATGATTGTTATTATTGATCACACCTACTGATGCGGCTGGCGGAGTTACATTTTCAATTTTTATTGTATTGTTATTTTTTTTTTTATTATTAGATTTGATGATTATTTTTCTAATGAACATACGATCGTAACGCGGCCCTTGACACTGGCTCTCCAGCATGGTGGCAGCTTTCGTCGCTTGCCAGCGCGAACGATTGCTTGACTATTGAATGTTTACGTGGACACCCCCAGGGTGATACCAGGGCCAGCAGAGACAGATAGTCAGCCCATGTAAGATGACAAAAGTGAAGGAAGAGTCTAGTTGTTCGGAGATAACTCTTTCACGAAACATTGGTTTTGATTTTTTTAAGTCAGGCTTACGCGTTTGCACCTTGATACTTCCAGTCACGATTAAGTATCTTTCTACCTTGCTCCTTTGCTTTTTGTCATCTCTTCCTATCGTTTTCTGCCTTGCTGGTTCATTCTCTTACATACTTTCTTTTAGGACTAATAATTGGGTTTATGTATCAGTATATTTTAGCCCTGAGGAAACGTGATGTGCAGAAGCAGTTTTAGGTAATTTAGACCTGTTTTATATTTTGTTTTAGTATCCTTCTGTTTATCTTTTGATTCAGGTTTGATTTAAAAAAAAAAATCCCCTGTGATAAACTGGACGGAGTGGTCAACGCCTGGGGCATATCCTCAGATTATGTGCGCGAATGCATTGATATGTGTAAGTGATTTTTCTGTTCCAGGTGGGTTTTTGTTGTTGTTGTTGTTGTTGTTGTTGTTTTATCTACAGTGAAGTATGGCATGCATTTTGCGATTGTTATAGCCCTGGTATGGCTGTGCCCCTTTAAACAACAATAGCAGTTACAATAACAATAACTAGGCCTATCGTTCATTACGCAACATGGACAGAGTTCTTTTTATTTGATTCTTATGTTCGCAGCGTGCAATTAACTCATTCCGTTAACATTACATGGCAAATGTCAAGGTTACAACCCCATTTTCACCTCGCGCATGTTTCCCACGATATGGCTGTTCCATACAACTCCCGCCGGAAGATG
>JAPXFY010000024.1:51800134-51802634 GCA_030674185.1 Monoplex corrugatus
CTGCCCTCCGTACGAGTCTGTCTTTTGTTGCTGCAAATGTATCTCCTTTCCTTTCTGCCTTCATCTACTCTGCAAAACTGTCTACTATTTTCTCCCTGGGTGTGTGTGTATGTGCGTGTGTGCGCGCGTGCGTGCGTGCAAGTGCGTGTGTGTGTATATAATTGAACCAGTGTTTCCGCTGAAGTGCGCTGTTTGCTGTCTTTCTTTCTTTCTTTCTTTCTTCTTTTCTTAATCAGGGACACGCATGTGTTGAAGCCTTTATATTTTGACGAGGTACCACCCACATCGCAATAAAGTCAAATGCATCGCAGCAGTTTACATTGTCAGTATCAAGGATTATACGTGTTGATGTGTTTATAGGACTGTGACTTGCCACCCATGTTGCACGAAAAACCTTACTGAGAGGGTAGAACAGTCTTCACTTACACTGCCTTCCTTTCAGTCACTCGCCATCTTCACGTCCTTTTCATAACGTACAAGGCCTTTTTTCGGTCACTCGCCATCTTGATGTTCTTTTCATTACTTACGGCGCCTTTTTTCCCAATTAGTCGCCATCTTGATGTTATTTTCATGTCTTTTTGGCAGTTGAGGTTCGTTGTGGCTTACAGCTTTCCAGAAGGGACGGGGAACCGAAAACCTTGCAACAATATTTTCCAAGGTGTGAACTTCATTAAAGACATGGAGGCAGGCAGGCATAACCAGAGTAGAGCCGATCGAATGACTAAGTCCCATGGAGAGCTGCCGGACTTACAGACCGGCGATAACTTGTCGATATGTACTCCATGTTGTTGCGGAATAATATTGTCTTTACGAGATCATACAAGAATTTCTTGACTGTAAGCTAAAACACTGTGTTTACGGGATCGATATGTCCTCCATTTTTATTGTAGAATAATATTGTCTGTACGAGATCGTACCAGAATTACTTGACTTGAAGCTAAAAATACCGTGTTTACGGGATGGTATGAAAATTACTTGGCTTTAGGCTAAGATACTGTCTTTACAAAATCGTACAAGAATTACTTGGCTTTAAGTTAAAATGCTGTCTGTACGAGATCGTACATTAATTACTTGGCTTAAAGCTAAAATACTGTCTCTACGAGATAGTACAAGGATTACTTGGCTTTAAGCTAAAATACTGTCTTTACAAGATCGCACAAGAGTTACTTAGCTTTAAACTAAAATACTGTCTTTGCGAGATTGTACGAAAACTACTTGGCTTTAAGCTAAAATGCTGTCTTTACACGATCGAACGAAAACTACTTGGCTTTAAGCTAAAATGCTGTCTTTACAAGATCGAACGAAAACTACTTGGCTTTAAGCTAAAATGCTGTCTTTACAAGATCGAACGCAAAACTACTTTGGCTTTAAGCTAAAATGCTGTCTTTACAAGATCGTACAAGAATTATTTGGCTTTAAGGTAAAATACTGTCTTTATGGATTTGTAAAAGAATTACCTGGCTTTAAGGTAAAATACTGTCTTTATGGATTTGTAAAAGAATTACCTGGCTTTAAGGTAAAATACTGTCTTTATGGATTTGTAAAAGAATTACCTGGCTTTGATGTAAAGTACTGTCTTTACAAGACTGTGCACGAATTACTTTACTTCAGTCTATCTGATTTAAACGTTTTACATGCTATTTTAAATACATTCATTTTTTGGTTTTGGCGTCCTTTCATCCATTAAGTAGCCACTGCGATTGCCAAGCAATAAATAAATTAGTTGACAGTGACTACAATAATGAAATGAAAAATTGTGAATATTTGATGCCATTAAATCCTGCGATAATTACCTTAACAGAATGTATACATGACTGCCCATCAAAGCACAAATGGGGAAAATCGGCGTGAGGGCAAATGATCAACTCACTTCAGTCAATTAAATGACTTAAAACACAGATGCACATTAACGAAAACTCTGATGGTTCTGGTTGACTGTAATAGAATGTTAATGCCACATATCGGTAGTGTTCCGATTGGACGGATAAACGACCCGGAAAGGCCATTTGCAAAAGAAAGATTGAAAACGGTTCGTTTTACGAAATACGTGATATTCCACAACGAAAGCAACAGCTTCTCAAATCAATTGATAAGAAGGAAGGAGATGATATGAACTTATCTCACCAACATCTGTAACTGTGGGTTTGGTAGATTATGACTAGTTAAGCAGGTTAAGTGACATAGATGTGGTATTTTAACAACGAAAGCAGTAAGTTTTTTGTTTTTTTTTATAACAGTGAATGAAGAGACGAAAGGGCGGTAATCTGAAAACTGCATGTCTGGTAGTTTGTGAATCACTTGGCTTGACGACATACGTGCTAGTATTCAACAACGAAAGCAAAAGTCTCTCAAACCATCGGACGGAAAGACAGGAAAGGGCGGTAACCTGAAACCTCATGTCTGGTAGTTTGTGACTTACCAGGCTTGACGACATACATGTTAGTGTTTAACAACGAAAGCAAAAGTCTCTCAAACCACTGGACGGAAAGACAGGAAAGGG
>JAPXFY010000024.1:51807634-51820134 GCA_030674185.1 Monoplex corrugatus
TCTCTCTCTCTCTGTGGTGTGGGTGTGCGTGTGGGCGTGAGTGTTTGGCTTTCACACACTCAAAGCTGTTCCGTGTAAAATAGTATTGAAAGAAGACCTCTGTGCACTTGCAGTGAAGGAAAAAAGAACGTTGGAGGATTACCAAAGGATTTTGATATGTCGGTAAAATCTGCACAGGTTTAATGGGAGAAAATCAGGACTGCCAGCCTTGCTCTGCGTTGTATTTGGGCACCAGCCAATAGTACAACATTTATTATACACCTAAAGTGAGATTGTATCGTTTAAACGATAGCCCTTCAACTTAACTATCTAGAACAACAGTCTGTACCTAATTTTCTTTACAATAACAACAAACTTGGCCATCTACAACAACAGTCTGTACCTAATTTTCTTTACAATAACAACAAACTTAGCTATCTACAACAACAGTTTGTACCTAATTTTCTTTACAATAACAACAAACTTAGCATCTAGAACAACAGTCTGTACCTAATTTTCTTTACAATAACAACAAACTTGGCCATCTACAACAACAGTCTGTACCTAATTTTCTTTACAATAACAACAAACTTAGCTATCTACAACAACAGTTTGTACCTAATTTTCTTTACAATAACAACAAACTTAGCCATCTACAACAACAGTTTGTACCTAATTTTCTTTACAATAACAACAAACTTAGCCATCTACAACAACAGTTGTACCTAATTTTCTTTACAATAACAACAAACTTAGCTATCTACAACAACAGTTTGTACCTAATTTTCTTTACAATAACAACAAACTTAGCTATCTACAACAACAGTCTGTACCTAATTTTCTTTACAATAACAACAAACTTAGCCATCTACAATAACAGTTGTACCTAATTTTCTTACAGTAACAACAACTTAGCATCTACAACAACAGTTTGTACCTAATTTTCTTTACAATAACAACAAACTTAGCCATCTACAACAACAGTCTTGTACCTAATTTTCTTTACAATAACAACAAACTTAGCCATCTACAATAACAGTTTGTACCTAATTTTCTTTACAATAACAACAAACTTGGCCATCTACAATAACAGTTTGTACCTAATTTTCTTTACAATAACAACAAACTTAGCTATCTACAACAACAGTTTGTACCTAATTTTCTTTACAATAACAACAAACTTAGCCATCTACAATAACAGTCTGTACCTAATTTTCTTTACAATAACAACAAACTTAGCTATCTACAACAACAGTCTGTACCTAATTTTCTTTACAATAACAACAAACTTAGCCATCTACAACAACAGTCTGTACCTAATTTTCTTTACAATAACAACAAACTTAGCCATCTACAATAACAGTTTGTACCTAATTTTCTTTACAGTAACAACAAACTTAGCATCTACAACAACAGTTTGTACCTAATTTTCTTTACAATAACAACAAACTTAGCCATCTACAACAACAGTTTGTACTAATTTCTTTACAATAACAACAAACTTAGCCATCTACAATAACAGTTTGTACCTAATTTTCTTTACAATACAAAAACTTAGCTATCTACAACAACAATGCCTAATTTCTTACAATAATAACAACAATAATAATGACGACGACGAAACGATGATGATGATGATGATAATAATAGTAATAATAATGATGATAGATAATAAATAATAATAATAACAATAATGATAATAATAATAATAATAATAATAATAATAATAATAATAGTGATAATTAATAACAATAATAATAATAACCTCCCTGCCCATTTTCGGTTGGGTTGTCCTATATTCCTGATGCCGTACTACGGGAATGAGGTGGTAGAGACCTTAACTTTTCTCGGGGCCAGAGATACGATGGTGATGCCCACGTCTTGACAGCATTCTGCTTTACCTTTCCCTTACCTTTGATGTCAGTCAGGTACCCACCCATTCACGGCTGTGTTTAGACCAGAGGCCGCTTGCACATACAAGGTCTACAGACGTGATTCGCACTCGTGCAAACTCATGTACGCAGAATGAAAGCAATGAGATTGGAAAGTGAGTAATCTGGTTCTCCGAAAGGAAAACTATGTTGGTATAGTCATGAAACAAGATCTTGTGGACTTGGTAAACCAATCCTCCAGGGTACTGTTGAGGAGGGAGTCGGAAGGAAAACAGAAACAAACAAACATACTAAAAAGAGAAAGAAAGAAAGAAACAAACAAACCGATGGCCTGACAACGTTGCGGAATTGAAACCATTTGCAGAGACTCGGGTTTTGGCACACAACCGGTATATCTGGAACAGTCTGTAATGCGGCGTCCCAATGACTTTTCACAGACTCGGAGGAGAAGAACATGATGAGGAATCATGAGAACAAAAAGCCACTCAAAGAGGTGTGGGACCAGGCTATTGTTACTGCCTTCATTATATGATCAGGTGTGTTGATCTACGACGTACGACGTTATTTGTAAACAGGAAACTGCGCAGTTGAACTGCTGGATAAACACCTCCTGTATGCTTCAGTACATCCCGATGACCTTAGATTTACCTTGACGCGTTCGAGCGAAGAAGGTGTAACCTAAGACTGATTAGACTTCGTCACACAAGAGGCCAATTACTTTACCTGTGTAAGTGAAGGTGTACCAGGTGAGTGTCCTGTGCACCTGCTGTGTACGGAAACAGGCTGTTTCAGACTTGTCATACATGGTTAGGATAATAAGATTTCATCTTCCTTCATCTTCTTTTCTCTGCCTGTTTGTCTGTCTGTTTGGCTGTCTGTGTGTGCTGTCCTGTTTGTCACATACGCGGGCTGTATACGCATTCACTCCTACACACATTTCTCTCCTCTCTCTCTCTTCTCTCTCTCTGCGCCACCCCACTCCTGCGCGCACGTGCAGCACACACACAAAAAAAACAAAAAAAAAAAGAGAGAGAGAGAGAGTTCAGAGACACTAAAGTCAACATTAGGAATGATAAAAGGAAACTCAATTGGAGAGAGAGTATTACAATCACTACAGCAAACAATACAACTAAACGTTCATTCAACATTTAATATGGTATATAAGAACAAAACGAACCGACGAAACAAACGACCCAGAGACCAGACCAGACCAGACCGACCAGACCACAGACCAGACAAGACCAGACAAGACCACAACACAAACCAGACCAGACCAAACCAACCAAAACCAAACCAAACCAAACCAAACCAAACCAAACAATTAAAGAACAACAAACAAACAAAGCAAAAACCTGTGTCGGTTGTAAGACGAATGAATAGATAAGAAATTAGGAAAAGACTTACACATTTAAATCAGAGGGGCGGTTTGGGGATCACAACAGTGTAGTATAGTATAATATCTAACAACGTTTCACAGGCATATATATATATATATATATAAATATATATTATACTTTTTTCTGTTTTTGATGGCTGTGAACCAAACTGTGTTATGTTTGTCCAGCTTTGCCCACAAAGCATCGTATGAAACCGGAAAGTAAATGCTGTTTGTATGACTTACTGATGTGACCATTCTTTCTTCAGTTATTTCGTTTGTGCCTGTTGAGAGTATAACCTTGAATTCACTTCAGTTCAACAATAGTTTATTGTCAGATCAACTGCTGTTGTTGTACTGAGAAGAATATTGGCAAGTAGTTCGTGATATCTGAAAGGATAAAAGCTAAAGAAACGCATAACATTTAGAAGCACATTGATAAAAAAAAACAAACCCAAAACAATCAAACAAAACAAACAAAAAAAACAAAAGAAAAAAACGAGAGATAAGAATTATCAATCACAATTAATGATAATGTAATGCAAGTACAATTTTTTTTTTCTTTCGTTCGTTCTCAAAACATTACTGTTTTGTTCTTGTGTTTTTGAACAACTTGAAGGTACAGCCAACCGTTCTTTTTGATGTCATGGTTTGTTTTTTGTTTTTTTTTTTTCTTTCTTTTTTATTTCTGTACGACCTGGCGTACGACAGTTCTTTTTTTCTTTTTTCTTTTTCTGAAGACATGTTTTTATTGTTGAAGAGATAAGTTTGACAGGCACTCTTTTCTTCCTGAACACATTTTTACTCATGTGGGTTTTCTTTCTTCTGCCCTCCCCCCCCCCCCCCCTCCATTTCATTCGTTAGTTTCAACCGTTTGCTTTAACTGAAGGAAAAGTGAATTGTGCCGTGCCAAGACTCCAAGGGCATTGTAAAAGAGCTGCTCCAGTTAACGAGGTCAATTTAGCCGTTGCCTGTTGTTTTCACCGTGTGCACGTGCGCTGTCACTATAGTAGTTATTAATTCTTTCATTACCTGAGACTACAGCCATGAACAGTATTAATTCTTTCATTATCTGAGATCAGAGCCATGGATAGTATTACTGTTTACATCTATCCGCCTTGACCAAAATCACCGAACATTTGTATCAAAATGGATGTCTGGCCGTGATGCGGGTAAGATGGACGGATGTCGGTTTTACTAAGCCATTCATACTGCCTCTGGTGTCTGAATGATGAACGGATGTCGTATAATTAAGTTATCCAGTACCTGTCCTCTGTACAGAATGTAATCATCTGGCAGGAAATGTATAGCGGGATGATGCCAGTATTAGCACGCGTTGCGACCATTCTGGATGAAAATGGACATCCTCCATTTTTACGCAATTCCCTTCGCCTTGATTTATAGAGTTGGACAATGGAGAGCGAGACTGGCTGGCGGCTTTTCTGTTCGCTTCTTCGATTTTGGTCGTATAGCTGTCAGAAGAGTCAGACAGTCTGAACCTTTCTTCCCTTTACTGTCCCTCCCTATCCTCCCCCGTCTGTCTCGCTGTGTCTTACATCCCTGTTCCCTTGTATCTGACGTTTTTATGAAATGTGACGCCACTCTGACGTTTCTATGAAATGTGACGCCACTCTGACGTTTCTATGAGTTCTTTTCGGTCAGAAAATCTGGATCTTCTCTGCTCGTTGTCCGTTTTGACGAAACCGTGGTAGCATCGTTTCCTTTGGTGCTATTATAAGAATGTTGCGTTTATGTGCTGAAGTACAACGCTCACGGAGCTTCCAGTGGTTGTTTTGTTTATTTGTTTATTCCTTCGTTTATTCGTGTATGTATTTATTTCTTCTTCTTCTTCTTCACAGGCCAGGGCGAGCTGTCCCCATCTGAGCATACAAATTCATACAAAACCTACCGATCTAGCGGAGACAGCGGATTTTTTTTGTTTTTTTTTGTTTTTGTATGACCGTTTATTTTTTAGTTTATTTTTTTTTAATCACTGACACGATAAAGGCAGTCACACTCAAAGGGTTAAGCGCAGGAAGCTGGTGGATAGGGTGAGGAATCAAAAGGTTGAGAAGATTTATTGATTCATTTCATAGTAGATTATTGTTGTTGTTGTTATTATTATTATTATTATTATTTCTGTCATTTTTTCCAGTCATTTTTTCCCGTGCTGGTCCATTCACCTGTATGTGTTCTGTAAAGCCATACATACTTTCTCTTACGTAATTTTGGGCCTGGGTTTTTTTAAAATATGTTTTAGATCTTATTCGTATTCAGGTATTTTTCTTTATTTAAATTTTTTTTTTTATTAATCCCCTGGTGTTAAATTAGACGGAGTGGTCAACGCCAGGAGCAGATATCCTTAGATTATGTGCGCGAATGCATTGATATGGGTACTCAGTTTGTTTTCATGTTTGTTTTCCCTTTTCTTTCGGGTGAGGTATGATATATGTACTTTATGAGATGGTTTTAGCCCTGATGTGACTTTATGCAGTTGGTGGGCTTTAAACAACAACAATAGTAACAGTAACAATAAGAATAACAATAACAATGACAATAACAGTAATGGTGGGCTTTAAACAACAATAAGAACAACAGTAACAATAAGAATAACAATAACAATGACAATAACAGTAATGGTGGGCTTTAAACAACAATAAGAACAACAGTAACAATAAGAATAATAACAATGACAATAACAGTAATGGTGGGCTTTAAACAACAATAAGAACAACAGTAACAATAAGAATAACAATAACAATGACAATAACAGTAATGGGCTTTAAACAACAATAAGAACAACAGTAACAATAAGAATAACAATAACAATGACAATAACAGTAATGGTGGGCTTTAAACAACAATAAGAACAACAGTAACAATAAGAATAACAATAACAATGACAATAACAGTAATGGTGGGCTTTAAACAACAATAAGTACAACAGTAACAATAAGAATAACAATAACAATGACAGTAACAATGACAATAACAAATGGCAATGACAATGACAATAACAATAACAGTCATCTGCTCTATCGTAAACACTTGGACTTTTCCTGCAGCTGTTTGGTATTTCGGTCTCTGCCTTGTCAGGCGAAACAATGTGAAACAAGGTCCGTGTTCTGTTCGGTGTTACGCTTAACCGCGTAGCCCTGTTACACGGGTCGGAGGTTTCTGCCTTGAGATCAACAACTCTACGCCTTAACCCTTTCACTCCCGCAACCTGTCTATAAGCTGCAAAGACAATTAAACCCTTTGACTCCCTCACCCTATCCATCAGCTTCGTGCAGGACGCTGGTGGATAGAGTGAGGGAGTCAAAGGGTTAAGTGCAGGAAGCTGGTGGATAGGAGTGAGGGAGTCAAAGGGTTAAGCGCAGGAAGCTGGTGGATAGGGTGAGGAAGTCAAAAGGTTAAGTGCAGAAAGCTGGCGGATAGGGTGAGGGAGTCAAAGGGTTAAGTGCAGGAAGCTGGTGGATAGGATGAGTCAAGAGGGTTAAGTACAGGAAGCTGGTGGATAGGGTGAGTCAAGAGGGTTAAGCACAGGAAGCTGGCGGATAGGGTGAGGGAGTCAAAGGGTTAAGTGCAGGAAGCTGGCGGATAGGGTGAGGGAGTCAAAGGGTTAAGTGCAGGAAGCTGGTAGATAGGGTGAGGGAGTCAAAGGGTTAAGTGCAGGAAGCTGGTGGATAGGGTGATGGAGTCAAAGGGTAAGTGCAGGAAGCTGGTGGATAGGGTGAGGGAGTCAAAGGGTTAAGTGCAGGAAGCTGGTGGATAGGGTGAAGGAGTCGAAGGGTTAAGTTTTTGCTTCGCTAACACGATGGACAGTGCAGGATGCTGATGGACGGGGTGCGGGAATCATAGGGTTAATGTTTTCTTGACCGACTCCCAGTTGGGTTGTGTTCACTGAACCGCATAAAAACAAAACAAAACAAAAAACAGAGCGAAAGAAGATCCCTGTACACTTAGGACTTCGTGTAGGTATGGTATGTAACGCTAATGAATGGGTATTACTAACGGTGTAGGTGGTACCTTGGTATTTGTGCACTGTGTTTTTGTGTTAATTCGATTAACTTTTCATGTACGGGACCGGGTTTTCCTCTGATTCATTCTGTGGGTGCTCGTTTATGTGTGTGGGTGTGCGTGTGTGTGGTGCGTGTGTGTGTGTGTGTGTGTGTGTGTGTGTGTGTGTGTGTGTGTGTGTGTGTGTGTATGTGTGTGTGTGTGTGTGCGTGTGTGTGTGGTGTGTATGAGTGTGTGTGTGTAAATGTGCGTGAGTGTGTGTGTGTCAGTGTGCGTGAGTGTGTGTGTGTGTGTGTTGCATGTGTGTATGTGTAAAAAGAAAGTGTGTGTGTGTGTATGTGTGCGTGTGTGTGTGTTTGCGAGAGAGAGAGAGAGAGAGGGAGGGAGAGAGAGAGAATGATCGTGTGTGTGTGTGTGTGTGTGTGTCTTTGTGAGAGAGGGAGGGAGGGAGACAGGGAGGAAGGGGAGAGAGATGGTGTGGTGTGTGTGTGTGTGTTGAGAGGTGAGAGAGAGAGAGAGAGAGAGAGAGAGAGAGAGAGAGAGAGAGAGAGAGAGAGAGAGAGAGAGAGAGAGAGAGAGGTCGCACTGTGATACAGAAAACAGCACACAATATTTTTTTTTATCGACACACTATCTATAAGTAGAAAAGGTTTTCCCTGTCTTGTCTGTGGCAATCGACTTATCGATAGTGATTCAAGTGTTTCTTGCATTCGCTTGTCACCCTGTCCCAAATTTATCACATCGTATCACATCCCGTTTGTCATGACCGGTAGAAAGGGACGTGCAGTCGATTAGCGAGCGAATCCACATGTGAAGTGGAAAGCGATGTATCTGTCGGTAAATAGGAGCCATTATCAGTACGCTTTTGAAAACACCCTGCAGACCTCTATAGCCATTATCAATACGCTTGGAAAACTCCCTGCAGACTGCTTTAGCCATTATCTTATTGGAAACTATCTTCAGACCACTATAGCCATTATCTTCAGACCGCTGCAGCCATTATCTTATGGAATTGCAGACCTACACATTCTTATGGAATTTGCAGACCCTACAGCCATTATCTTATGGAAAATGTTTGCAGACCCTACAGCCATTATCTTATGGAAAACTGTTTGCAGACCGCTATAGCCATTATCTTATGGAAAACTGTTGCAGACCGCTATAGCCATTACTTATGGAAAACTGTTGCAGACCGCTATAGCCATTATCTTATGGAAAACTGTCTGCAGACCGCTATAGCCATTATCTTATGGAAAACTGTTGCAGACCGCTATAGCCATTATCTTATGGAAAACTGTTGCAGACCCTATAGCCATTATCTTATGGAAAACTGTTGCAGACCGCTATAGCCATTATCTTATGGAAAACTGTTGCAGACCGCTATAGCCATTATCTTATGGAAACTTGCAGACCTTAGCTTCTTGGAAACTTGCAGACCGCTATAGCCATTATCTTATGGAAAACTGTTTGCAGACCGCTATAGCCATTATCTTATGGAAAACTGTTGCAGACCACTATAGCCATTATCTTATGGAAAACTGTTGCTGACCGCTATAGCCATTATCTTATGGAAAACTGTCTGCAGACCACTATAGCCATTATCTTATGGAAAACTGTCTGCAGACCGCTATAGCCATTATCTTATGGAAAACTGTTTGCAGACCGCTACAGCATTATCTTATGGAAAACTGTTGCAGACCCTATAGCCATTATCTTATGGAAAACTGTTGCAGACCGCTACAGCCATTATCTTATGGAAAACTGTTTGCAGACCGCTACAGCTATTATCTTATGGAAAACTTTGCAGACCGCAAGCATTATCTATGGAAAACTGTTTGCAGACCGCTACAGCCATTATCTTATGGTCAACGAGGTGTTGTGTGCTTTTAGATGGTTGTGGCTCTGAATGTCTCCGTGCAGTCGGTTGGGCTTTAAACAATATTGATAATGGTTCTTACAGTAATGATGGCAATAACAGTAACAACAAGAATAACAACAACAATGGTAATGATAATACTAATGAAAAAAGTAATACCAAAATGATGATGATGATGATAGATGATGATGACGACAATAATAACAGGAACAACAACACTACTACTACTACTACTGCTGCTGCTGCTGCTACTAATAATAATTAATAATACTAATAATAATAATGATGATGATAATAATGATATCAACAATAATAATAATGTTTATTTATTATTATTATTATTATTATTATTATTATTATTATTATTATTATTTATTATTATTATTATCATTATCATTATTATTATTATTGTTATTAAATGATGATTTTTAAAAAATTCGTATGCTCATTGTGGGCAGAGTGATGTTAGAACCAGATAGAAGATGAAACGTGTGCAGAATGGCAACCGTCAGTCGATACAAACTGTCAGTGAACACTGAAGACCTTCACGAGCCTTCAGGTCACTGGAGCTTTGACGCAGGTGGTCACTGAAGATGCTTAACCCTTTCATCCCCTGACCTTATCCGCCAGCTGCAAAACCTTAACTCTTTCCCTCCCTCATTCTAATCCACCGGGCCGCAAAAACTTAACCCTTTCACTCCCTCACCCTTTCCACCAGCTTCCTACCAAAACAACCTTTTCACTCCCTCACCCTATCCACCAGCTTCCTACCAAACTTAACCCTTTTCACTCCCTCACCCTATCCACCAGCTTCCTACAAAAACTTAACCCTTTCATTCCCTCATCCTATCCACCAGCTTCCTGAAGCTGGTGCGGGGGGCATAGGGTGAGGGAGTGAAAGATTTATGTTTTTGCTTCCTGCAGGAAGCTGGTGGATAGGGTGAGGGAGTGAAAGAGTTATGTTTTCGCTTTCTGAAGGAAGCTGGTGGATAGGGTGAGGGAGTAAAAGGGTCATGTTTTCGCTTCCTGCAGGAAGCTGGTGGATAGGGTGAGGGAGTGAAAGGGTTCTGTTTTTGCTTCCTGCAGGAAGCTGGTGGATAGGGTGAGGGAGTGAAAGGGTTATGTTTTTGCTTCCTGCATGATGTTGATGAATAGGGTAAGGGAGTGAAAGGGTTATATTTTTGTTTCCTACATGAAACTGGTGGATAGGGTGAGGGAGTGAAAGGGTTTCAGTTTTTGCTTTTTGGCTGTCACGGCTGACGTGACAATGCAGGGCGTTGGTGGATTAGGTTGAGGGAATCAGGAGGGTTAAGGAGATTTACCCGATTGACCGTGACCAGGTTTTAACTGACCGTGACAGTGTGGTCGTTGGCTTACTGACTCTGTAATTTTCCATGTGGAGGGGGAGGGCAATGTTCCAGGGTCGTCCATCATTCGATAAGCCCGCTTATTTTGCCGTGACCACCTGGGAGTTGAAACTGTCAACCTGGGCAACGCCCCTTCCCGCCTGCTCTTTCTCCTAGTGTCTTTGTGTGTGTGTGTCTCTGTCTTCGTGGCTTTTTCTGTCTCTGTCTCTGTATGTATGTCTTTCTCTCTTTCTCTCTGTCTGTCTGTCTGTCTGTCTCTCTCTCTCTCTCTCTCCTATCTCGTCTCTTTTTGTTCAATGACGCTCTCTCTCTCTCTCCCCTCTCTCTCTCTCTCTCTTTCTCTCACTCATTAGCCCTTCCTTTTCGCTGTCTCTGTCTGTCTGTCTCACTCTCTGTGTGTCTCTCTCTGGCTGTCTTTGTCTTCTGTCTCTGTCTGTCTGTATGAATGTACGTATGTCTCTCTCTCTCTCTCTCTCTCTCTTTCTGTCTCTCTCTCCCTCTCCCAGTTTCTGTGTTTCTCTTCGTGTATCTAACGGCGACTCTCTTCACGAATATAATTGAAATACACACACCACACACACACACACACACACCACACACACACACACACACACACACACACACACACACACACACACACACACACACACACACACACACACACACGCACGCACTCCCACGCACGCATGCACGCACACACACAATTTCTGTTGATTCCTTTCTCTCATCCCTACCTACTCGTAATCCTTCTTCGCTGTCTCTACCAGCCATCAACTACAATGTCCGTGTTTAACCCCTTGACTCCCGCACCCTGTCCACCAGCTTCCTGCATTGTCGACCATGCCACATTTGGTGAGGGAGTCAAAGGGTTAAGTTTTTGCAATTGGTAGATAGGGTCCAGGGAATCAAAGGGTTAACTGAGGCATTTTGTCCCGTTCTTGACCCGTTTCTCTTTCTCCCTAGTCAATTCACCCCACTGACCGACCCTCCCCCCCCCCCCCCCACTACAACTCCCATCACACTATCAGCAAGGTCATCATCAGCTGAGCTACCGTGGCCCCAACAGTGCTGACCTCCGGTTTGTTTCCGCTGTAGTTTGAATCTGACCGCCATGGAGAATGAACTTGGGGTCAGCTTGGAGACATCGTTATTCATCCATTAGTCAGGCTCAGTGGCTCCGTTGATAGAGTTGTGATCTCTGATCAGTTGTTTCCTCCCCCCCCCCCCCTCCTTCTCCCCAAATCCGTGGGGATGCTGTGGGGTTCTTTCAGTATAAATACTATTCCCACCTTCTGGAAATTCTGTGCTAGAAATTTCCTCTTTCTCTCTCTCTTTGCTTCTGCCTTGTTCCTTTTACTTTCTGTCATTTCTTCCTGTCGTTTTCTGCCTTGCTGGTCCATTCACTTGTACGTGTTCTATAAAGCCTTACATACTCTCTCGTAGAATTGATAACTGGTTACATGTATTTAGTGCATTTTTGGCTCTAAGGAAAGGTGATGTGCAAAAGCACTTTCAGGTAATTTAGGCCAGGTTTTGTTTTATTGTCCTTGATTGTGTTTATATTTGTAATCAGCTTTGATTTTATTTAAAAAATCCCCTGGTGATAAATTGGATGGAGTGGTGAACGCCAGGAACATATCCTTAGATTGTGTGCGCGAATGTATTGACGTGTGTATTTACTATTTTCTTTTCGAAGTGTTCTTTTATGTTCTCCAGTGAGGTACGATGTACGTTTTAACAGTTTAAGATGGTTATAGCCATGGTATGGCTCTGCGCAGTCGGCTGGGCTTTAAACAACGTTAACAATAACCCCTTCGCCCCATACCTCCCAGCCCCCCACTGGTAATCCCCGTGAGAACGATGCAATTTCCCCCCGCAATCTAGAGTCCAGCACGACTGGAAGATCGTGAACTGAAGATCCAGTGTCTCGGGTTTAGTCCTAGAACAGTACACTGCGACTCGAGGGAGCTGTGCAATTTTCTTTTGTCCCT
>JAPXFY010000024.1:51822634-51830134 GCA_030674185.1 Monoplex corrugatus
AGATTTGGCGCCTCGTGAATGTTATCATCATCATCATCATCATCATCATCAGTAATATATACATCATCATCGTCGTCATCATTATCGTCGTCGTCGTCATCGTCATCATCCATCATTATCCTCCTCCTCATCATCATCATCAATACATCATCATCATCATCATCGTTATTATTATTATTATTATTATTTGTAGTAGTAGTAGTAGTAGTAGTAGTAGTAGCAGCAGCAGCAGTAGTAGTAATAGTAGTAGTAATATTTCCCAGGTCCCTACCCTTGAAGGCCAGTTAGCCTTCTTGCCTTTCTGAAGTCTTTGATTTCCTTATCGTTCTGTAGTCACCGTCAATGTTATATTTCTCTCATTGGTCTCAGTTTAATCATGCCACATCCAACCTGGATTTCAACTGAAGCGATGGATGCAAGTTAATTGTCGCTTTCCGCGCAACGAAACACCAAATTTTAGGTTATTTCTACCCTGATTACTAAGTTTATATATGTATATAACCCAAGCAGACCAACCAACCAACCAAACAACCAACCAACCAACCAACCAACCAAACAACCAACCAACCAACCAAACCAACCAACCAACCAACCTACCAACCAACTAACCAACCAACCAACCAACCAACCAACCAGCCAACCAGGCAACCAACCAACCAACCAACCAACAACGAAGATGTCAAAATAAAAGAGAAGCTAGCTCAGTCACATATGTGTTAACATGGCATTGACTATGGGCTTATTTCATTAAATCTATTAAATGCCAGAAACAGACCTCAGTGTATTAATTAAGTTTGCTGAATGCCAGAAACATTCAGACGCACAAACTACCAACGCTGTCTCGCTCGAGATTTCTTTTTTTTTTTTTTTTTTTTTTTACTTGATAATTATTCAGTTTTCATTGTATTGTGCTCTTGGTTCTGAGGCATGGGAATATTGGCAGCTAATGTGAGTCAGACAGTATAGCAAGTGCACAATTCTGATATTTGAGAAGGGCATGTAATAAAATTGCGAAATTGCGAATCGAGGTGGGATGGGGAAAATGGAGAAGTAAGGGGAGGGGAAAAAAATAAAAGAGAGAGAGAGAGAGAGAGAGAGGAGAGAGAGAGAGAGAGAGAGAGAGAGAGAGAGAATTTTCAGATTTTTGACTTCAGACTTCGGAGTACATTGTCACTCAGGGACAGTAGCATTATGTCCCATTAGAGTGAAAGAGAGAGAAGAGAGAGAGAGAGAGAGAGGGGGAGGAGGAAGGGAAGGAGAGAGTGAGAGACAGAGAGAGAGAAAGAGAGAGAGAGAGAGGACTTTAGACTTTAGAGCACATTAGAACACATTATTACAGCTGGTCTTTTTTTCCTACTCTACAGAAAAATCGTGAGCATGAAAGACAAAACAAAACAAACAAACAACAAAAAAGAAAAAAGTGAAACAAGTTATAGAAGTGAGAGAGAGAGATAGGTGAGAAGAACAACAAGGAGAGAGAGAGACAGACAGACAGACAGAGAGAAGAAGAAGAAGGGAGAGGGGGGGAGAGAGAGAGAGAAAGGGGGAGAGAGAAAAGGGAGAGAAAGAGAGGGGAGGAAGAAGGGGAGAGAGAGAGAGAGACGAAGGAGAGTGAGAGAAGAGAGAGAGAGAGAGAGAGAGAGAGGAGAGAGAGAGAGAGAGAGAGACGAAGAACAAGAAGAAGAAGAAAAGGTAGCATATCGTGTCATGATTAAACGAATACTCGTGCAAATTCTGCCGACTCGGCCTTTCTTGGAATACACTCGGCCGCGTGGTGCCGAAACCCCTCCTTCAGACTGAAGATTGCCGGCTTTACTTGGACGTCTCATCTTGGGTGACAATCAGTGGCTAACGGTGTACAGTCGGGTCACGTGGTATTGATCCGGGGCTTGACTGATGGCACGAGGCCAGCACGTGCTGATGCCATTTCCTGAATCATGTTGGGTTTTCCCTGACCGCGCGTCTCCGTCCGGCGTCTTGAAATGGAAAATTTGCCAGACTTGGCGGAGACAGACCCGGGATGTTTTGTGATTAATCAGTTTCCCCGTCTGCCTGTGTGTTTGTGTGTTGGTGTGTGTGTGTGTGTGTGTGTGTGTGTGTGTGTGTGTGTGTGTGTGTGTGTGTGTGTGTGTGTGTGTGTGTGTGTGTGTGTGTGTGAGTCAATCAATCAATCAGTCATTTAGTCAGTCTAACTCTCTACGAATTAATTTGTCTGGCTAGTGTGTGTGTGTGTTTATCGGTCAATTAATCATTCAATCAGTCAAACTCCCTACGGAGTAATTTGTCTGAATAGCTAGCTATCTGTCTCATTTTTCCTTTAGCTGACGAACTAGTTCACTGAATGATAGATAGATAGATAGATAGACAGACAGACAGACAGACAGACAAATAGACAGATAGATAGATAGATTAGATAGATTAATTGATAATAGATATGTTGATTGATTGATAGATAAATTGATTGAAAGAAAATAGATAGATAGATAGATAGGATAGATAGACAGACAGATATCTAGATAGCTAGATAGATAAATCGATAGGTAGATAGATAGAGTGGGAGGGAGAGAGAGAGAGAGACGCGCGCACACACACACACACACAGTGAGAGAGAGAGAGAGTGAGAGAGAGAAGAGAGAGAGAGAGCGTATTGGAAGTTGCTGTGACAGACTGATACACTAAGATAGATAAAATACCGTGCGCGAGGGAGGACCGCAAGACCTTGTCAGCGCATAAGGGCTTATGTGGAGGCTTATGGCATATGCCATGATCATGGTCATTTTAGAGTGATTCGCATATGTTCACATGGCATTAGTGGTGTCATCGCATATGAAATTTATCCCGAGTTTCGAGACGCTGTCTTGAGAACTGAAACTATGAAAACCTATAACTTTGACTCCCGCACCCTGTCCACCAGCATCTGGCAATTCAACCATGCTAGCGATGCAAAAATTTAACCCTTGACTCCCTCACCCGGATTGGGCGAGGGAGTCCAAAGGGTTAAGTTTTTGCAGTTGGTGGACAGGTTGCGGGAGTCAAAGGGTTAATTGATTTATCTATTCTATTTATCTTTTGACGGACCTAACCCTTTTGTTTTCCTTTTTGTCATACAGTCTCAAACACACGCACGCACGCACGCGTGCCATCACACACAATGCATACTGATATATACACACGCTGACACACACGCACACACAGACGCACATACGCAACACACACACACAACACACACACACACAACACAGGTACACACACAGACACACACACGGCACGCGCGTGCACACACACACACACCACAAACACACACACACACACACACACAACGCATACACAACACAACACACACAACACAACACAACACAAAGAAGAAGGAGAGAGAGAAGAGAAGAGAGAGAAGAGAGAGAGAGAGAGAGGAGAGAGAGAGAGAGAGAGAGAGAGAAAGAGAGAGAGACAGAGACAGAGACAGAGACAGAGACAGAGACAGAGACGCATACAAACGCACACACGCACACGAACAGTAAAAGGGGGAAAAGGGGTCTGACTGTCTATCTGCGTGAATCTTTCCTTTGTCTCTGAGGCTCAGAACGGAAGGGAAACCACTCTAAGAAAACACTTTAAGTTTAGTAATTAGCTGTTTTTGTAACAGTCTTTCTGCTCAAAAAACCCTCCAAACTATTATGCAGGCACCTTTCTTTGAAGACTTGGCGATAATTTTTTCTGGAAGACATTTTGTCATCATGACTGTCAGTGTTAACTTTTCTCTTTGCACATACCTGCTTCCATTTCTATCTCATTCCCTGTCAGTCTGCTTGTCTGTTTGTCTGTCTGTCTGTCTATCTGTCTCTCCCTTTCTCTTCCTCTCTTTCTGTCTGTTTCTCTGTTTCTCTGTCTCTGTCTCTCTCTTTCTCTACTTCTCTCTGTCTCTCTCTCTCTTTCCTGTCTATTTATGTCTGTCTGTCTCTGTGTGTGTATGTGTGTGTATATTCTCTCTCTTGTTCTCGTCTGTCTGCTTGTCTCTCTCTGTTTCTCTGTGTCTGTTGTCTGTCTGTCTCTCCCCCTCTCTCTTACTGTCTGTGTCTTTCTCCCCCTCCCTGTCTGTCTTGTCCTGTCTTGTCTGTTCTCTCTGTCTCTCTCCTGTCTCCTGTCTGTCTTCTTCTCTTTCTTTCTCTCCTCCATCCACTGAGCACGTCTGCTGTACTATACGTTGAAGTTAGTGTGTGTTTATGTGTGTGCATGCGTACGTATGTGCAGGCACATATTATCATAACTCAGCCAGCCAGGAAACGATTTAGACACGTTTCCCCTGCCTTGAAAGACAAAGTGAGACAGGTGTCAAGACCTCTACATTACTCATTCACACCTTGGTAGACTGGGGAGGGGGAAGGGGGAAGGGGGATGGTGGGGGAGGGAGGTTGCGTGTAGAACTGCACTATCAACAATTCTTGCCATTTGCTGCAGTGAGGGAAAGTTGGAAGTTTCATTTTTTCATTCTTTCATCTTTCTTTCTTTCTTTCTCTTTCTTCTCTGTTCTTTCTTTCGTTTCTTTCTTTCTTTTTTGCTTGTCTTTTCTCCTTCTTTCTTTCTTTCTTTTTCTTTCTTTCTTTTTGTTTTTTCAAATTTAAATTACTAATGTTCATGAGACAAGTCCAGTTTTTTTGTTGTTTTTTTCCATCAAGGTGTAACCAATTAGGTGTCTATCGCTGTGATGTATCATAAAGACCAGAAATATCATGAGAGATACACTATGCCTTGTTTCTTACTATTTTAACATATACTAAAACTGTAACTTGTCGCTTTGAAGTCGGATTTCATCGACACCCAAAACCTCACGAAAACTGACGATTTTTTCTCAATGATGCCGGCCTACTTTTTCGGTGGTCTTCGGAGATAGTGGAGCTACGGCATTGTGGTTTATCCAGGGACCTGTTGAATGAGATAAAACCCTTTGACTCCCGTACGACTGTCCACCAGCTGCAAAAACTTAATCCTTTGACTCCCGTACCGTGTTCACCAACTGCTAAAGCTTAGCCTTTTGATTCCCTAACCCTATCCATCAGCTTCATGCAGGAAGCTAGTGGGTAGGATGAGGGAATCAAAGACAAAAAAACTTAAGCTGGTGGATATACCAGCATCCTGCAGGAAGCTGTGGATAGGGTGATGGAGTCAAAGGGTTAAGTTTTCACTTTGCAATCATAGTTAACCCTTTGACTGCCGCACCCATCCACCAATTGCAAAAAACTTAACCCTTTGACTCCTCTCCATCACCAGCTTCGTGCAGAAGCTGGTGGATAGGGAGAGGCAGTCAAGGGTTAAGGTTTTGCTTTGCTACATGTGTGGCAATGCAGGATGCTGGTGGACAGGGTACCGGCGTCAAAGGGTTAATATTGCAGGATTCTGGTGGACAGGGTGTGGGAAGTCTAAAGAGTTAATGTCTTCATGGAAAGGACTGAAATAATATATACATTATATTATCTCCGATTCTTGCCGCAGTTGCGGGTTACAAGCGCCAAAAGGGATAATTGTGATCTGGGTCACGATGGCTGTTATTGATTTATTGGGATCAGAAGTAGCAGGTGTATGTCTCTGAATAGTGAATAAAGTACACGAGATAATCACCAGGTACCTTTCTGTCTGTTGCCATGTAGCGCCTTCCCTTCCTACAGAAAAAAACTGTGCCATGAGGAAGAGGGGGAGTGGGGAGGAGGTTCTCTGTTGATTGACTGTGGCAACTGAAGTGTCGTTTCATGCTTCATTTATTTGTGTAGTCAGCTTTTCTGTTTCTGTTTAATTATTTGGGCGTAGGTTTGTCACTGTCTGTCTGGCTGGCTGTCTCTGTCTGTCTATGTCTCTGTCTTCTGTCTGTTTGTCTGTCTGTCGCTCTCTCTTTCTCTCTCGTTTGCTCGACACACTCTCTCTCTCGCTCTCTGTCTCTTTGAGTTGCTCTGTTTGGCTCTCTCTCTCTCTCTCTCTCTCTCTCTCTGTAGCTGGGTATGATATCGGCGTTACGTTGCTTCCTTCCTAACTTGCATTATTCTTCGTTCATGCAAATCTGTCACCAAAGCTTTGCTGAAGTTGTATCTGTGTCTTTGCTACACGAACGTCATACGTCGAATCTGACGCTGACGTCTGTCTGTGCACTTGCTCAGTTTAGTGTCCTGTTGGTGAGTCGGAGCTGTGTTTTCAGACTCAAAACGTCAATATTGCCTGTTCTGGTTTTTCAGCTATCTCTAGTTTGTGACTCGATTTTGTCATCGTATAGGAACCAGAAGAACAGGTAAACCAAAAAGAACGCGTATTCAACACAACAAGACAAGACAAGCGCAAATTTTCGGCCAACCGGCCTTTGTCAAGCGTGAATGCACGATCACAAACAGACACCAAACAACGATGATTTGGTCCCTTTTTATCCACTGGACGAGGCGGCAGGGAAGTTTTAATCTTTTTGTCATTATCCGTTGTTTGGTGTCTGTTTGTGATCGTGCATTCGCGCTTGACAAAGGCCACCGAAAATTTGCGCTTGTCTTGTCTTGTTGTGTTGAATACGCGTTCTTTTTGGTTTACTGTTCTTCTGGTTCCTGTTTGCTTGGACGCGGGCAGTCGCACTTATTTTGGATCTTGTCATCGTATGCCCAGCTCTGATCTCAGACTATGCTTCAGGTTTCGTGCGTCTCTTGTAGAAAGTCACATGCTGCAGCTTGAAATAGAACTGGTGATGATGACGGTTTTCGACATTCTAAACACTGTGTACTCAGCCGGATGTCTAGTTAGCAGGCGCATTGCTAATCTTGGCTCCGTTTCTCTGACAGGGAAACCCAGTGCTGGAGATGACGTTGCCAACATAGGGCCTACTTGATAGACACACGTACACCGCGTGTCCATATGAATCTGTCTGCCACTTTGGTGTTGTTTTTTTACACCCTTCAAGAGGAAAAAGTCTTCAATATTTTTTTTAAACCCTTCAAGAAGAGGAAGTCTTTATTGAAACGACGATGCAGCAGCGTGTAAGATCTCCGCCTCCGGTCTTTTTTTTAAATTTTTTTTTTTTTTATCACCGAAGAGTAAGCGGGAGAATTGTTTCCCATTTCCATTGTAACTGTAGTAGGGAATCGTTCGTTCCTTTAAATGTGGAAGGAGGAATAGTTGTTTCCATTTTAACTACGGTAAGGAAGAAAGCTGTTCATTTCCGTTTTAACTACGATAGGAAAAAGCGTCCGTTTTACTGCGGTAAGGGGAAAGCTGTTTCCTTTTACTGCGGTAAGGAGGGAAGCTGTTTCGTTTTTACTGCGGTAGAGGAAGCTGTTTCCGTTTTTACTGCGGTAAGGAGGGAAGCTGTTTCCTTTCTGCGTAAGGTGCTGTTTCATTAACTGCGTAGAGGATGGCTGTTTCATTTTAATGCGTAGGAGGGATGCTGTTTCCATTTTACTGCGTAGAGAGCTGTTTCCATTAACTGCGGTAAGGGGATGGTGTTCATTTAAGCGTAAGGAGGGATGTTTCCATTTTACG
>JAPXFY010000024.1:51832634-51835134 GCA_030674185.1 Monoplex corrugatus
CCAACCCCCCTTTCAAATGTTCTCTGTAAAAGTAAAATATCTTTTGCTTTTCCGGTGACGGCAGCTGTTCAGAAGATAGTCAAGTATAAAGGAAAAAAGCACCATGTTGGTAGGAATCGTGTGTATTGGTTGTGTGTGTGTGTGTGTGTGTGTTGTGTGTGTGTGTTGTGTGTGTGTGTGTGTGTGTGTGTGTGTGTGTGTGTGTGTGTGTGTGTGTGTGTGTGTGTGTGTTGTGTTGTCTGTGTGTTGTGTGTTGTGTGTGTGTGTGTGTGTGTAGAGAGAGAGAGACAGAGAGACAGAACAGACTCACAGAGAGATACAGAGAGAGAGAGAGTTCGCTAATTTCACAAGTGGCGAGTTTGTGTGTGTGTGTGTGTGTGTGTGTGTATGTGTGTGTGTGTGTGTGTGTGTGAGAGAGAGAGAGAGAGAGAGTGTGTGTGGTGTGTGTGTGTTTTGTGTGTGTGACATTAGGCTCCACTAGTAATGCATCGAGAGACAGACAGAGAGACAGAGAACGAGAGAACACATGCGATTAGTCAGTAATTAATAAGGATATTTAAAGTTTAAGATCTTGTCAGTGATAGTTGGTAAGGGGACAGATTGTCCAGGCTCTTATGTCATTTGTTACAACCGATACAGAGATACAACACACTATGAATTTTCACCTAACATCAGATGGTACGATTTCTGATACGGAATGGAAACAACCACTCTGACAAAATTTGTTTACTGTGAATGTTCTGTACTGGACATGAACTTACATGATAACGCTTTTGATGGTGACTGTTATGATGGCATCTTTGATGTTTGATAACCTACAAATCTTTGACAGGGTACACAGAATATGTGTATAAGGCATTCAGGGCGTATCCCTTGTCTTGGAGTGGCAGAGACCTGAAGAATGTTAAAGTGTCAAACCATGATGCAAGGGAGTTTCCTGGTATCAGTTGCCAAACAGGATAAGTGAATTTCAGAGGTGGGAAAAGATGGCCTGTTGATGATCTTTCTTTGCCTATGCAGCCAAGTGGGAGAAAACGCCTTTTTCTTGTACTCCAGGAACCGCCAATCGTTATCGCTATCGTCAACAGAAAATTTATCTGCTGTTGAGCAAGCAAAGCAAAGGTGGTGTAGCTATAGAAATTAAATTTCTATCTGTAAAAACAATCTTCGGGCTGGGCAGTTCAAAGGCTGTGATTATTTTCTTCATCAAGAACCTAACATAAACGCTTCAAGCCTGTGCATAACTTTATGACACGCATTGATAAAGAGTCGGTAAAAGTCAGGCTTTGGCGTCTTGGATTTTGAGAGTTTGAATCAGAGCAGACTGACAAAGCCCACGAAAATCAGATCTGTAAGCAACAGGATTTGAATATAATATACACTTACTTCGTTGTCAAGACCAGACAGCCGCAAATTTTCATCTCAGATGCCTATGTCGACTACAGAAGAAGGCAACAAATGAACAAAATTGTGTATAAAAATATTTCTTGAACCAGCCAGGTAGCCTGTCAACCAGTGAGCAACCAACTAACCAGCCAGTGACTTTACCAACCCATCAGCCAACCAGTACTATTACCACCAGCACACAACAAGAGCCCGCAGACTGAAGGCTTTCTGCGAACTGAAGTAAAAACTGGCCTGCCCACGCCCACCAGTAATAACATATCGGTCGTTAATGGTGTGTCTGCATTCTGTTTGACATGGAATCTAGGTCTCTTCTACTCAGTTTCGCAGTCTGTTTTGCGAAAGTTCACTTAAAAGTCTCCCATTCCGTTGCTTGGCAAGTTTTGGGTGGAGCACATATGGAATTGTCCAGGTACTCTATCCCCCTTTCTGTCTCTTGTCTGTCTGTCTCTGTGTGTGTCTCTATGTCTTCGCTGTGTCTCTGTCTCTCTGCATACCGATCAACCACCCAACCAGCAGAACAACAACCACAGCGGTGACTGACAGGGTTGGACAACTCTCAGCATGGCCGTTGAAGGAGAGCTCTTGACAAGATCAGTGTGCGCGGTCCGATCGAATGTACACACTCTCTGTGGAATGCATCAGAGGACGTGTTTCGTGTATATCCCCCACTTGTCTTCGGCCACCACGTCCATGATGGGATGAGAAGGCAGCTTGAGTGACATTATATCGATCTGTATACACTACATCTCTGTATGCCTTGATTTACACAGCCACAGCTGTTGCCGGGAGCGGGCTTTTTCTTCTGTTTATGTAGTTATCCGCAATTTATGTGCTCTTGACTTTATTGTTATGTTTCCCTCTTATCCGCAGTTTATGTGCTCTTGACTTTATTGTTATGGTTCCCTCTGGTCCTTGCCCTCGACCTCCAGATATTCATGGTTTTATCGTCTGCTTGTGTTTATTCATTCTCCTGGCAGATCCGTCAGGGTTGTATATACCTGTTTGCAAGTGCTTCCTGTTCCTAGAGCTTAAACCCTCACCCCCCCCCCCCAAAAAGTGGAAAAGCTCTGTCTGTTTTTCTGTCTGCCTGTCT
>JAPXFY010000024.1:51840134-51855134 GCA_030674185.1 Monoplex corrugatus
TTAGACCTGACCAGCGCTGTTGACAGATGAATCAGTACATTTGTATCCATTCCCCAGGGTAATTTGCTTATTATCTTTAGAAAATTTAAGGTTTTTCGCGCTTTTGTTAAAATATAATCAGAATGGACATTCCAGCTTAATTTGGACGTGATGTAAACTCCCAGGAATTTTACGACCTGTTTGTAATTTAACACTTCACCAAGCAATTTGAAAATAGGCAAGTTATTTGAGTTACCACCAGGATCAAACAGCATCATGTTAGTTTTTTCTGCTGACAACGACAGCCCATTTTCTAACATATAGTTTCCAAGATTATCAAGATCAATTTGATACAACTTCCTGATGTAATTTCGCGTTCTCTGTGGAGTTGTCTTTTTTAAAGTGATATTCATCCAAGTGCATATATCATCAGCGTACTGTACTAAAACAACACGATTTGAAAGAGCTTTAGGAAGATCCTGTATAAGGATATTAAATAAAATAGGTGCTATCACTGAACCTTGTGGAATCCCCATGTCGAGGCATCGTGAAGAAGAATAACTAGCTCCCACTCTTGTGTGTTTTGTGTTGTGTTGTGTTGTGTTGTGTTGTGTTGTGTTGTGTTTGTGTCTTGTGTGTCTATATTTTCTATACGAGCATATGTATTTGGTTGTCTTGTTTCGTTAACACATTGCTTTTCGCTAGCTGATCACTCTATATTGTTCCCCATTTTCTACACCACCTTAAGGGTCAGAGAAGCTTGCACAGTTTTTATTATGCAGTGAAGATGATGACGATGACGATGATAATCATGATGTGATGGAGTTCCATCTAGGATCGAAACTACGTGAAAGGGCTGTACTCTACGCTTACTATCATAATATATCCTGGCATCAATTAGACTCGAGAGATACGTACACCTGCGGTGTTGGTCAGACGATTTCAACAGCACACTCAGTAACGCGTGCGTGAAGTGGATGAGACTCGACCGTATAGTCCAAGTCTTTCCCATGAACCTGTAGCACGCTCAACTCGGTTGGAGCCGAAAACTCCGACAGTGATTTTTGAAGGGACTGGTAGGGGATTCGAACCCACAACCTTCCAGTCTGAAATCTGCTGCGCTAACGTCATACACCGCGGTGACTGGTTGGCTGACCCGTCGTCCTTGTTCCCCCTGACGTGTGTCCCACGTTATAGGTCCCACGTTTAGATGACAGTCAGGTGTGCTGGAGACAGAAGGGGATGGTGAGCTATGGGGAACACGCTGGCTATTGTGGGGACCAGACAGATGGAAGGATTCTGGACAAACACAGTAGACCGACGTGTTTCTCGTGCTCTGAAAAACAGGGGAAGAGCGAACGTGGTTTGGTGAAACCCCAGAAGGTCCAAATTTGGTTGGAAAACTCGGTTTTGTTTTGTTCTGTTTTTTGTTTATCTTTCTTTGTTTTTCTTCTTTTCTTTTACTTTTCTTTTCTTTTCTTTCTTTCTTTCTTTTTCTTTTTAAAAAAATTTTTTGGTTGCTGTGGTTTGGTTTTAGTCTTAACTTGATGATTTACAGGGCAAGAGCAGTCTTCATTGTTTTTGTTTTTGTTTTTTTTTAACATTTTGGCTGAATAGTGCGGACAGTTCGAATGATAATAATATCAGTGGACGAGCTGCATATATGGTGAAATGTGGCATGGACGACTGCATTCTTTATCAGTCCTGAGCTGTTCCTTGAGGTCGACTGGACTATAACCCTAAACTGGATAAATTAATCAGTGTTTTGTGTGTAGTTGTAACTGCTATCATGGCAGATAAAAGCTAATGTGTCTCAGTTGAAATTGTTTACTGATTTAAGAGTCAGAACTAACGAAAAGTTAAATGTAGACTACTAGCCTTAGCCTTAACCCTTTGACTCGCACTCCATCTCGATCACCAACTGCAAAAACAACACCCGACACCAGCTTCCTACGGATATGGTGAGGGTGTCAGAGGGTTGAGTTTTTGCTTTGCTTGCATTGTTGACAATGCAGGATGCTGGTGGACAGGGTGCTAGAGTCGAAGGGTTAATCACTTCTTTCCGGCGTCCTCAAAAGTCACAACTGGCCTGTTCACCACAGAAGGATTAAATTGTGTATATCCCTAGATTTTATAACTGTCCATATCATGAACATGTTCCGAGTTTTCCCCTTTCCAACTCGAAACATTTTTCGATGCCATGGCGAAAAGAATGATCCAGGTCAAACAGAAGAGGCGTGTTTGACGTGCTGTGCAAGCACAGGGAGGGAAGGAGAGATGACAAGAGAGCTTTGGAGTGCTGGATACACACGCATTGTGTGTCTTGTTGATCGCCTTCACTGTCTGGCCGTGTGCTTCAGCTGTTCCGTATGGGTGTGACAGACACTTCGCTACTGTTGTCTTGGAGAGGACATGCTCTCTGTTTGGGGTCTGTTTGCTAGGCCATGAAAACTGAATCGCCTCATCAGTTTGCTCGTACTACTTTCATTCTTTCTCTCTCTCTCTGTCTTCTCTCTCTCTCTCTCTCTCTCTCTCTCTCTCTCTCTCTCTCTCTCTCTCTCTCTCTCTCTTCTCTTCTCTCTGTTGTACAGATTTAGACGAAATCCGTTCAAGGTTTATCATCAAAAGTATTATAGATGCCCAAATATGTTTAAACTCTGTTTGTTAGTAGTGTACAACTCGTTTCGATTAAATTAAGAATTTTGGTTTGTTCCTGTTCAAAGCAGCTAAAATCAGGGAAATTGCTTTATCGTAATATAGGTTATTTTGCTGTTGATTGTTAATCCTATGATATATCTCATTATTTCATTGTACTTACAAGCACCCCTTCAGTAGGGGCTACTATGGCCTTTCTTGAATAAAAATTCTGAAGTCTGAAGTCTCTCTCTCTCTCTCTCTCTCTCTCTCTCTCTCTCTCTCTCTCTCTCTCTCTCACCCCTTGCCTGCCTTGGTCTTGAAAAGTGGAGGTGAGGGCATGGGGGCTTGGGAGGGGGGGATGAAGGGTGGTTAAGTCTGTAGGTGGGGACATGGTCTTCAGTCGTGCTCCTTTCACTGTGGCATAGTGTAGCTGTCTTCCCCTGACACTTCAGTTTCCTGTCCTCAGATCGGACCATCCACCTGCCAGTTACAGGTGTCACTCAGTTCCCTGTACCCTGTCAACTTTTAATCGTTCAGGGGCGGGAATTATCGGGTCGTTTGAACAGAAACAAGCTGCTCAAAGACGATGACCGTCTACGAACGGTTGCAATTATTGCAAAATGAATTATATGAAGTTGGCTATACAACTAACTAGTAAAACAATCAGCTACTCAGAAATCTCAGTCCTAATGACCAGCAGCCTTCGAGCAAACAGGAACAAAACAAAACAAACAAAAAAGAAGGCATAATACCTATTTAAAAATGTAACAAAACAAGTCAGGCGCTATTTTTCGGCCAACTGGCCTTCGTCGAGCGTATATAAATGACAACAAAGAATAAATGCACAACAGTTTGGGAAGTTGTCTGATGGTTTTTCTGCTTATCGTCATCCTTTTCATTCATTCTTTGTTGTCTTTCGTAAACGCTTGACAAAGGCCAGTTGACCGAAAATTTTGAGGCTGTCTTGTTTTGCTATATTGAATATGCGTTCTGATTCTCTAATTCTCTGTCTCTCTGTCTCTGTCTGTCTGTCTGTCTGTCTCTGTCTCTTCTCTCTCTCTTCTCTCTGTAGTTTCAGGTACTCAGATCTACGGGGAGTCCTATACAAGAGGATTGATACCGCCGACAGCAAAAGAAGAAGTGAGAAGCTGGTTGGGGACTTGGTCAGTAGCAAACTGAACGTGATTCACGGCAAGTGCTCGGTCATTGTATGATATAATTAAAATCCCAGGGGTCAATGCGTTGGGAGTTTCTCCCATGCTGACAGCAACATCATCAGGTTAGGGGTTGTCTCTCTGTGTCAACATTTGACATCTAACAATCCCCTGCTATGCCCATTAACCTATGACGACATGTCCCCTTGGTGTCCAAACACATGTCAGTCAATGGTGGTCTTCTCTCCTACTGAACTGTTCTATATTAATCGACCAAGACAAGTGGATTTGCAGTCTCCCTTATTGTGAGATGTTAGAGAAGTATGGGTTACCTGTTAGTGTTGCATGCGTTAACCCTTTGACTCCTGCACCCTATCCACCAACTGCAAAAACTTAATCTTTTGACTCCCTCACCTTATCCACCAGCTTCCGGCATGGTTGACAATACAGGATGCTGGAGGGCAGGGTGCGGGAGGCAAATGGTTAAGGATTTGGGTGTCACAGAATCAGTCTCGGCCGTATTCACAGATTGGAAAGGATGGCAGCAGTGGCCAATGAACATAATCTGGACAGCAGGCCATCAATTCCACATATACAGAATGTGCAAGTCATCATAGTCTTCATGGTCCTTGAGGATGAGAACATAGACATGCTTGCTGACTGAGAGAGGAAATCCAAGCCTTGGAGACAGACCATAGTCACCGACGACCAGTCGGTCATGGATTAGACAAGGAATAAAAAGAAGGAGGAGGAGGAAGAGGAGAAGAATAGAAGAAGAATCGTCTTGTTTCAAGATTGCTTTAAGTTGTATGTATAAGTAAACAACGGTTGAAATGCTTATTATTTTATCAGCATATTCTTAAGATCTGTTTTCAGGTTTGACAAAGTTACTGCTCACTGTCGCGTCACGGAACGTGTGGCCGCTGACATGATGTCTCAAGTTGCCTCAGCACTCTCGATCTTGGCTAAGTCTGACCACCTCCGAGTTTCTTGCCACTGATGTTTGTGATGTTTTAGCAAGTGATGCAGGTGGCGTCCTCTGTTTCTCTTTCCTTCACTTTACCTTGAGGACAGTGGACATCAAGTCTGTTCTCTCATTACGATGCGTGTCCAACATATTTCAGTTCCTCCGTTGTATGATACTAGAAGCTTGCGTGTAGTACCCAACCATTCGTATGCTTTCATTTGAGCGCCTATCCGTCCATTTGCCTTCAGCAGTCTTAGGTAAAAACCACAGACTTGCTGCTCACATCGTCTTTCATCCTCTTTTTCATTGTCCATGCCTCGCAGCCGTATAACATCATGGCAGACAAGACATTTTAAGAGTTTTTCTTAGGTCTGCTGTTATGCTGTTGGTTTTCCAAATATTGTTCAATTGAACCCATATGTTCTTGGCCATCCAATTCTCATCTTTCATGTCTTTTGAGCATGTTCCATCGTGTGCTGACTGAACCTAAATATCTAAAAGTCCTTGACATTTTAGAGGGACTTGGTTAGCAAAATCGGTCCTTGTCTAGTGTTATAATTTGCCTGCAACATGCAAACCTTTGTCTTCATTGAATTTAATCAGCCCAGCTGCTTCCACCGTCTACCCTGTACGGATCTCTAGAGCCTGTAATGTTGTCTGCAGTAACCTGTGTATCTGGTAGCGTAAATTTGACAGGTTTCTACCACCAATATTTACTCCCATGTCTCTATGTCTGCTTCTCTCATGATATTCAGTTATATGCTGAAGAGATGTGAGACAGGATGCAACCTTGCCTTACCCTTTAGTGATGTTAAAATTTGCAGTTTGATTATTCATTGATTGTTGCTTTGATCATTATATATGAAGCTTCGACCTTATTAGGCTGGATTCTGGTTGCTGACAAGAGTATATTATTTAACGTAAAAATTGGCTTACTGAATATGTGCCTGGTGTCGTGGTGTTGTTGCAGTACCGTTTTGTCATGCATTGGAGCTACGTAATAGTAAGTCACGTGAGAGTCAGAGTATACAGTAATTCTTGTCTTTCTGTCCGTTGTTCTTTTTTTCTCATTCCAGGAGCTGTGTAAATGTTTTATGGGAACACTTTGATACAGTTCTGTCTTTCAAAAGGAATCAAAGATGAGAGTCACGTGGAACCGGCATAAAAGTTTGACAGAGAAAAGTCGGCGGGAATTGCATTAGTTATGCGCAGAGAAGAGATACAGAAAAGCGTGAATATAGTCAGGAGTTAACAAAGTGGAATATAATGTTTTAGCAGGATACAAAGTCGCCATAAAAACAGAATGAATATTTTTTGGTGCTAATAACTTGTTTACATAGGTAAGAACTTGAAGAGGTAAAAACTTGAGGAACAGTGCGTAAACCATGTGGGAACAGTTGTTCAAACATAACCACGAAAACACAGTCAGCAAAAATCAGAGGTGTGAGAGTTGTGTCGAGAGAAAAAAACAAAATCGAAAAAAAAAAAGAAAGCGGAAAACAAATTCGCTATGAAAACAAATCAGCAAGATTTAGAAACGAGTAAAAGATGTGAGAATCATGCAGGCACCACACTAAAACACACATTCTGTACACACACACACACCGGAATCAGCGAGAATCAAAAATGTGGGAACCACATGGCATCAATAACATATAAACACACAGGGAAGGGCAACAAGTTGGGGGGGGGGGGGAGGAAGATGGAAGAAAGCTGAAGGTTCTACATGAAGTGGAAAAGACTGGAAACAGCAGTCGTCCGAATTCTCCACGGTTTATTGCAACGGAGTTCTTTAGGACTTTCCTCCGATCAACCCGTGTCTAGTTATCCTGGTGTTTATGGAGGTGAAGGTGTTCCGTACTTTGAACTAGCCTGAACTCACATTTCCTCACAGTGTGACTTGTCCGAGGACTTTATTGAATAGTGGAGACATGGTACGTGTGTGGACAAAGCTAACGCGGACCATGGACAAACCTCTGGTAGCGTAAAAGACTTGGAAATTGGAAACGTATAGGGGAATGCCACCGACCATAATTTTGAGTAGGGAATGTCTTGCAAGTTGGGTTATCGTTGGACAGAAAGGGTCGACCACATTGCCGGGTCATGTTGAAGGGATGGTGTTCGCGTGACGTGTAAGTGAGAGAGGGAGAAGAGAGAGAGAGAGAGAGAGAGAGAAGAGAGAGAGAGAAAAAGAGAGAGAGAAGAGAGAGAGAGAGAGCAGAATGATGGAAACATGAAGATGGACAGCGAACAGACCAGTTTATAACGTTGTGAGCTGGGGTTGAATGCGACATAGATCTTGAGTCCATGGTTCTATCAAAAGTGTAAACGAATGAATAAAGTGATGAACGAAATAACACACACACACACACACCCAGCCCGCCACCACACACACACACACACACACACACACACACACACACACACACACAACACACACACACACACACACACACACACACACACACACACACACACACACACACTAGTGAAAAGACGTTAAATCAAAGAACGAACAAACACACACAAATACATACATGCATAAATAAATACATACATACATACATACATACATGCATGCATACATACATACATACATGCATACATAACATACATACATACATACATACATACATACATATACACACCTCTCTCTGACTCACACCTCTCTCACACACATACACAGACACATAGACACCTCTCTCTCTCACATACACGAACACACACACACACCCACACACACACACACACACACACACACACACACACACACACACACAACACACACACACACACACACACACACACACACACACACACACACACACACACACACAAAGCAGTGGATGGGAGATGAGCATAGAAGTGGAAGACGGTGAAGGGAAGAGTAAGATTGATTAGAATGAGAGATGGGCCAGCTAAAAGGACAATGGGCTTGGAGACGAAAGGAATTAAATAGTGCTGAAGGGTCAAAGGGCAGACCTGGCTATGCATGTAAAGGTCATGGACAGTTGACAGCAGGAAAGTCTCCAACTTCTCACGCTGTACAATACCTACCTCCACTTCACACAGTTAGCTTTTGGGACCTCCACGTGTGTCACTGTACGTGTACATACACACACTCAGACACACACCCACACACACACAACAGACACGCACACACACACACAGACACACACACACAGACACAGACACACACACACACACACATGCACGCACACACAGACATACACACACACGACAACACATACACGTACACACACACACACTTACACACACACACACACACACACACACACACACGCACGCACGCACAAACAGACACAGACACACACAGAGCACAGACACAGACACGCACATCCACACACACACAGACATAGACACACACACACACACACACACTCACACACACACACACACGCGCGCGCGCGCGCGCATATACATAAACACACACACGCACGCACACATACATACACACACACGTACATACACACCACACATACATACATACATACTTACATACATACATCCATACATACATGCATACATACATATATACATACTCACATACACACACACACACCGTACACACATACATACACACACACACACACGTACACACATACATACATACACACACACACATTCACACACACAAACACACATACACATTCATAAACATACACACATTCATACACACACAAACACACACACGTGCTCGCACATACACACATCCACATACACACTCTCACACACTCGCGGTCACACACACACACACACACACACCACACCACAACCACACACACACACACACACACACACACACACACCACACACACACACAACACACACACACACACACGTATGTATACACACACACACACACAAACGCATTCACATTATCACAATAACATATATTCACGTATACATGTATGCATACCACTTAGGCCCAATTAAGTACTTTGGCATACATAAACCTTCACAAATATCTTCGATGCATACTGTGTCTGTGTGCCTGTCTGGCTCTCCTCTTCTCTCTCTCTCTCTCACACACAGACACGCACGTGCGCGCACACACACACACACACACACACACACACACACACACACACACACACACACACACACATCACACACACATACAGACAGGCAAACAGACAGACGGACAGACAGATAGACAGATACACACGTGTGCGCACGCACACACCACATTTAGATTTGGACTGCAAATCTTGTTCACACGCAAATCTCAAAAATGTGCCTGTTTCGGATGATAGACAGACACACTACCACCATCAATCTTCAGAAAATACTCGTCTGTGATTTTTATTTTCATGCAGTTATTCCATGTCGAGAAACTATAACTCATTTGAAGGGAAGAACCTTCATTGTAAGAGTGAAAATAAAGTCACGGCGAGTCCTGACTGAAGTCTACATTGATAAGTTGTGAGTGACAACAACAGTGGCAGCAAACTGATGATGCATGAAACAGCGCAGACCTTCAAACAGCGTGCTCTCCTCTCACAGACTAACTCGGTATGATAATATCTGTGGCTCCTACTGTAGAATTGGACCAGCACCGTAAACCAACTGAACTGAAACGAACTCATCATACGGGACAGTATTTATTGCAGACCTCAGGACTTGCTTGCAACGCTCCAAAACTTCAAACACGTAGGCTTGGGCATGTCTTTCTGTACTTCAAACAGATAGGTTGGGGATTTCTTTATTTACTTGAAACAGACAGGGCTAGGGATTTCTTTTTGTTTGCCTGTTTCCTTCCTTCCTTCCTTCCTTCCTTCCTTCCTTCCTTCCTTCTTCTTTCCTTCCTTCCTTCCTTCCTTCCTTCCTTCCTTCCTTCCTTCCTTCCTTCCTTCCTTCTTCTTTTTTCTTTCTTTACTTCAAACAGATAGGTTTGGGGATTTCTTTTCTTTCATTCTTTCTTTTTGTTTGTTTGTTTGTTTGTTTTTTGTTGGAGGGAAGGGGTCATGCGGCAGTCGAGAGTGATTCAGGACCTGGCCAGCTCATGAGCTTATGTGCAAGCTTTAGGCTTGTGCCATAATCATTTTGGATCTTCTCCTTCACATGGAACCAGTGGCGTCAGTGCATACGGAATTCATTCAAAGCGCAGAGACGTCAACTTGAGAAACGACTAGAATAGTTTCTGTCAGACATGTGATCAATATGGCAGACTTGGCGAACTCGTCAAACTTTGTTGTCTTTTTAAAATCAAAGCTAGAGTGACAGGGCAGCAAAGACAGCAACAGCACTATCCAGACTGAAACCTGTTTGGAATAACAAGAACATCTCTGTGACACACAAGATCAGGCCCTTACGTGTGCTGGTATATTCCATCTTCCTGTATGCATGTAGACATGGACCCTCACAGCGGATCATGAAAGACCAATCCACGCCATGGAGATGAGGTGTTATGGCAAGATACTAAACATCAGATACACTGATCATATCACCAATGAACAAGATACTATATATCAGATACACTGATCATATCACCAATGAACAAGATACTAATATCAGATACACTGATCATATCACCAATGAACAAGATACTATATATCAGATACACTGATCATATCACCAATGAACAAGATACTATATATCAGATACACTGATCATATCACCAATGAAAAACATATATCTTATATATCCATGAAAATACATATGATCACATCATATCACCAATGAACAAGATCTAAACATCAGATACACTGATCATTAATCACCAATGAACAAGATACTAAACATCAGAACACTGATCATATCACCAATGAACAAGATACTATATATCAGATACACTGATCATATCACCAATGAATAAGATGCTAAACATCAGATACACTGATCATATATATCACCAATGGACAAGATACTAAACATCAGACACACTGATTATATCACCGATGAACAAGTGTTCCAAACTATCAGTCAGCACACTGAAGATCTGCTGACTTCAGTTAAAGAAAGAAAACAACGTTAAATATGGCCATGTAACAAGATCCAACAGCCTTGCTCACTCAGTCCTCCAGGGAACTGTAATGACTCCTCTCGGAGTTAAAGGAGAAAATAGAAGGAGAAGAAGAGCGGACAAGCACACACGCCACACACAACACACACAACCACCCCCACACAACACCACCACCACACACACACACCACACACACACACACAAACACGAGCACAGACATACATGCATGCATACATACATACATCATACTATACATAACATACATACATACATACTACATACATACTCGCGCACACCATTACACACACACATGCGCGCGTGCGTGCGCACAAACACACTCCATTACACACACACGCACACACACACGCACACACCACACACACACACAAACCACTCACCACACACACACACACACACACGCACAACAACACAACAACAGACATACATACATACATACATACATACATACATACATACATACATACATACATACATACATACGCGCACACCATTACACACACACATGCGCGCGTGCGTGCGCACAAACACACTCCATTACACACACACACGCACACACACGCACACACACGACACACACACACACACACACACACACACACACACACACACACACACACACACACACACACACACACACACACACAACCCTGAGCAAACTGATGAATACTGATCGTTCTAATGTTTTCTCATGTTCGTTAAATTGTTTGATGTTACCTTATATGATACAATGCCTTCATGATTTCATAGATTCATTCTCTCCATAGACACCTGTAATTTTGTTTGTTTGTTGTTGTTTTTCGTCTAAAAAACACGTATGTGGATAGACGCTAAAAGAAATAACGAACGAACACACACACACGCACATACACACACACACACACACACACACACACACAACCACACACACACACACACACACACACACACACACACACACACACACACACACACACACACACACACACACACACACACTTACATTTCAAAAAGCTTAAGTTTTACGTTCCTCCTATAAAAGTAACACACAGAGACTGCTGCCTGACTAAAAAACACAGTTTACGTCTTCTTTTCCCAAGTAGCCTTGTCTGTTTATCAAGGTGAATGAATGAAGTGAACGTAAACGAACTACCGTCTAATATCACTTATAGTAAACGTTATCAAGGAACGAAGAATGAACGTAAACGAACTTTCACTGTTTTTTTACAACAACAGGGAGACATCAACGAGCGTCTTGAACCAGGTACACACTTGTCTTAACCCTGTACACGCTTAGTGCAGTCAGCTTTTAAATTGAGATCATGCAGGCTGTCTTAGTGGTTGTAGTGACACTGTTTGTGTTTTGTTGTTTGTTGTTGTTTGTTTTACTGCTTCAGATGGGTATTATTGAGTTTGGTGTCAGGTGTTGTCTGCTTGTCTTGTCTTGTCTGTCTGTTTGTCTGTTGTCTGTCTTGAATACAGAGACGAATTTGACATTGACCTTGTTGTAAACAGGACCCCTTTCTGTTTTGTTGTCTGTGTACTGCGTTGGTTCTGTTTTCTGTCCTGTCTGGTCTGTCTTGAACACAGAGATGGAATTTGACATCGACCTTATTGTAAACAGGACCTTTCTGTTTGTCTCTTTGTCTGCCTGTCTGGCTCTCTGTCTGTCTGTCTGTCTTTTACAAGATTGAGCTCAATTTGATATTGACCATATTGCAAACGGGATCTCTGTCTGTCTGTCTGTCTGTTCTCTGTATTTTACAAACATGAGCTGAATTGAATTTGACATTTCTGTCTGTCTGTCTGTCTGTATTTTACAAAGATGAGCTGAATTTGACATTGGCCATATTAAGAGAGATACAGATAGGCAGAGAGAGAGAAGAGAAGAGAGAGAGAGAAGAGAGAGAGAGAGAGAGAGAGAAAAGAGAATAAATATATACGTCATCTTTGTCCGTGTGATATAATTTAAGAATAAGATGGCGAACATTTCCTTCTGCTCTAGAGGGGCAGTCGAAAGTTGTTTTATACCTACCATGCATTGTAGACTATAGCGGAAAATAACTGATCTCTCACACACGAACATCAAACGTGAACAGTCAACACGCGAAGTCCTAAAATATTGAAGCAGCTGAAATGTGCTTTCTAAGAAGAATATTAAGAGTTTCATGGACAGTAAAGAAAACAAACGAGACAGTCTTGAAGGAGACAGACACAAAAAGAACATTAACGAAGAAGATCAGGAAAAGACCAGCAACATTTATAGGACATTTTATGAGGCGAGAGACATTTAAGCACCTAGTCACAACAGGAAAGTTAAAGGGGAAAAAAGCAGCAGGTAGACCCAGGGAGAAAATATTCAACGGACTTACGCAGTGGATGAAGACAGACAGGGTGGGAGAAACTACTTGGAGTGACAAAGGATAGCTTCATATGGAGGACCATGATCGCCAACGCCTTGCAGCAGGGCACATGATGATGATGACTGCGTGACAGGCTGTAGGCACAGTAGCAAGAAATCCTCTAGACAGCCGAAAAGCTCTTGGGTTTATGTACAGGCATATAAGCCTTGGTGCCATGTTATTCTGCATCTTCTCCGCTAATGGCACCAGTGACGTTAGCATGGGTTTATGTGCAGGCTTAAGGCTTGTACAATGACGATTCTGGATCCTCTCCATCACATGGCACCTGTGAACGTTAGCATGAGGTTTTCATCGAAGTGCTTCAGGTGCTTTGTGCCATGATCATTCTGGATCTTCTCCATCACTTGGCAATGTGACGTTAGCATGAGTTTATGCGCAAGCTTCAGGCTTGTGCCATGATCATTCTGGATCTTCTCCATCACTTGGCATATGTGACGTTAGCATGAGTTTATGCGCAGGCTTCAGGCTTGTGCATGATCATTCTGGATCTTTTCCTTCACATAGCACCTGTGACGTTGTTTATGTGCAGGCATAAGGCTTTTGACATGATCATTCTGGATATTCTCCTTCACATGGCACTGTGACGTTAGTGCATATGGAATTCATTCCGAGCGCGAAGACGTCATCTTGAGAAACTAAAACTGAAACTCACATCATCATTTTCTTTTCTTTTTTGTTTTGTTTTGTTTTGTTGATTTGTGTGTTCCGTGGTTGTATCTTCCTGTCTGTGTACCTGCTTTCTATCATCCCTCCACCTCCCCTGTTTCTCTGCCACTGGAACGATGTTTCCTGCCACTCTGTTTATTTCTTGCGTGTGTGTGTGTGTGTGTGTGTGTGTGTGTGTGTGTGTCCGTGTGGGGTGCACGCGCATGTGTATATATTTATACGACGCGCGCGCGCATGTGTGTATATATTGTATATATATATATCCATGATTAGTATAGTATAGTGTGTATTATGATATATTGTGTGTGTGTGTGTGTGTGTGTTGTGTGTGTGTGTATGTGTGTGCGCGTGTCTGCCTCTGTCTATCCGTGTGTGAGTGTGTCCGCCCTGTGTGTGTGTGTGTGTGTGTCTGTCTCTGTGCGTGTGTGTCTGTCTCTGTGCGTGTGTGTGTTGGCGCGCCTGTGTGTGTGTGCGTGCTGCGTGCGCGCGCGCGCGTGTTGTGTGTGTGCGTGTGTATGTGTGTGTGTGTATGTGCGTGTATGTGTGTGGTGTGTTTCTAAGTTCTAGCAGGATTTCTCGCTGCACTTACAAAGCTGTAACCCTTTGATTCCCTCACCTATCCACCAACTGCAAAAGCTTAACCCTTTGACTCCGTCACCTATCCAACAACTGCAAAAACGTAACCCTTTGACTCCCTCACCATATCCACCGACTGCAAAAACTTAACCCTTGATTCCCTCACCCTATCCACCAACTTCAAAAACTTAACCCTTTGACTCCCGCACCCTATCCACCCGACCTTTCCAAAAACGATAACCCTTTAATTCCCTCACCTATCCAACTAACTGCAAAAACTTAACCCTTTGATTCCCTCACCTATCCACCGACTGCAAAAATTAACCCTTTGATTCCCTCACCTATCCACCAACTGCAAAAACTAAACCCTTTGATTCCCTCACCTATCCACCAACTGCAAAAACTTAACCCTTTGATTCCCTCACCTATCCACCAACTGCAAAAACTAAACCTTTTGCTTCCCTCACCTATCCACCACTGCAAAAACTTAACCCTTTGATTCCCTCACCCTGTCCAACAACTGCAAAAACTAAACCCTTTGATTCCCTCACCCTGTCCACCAACTGCAAAAACTTAACCCTTTGATTCCCTCACCCTGTCCAACAACTGCAAAAA
>JAPXFY010000024.1:51860134-51865134 GCA_030674185.1 Monoplex corrugatus
GCGTGCGTGCGTGTGTGTGTATGTGTGTGTGTGTACGTTCGTGTGTACTTTGTTACATATGTGTGTGTGTGGGTGTGTGTGTGTGTGTGTGTACTTGCTTGCATGTGTGTGTATGTATGCGCGCTTGCTTCTTGTTTGCTGGCTTGTGCGCGCTGTGTGTGTCGGAGTGACCCAATTACTTGTGATCAGCATTATCTGGCAGCTGCACGTGCAAACTGTGTGTATGTGTGTGTGTGTGTGTGTGTGTGGACTCAACTGCCGCCTGCCCGTTGTGTGCACTTCACAAGAGATGCTGGCCTCAGTGTGTGCATCACAGATTACAGCAACCAGCTCTTTCCCAGTCAGTTTTAGTTTTCTACCTGAAACACCCCACCCATCCCCACCCACCCACCTCACCCACCCCGTTCCTCTGTCTCTCTCAGCCCCTACTCCTTGCATCACTCTCTCTTACCATCGATATATTCTGCACATTCAGTGTTTTTTCGTTTTATGATGTATGTGTGTGTGTGTGTGTGTGTGTGTGTGTGTGTGTGTGTGTGTGTTGTGTGTGTGTGTGTGTGTTGTATTTTGTTTTTTGATTGTTTGTTTGTTTGTTTGTTTTGCCCTTCTTCTCGTTCTTCTTTCCTTTTTTTGTATTTTGTTTTTGTTTTCGTTTTTTTTTTCCCCTTCATTTCCTGTCTCTCTCTTTTTTTTTATATACTTTTTCCTGTCTGTCTGTCTGTCTGTCTCTCTCTCTCTCTCTCTCTCTCTCTCTTTCTCTGTATCTGTGTGTGTGTGTCTCTCTGTCTGTCTCTCTGTCTGTCTCTCTCTGTCTCTCTCTCTCTCTCTGTCTGTCTGTATGTCTCTGTCTGTCTCTCTCTTTCTCTCTCTCTCTCTGTCTGTCTGTCTGTCTCTCTCTCCCTTCCCCTTTGTTTGTTTTGTTTCGTTTCTTTCTCTACACCTCCTCCCATTTTCTCCTGAGTGCGCATCATCACTGATCTATGTGGGCAAGTCGGAAGTAGGTTTTGTTTTCTAACCTGCTTCCCACACACCGCCCTCCCCCTCCACTACACCCCTGTTCCAATTTTTCACGGCTTAAACTAGTTCCCCACCCATCCTGCCGCTTCTTGTGTGTGTGTGTGTGTGTGTGTGTGTGTGTGTGTGTGTGTGTGTGTGTGTGTGTGTGTGTGTGTTGTGTGTGTGTGTGTGTGTGTGTTTCTTTCTCCCTTGCTTTCTGTCTCCCACACTCTCTGTCTCTGTCTCGCTGTCTCTTTGTCTCTCTCTCTTACTCCCCTCTCTGTCTCTCCTTCTCTCTCTCTCTCTCTCCCTCTCTGTCTGTCTGTCTGTCTCTCTCCCTCTCTGTCTGTCTCTGTCTGTCTGTCTCGCTCTCTCTTCTCTCTCTCTTTCTGTCTGTCTGTCTGTCTCTCTCTCTCTCCTTTCTCTCTCTCTCTCTCCCCTCTCTGTCTCTCCTTCTCTCTCTCCCCCTCTCTGTTTGTCTGTTTGTCTGTCTCTCTCTCTCTCCCTCTCTGTTTGTCTGTCTGTCTGTCTCTCTCCCTCTCTATCCTTCTCTCTCTCGCTCCCTGTCTCTCTTCCTCTCTCCTCTCTCTCTCTCCCTCTCTGTCTCCCCTCTCTGTCTCTCCCTCTCTCCCTCCCTCCATCTGCCCCTCTTTCCTTAGCTCTGTCTGTCCCTCCCTTTCTCCTTCTCTCTCTCCCCTCCCTTATCCCCCCCCCTCCCTGTTATCCCCGTCTTGAGTGTACATAACTGATTACTACAACCAGCTTCAAGTCGGGGTTTGTTTTGTTCTTTTACCTGTTAATTATGCCGCCCCATCCCCCCCCCCCCCATCTCCCCCACCCTGCCCCAATTTCTTCTTCTCCCTCTTCTTGCTTCTCTTGATATCCTCTCTCTCTCTCTCTGCCTCTCTCTGTCTGTCTGTGTCTCTCTCTCTCTCTCTCTCTCTCTCTCTCTCTCTCTCTCTCTCTCTCTCTCTCTCTCTCTGCCTTTTCTCACCTGTCTCTGCCCAACCCACCCTCGCCACCCACACAGGTGTAGGTGTGAGATATCATTATTCAGTAATTACCCCGCTTCAGCGGAACACACACATACACACACACACACACACAACACACCACGCACGCACGCACGCACACACACGCACCACCACACACACACACACACCACACACACACACACACACACACACACGACGCGCCACACACACACACACACACCGCGCGCGCACACACACACACACACGCGCGCGCAACACAACACACACCACAACACATCACACACACACACACACACACACACACACACACACACACACACACACACACACACACACACACACAACGTATGTGTTCTCGAAAAGCGTTCGCTGAATCACTGCCACTGGTGACTTATGCTTTCTTTATTACCCCTGACTGATGTACGTGCTTTTTGTTTTTTAATCCTTACTGCTCTGGATGCTTTAGTTTTATCTTGTTCTGCTATATATGCTTTTTGATAACGCCCTTTGTGCTTCCACCGTGGGGATGCCGGGGGCTAGGCTCCTTTAGTTTAAATAGCATTCCACCTTATGAATATTCTGTGCTAGAAATTTCCTCTTTTCTGTCAATCTGTTTCTACCATTTTCGTTTGCTTTGTGTTATCTCTTTCTGTTATTTTCTTCCTTGCTGGTCCATTCATCTGTATGTGTACTGTAAAACCTTACATACTATATACACTGCGTCAATAACAAAGAAAAAGTCGGAGACGAGGTACAGACAAATTAATAGGTACGACAGTTACCATGTATGATTGCTTTTACGCCACCATCAACAGAAGCAGCACCAACACCAGCCATTAAAACAAGAAGAAGAAGAAGAAGAAGAAGAACACAAAAACAGCAAAATGTTTGTCCCTTCAGCAGTGATTACGTGAAGACCTGATATATATATTGATGGTGAATTCTTCCTTAAATCAGACCGATGAGTAGCTAGAGTAGTCCTTTGTCGCATGGTGTATGGGTCTTCACGTGGAGTACGAATTCCATCCTGAAGACACATACGATTGTACCCTGTGTGCACTGCTGTCACCGGCTTACTCCGTAGCGGACAGTGTCTTCCCAGGTTGTGGTGCCCCTGAAGTCAAAAGGACCAGGCAGTTGAATACAATATTGCAACGATGTTGCCTCTTTCATGTGGAACGACAGGAGATATGGCCGACTACATGTGCTCTGACCACAGCAGAAAGTAGAAGAAAAAAACAACAAACAAACAAAAATAAACCGACCATATTCATCGCCAGATGTGACCCGACCATGCAGACGGCGAATAAAGGAAAATGAAAAGAAATGAAAAAATGAAAAAGAAGACGACGACGAAGAAGAAATAGAAGAGAAGAAGAAGAAGAAAAGGAAGAAGAAGAAGGAGAAGAAGAAGAAGAAGAAGCGGGACAAGCTCCTGAGGGCAAGCAAACTTTCGTAATATCTCCCACAGGCCTTTTGGTTGATAGTGTCAAATGCTTGTGTCATATCTCCAAACACCGTGATGTGAAGCTCCTGGTTTTGCACACAACATTTACCTGGCAGCTGGCGTATGGGAAACACTAAGTAACTCCACCACAAAATCCACACAGACTCAGGAAGGATAGGCTCAACCACAGGGTGATGGTTCTGTTAAGGATGATTCTGGCAAGTGTCTTCCCTGCAGTGCACAGGAGGGACATCCCAAGGTGGTCATCGTGTACATTAGCATCCGAGGACAGTGCCTTTTGTCGGCGCCACTCTCCTGTGTCTCGTTTGCTCCCAAATTATTGCCTGAAATGTCGTAACGTCAATTAACTGACAACAGCTTTTCCAGGGCTGGTTAGACAATGAATACATAAGTAGAATTGTCTAACCGTAATGAGCAGTGTGGTCAGTGGGGGGGGGGGGGGGGGAGGGGGGGAGACTGATAGCAGGCAGCAGCAAGCAGGACCCTTCCTCTCTGTGTCTGGGGCACAGTACCAAGCATGCTCTGTTATTTGCCGCCCAGCTGTTCCTACTGCGGTGACCTCTTTAGCGGCGTCTTTCCCCAGGGTATAAATGTATAATTTATCCCTAACTGCTATAGTTTTCATACCCCTTCCTGCTACAGTGCTATAGAAGTTTTAACCTTTACTACTTTAGATATTTTATTCTACCCTTTATTGTTGTAGATTGTTTTGTTCTACCCTTTATTACTATAGATGTTTTCACCCCTTTACTGCCATACATTCATTGTTTTATTCTACCCTTTATTGCCATAAATGTCTTGCTTTTACCCTTACTACCATGTCTTTTTATACCCCTTACTGCCATATTTTTTTTATTCCGTACTGTCATAGATGTTTTTAAACCCTACTGCTATAGATGTTTTTACCCCCTAACTACAATAGATTTTTTATCCGCTTACTACTGTAGATTTTTTTTTACCCTTTACTGCCATAGATTTTATTTTGCTTCTAACTGCCATAGATATTTTTACCCCGTACTACTACAAATGTCTTTTTAAACACTATTATTGATTAACTTTTTTTTTTACCCATTATTGCAGTAGATTTTTTTTCAACCCTATACTGCCATAGATGCTTTTTTTTACACCGAACTATTATAGATTCTATTATCCCTTACTGCTATAGATCCTGTTGTACCTCTTACTGCTACAGATCCACTCGCTGCTTCCTTTAGAATACAGGAAGACTGGGTAAAGGGCTGTCTGGATAATGCCTCATGGCATCTGACCTGACCTGACCAGACCAAACGAGCTGTGTGTTATTTCACAGCGGCTAGAATAACTTCTATAAATGAAAGAAAAGAAAAAATGTGCCCCTGTCAGCGGTGATTACAAGAAAGAAGCGACAGGGATATAGGTCAGGAAACAAGCGACTGTTTTCCCCCATCCAGCTTCCAATGTTCTCCATTTTCTTCTTTTTTTTCTTCTTTTCTTTTGTGTGGGGCATCCAACCTCCTTTTTTCTCCCATTTTCTGTTGTTGTTGTCTTGTGTGTGTGTGTGT
>JAPXFY010000024.1:51870134-51875134 GCA_030674185.1 Monoplex corrugatus
TAGATTGAAAACGGTTGGTGATAACATTTTTATGCGCCCTTTATGCAGAGAATCCAGAGAAGACGAAACACACTTTGTTCTTAGTTGCCAAGCACGTATGACGTCAGGAAAAAAAAAAAGCATACAGCCGGATATTCCAGACAGCTTTGTCCATTTAGATTGAGCTTGTTGATGTCAGCAGCAAACACTGAAGTTGTGCGCAATTCTCATTTTTTGTGGTTAGTTATTAAAGGTATGAAATTCCTAGAAATAGCTGTATCATAAGATGAGTCATTAATATGTCAAATCAGAAAACATTTTATTATTATTCAGGATATATCGTACTGTGTTGTTCCCATACACTTACATCTGCGTAAGAGGTCATGGGATATATTGTAAATATGATATCTGAAGTTTGAAGTCTTTCTGTCCTCAGCACTGGTGGTATTCTTGTGTAAAATCTCTTGGGAGATAAAAGATATTTCGTGTGTGGACAGCGTACATTACTGCTACTGTTATTTTTTGTTTAATAATCCCTTTGACTCCACCAACTGCAAAAACTCAACTCTTTTATTCCCTCGTCCTATCCCACCAGCTTCCTGCAGGAAGCTGGTAGATAGGGGAGGGAGTCAAAGGATTAAGTTTTTGCTTTGCTATCAGGGTTGGAGATGCGTGACGCTGATGGACAGGGTGCGGAAGTCAAAGGGTTAAAGCCAGGCGACTGCTTTGAGACATATCAGAGCTAGGACAGACGTACATAGTCTTCCTACAAGTCAATGGCTGAAATTTGACATTAGTTTGTTTATTTAATCAGGAACCACCCCACCGCTTCATAAGGGATTATGGTCTTCATGATCTAAATGAAAGGAACAGCTGAATTTGAATCTTGGTCTGTGTGTCTGTTTGTGTGTTTGTCTGTCTGCCTGCCTGTCTGTCTGCCTGCCTACCTTCGTCTGTCTGTCTGTCTATCTATCTGTCTTTCTTCATTTCCTACTTTCACAGAAAGATCTGGAACCACAGAGTCCTTGAGCCTTTCTCTGCTCGCGTGATATTACAAGGGAAGGCACTCACCTATCAAGGGCGATAATACCGACGGCAGAGACCAGATAGGCATCAGGGAACAATAGTCTGCGGGAAACAGAGCAGTGGTAGGGAACACTAATAAACAAGCTATGGATTCAAACACGCAATTGCTGTAGAAAATGGAGGCTGGGCGCGAGAGTGAACAATGTTTGGATTCTTGGCAAATCTTACAGCTGTGTGTGAGTGTATGGAGATAGATGTAAAGGTCTGGTTGGCGCCATGATGGGCTTAAGACAATAAGGGGAAGGTCAGGGTGATTGTCTGTATGGATTGAGGTAGCGTTGATGAGTTAAATTAATGCGTCTTTCGAACTACACTCCCTGCTGCGAATCTTTGTGTGTGTGTGTGTGTGTGTGTGTGTGTGTGTGTGTGTGTGTGTGTGTGTGTGTGTGTGTGTGGTGTGTTGTGTGTTGTGGTGTGTTGTGTGTCTGTGTCTGTGTGTTCGTGTATGTATGTATGTGTGTGTGTCTCTGTGTGTGTTTATGTATTTGTGTGTGTGTGTGTGTGTGTGTGTGTGTGTGTGTGTGTGTGTGTGTGGTGTGTGTTGTGTGGTGTGTGTGTGTTTGTGTGGGTGTGTGTCTGTGTGGGCGGTGTGTGTCTGTGTGTGTCGTGTGTGTGTGTGTGTGCGTGTGTGCGCGCGCGGCGCGTGCGTGCGTTAATTGAATGTTCTGGTCACCTGATCCATTACCATTTAAAATATGATTTTAAACATGCTGTATATTACGCAATGGATACTTTTTTTAAAGCTGCCACATGTGTTATGTAACAACTACTCGCTGATTCCTGTACCACTAAGAGTTTGGAGTTTCATTAAGATGGGTTCATGGCACCAGGACAATTCCGTCGCTCCCCCAAGATCTGCCGCCAGGTATCTTGCAGACTCCCTGTGTCTGCAGAAAATCTCAATGCGCTGGCAAGGTTTTGAAATAGGGAGGGGGCAGAGGGACAAATGAAACACAAAAATAAAACTGATCTGACGATCAGAATGATGAAAACATTAAAAATGGGTAGCGAACAGACCAGTTTTTAATCCTGTGGGCTGGGATTGAACTCGAAATAATGCATGCAGTAGTGCCAATTGTTGAAGAAGTCCACGTTTTACTACGCTGGTTGCTGCTTGCATTACAATAACTATAGTGTTTGATACCATGTTCTTTATATATGATGGGATCAACCGATTTTTTTTTTTATTTCTCTTTTTGCTGTTCTTCCGACGCACTACAGTGCTGCCAAAATTTCACTGAGTAGTAATGTGAAGCACCGTGTCTGCGATTTTTTTCTCCTTTTCTGATGTCTATACCTTCTCCAAAACAAGTGTGACTGCCCGCGTCCAAGCAAACAGGAACCAGAAGGAAAAAAAAAGCGAAAAAAGAATAAGAATGAACACGTGTTTAATACAACTTGACAAGACCAGCGCAAATTTTCGGTCAATTGGCCTTTGTTAAGTGTAAGATAACAAACAAACACCGATACAAAAATTTAGGAGAAAATTAGTCTTTTTCTCCTAATTTTTGAATTTGGTGTTTGTTTGTTTGTTGTGATCTTACGCTTGACAAAGTCCAGCTGGCCTGTCTTGTCTGGTTGTATTAAATACGCGTTCTTATTCTTTTTTCGTGCTTTTTTCTGGTTCCATCTATACCTTCGTTTACCTCCTCTAAATGCGGCCTTAGACAGAGCAGCATTATGACATCAAAGGCGGATGATTTTCATCTCCACTCACTTGTAGTTCTGTCTCCGGTGTGGGGCTTCTCGTGAACGTGATTTTGAAGCACAGTCAGCGGTGAAAAGTCAGAAAATCAAAAACTAAACTAAACGTGTAGTGGCATGATGTTGATTCGACTCAAGAGCATTGACCTTAGTAAAAGTGTTTCGTTCTTTGACTTAAAACAACGATCTGCAGCCTTGAAAGGAACTGGAACGGTCTTCCCCCGTCTGTTCGACAATACATACTCTTGTCTTTCTTCGAGTCTAGTTTGAAGACATACTTTTCGCCCAGCAGTGATTTCTCTTCTGTACATGCTTACTCTTTTGCCCCACCCCCCTCCTGTCCTCCCCTTCTTCCTAGTTTACGTGTGCTTTGTGGGCCTGGAGATTTGGTCGTTGTTGGGTGATTGTTTGGAGAATGAGGAGAGTGCGCGCTTAGGTTTGATTCTTGTATCAAGGATTGGCGCCTTGTTACTGTATGATGATGATGATGATGATGATGATGATGATGATGATGATGATGATGGAGATTGAGATGAAGGGCCACATAATCTGGGATACTTTTTGACAGCTAATAATATGACGATGTAAAATCAACAACAGCAGCAACAACAACAACAATAATCATCATCAAGAGTTCGATCCTGACTGGAGTGAAACTTTGAGCAAGCGGCCGCTAGATTACCCAGCTGTGGATGGATACCTGACCTCTTGACTGTTACGGAGGATAAAGGAACAGGGAGACCTGGCCTCTGAAAGAAATGTTGAGGTCTCTACCACAGGGGACGTCCAGTTTTGCCTTTTCCCTCTTTTATTTTACTTTTTCCCGTTTCCGCTCTTCCCATTTCGCCTTTTCCTGTTTCGCCTTTTGATACATCACTGTTTTTAACTTGGTCCCATTTTGCCTTGAATGCATTGAATTGTGCATTAACTTATTTATGCGCAGACACCTACATACACCAAACACAAAACGATAAAACGAATCAGAATTAATTTTTCTTTTAATTCATTCTCCTTATATCTCCTTTCCAAGACTCGCACTTTTTTTTGTTTTTTTGTTTTGTTGTTTGTTTGTTGTGTTGTTTGCGGGGAGAGGGGTAGGTGGGTTGAGCTTAGGATGTAAATACGACGAACTGGTGCGAGTGCTTCAGGTAAACTTTACCTTCGCTCAGTTCAGAATGCACAGCCCAAATCAGGCATTATATTTAATGAAAAAGGCGAGGATGGGGGAGGGGGGGGGGGGGTGAAAATAGGGGGGGGGAGGGTGAAACGGGATGTCTCCCTATCACCTCACCCCGGCCCTCTACGACCTTAGAATGATGTGAGAACCTTGACCTTGACCTACCACTGGCGGGCGACACATTCCAGCCTTTCAGTGTAGCGTGTCCGGCACAGGGAGAGTTATGGCCGTGACGTGACAGCGGTCAGCGTCGCTATGTTTGGACCCAAAGCGTCCACCTCCACGCTGACCACACACTGACTTACAGTGACTCACCCTCACGATCACCGTCACAGTGTTGTTGTTTTTTCCGGCCCTCTTCATGGGATAAATCGCAGAAAAAGACCATCTCCTAGGCTCAGTCGTTGGACTCCCGCACCCTGTCCATCAGCATCCTGCATCGTCAACCACGCAAGCAGAGCAAAAACTTAACCCATTCGTTCCTACAGGTGGAAAGGATGAGGGAGTCAAAGGGTTATTTTTTTTGCTATGCCTGTATGGTTGATGTTGCAGGATGCTGGTGAACAGAATGCAAAAGCAATGGGTTAACATGGCGTAGGAAATAGGACACCGCCCCCCCCCCCCCAAAAAAAAAAAAAAAAGAAAGAAAGAAAAAAAAAGGAAAGAAAAAAGAAAAAAAGCAATATAATAGAAATCTAATATACATGTTTACAAATTCCTTGATTTACAAATTCCTCTGCTTCTAATACTACTTGTTTACAAATTCCTTGTTTACAAATTCCTCTGCTTCTAATACTACTTGTTTACAAATTCCTAGTTTACAAATTCCTCTGGTTCTAATGCTACTTGTTTACAAATTCCTTGTTTACAAATTCCTCTGCTTCTAATGTACTTGTTTACAAATTCCTTGTTTACAAATTCCTCTGCTTCTAATACTACTTGTTTACAAATTCTTGTTTACAAATTCCTCTGCTTCTAATGCTACTTGTTTACAATTCCTTGTTTACAAATTCCTCTGCTTCTAATATACTGTTTACAATTCTCGTTTACAAAT
>JAPXFY010000024.1:51880134-51885134 GCA_030674185.1 Monoplex corrugatus
CAACTGTATCCATACAAAGGACATGCCATACCATGTCATAACTTTGTGTATCTCTGTCTATGTGCATTACGGCCTGATACACCAACACTAAATATTGTCAGTGTATTTCTTCGCATATATCTATTCACGTTAGCTGAGATTACATATAATTCGACACTGCTTTTTATCATCAGCGTTCATGCACTTAATTTACAGTGTCATTCGTTTCTGAATATGTACATGGATTTGTTTGTTCTTTCGTTCATGTTTTCATTCATTCATTCATTCATTCGTTCATTCATTCATTCATTCATTCATCCATTCATTCATTCATTCATTCATTGCTTATCACCGTGTGAATCAAAGTGCCCTGTGGTAAGCCTACATATGGCAAGTCGTTCCATCTTAAGACGTGACCACGCATCATCAGTTATACTGTCAGTTGTGTTTTATGTTGGGGTGGTGGGGTGGTCCAGTGAGACATTCCAGCCATTCCGGGGTCCCTGTCCAGCAACGGTAAGAATGGGCCGTGTGACTCGGTCAGATGGCTTTGTTTGGACACAAAGCATCTACACTGACCACACTGACACCGACTGCAATGACCACGCCCCACTGTAATAAGTAGTAGCGGTTTTCTTTCCGCCATGTCTTATTTAATCTGTGTCTCTGTCTCTGTCTCCCCCTCCTCTCTCTCTCTCTCACTCGCTCACTCTCTCTCTTTCTCTCAGTCTGTCCGTCTGTCCGTCCATCTGTCTCTCTCTCTCTTTCTCGCTCTCTCTTTCTCTTCTCTCTCTCTCTCCCTCCCTCTCTCTCTCTCTCTCTCCCCGTCCATCCGTCTGTCTGTCCGTCCATCTGTGTCTCTGTCTGTCTGTCTCTCTGTCTCTCTCTGTCTCTCTCTCTCATACACACACACTGTCTCTCTCTCTCTCTCTCTGTTCGTCCATCCGTCTCTGTCCTTCCGTTTTCCTCTCTCTCTCTCTCTCTCTCTCACACACCACACACTCTCTCTCTTCTCTCTCAACAATCACACAATAACAATGGTGTATCTGCACAGCATGTGTAAACAAACAGCAGCAGTGTCACTACCACCACCTAACAACAAGAACAACAACAACAACAACAACAGCAGCAACAACAATAACAACAGCGACAACAACAGAAACAATAACAATAACAACAACAACAGCAGCAGCAACAACAAAAACAGCATAACAATAACAAAAACAACAACAACAACAACAGTAACAACAACAACAATAACAACAACACAATGATAACAACAGTAACAACAACGACAATACCAACAACAACAATAACAGGATGACAACAACAAAACTGACAAAGTGAAAAAAAATTAACAAAGCAGAGTAAACAACAATGTCAATAAAAAATTAGACAATAACAACAAAATTGGCAAAGTGGAATAAAACAACAACAGTAACTACAACAACAGCAACAACAACAACAACAACAAAACTGACAAACTGAAGTGAACTTAATCAACAACAGCACTGAAACCAACAAAACAAGAGTAACCGAATTCGCCCACTGGCTCCAACTGAAAGCCTACACACACACGTACGTAGTTCCTGCTGATTGTCATCCCCATCGACAGACCTCACTATTTCTGATCACGGACAGCGGATTACAGATCTTATCTCGCCCTCTCTCTCTCTCTCTCTCTCTCTCTCCTCTCCCTCCTCCTCCCTCCCTCCCCCCCCTCTCTCTCTCTCTGTCTGTCTGTGCCCTAAAAGCCAGCAAAAGAATCCCAGCATTGTCGAAGAACAGTAGTAGTGGGTGGGCCGGCCGTCGTTCATAATAATAATAAACATCACACGAACGTCATTCTATAGAAATAGGTCACTTAGAGCGGAGCAACAGGTCCTTACGATGGAGAAGCAGACGACAGTTGATCAGGGCACGCGCGTGTCTCGTGCAACCCATTTCCGACTACTTTTCCGACAAACCGTGAACGCTTTGACTCCCTGACCCTCTCCCAAAACAGCTGAAAACTTAACCTTTTCATTCCCTCACCGTCCTTATCCACCAGTTTACAGGAAGCTTGTGGGTTGTGTGAGGGAGTCAGAGGGTTAAGTTTTTGCTTTTGTTATCTTTGCTGATGAGGTGGGAAGTTGGGGGAATAAAGTGAGGGAGTCAAAGGGTTAAATTTTTGCTTTTATTGTGGCTGATTAAACAGGAAGTTGGTGAATAGGATGTGGGAGTCGGAGGGTTAAGTTTTCGCTTTTCTTATCTTGGCTGATCAGATAGGAAACTGGTGAATAGTAGGATGAGGGAGTGAAAGGGTTAAATTTTGTTTTTTTTATTATCTTGGCTAAGACAGAAAGTTGATGGGTAAGGTGAGGGAGTCAGAGGGTTAAGTTTTTGCTTTTCTTTTCTTGGCTGATCAGACAAAAAGTTGGTGGATATGGTGAGGAAGTCAAAGGGTTACAATTTTGCTTTTCTTATCTTGGCTGATCAGATAGGAAGCTGGTGGATAGTAGGATGAGGGAGTGAAAGGGTTAAATTTTTGTTTTTAATATCTTGGCTAAAACAAAAAGTTGGTGGGTATGGTGAGGGAGTCAAAGGGTTAAGTTCTTGCTTTTCTTAGCTGATCAGCCAAGAGCTGGTGGATAGGGTGAGGGAGTCAAAGGGTTAAGCTTTCCTTTTTTTCTTGGCTGATCAGATAGGAAGCTGGTGGATAGTAGGATGAGGGAGTCAGAGGGTTAATTTTTTTCTTGGTTGATAAGACAGAAAGCTGGTGGATAGTGTAATGGAATCAGAGGGTTAAGTTTTTGCTTTTGTTATGTTGGCTGATAAGACTGGAAGCTGGTGGATAGGGTGAGGAGTCAAAGGGTTAATTTTTTTTCATTTCTTAGCTTGGCTGATCACATATGAAGCTGGTGGATAGGGTGAGGGCGTCAAAGGGTTACATTTGTATTTAGCTGATCAGACAAAAAGCTGTTAGACAGGTGAGATAGTCAAAGGATTAAATTTTTTGCTTATCTTGGCTGATCAGATCTAGAAGCTGGTGGACAGGTTGAGAGAGTCAAAGGGGTTAAGTTTTTACGTATCTTGGCTGATCAGACAGGAAGCTGTTGGATAAGATGAAGGGGTCAAAGGGTTAATGATGGGAAAACATCAGAACATGCTGACGGACTAATAACAGCAGGTCCGTCAGTTATTTACAGACTGCTTTCTTGTTGTTCCTAACTGAATTTGTTAGTGAATGTATTGCTGCTGTTCAAGAATGTTCTCCTGTTCATTAGGTGTGTCGTTTATGTTTTACGTTCTTCTCGTGAAGAATGTTGGCTGTCGGAACCGTCACTGACAGGCGTACGTTCTTGTTCTGTTTGTTTATTTGGTTTTTGTTGTTCTCTGTCTGTCTGTCTCTGTCTCTCTGTCTGTCTGTCTGTCTCTGTCTCTCTGTCTGTCTGTCTCTGTCTCTCTCTGTCTCTCTTCTGTTTCTCTCTGTCTCTGTGTGTGTGTCTCTCTCCCTCCCTTTCTGTCTGTCTGTCCGTGTCTGTCTGTCCGTGCCTGTCTATCTGTCTGTCGCCCTCTCTCTCTCTCTCTCTCTCCCTCCCTCGCTCCCTCCCTTTCTGTCTGTCTGTGTCTATCTCTCTCTCTATCTATCTGTCTGTCTATCTATCTACGGATCTGTCTATCTGTCTGTCTTGTCTATTTATCTATCTATCTATCTACCTATCTGTCTATCTATCTATCTTCTATCTATCTATCTATCTATCTATCTATCTCTTCTCTTCTCTTTTTTTCTCTTTTCATGACTTCTCTCTTTCTATCAGTCTGTCTGTCTGTCTCTGTGTCTCTCTTGAATTTAAAAAAAAATTTGTGTAGCATTCAGGATTTTCTTGGATACGTGTATGCGCGTTGTTTTTGTTGATTTGCATGCAAGAAATACTTACATCAGTGCTTACATACATCAAACACGGTAAGTTACGGAGTAGCAATGCAGACAGGGAAGTTTCAGTCTTTTTCTCCAAATGTTTGTATCTGGTAAAACAAAATATTAAAAAAAAAAAATACCTTGTTTGTAAATGATCCTTGAGAGTATAAGACTCGACGTTTCGAGCCCAGGCCCTTTGTCACAAGGACAAGATATTTTTTTAATATTTTGTTTTACCTTCAAGATCCAGCAGTCATATTTTGTTTTCCCTTCAGTTTGTATGTGGTGTTTGTTTGTGTTTGTAATCTCACACTTGACAAAGGCCAGTGGCCGATAATTTGCGCCTGTCTTGTTTTGTATTAAATACGCGTTCTTATTCTTCTTTCGTGTTTTTTTTCTGGTTCGTGAAGGCTAAGTGTTAAATTGTTTCGGGTCCATTTTAAAAACAACTTCTTTCACTTTCACCAGAAGGGACAGGCGAAACAGGACAATCACAGAGACCATACGACCATGTACTCCGGGAGTCAGATATAAAGACAGCACTGATAACTCATGACCTGACCCGTTGACTTAGACGTAGTAAGTGGTCCAGCGTTGTGAGACAACATGAGGCTGTTGTTGTTTATTCATGTTTTAACCCTTTGACTCCTGCACCGTGACCTCCAACAGCAAAAACTTAACCCTTTGATTCCTTCACCCTACCCACCAGCTTTCTGAAGGAAGCTGGTCGATAGGGTGAGGGAATCAAAGGTTTACGTTTTTGCTTTGCAAGCATGGTTGACAATGCGGGATGTTACTGGACGGGGTACGGGAGTCAAAGGGTTAAAGTTTTACCACATCGAGTGTATTTTCGAGGATAGCAGTATAAAGGTTTGAAGAAGCCATAGAAATATGTACTCTCGTCGGCCATATCACCGTGTCGACGTAAAAACTGAACCAAGTCAAACCAACCAAGAAAGATGTGGTTGCTCTCTCTCTCTCTCTTTCTCTGTCTCTCTCTCTCTCTCTTCTCTCTGTCTGTCTCTGTCTCTCTCTCTCTGTCTGTCTCTGTCTCTCTCTCTCTGTCTGTCTCTGTCTCTCTTTCTCTGTCTGTCTCTGTCTCTCTCTCTCTGTCTGTCTC